>CM041048.1:9932269-11132269 GCA_023078785.2 Hyles euphorbiae
TATTTTGGATGATAAGACCATTCAAAATCTCGTGAATGTGTAGCGACTTATGTTGCTGACTGTATGCTCTAATTGTCATATTCTCAGAAATATTTAATTTACTTCTAATAAAACTGTATAAACTTATATGATGTAGCAGTACTTAATAAAATAAATATAACAGTTCACATATTCGTACCCTACTACATAGGGTACTGTGTAACATATCTCATGTATTGCAATAAAAGATTTGTACAGCTAAAACCAGACAGAAGCAGATAACTTGCAAGTCATAAATGAAAGACAGCGCAGGTGCGACACTCGTAAAACTTGAATGCAATCAGTGTTTGTCGTAAATATCGTTCGTTTTGCTTTGCATAATACTGTGGAGATTTACTTGTTTCTCTGTAGGGCTTTTAGCTAGTTTTATGATTAAATTCTGTACTAAATACATCGATACTATACTGTTTAGTACTTTTAAAATTACAATATGTATGTACTGTGGTATGGATGTAACGAAAGTCGGTGGATTTTTGGATATTAAAATGATCACACATAATATATATACCTAATGTTATTTTTTTATTGCCATGAATGTGAGCAAGCCATTTTGCGTGATGGTAAGCGATACGACTGCTCATGGAAAGTAGCAATATGAAACACCAGGAATTACAAAGCGATGCTTGACAATGCACTGCGCTCGCCATCATGGGACGTAAGATGTTAAGCCTCTATATGTCCAGTACTCTAGCTACAATGTCCTTTAAAACAGGACACAACAGTGCTTAACCACTGTCAGTCGTAATCTCGATTGTAGGGAGAGTGTGCGGTGGGACGTATATGGTCTGATGCAGTACATTACCGAAAACTCACTTTTTGACTGCCAAATTCGCCTCTGTGTTTAACTCTATTATGCGAACGGACTGGACAATGCTATTTTGGCGTGTACGGCCATAATCACATTCTCATAACCGTGGCTTTTAACGGATGAAAAGTTATATAACTACATTATTATTCATGGGTTTTGCCAGGGACGGTCCGTGAAATTGTGGGGCCCTGGGATACTACGAAACAGTGGCCCACTAATTATTCAACTAATTGTCATTGCGTCACAAAACTGTTATGCAGAGTGATGTAAGTTTACTGTAAAGCAGAAATAAAACAATGAAACGTGTTATTTATTTTAATATTTACCTTTTTATTCCTAATGATTCAGCGCAGTTTTTAACCAACTACAAAAAAGAAGGAGGCTCTCAGTTCGACTGTATTTTTTCTATAAATAAATTACACCCAACAGTCACATACATAGTCGTGACCTCACACTAAGATCAAGTCTTGTGGCATGCGTATCAGGAACTACGAGATACTTTTCGGTCTTACAAACACCCAATAATTCTATTCTAAATAAGTTATCAAGAATACTCACAGGCACCAAGAACCTCCGCAGCTCAGCCAGTGCATACGCGATCCTGGCGTGCGCCTCAGCAGGCGTGGCGAAGGCGCTGATCTCCACATGAAGCTCGTCAGACAAGTGCGCGAACTTCGGGTCTCCAGACACACGCAGCTCTTCCTCCTAATACACAATATTGACATTTAAAATATGAGGGTAGTTACAATCGCACTTAGGTTAGGTTCAGATGATTACGCGGTACAAGATCTTACTAAAACATTTGTATAGTTACGATGGCGCGCGGTAATGTGAACGGTACACATCTTTTAGTTACAGAGAACAAACATACGGCTAGGCGACACAGATTGGTAGGGACAGATTACAGCCGTCCATGAACCAAATAGTGGTAACGCCAAGGTTTTGTTACACAAATTGTGTTCGCGTTGTCCCTTCCAGAATTGTAATTGTAATTTGAAACCCAATGCTATAAAATATTACAAGAAAGTATATATATTTTTTACCTACTGTGTTTTAGGTACCTATCCAGGCGGCCTCTCACGTATGAGAGACCTGCCACCAGTAGGCAAACTTATAGTGGTAACGCCATTTTTTTGTAGCATTAATTGTGTTCACTTTGTACCTTCTAGAATAGTAATTGTAACTCAGGGATAAAAAATATTACAAGAATGTTAAATTGACTAACAATTAAAACGAAATAATGCAGACAACTTAATTATCCGACGTTTCAGTGACGATTAACAATACAATACACAACTGCGGGTTCATACACTGCAATCCGTCACAAAATCAAAGATACCGACTACTTACCCGCAGTTGTAGGAATACCCTACAAATATTTATTTATTTACCGACATATTTATTACATTTTTCGTATAAACTTTGCTCTCATCGAGGTATTATACTAGAGCGGACATCGGGAACAAAATCTGTGCGTATGGTGCGTGCACACGGGTACACTTTGAAGCGAGAGGGAAGATATGTTAATACGTAGGCGTGACAGAGACCGAAATAGAATGTACCCTCCATTTTGTTACAAACATTTTGTTTGCAGTGTCCCCTCTAGTATATTATCTCAATGTTTGCTCTTATTATGAAATGTGTTACTTATTGCTCTCCTTGCCGTGTTTATATTTATTTTGTATTTTAATATTGAAGTTAATTTTATTTGAAAAGGTAATGTTTTTGTTAATTCAGATAAACAAAGAAAGTTTGTGCTTATTCATAATATTAATAAGGATAAAAAAGCTTGAGAGGTGTCAAGGGACACCCGGATTGAACGAAGTACTAAGAAGTATTGAACGAAGAAGAAGAAGTGAAGGAACTTTTAAAAAAAATATTTCTTTTAAGTTATAATAATATATTTTTAAATATTAACGAATTAAATCAGTAGGCTCAATTTTAGTTATAATTGGCAAAGATACATAGTCAAATGATGGACTGATGATTGACAGCAGGCTAACAAACTAAAATTGCAAAAACGATTGTCAAATATTTTAAAGTGTGGTTACAACTGTTGGTCTTAACATTTTCCTTCTAGCCCCCTTTCGCAACGCGCGATTAGGAACTTCGTTCCAATTGGTTGAAATTTCTGTAATTACAGTAACTCCTAAATTAAACAAGATGTTGTTTTCAGGTGAGTCGGGTCGCAGCCCGCAAAAATATTAAAAAAAAATGAATCTAAAAATAGGGTCTGTAATTAAACAGTTTTATCCATAATATGATATAAAACGATTATTGACGGATTCTATCGCGGATTTTGTTAAATCTTTACATTTTTTAATCGACATTTCGACGACAGTCAGTCACAATTAGTTAAATTGTAACATTCAATGTATCATTCAATGACCATATAATTAATCACTAAACAAAATTAAAGTTAAATCAAATTCGAGATTAAATCCGTAAATAATAGTTTTATTTCAACGTGTATCACTCGCGTAAATCTATGAGACCATTAAACAGTTTAGCCCTTAAAATCCCAAGAGGGTTCAATATAAGTGAAATTAAATACCTTTTGGCGATCCTTCATGGAACCTCTGCCTAGTACTGCCATTTTGCACATCGTATCCTCTTGAAGGCGTTTTAATGAGTTTCCCTTGGGTCCCAGCAGCTTTCCGACGAAATTGAACTGAAACAATTGAAAATAAACTATTAGGTACGTTAACTTATAGTTCAAAATAGCGTGAATTGTTTTTTTTTATGCTTTTGGCTTTTGGAACCGAAAAACGAGAAGTATTTTTTAGGGGTAATGTCATGAGTGCGTGGTGGCCTGTTGGTAAACGGACTAGACGTGACTGCCAGCATATTCACGGTGGTCGCGGATTCGAATCCGAGGGTATACCTCTGAATTTTCGGAGTCATGTGTGTATTGATAGTCAATCATGACGCACTATAAAGACGAAGGAAAACATCGTGAGGAAATCTGGATACCACAGCGATGTCTTAAGTTTCTGTATCAGCCCATATACGTCCCACTGCAGGGCACGGGCCTCCTCTACAATCAACACTACGACTGAGAGTGGTTAGGCCATATAGTCTACCACCCTGGCCTAGTGCGGGTTGGCGGATGTCTTAAGTAATTGGTTCTTAATAAATAAGTAAGAAATATGTGTAGAATCGTTTAGTTGTAAATTAAGTATTGCTTTAACGGGGAATACGGTTTCCATTGCAAGCCGTATAATTTTATTTCAAATATTTTCTTAAATTGAAATATTCTAGCGTTTAATTAATAATACGACGACGACTGCCTTGGTGGCGTAGTTGTACTACTGTACGGTTACAAAGCTGAGGTCTCGGGTTCGAATCCCGGGTTGGGCAATGTGATATTGGATTGTGGCGAAATATCGGTGCCCTGGCACCTCTGCCTATCCCTTCTGGGAAAAAGGCGTGAGTTTATGTACGTATGTTAATTAATAATAGACGATGCTAATAGATAATAAATAAATAATTAACACCCAACAGTTGCAGTTGTGTCGTGGGTATCAGGAACTACGAGAGACTTTTCGGTCTCACAAACACCCAGACTCGAAAGAAATGTTTGTGGGCCGCACAAACATTTCTCTAAGTGCGATCAAACCCGCGGCCTCACGTTCCACGGGCGGCGTTTAACCAACTGCGCCACGGAGGCTGTATATGTATGGCACGGATAGAAGGCACTATTATTTAAAAAATCTATTATAGTTACATGTGTATTCATTATCAACGTTGTCTGAATTCAACGATGAAGAAATCACTAGGAATTTGTAATTGTATTTTATCATTGTATCAGCCCATATGTTTGTGAGACCGAAAAGTCTCTCGTAGTTCCTGATACCCACGACTTGATCTTAGTGTGGGGTCAGGACTATGTATGTGACTTTTGGGTGTTATTTATTTATTATTATTATACAGGGTATCTCAAGACTGCTACCGAAAACGAAGCCGGGTGGTAGTTTAAGCGACTTCAGACACAATGCAACAGAAAATGTTGGAAAAAAGCGACAATTTTTTTTTTGTTATTTTTTTTATATGGTCGTATTTGGGTGGTAAATACATGTTTTCGTAAAATAATAGTGTATACCCTTTTATTTATAAAGACTCTAAGGTATAAAAGAGTTTAAATTATTATTTTAGCAGAAACTATGGATTTACCACCCAAAAATGACGATATTTAAAAAATGATAAAAAATAATTGTCGCGTTTCTTAGCAAAATTTTTAGTTGCATTGTGTTTGTAGTCACTAAAACTACCACCCGGCTTCGTTTTCGGTAGCAGTCTTGATATACCCGGTATACGTCTAAATGCAGGGCGCGGCTCTCGTCTGCAATCGAGAGTACGATTGAGTCCACCGCTCTGGGGGGTTAATCTATAATTCGACACGAAGTTCTTACAAATGTTCAGCGTTCACGTATAAGATAAAAGTTTTCCACTTCTAAAAATCAATACTATTCTCTATGAAACTTATCATTCAGTTCGAACTTAGTCTAATGTAACATACTATAGAAGATTGAGACATTTTGTGAAGTATTTAGGCATATTCTTATCAACGTACTGCGTTCGATCTTTTGTCGTCGTGTCGGAGAAAGTAACCCCATGACCTACTTATTTAGTTTATTTATCTATAGAAATTTCGAAGGTATGTGAAATAATGGTGGTCGCGGGTTCAAATCCCAGGGCACACCTCTGACTTTTCGGAGTCATGTGTGTATTGATAATCAATCACCACGCACTAAAACGGTGAAGGAAAACATCGTGAGGAAACCTGCATACCATGGCGATTCATAAGAATTTCTATGGATGTAAGTCCGCCAACCCGCACTAGGCCAGCGTGGTGGACTATATGGCCTAACCACTCTCAATCGTATTCTCGATTGTAGAGTAGGCCCGTGCCCTGCAGTGGGACGTATATGGGCTGATACAGAATACAGAATGTGAAATAGACCATTTATTACGCCAACATGCTAGTCTAAGATAAATATTTTATAAGAAAATTAATTCCAAATAGTACGCTCCATTTGTCTTGAAACTTCTAAGAAATAAGTCCTTGTACATATTTACAGTATTTCTCAAACTATATTTAAGTAAATTCAAACAACAGAAACCTGTAACCATTCTCTTGCTCAAGTATTTTTTCACAATAAATCTTTTTTTCCCTAGGTTTTTGAAACTCGAGTTTACTTACTTATGAAAAGAACTGAAACGCGATTCTCTTTTAGTTTACTTTGCTAATATATTTTTGACAGGCGCTTTGTAGTTTTCTTTAATATTTTTACACAAATTTACATACAACACTACTATTCTTGTTTTAGTTTATTTTTTATACACCATAGTTCGATATTCTATTTGTACAGTCCATCCAAAGATTGCTTGAAAAAAAAAACGCAGGATAACGCCGCCAGTTGTAGCCATGTCTAGTTTTAAGTTTTTTATTTGATTAATAATTTTCTTTATTTCTGTGTGCAATAAAGTTTATGTAAGTTTATGAGACGAAGTGACCCGTGACTCAGATGTTAGAAGAATTGTAATAATATATCATGATTATCAGATGTGGGTTCGCATTTAAAATAATCCGACGAATTGAGAACTTTCTTCTTTTTTTCAAGTCAGTTAAAATCCGAAGTAACTAGTAACTTTAATATGCAAGTCACGAAATGAAGAAAAATTACGAATTTCTATCTCATTAAAGTTATTCAATTGTAAGCGATGTAACATTATCTTTTACGCGACTTCAATGTGGTAAAGCTTCTATAGTCTATAGTTCCTAGATTCTTTTCCCATAAAATTGCTACAAGATTAGCCAACAATGGTTCTTCAGCAACAATACATTTACTTCACAATGCACAACAATTAACTCCGACATCGGACGGCCCAGAATGTCGATGAAGCTTATATTTAATTCACAGAGCGTCGGAATCAGCCAGCATGGTCGGTACATTTTAATTTTTCGCCGCAACCAATGGCCGTCTCAGCTGAATACACCCGGGTATGGCTACTATTGAACAGGGAGAGGTGTGGAGTCGTTATAGTGAAGATAATTTTTGACGTCGGCTCGGCAAGCCTCAGGGACACCAGCTTGTTTTTAACTGGTCAATTTTTTGGGTCGGGAGTGTCTGGGCGGTTTATTTGTTTTATTTAGAAAAGTCTGAATAAAAACTATCAATGTTTGGAATTGTGTCGACCCGGGAGGGATTTCTTGGTGATATCCTACACTGCACTTACCATAATTATAAAAAAAGTCCCGTTAATGTTCTTGGTTAAAAGACTGACTGGGGAACGATAGTCCGATTCTGCTGAAATATTATTTGATTTGACGTGTGCGTGTTGTGAAAACAAAAAATCTCTTAATTTCTGATACCAATGACAAAAAATAGTTTGGCCTCTTTACCGCAATTTGCTCGGATAAATAAATTAACCTAATTTTTTATGATAATGGGCAATGAAAAAACGGCAGTATGCCGGATACCGTTCGTCACAAACAAATAAAAAAATGAACTAAGTATGTATAATAATAATATAATTTATAATTTAAAAACACTTGTCGACATTTGAAACACAACTAGCAGTACAGTTACATTGTCACGCCCAGATAAAAATGAGAAAAGTACTTTGTAAAAATTTTGCGAATGACTCCACAGCACTCTAGTCCATTTCCGTTCATTTCCGAGGCTCGAGGCAGTGGTTAGTTGTTCCGTATAATTGCTGCCGAATCACAGGTGCCGCTGTCTGGGTTATTTCACTCCTCAATCAATCTGTTAATTGATCAAACATCGTGTCTTCTACTTTTTTTGGTTATGGCCTCATATCTATGATTTGATTCTTGTTTTTCTCATATCTTTCTGCATTGGATGATTCGTTTTTTTTTAATTTGCTTTTATCGATCATTTCATACTTGATGTTTTTTTAGATTTACGAAAATATTGAAATAATATCGGAGTTTATCGCGGTTTTGGTATAATTTTTATATCATTTATACTTGTTTACACCTCATTTTAATACAAAATACGAAACTGTAATTAATATAGAATAACATTATAATGTATTATTTCATTGAATTACTTAATTTCAAATTTAAAGATTGAATAAGTTTTTATTTTTGGCCACTGTATAACGGTTGGGGGTCCTTAAATTGAATATGTCCATGGAAAACCAACGGCTTATAAATATTGTATAAATAACTAAAATACAATCATCATTGTAATAGTCACTATTTATGGTTAATATATGTAACATTATAGTAGAATACAATTATTAATATTTATCGGCTCGTTTGCTATACACCACAATATACACCACGTGTTCACCCCGTTCCGTCCTCCACGTCTATGATCTACATCATTCTATATCTATCTCACTCACCCTTGGTTCGCGTAGTGTATAGTTCGAGACGACAGATGCTACGAGTATGAATTTATCAATACACTACAATCATCATTTGAGCCACAGGAAGCCCACTGAACATAGACCTCCCCCAATGATCTCCACATTGACCTGTTGGAAGCGGCCTACATCCAGTGATTTCTTGCAACTTTAGCCAGGCCGATCTCCACATTGTCTCAAGACCACTTATAATATAATTTGTGTTCCAATTTTTCATAGCATACCACAGATTGCCATTTTTATTTTCTATAGAAGGAGTATCCCTCTTTCGTGCTCTTTCTCTTCCTATTTTGATAAATCAGTAACGAATGCTACCGAAATGTCTTATAACCAAAGTCCGTTGACCTATCAAGTACTGAAAAGGTATAACATAACCAAAAACCGTGGAGAATTTATAAAAAGATAGATCAAAAACGCTGGCACTTAAACTGGGATCAAGAAAACTAGAGATTCATAAGTCTATCAGTACTGCTAAGATTACAAACTGGTGGTAGGTCTCTTAATTTAAAGGGGCTGCCTGGGTAGATACCACCGCAATGTCTATTCCTCCCACTAAACAGCAGTTTAAACGCACTGTTCTTTTCCTGTTTGAAGGAAATTGTAGCTGAAGTAACTACTGGATATATGGAGACATAAAATCTTATGTCTCAGGATGGCGAGCGCAGTGGAATGCCAAGCATTGCTTTGTCATTCATGGTGTTGTTTGTTTTTGCACTTGACCATGATACGCTTACCATCAGGCAAACGGCATGCGCGTCTCACAATTCATTGAAATTAAAAAAGTACTCAAAGAACTTACTCAAAGAACAAACCAGAAAATCTCTTGTTTTAAACGTTTTTCATCCCAGATTGTAACATCAAACACAATTAGCGTTGTAAACAAATGGTCTAGTACAAATCCACGTAGGAGCTTGTTATAAAGCGCTTAAGCTGTTTAATTGGCAGTTCTACTGGAGCTTCCTTTGTTTGCTGTACGTGTTTATGCCACCGGACTGTTTGTGAACTATTTGTTATTTTAGAGCTATTATATGTCTTTTGTTTCTGTCTGAATGTGTGCATGTGTGAATGATACGAAAGTTTACGGATTCAAAACCGTGAGGGGCTGACTTGAAATTATCTGACGCCCGTCCTCAATATCCTATCTATCTTTGACAAGAGGTTAAAATTGCTGCCATTACGAGTACTATGACGGTAAAATTCTACGTTTCATCAAACAAAGATAGACATATATGTTTATCTAACTTAGCTTTAATAAATATATGCACAATATCTATACCTCCTTATCTTTGTTAGCTGAAACATAAAATGCATCTAAATATCTTATGAAATCTCTTGTTAAGGATAGATAGATTATTGAGAACGACTGTAAGTAACGTGTGGGAGTTGCAGGACCAAAAGTTCCAAATTAGTTTTTTGGACCCATGATCTAGTTCAAATGTATAGTAGTTTAAATTTTATTTACTTTCGATAATTCTTTAATGAAACCGAAAAACGATGTCGAGGTAACTTCGGCGCAATATGTGAACTTACAAATATTTTCGAAGCAAAAACTTCACACAAAGTGGGACTGTAGAATTGTATCCATTATCACAGTTTTCAGTGCATATATTGCGCTGCAGTCCATAAATTAGCTCAATAATTCATTAAGCATGAAAGACTAATTTCAATTCATGTTTCAACTCGAGTGGAGCATAAAAACTCGCACAAGTTTGAAACTAAAGCATTGTTTTATTGAAAACACCGTTAGCGCTTTGTTCTCGAGAAGGTAAAGGAAAATAATAAATGAAACGGAATTCTGCCACCTGCTCGTGTCCCAGGGTGACTGGGGATTGAAATGTCATTATGTTTTTCTTCTATTCTATAGTTTTATTGCTATGAATGGCGAGACGAGCATTCCGTTCGCCTGATAGTAAGCGATACGACGGCTTAAGAATATTATCACAACCAAACAGTACCTTATGCCTCGGTGGCGTAGTTGTACTCCGGTACGGTTACAAAGCTGAGGTCTCGGGTTCGAATTCCGGGTTGGGCAAAAAGTGATATTGGATTTTTCTATTCATTATCAGCCCAGAGTCAGGAATTTGTGCCCGATATGGCGATAGGATCGCCACCTATCACATCATGGGACGGAACATACAAGGCGAAATGTGGGTGCCCTGGCACCTCTGCCTAACCCTTCTGGGAAAAAGGCGTGAGTTTATGTATGTATGTAAACAGTACCTTGAATTACAAAGCAATGCTTGGAATTGCACTGCGCTCGCCATCCTGAGGCATGAGATGAAAATTCTCAATATGTCCAGTAGTTACTCTGGCTACTATACGCTTGAAACCGAAACACAACAGAGCATATACTCTGCTATTTGGCTGGAGAAACAGACATTGCGGTGGTACCTACTCATGTGGCCTCATACATTTGAGAGACCAACCACCAGTAAAGAGTAAGTTATAAGGGCGTTTGTATATTGTTTTGTGAGGATAACAATGATTAAAGATTTTGGGAAAAAATATTTTTATTTCACTAATGGATTATATTTACGATTTCGAGCCATGTTCAAATTTGAATACGCTAGTAAAATAACCCTGTAGAACCATTTTATCAAAATTATACATACATAAACTCACGACTTTTTCCCAGAAGGGGTAGGCAGAGGTCCTAGGACACCCACTTTTCGCCTTGTTCCGGTCCACATTGTGGTAGGTCTATAGCCAAAATATCAAAATTTCACTTAGTAATGTAATTATAAGCGCTATCTCAACGAGAATAACACTGATAAACTTTAATTTATAGCTGAGTTTTATAAAGTAAGTTTTAATTGCCATGAATTTATCGCCGAAAACTTTGTTATGTTAATCTGAAAAATAATTTATGAGCGATTAGAAAGTTAATGAAAGTTATATTTAGTATTCTATAATTGGTTAGGTGTTGTTGTAAATTAATTTAACACTTAGAAGAAAAAAAAAATGTTAGTTCACCCAAGGGTCCAATTTTTTGCAGTTTGACATAAAGTGATTGACATAGCCCAGCGTATCAGCAAGTTGAATTGGCAGTGGGCTGGTCACATTTGTCGGAGAACCGACAACCGTTGGGGTAGACGTGTTCTCGAGTGGAGACCGCGCCTCGGTAAGCGTAGTGTAGGACGCCCTCCGACGAGGTGGAGTGATGATATCCGAAAAATGGCTGGCAGCGGTTGGAGATGTTGGGCTGAAGATCGAGCCCAGTGGCGTGCCATAGGAGAGGCCTATGTCCAGCAGTGGACGCGAATAGGCTGATGATGATGATGATGATGATGATAAAGTTGAAATATATATTATATGACTGCCTCGGTGGCGTAGTTGTACTAAGGTACGGTTACAAAGCTGAGGTCTCGGGTTCGAATCCCGGGCTGGGCAAAGTGATATTGGATTTTTCTATTCATTATCAGCCCAGAGTCAGGAATTTGTGCCCGATATGGCGATAGGCTCGCCACCTATCACATCATGGGACGGAACATACAAGGCGAAATGTGGGTGTCCTGGCACCTCTGCCTACCCCTTCTGGGATATAGGCGTGAGTTTATGTATGTATGTATGTATATATTATATATTATGACAGCCTTCGTTGGTTAGACGCCGCCTGTGAAACGTGAGGCCGCGGGTTCGATCCCTACACCGAGACAAATATTTGTGTGGTCCACAGGCATCTGTTTCGGGTCTGGGTGTTTGTGAGACCGAAAAGCCTCGCGTAGTTCCTGATACCCACGAAACATGACAAGTTCTTAGTGTGGGGTCAGGACTATGTATGTGACTGTTCGGTGTATGTATTTAATTCTACGGTCTTCTATCAATATAACAACAATAGTTTTTTCTACATGATTTGTTATTATAATATTGATTTACGAGTATAAATGCTTGTTGTTTATATTAAGAGAATATATCTAAAAAAATGCGTTATTAACATGCGTTATATTTTCAAAATATTATTCTGTATCAGCCCATATACGTCCCCCTGCAGGGCACGGGCCTTCTCTACAATCGAGAGTACGATTCAGAGTGGTTCTTGGTGGTGAATTCTATGGTATTTAAGTCCGCCAACCCGCACTAGGCCAGCGTGGTGGACTGTATGGCCTAACTACTCTCAAAATATTATTAATAGTTTCAAATTTCTCCACACTCCAATTAATTTAAGATGGCCTGTACACCAATCTGCCTCAATCAAAAAGGGACTACACAAACGTAACACATTCACCCAACATAAGATACGTTCCCTAAAATAAGTAGACAAGCATTAATTACTCAAACGAATTTCAAAGGAGCAACACCCAGATTACATTAATCCTCTCTTTCACGCGACCTTCTCCATTAAACGTCTGTGCAAAATTATAGGGCTCAGTTGGACGAGTTAATCTCTTGTTTAAGGGTGCTCACAGACCGATTAAATATATAAAAAATGTTGCCAACCGATCTTGGAGCGTGTGGTAGTTTTTCGTGCACGATTAATAGATGGCGTTAGTTTGAGTTGATTATTTTTTAATAGAAAAATGTAGGTATTTAGTTATTACCAAAATTGGATTTTACTATCTTAAATTAAACTTCTTTTTAAATCTGGTAGTGATGACCCCTCCAATCATAGACCTATCTCAGTACTATCTTTATTAAGCAATATTGTTGAAAATCTTATGTTTTTACAAATTCATAATTATTTTTCAAGGAACAAAATACTTTATGGTGAACAATTTGGTTTCACGTGCGTCTCCACTACTGATGTTGGTGTTGACCTTGTACACAATACATTTGATGTTTGGGAAAATTCTCAGGGTGCCTTAGGTGTATTCTGTAATCTATCCAAAGCCTTCGTTTGTATTTACCATGACATTTTTATCAGGGAATTGAGTCACTTTGGAGTAAAAATGGTGTTGCTCTTGATTTATGCAAGTCATATTTAAGCAATAGGGTCTGTTATGTTAAATGAAACGACTCGAGTGTCAGACAACAACTAAAGAGAATTTATTCAAATATAGGCACTATACAAAATATTATATACAACATCTTCCCCTGTAATAAAAGTAACATATTATACAATTTAAAGACAAAACTTAAACAAACCACTAAACATATCGTTATCTAAACAAATACAAAACCAAATATCCATCCTTACAATTACAAAGTGAATAGAATAAAATTTAACTATTTGTTATACCAAAAACAAAATATTCAAGACATTGCCATACAGATATAGGTAGGTAAATAAGAATGAATTTAATTAGAAGTTTGGCCAGTGATACGTTGCTCAGCAATTTTTTTAGCTCTGCGGCGAGTAAGAGGCCCAGACGTGGGTATTTCTATTCTATTGCCTTTATCATAATTTAATTGTGCCTTTAAATGGTCAGTACTTTCATTCGCCCTAGCACCGCTAAATCCCTCTACATCAGCGCTAGAACTGGTTTGCGATAAATTAGTTTTATTTTCACATTTAATTAGATGGCGACGATTTCGCCGGTATCTACTGCCAGTATTATTTTGTACAATATATGATCTAGGGGTGGCTGCCTGCTTCATAATTTTTCCTCTATATTTAAGTTTCCCATCTAAACAAATAACTGTGTCACCTCGTTTTAGTTCCGACAAAGTTTTAGCATTTTGGTCATAATAATTTTTTGCATAGTTTTGTTTCTTGATCATAATTAAATATTTAGATGGGTCGACCGGTTTTGGTTTAAGAATACAAGGGTTTACAGGTAGCTGACAACGAAGTCTCCGACTCATCAATAACTGTGCAGGCGAGCTCAAACCATCCCTGGGCGTATTTCTAAAGTTTAAAAGTGCAAGATAAAAATCATCCTTACTGTGTTCTGTTTTTTTTAACATATTTTTTACTGTTTGTACTGCACGCTCACTTTTACCATTTGACTGAGCATAACGTGGTGATGATGTAACATGATCAAATCCCCACATTTGCGCAAAATTTTTGAATTCACGACTAGAGTACTGAGTTCCGTTATCACTAATCAGCACACTAGGAATACCATGACGCGAAAATATTTCTTTTATTTTTTGAATAACCTCGTTAGACATCAAATTATTTAACTTACAGACTTCGATAAAATTCGAATAATAGTCTACCAAAATTAGATAGTACTTTCTTTTGTACTCGAAAATGTCTGAACCTACAGTGTGCCATGGTAATTCGGGAATTTTAATCGGTAGCATGGGTTCTTTACTGGGTGCATTTGAATGCTCCTGACACGTGTGACACCTTTTTACAAAAAGTTCTATGTCATTTGACATACCAGGCCAGAAAATCACCTGTCTTGCACGCCGCTTGCACCTATCTATACCTAAATGGCCCTCATGTACTATTTTGAGCATACTCTCTCTTAAGTTTTTTGGAATTATGACTAAATGATCCCTAAAAATTACATCATCGACAATGAACAATTCATCTTTAAATGACCAGTAAAACTTCACTTTATCATCGACATTATATTTATGGTTGGGCCATCCATCCATGATATATTTTTTTAATATTTGCATTTCTTGATCTGTTTTGCTTTCCCTCTTTATCATTGTTAACTTATCGTTCGATATGGGTATGTTTCCTACGATCATCTGAACTTGATGAATAATATTTTTGTGTATATCTTCACTGTACAAGTCGGGAAGCGGCGCACGAGACAACATGTCGGCAATATACATATATTTTCCGGGAACATAAGTAACAATAAGATCATATTGTATTCTTAGTAGCATGCGTTGCAAGCGTGCCGGGACCGACATCAAGGGTTTTTTAAAAATACTCTCTAGTGGTTTGTGGTCCGATTCGACTACAACCCCTTTTTGTCCATAGACATACTGGTGAAACCTTTCACACGCGAATACAATAGCTAGCATTTCTTTCTCCACTTGCGCATACCTTCTCTGCGCGTCAGTGAGTGTGCGAGACGCGTACTCGACCGGGCGGCCGGCCTGCAGCAACACAGCGCCCAGCGCGTCGCGCGACGCGTCCACTGACAGAACCACGGGCTGTGCTGGGTCGTAGAGCGCCAGCACCTCCGCACACGTGACCGCTTCTTTAAGTCTGTTAAATGCATTCTGCTCACTATCTTCCCAACGCCATTCATTATTTTTCTTTAACAAGTTTGTCAAAGGGATCGCTATTTCAGAGTAATGAGGAATAAATTTTGCTAAGTAGTTTACCGCGCCTAAAAACCTCTCCAATTCCTTTCTGTTTTTTGGGGATTGCAGTTCTTTAATAGCTCTGATTTTTTCACTATCTGGCCTAATACCGTTCGCATCGAATACGTGCCCCAAATAAGTTACTTTTTCAAGACCAAATCTACATTTTTCTTTGTTGAATTTTAAGTTAATTTCTCTAGACCTCTCTAATAGTGCCTTAAGACGCCTGTCATGTATTTGCTTAGTCTCACCCCAAACAATGACGTCATCGATATAATTTTCAACACCCTCTAAACCTTCTAACAGCTGGCGAAGTTTTCCGTGAAATACTTCTGAAGCGCAATTTATTCCGAATGGAAGGCGCATAAATTGATAGCGACCAAAAGGTGTACTGAATGTGCACAAGTCTGCGCTTTCATCATCTAACGCTATCGTCCAGAACCCAGAGTATGCGTCTAAGACTGAGAAAAATCGCGCACCATGTAGGCGTGACGCCAGCTCGGAAACTGTCGGAAGCTGAAAATGTGCCCGCTGTACTGCTTTGTTTAACTCACGCGGATCTAAACATATACGTATACCGTTATCTTTTTTCGCCACAAGCACTAATGGGTGAACCCATTGCGTAGGATGTGTAACTTTCCTGATAACGCCTAAACGTTCCATTTTATTTAATTCTAGTTGTAACCGGTCGCGTAACCCGTGAGGAATTTTTCTAGATGCACATATTGCAGGTTGCACAGATTTATCAACGACTATGTGATATTTACCCGGTAAACATCCTAAGCCTTGAAACAAATCGTCGTAGTTCGACAATTCAATCGATTGAATACGTTTCACCAGCCCTAAAAACTCGCATGATTTTTGTCCCAGCACACTACTACAATTCATATCGACGATGACGAATTTTAATTTGTAAATAACATTTTTATAAGACCACGGTAAAATACAAATTCCCTTAGTGGGTATTACATCGTGTGTATATGAAAATAACGGTACATTTCTTTTAATGATGAGGGATTTGTCAAACCCTAATTCACAAAATCTACGATAAGATAATACATTGCAATCGGCCCCCGTATCGAGCTTAAATTTTTCTACCCCGTTTGCACACGATAGTTCTTCCGACCAATTCTTTGAACCGCTATTTTCATTTCCCAACACAAGGGTTGAAATATAAAAAGAATCGGTCCCCGATTCACTGTAATTATCAGCATCACATTCACCTTCGTATACCTGATTCACTCTATTCAGGCGATTATTATTGAAATAATTTAACTTACAATTGCGCGCAAAGTGTCCACGATTACCACATGTAAAGCAGGTCACTCGCCGAGCCGGGCACCCGTCTCCGGTGTCGCATCGCGCGCTCCCACAGGCTGCGCACGGCGCAGCAGGCACCGCCTGAGCTCGCCAACCGCTTCCGCGATCGGCACCACGCGCGCAAACCATGCGACCGCCGCCGCGCCCGCGCCCGCGCCCTCGCGCATCGCCAGCTCCGCCTGCGCCCGGCGCGCGCGGTGTCCGTGCTTGCGCAGGCCGGTTGCGCGCCATGTAGCCCACACTGTCTACATGCACAGGGCCCTCTTCGCCACCGCCACTCGACATATGAATTTCACTCTCTCGCGAGGCTTCCACTGCTTGACAAATCTTGATCGCCTTGTCGAGGTCGAGATCTTCGCATCTCAGTAGCCGGTCTCTGACCGTTGCCTCACGAATCCCACACACGATTCGATCCTTGATTAGATCATCTTCTAATGACGAGAATTTGCAGTTTTTACTAAGAAGTCGTAACGAAGTTACATACTGCAAAACAGATTCCCCATCTTCTTGGTTTCGCGTAAAAAACTTGTATCTCAACAACGTGGTGTTAGATTTTGTTTCGAAATATCCATCGAACTTTTTCAATAGCACGTTGACGTCATCTCGTTCGAGTTCGTTCTCGAATGTAAATGTCTGATATATGTCAAATCCATCTGGACCGATGAGATTTACCAATAAGCTGGCTTGTACACTCGAGGGTTCAGTTTGTACTCCTGATGCTTTCACAAACAAGAGGAATTGTTGCCTCCATTTCTTCCAAGCATCGGCGCGACCCACAGGCCCACCGGCGCCGTCCAAATTAAGTTCTAATGGCGGACGTGCATGCTCCATTGTAAATTACTATTCGTGTTACTTTCACCGTAAATAGCAATATTTCATATCTCCAACTGCGAGACAGATTTCCTTTTATTGAAATCACACTATTTTATAACTTTAAACGTACAAATAATCACAAAACCGCTGCCACCATGTTATGTTAAATGAAACGACTCGAGTGTCAGACAACAACTAAAGAGAATTTATTCAAATATAGGCACTATACAAAATATTATATACAACAGGGTCCACAGCGTGGATTAGACGAGAAAAGATCTCCTAGGTCTGTTGTTAATTGGGAGTTCCGCAGGGCTCGATTCTTGGACCCTTTCTCTTTTTAATTTACATTAATGACTTAATTTTTTTATAAGGGATTCCTCGTTCTTTCTATTTTGCTTCACTCAACCATATTAAATATAATGTTAACTTGTTCGTATTTAAAATGTTATATATTTTTTTTAATGGACTGCACTGATTTAAACCACTAGTAACTTTTTTAATAAACACTAAATTGTAAACTGGTTTTGAAAAGAGCAACACTAGAGTTTCTTGCCCGTTCGTCTCTAGTGAAAACCGCTTTCCGAACCGGGTGGTTAATAAAAAATACCAAATCTAAATGATGTGATTTCTTAATGGATTCAATAAACATTAATTTTATTTAACATATCAATTGTCATATAAATTTACAGCAAGTTTCATAGCCAATTTCTCCGCAAAGACATTAAATTAGACGTAAATATTATTATCATACAACTTCAAACGACGTATTAAATGTACGACCTATTTCCTGCCATTACACCCCGTCCACAAATCAGGGGGATATTGGGCACAATCCGTCAGTTGAGCGTCAGGTGAACAATTACGGGTAATGCGTCACAGAGGGGTATCACGTGATGGCATCCGTCGCTGGAGAGCTTCGCAAACAAGCCAGCAAGCCGGGCTTCGAGTGGGCTGGGGCAAGCCATAGGCGACGCACGATAAAATCAAAATATTAGTTATTCAAATAGTCAATCTTCTTCAAAATTCTTTATTCAAAAAGTAACAAGATCTTTTGAATATTTAGTTTCTGTTACCACGGCTTCGGAACGTGTTGTAGCTGTGAAGAAGAAACGGCGCAAGAAACTCCCTTAGCAACACAAACTGTCTTCTTTTGTTACCATTATTAGAACCACATTTTGTAGCACCAAGTTCGAATGAATATATTAATTGACCTTCATATTGATGTTGGTTATGATGTCGGTGGTGTAAGGGAAGCCAGGGTATCGATTCCCTTACTGAGACACATGGTTGTGTGATCTAAGTGTATTTTTTTAGGTCTCTGTGTTTGTGATCGTCGTAAATTTTAGTATGTATGGCACAATACTTGAATCTTTGAACTTAACACCAATGTATCCTTTAGGTTTTGATTTCCTTGCGAGTGTCGAAAATTTTCAAAATTTACGGCTTTATCTTTTGATTGCGTTGACTTAGGAGTTTGATTTTTTCACAGCTCCAAGGGACAGTATACCTGAGTATTTGATATGGATTTCAGTTTGATACCTTTACACAATACTTTCCTGAAAATAAGGGTGTCGACTGACAGATAGACCGACAACAAAGTCACCCTATAAGAGTTCCGTTTTTTTCTCTTCAGGTACGAAAACATAAAAATGAATTACTTTATATTGTTTTGAAAAATTAAATTATAATTAACATGAAATCGCTATCAGCTTATAACATGCACCTCAAATAGAGTGGGCGATGATATAGTCACTGTAAATGTCAGTTATGAAAGTGTATACCCGACTTTAACTTATCTGCACGCTGTCACCCGTGAGGGATGGACGTAAATATAGTATTCCACGAAACACTCGTTTCTTAGTTGATGAAAGTATTTTCAGTATTTTCCGCAATTTTTTTGTATGTATTTCTGCAAAAATATATCTGCATTTTTTTGGTATTTTTTGCTAGTGAAAACTGGTGTTTATTTGTAGACAGCCGTTTGTTTTATAAATATTGGCTTACCGTACTTTTAAAAGGGGACCATGTCGTATTTTTTTGCAACGTTTTTTAAAAAGAAATGTAAGTCTTGGGTGCTTTTATATGAGCTTTTGGTTTTGAACGAGGCAATCTCTTGCGGTTAAGCTAAAGATTTTTTTGCAATAATTTCGACACTAGCATTCCGTTCGCATGATGGTAAGCGATACGACCGCTCACGGACAGTCACAAATCAAACATTACCATGAATTACAAGCTAATGCTTGTATTTCAATGCGCTCGCCATCCTGAGACATAACATGTTAAGTCTCAATATGTCCAGTAGTTACTCTGGCTACAATGTCCTTCAAACCGAAACACAACAGTGCATTTACACTACTATTTGGTTACTAAATATAAGAGAAAGCAGAGAGAAAGGGCAGTTATTTATTATTTAATTACATTAGTATAGTACGCATTTTTTCACTCAGATTGATTTTTAAACGTTAGTGTTACATCTAATTAAATAATTTGAGTATTTTAATTTCCGATCATCCTCCTTCATACGACCCTACTACTTTATATTGAATCTTAAAGTTTTTTTTTTATCTAAAAAATATCACATGTCACCCGATTAAATTTTCGGTAATACGGTGAGAATCTAAAGCAGATGTCTAGTCTAGCCTAGCTAACGATTCACCGCCTTATATTAGGGTCCGACCTTTGCTAGGGTCTGTCTAAGCCACCCACGCAAGGATGAAATAAAAAAGGGATAAATGAGATATTTAGGTTCTGTAGGAATAGTGTTTTTTGTGGAAATGTGTCTTTATGGAGTATGTGTAGAATTTGAAGTGTCTAGATTATTTCTGAATGTTCTGAGGGCAGATAGAAGAGGAAGAGGGGGGAATATATATATACACACACACACACTAATTATTATTCTCTTAATTAATTATTATTATTATTAGTTAATTGATATATTTTTGTTGCTTTAATTACATAATTGCGAACATTATTGTATTGCTTGTTGATATGATACTGATAACCACGGCACAGGCTGAGCCTAGTGTGGTTATCACAGTTAACTATAAGCTTTGTATTTTAGAATAATTAATAAATAAATGTGTAATATTGATTTAATTGTGAAATATAGAATTTTCGTAAGCATATAAAATATTTATTGCCTTTATTTTACACCGTTCTTTATTTTCTCCTACTCATATGTATATCCATCCTATGGTTGTCTGGCAGAAATTGCCTTAGAGTGATAAGACCGCCATTTGTACTTTGTAGTTTTGTATTGTATCTAAACCGTTATTCTTTTTTATTGTGTTCAATTAATAATTTAATAAATAAATAAACAAAAGTTACCATCCAGAGCGGCGCTGTTAACTGCGACACAGTTAAACTAACTACTGCAGTTGGCAATTTTCTAGCGAACCATTTCCATATATGTTTTGTGCCTAATAAAGATTTAATTTAATTTTAATTTTAAGTAAGTGTAGGTAAACCGATTTTTTTACCAAAATAGTATAAATAGGCCAGTAACGGACTTTTGGAATGAAACTATGTGAACTGTATAGGTACATAGGATTTACTGGTAAGATAAATGGTTATATTTAATGAATACAAGAAAGCGGAAATCGTGCGTGCGTTAGGCTAAGAAACAGCCACAAACATAAACTCCCGCCTTTTCCCGGAAAGAGCAGGCGGAGGTGCCATCAGGACACTCACAAGTCTTTTTGCATGTTCAGTCCCACGATGTGATAGGAAGAGAGCCTACCGCCATATTGGGCAGAAATTTCAAAATATTACCCAGCCTATTATAAAAGTTGGTCATTCAAATGCTACATTCATAGATTGAACTAGATAATTCGACTTATTGTGTCACTGTTTCGGTTTAACAATACACGCAATAAACGGAATTATGCATTGAAAATTTCGAAATATTGGCAATCTCTATTATATTTATTTATTTAAAACACTGTACACATGAAAAGTACAGGCGAACTTAATGCCTAAGGGCATTTTTTACCAGCCAACCTTAGTGCTACATATATAATTTAGGATAAAAATAAATCCTTTAAAATATATACATAAACAACTCCATATATACATAAATACTTACATTAATGAAGAGTATTTGCTAGTTCGACGAGTACTACCTTATTAAATTGAATTAAAATATACTATTAACCTTTACTATGAATACAATATGCAACATTTTATGTCTATAATATACTTAGTATTAAATCTTAATAAACACTCCGTAAACATTTTACATGCTACGAGACTACGAACGCTACGCAGCTACGGCGATCTACGGCAATCTACGGCTACGGCGTAGGTGGGCGTTATTTGATACAACTATATTATTGCCTGTTCATCCAATTATTCAAGTGAAGAGAATTCCATTAAGAGATGCCTTAAAGTTCTAAGGTAATTTTTGACCTTTATAGTTTTTTTTGGGAGTAAATATGAAAAACTGGCTTTGACTTGAAGATAAATATATCATTATTTAATACGACATTTCTGCGCTTATTATTCACACAATACAATGATCATAAATAATCCCGAATGATCATCCCGCTGCCAAATTATACTTCCCACAGGCAAAGAAACACCCAAATCACCTTATTAGTGATTACCCCCCTGCCTGAAACTTAAATATATTGCCAGCCTTTTAAAAATGCAGGGAAAAGTGGTAAAAAGCATATGGTTTTCTTGACAATCTGTTTCACCGACCCATATCAAAGCCGTGTTTTTTTATACTAACCCGGCATAATGATTGCACGGCACTTGATGATAAGCGGAAATGCCGTCCAGGCACAGTATGGCATCAAGCGGCAGTCCCATGTCATTGAATACAACTATGCCGGCCTGCTAAACCTCTTCACACTTCTACTTATTTTCCTGTAGAACCAGTCCAGTATTTCCACCCATTTCTATTATATTCCAAGGTAACTTTACCATAACTCTACATACATACATAAACTCACGCCTTTTTCCCAGAAGGGGTAGGCAGAGGTGCCAGGGCACCCACATTTCGCCTTGTATGTTCCCTCCCACGATGTGATAGGTGGCGAGCCTATCGCCATATCGGGCACAAATTCCTGACTCTGGGCTGATAATGAATAGAAAAATCCAATATCACTTTGCCCAACTCGGGATTCGAACCCGAGACCTCAGCTTTGTAACCGTACCGTAGTACAACTACGCCATCGAGGCAGTCCATAACTCTAGTATTATAAACGTAAACATTGAACATACTAATTACACAAACCGGCCAGCCATACTATAATAATTGTTGCCTCCCAATAACTCAATGCATTTAATTAAGCGGTTTTGTATACACGTGTTCGTGACCAAAATATGTTCACTTATTGAATATGTATGATGATTGTTATTTTGTTCGACTGCCTCTGTGGCGTGTAGTACTGTATAAATATTATGTCGAGGTCTTAAGTTCAAAGCACAGGTGGGGCTTTATTGATTTTTTTTATTCATTATTAGTAAGGAATCAGAAATTATTGCTCGATATGGCGATAGGCTTACAATATCACATCGTGGGTTACAAAAAAAAACAGGGAGAAACGTGGGTGTTATAGTAGCACCTACCCATTTTAAAAAGACGTGAGTTTATGAATGTATGTATTTGATGTGTGAAATAAAATAAAATAAATTAAGTGGCAGTGGATATGAAGTTAAATTCGTTACATATTGGTTGATAGTTCACTGCCTTCGTTTGAAGATGATGTATAAAAGTAATACTATTATTTTTATTAGCAGTCGTGGAACTAAATTCAAAGAACAGTGACTTTTAAAATTTCATATATATTTTTATTACAATTATGGGTTATTTAAACTTTTTTTTTATTAAACATGGGTTATATAAACTGTGAAATTGTGTGATTGATCGCAGCTTCATGATTTTTCAGATTTTTATGATCGAAATTAAAGTTTTTTTGTTATTGTTATGAATGGTCAGACGAGTATGTTATTGGCCTTATGGTAAGCGAGACGACCGCTCATGTCAGTAGCAAAACCAAACACAATTAATTACAAAGCAATGCTTGGCATTACACTGCGCTCGCCATGCAGAGACATAAGACGTCAAGCTTCAATATGTCCAGTACTTACTCTGGTTACAATGTCCTTCAATCAGAAACAAAACAGTGCATTTACATTGCTGCTTGGCGGGAGAAATAGACATTGCGATGGTACCTATCCAGCCGGCCTACAACATATGAGAGACCTACCACCAGTAAAAAAATCACCAGCCTTAAATCTTAATGTTTGAGCATTGTACACATTGAGACACAAAAACAGATATTACATAATGAAATATTACAATTCCAAAAGTGTTAAACCAATTCCAGAATCATCAATCACATCACGATTCAAGAACAATCGTAAAACCAAACAGCCATTGCAAACAAAACGTTTTATTCCATTTGCAAACGGTTACATTCCAAAATCATTTGTACACAATTTATCAAAATCCAATTTGCGTTTTGACACACGGCTCGATCAATTTATCTCGAGGCACGTTGTGGAGCAAAATAGGCATATTTCTTGGCTAACAATGGCACGAGGAATGGGTAAAAAATCGTCCATGACGCCGGCTCGATAGGTAACGTGACGCGAAAGGCTGACTTCACACTGGGCAACTTTTTGTTGGTGCGGAGTGGTTTTTATATCTTTGATGAATGTTTAATTTATCACTCATTTTGACAGCTTCAAAGAAAAAAAATTATAGCTTTTTAGGATAAGAAATAATTTATAATTCATCTAGATTCCATTGACGTGTGGCGAACATGAAATAAAAATTTAAAAATATTTGTTTAACGCATTGTTTGAGATACGTTTATGATACATGTATACACAACAATTATTATACTCCTAATATAAATAGTATTGATATTTCCCATATAATAAAATATGAAGAGAGAAAGACTGTTCCCAATATTTTGACAACAGCATGACAACAACGCATTCGGACGCCTAAAGATTACACCTACAAAAGATAGAATCTTTGAATATAATATGTATATACTGTCGGAGAACCTCAATTTAATAAAATAAAAATAAAATAAAACATATTTCATTCATATAGAATTTTCAACCGTTTGTGGATTTTATTATTATACTTTGTATGACGCATTCCTCTTTTGCTTAACAAAACACATCTAAGGTATTATATTCCAAACGACAATGCTGCATTTATTTGTACATACGAGTACATTAGTGACGACCCCGCCCCTGATTGTAAGTGCAATGCAATCTACTATATTCCAGTTACGATTACCTATATTTGACACATTATTCTCTCCTCTAAGCCAATCGATATCTGCACTAAGATGCTAATCTCTCTCCATTAGGCATAATGACAGCTTCGGGCCATTGTCTTAAGTCAAAAGCCTATCCCCTTGTACTAGGATAACAACTCAATACTGAATGTATTGATAATTAATTATTATCTAGCTTACAAATTAATCAAAAGTCATTTCGAAATTACTGAAGGGATTATTATGTGTATTTCTTGTAGGATTTAATTAGGTTACAATTTTGTTCTCTAATAAATACAAATGTTCAACCATGAGCCGTAAATAATTTCAGAAGTTCTAACTAATGTTTGAAAAGTATAACAACCAAAAATATTAGATAACGAAATTATGTCTCAGGATGGCGAGCGCAGTCGCCATACCAAGCAATGCTTGGTAATTCAAGGTGTTTGGTCTTGATACTGTTCATGAGCGGTCGTATCGCTTACCCTCAGGCGAACTGCATGATTGTCTCCCAATACAATGCGACCAAAAAAATATTTTGCAAACAAAAATAATTTCACAGTTGCTCAGTCTGCCGACAGCCTAAAGTCTCCAGCGAAAAATCACGTAATTTTTCAACGCGCCGCAGTAGCGCGATGGACGCGTCGATCTCTGAACACGACTAACACCCGCGAATTTATGATCGACAAAGTAACTTGGAGTTATGTGCGCAGCGGTTATAAATGGGATGTAAGGTGGATGGTTATATAGGGATACCAGTGGTTCAGCTCGACTTCGCCCGAGTAGATACACTTTTCAAAATGGCGGCGAAAATGTTATTAATATTGTTACTTTTTGACAATTTTTTTCCTTTCGTAAAAAATAATAGTTAAATTAATAGCTTTCGCGTGATAACGGAACAAACAAATGAGTATTAGTAGGGATAATTGTTTCTTGTTTATAAGAATATTTTTGGTTTTAATCTAGTCTATTGACTGGTATTATTTCCTTAATTTTGTGATTATAAAGACTGTAATGGTTCGAAAAATAAATTTAAATCGCAATGAAATCCGAAAAATACTTGAATTGAAAACTCTTCATATCAAGACTGTAATGATTCGAAAAGTCGGGTATTTAAAAATAAACCAAATGATAATTATTAATATGCAAATTTCTTCAATGTGTTTTTCTTTACCAATATTTATATTTTATGCAAATAGCATGATTAAATGTTTTTTGTCCTGTCTTAAAATATTAAAAAAAAACTTGAGAGGTTTCAAGGGACAACCGGATGGAACGAAGTTCCTTTCGGTTAATTAGTGAAGGAATTGTAACAACATTTTATTTATTTTAAGTCATAATAATATTTTTTATTATTAACAAATATAATGTAATATAAACTTAATCAGTAGTCTCAATTTTAGTAATAATTGGCGAAGATACATAGTCAAATGAAGGGTTGATGATTGCAGGATAACAAATTAAAATTGTAAAAAACGATTGTCAAATGTTTTAAAGTGTCGTTACAACTTTTGGCATTAATTTTTTCCGTCTAGCCCCCTTTCGCAACGCGCGATAAGGAACTTTGTTCCAAAATATAAAGTTATTCACTCACTTTAGGATGATCCCGCACTGGCACGACGACTCTGACGCACACTTTGACAGGCTTGTCTCTGGTGATGTCCAACATCCTTCTCTCTCCGCGCCATTCACCTGAAAACAACATATTATTTAGTTTAGGATTACTGTAACAGAAATTTCAAACAATTTTTCATGTGTCTTCTTCATGGCAATCTGTTTTCCAACAATAAGCCACTTCTTTGTTTGATTTCTGTTTATGTTTTCCTCAAGAGCCATACTTGTGTGAAAATTCTTTTCACGCGACCCTCTTGATGTGAATCAAGCCATATAAAATACATAACAATAGACGTATCCAGTAAAATACTGTGGTAACAAAAAAACGTAAGTTGTGAATTTTCGTTATCTTCAGAAATAGTTAGTTTGCCTCCACCGTATACAAACTGTATCAGCCCATATACGTCCCACTGCAGGGCACGGGTCTCCTCTACAATCAAGAGTACGATTGAGAGTAGTTAGGCCATATAGTCCACCACGCTAGCCTAGTGCTAAAATCTTACAAATCGCTTTGGTACGCAGGTTTCCGCACGATGTTTTCCTTCATCGTTAAAGTGCGCGGTGATTGAGTATAATTAATATTCACATGACTAGGAAACATGTGGTGTACTGGCTTGTTGGTGGACGGACCAGACGCGGCCATCATGTTCTCGGTGGCCATGGGTTCGAAACCCAGGGCATACCTCTGACTTTTCGGATTCATCATTGGTATACAAACTGTTGTTTTTGATTTGTGTGAACCACAGGTATGTTTTGGGTCTGGGTGTTTGTGAGACCGAAAAGTCTCTCGCTGCTTTTGATACCCGCGACACAAGACTCGATCTTAGTGTGGGGTCCGGACTATGTATGTGACTATGGGGTGTATTTATTTATGTAAATAAGGCGGTTCTATATTTCTTATTATTTTTATTTCTTATATTACATACCAGTGTCCATTTCCTAAGCCATTAAAAACATACAATATAAAATAGTTACAAATAAATGAATATTCGTACCAAGCAAATCTTTTAAACCTCCAAAGACAAATAAACAAAGCAAGGGAATAACTTAAAATTAATAGACGCTACGGGCCGGACGATTTTTATACCCCAGTGTCATTCCCTAGTAATTAATGTTGCCAATTTCGAATCGGAGTTAAATCCTTGCCACTGGAGAAAAATTCTGCAATATTTAAAGGAAAATCCGTTTTCTCTTTATTTTAAAACGTGTTTGAAATGGAAAACAACTGGAGCGCTTCTGAATGATTTTTATTGTCATTTATGACGTTTATTATTTTGTTATATTGTTGAAATATAGCCCTCTTTGTTTTGTTGATTTACTGCTAAATATTTTCCGCATATTATCTCATGCAGAATATAATATATATATATTTTTTTCGGGATAGGGTTGACTTTACACGCAATTGACGTGGCGGCCGCTCACCCACAAGATGGATGGACGACCTGGTTAAGGTCCCAAGAAGTCGCTGGATGCAGGTCACTTCTAAAAATGTTATGGGGCTATCTTCGGCGGAGGTCAGAGAGACAAAGAGAGAGAGATGGTTAATTATATTAATTAATTTGAGACTGATTACTAGAAAAATATTTATTTTGTTATCCTATGCACCGGCTCCTGAAGTCCTGGGTTAATTGTACAATATTTTTAACAATTGTGGAATGCAATACATTGATTTTTTTGAGAGGCTTAAGCCACAATCCTACGCGCTGGGCTTATACATGTTGCTAGAACTTACACAATACGATAGAAATTCTTAGACATCAGAAAGAGAGCTATGTTTTGTCAGTATCAAAAAAAGTATAAAGCAATTACAAAAGGGTATTCTTTACTTGGCACGTATCAGCATATTCTGTTCCATTAAAAGATTAGCCAATACTTTATTTGATTCTCGTTCATTTGTTTGTTCATTCTGTGATCATAACTCGCCTCAAATTGGCTTAGAGCCAATATCTCGATAACTTTGCTCTCTTTGGATGAAAATAGTGGGGTAATATGGTTTTTGTTGGTGTTTTTCAAGGTAAATTTATTTGATTGATGGCGAGGAGTCCTAATATACAATACTACTTTTTTTATTGCTTGAATGGCGAAACGAGCATGCCATTTCTCTAATGGTAAGCGATACGAAGACAATAGCAATGTTTGGAATTCTATTGGGCTCGCCATTCTGAGACATAAGATGTTAAGTCTAAATATATCCAGTAGTTACTCTGGCTACAATGTTCTTCAATCCTAATAAGGATAATACATACTGGGTATATCAAGACTGCTACCGAAAACGAAGCCGGGTGGTAGTTTTAGTGAGTACAAACACAATGCAACTAAAATTTTTGCGACAATTTGTTTTAATGATTTTTTAAATATCGTAATTTTGGGCGGTAAGTCCATAGTTTTTGCTAAAATAATAATTTAAACTATTTTATACCTTAGATTACTTATAAATAAAAGGGTATACACTATTATTTTCGGACAAAAATGAATTTATCATCCAAATATAACTATAGGAAAAAAATAACAAAAAATAAATAAATCGGCGCTTTTTTTCTACATTTTCTGTTGCAATGTGCCTGAAGTCACTAAAACTTCCACCCGGCTTCGTTTTCGGTAGCAGTCTTGAGATACCTGTATAAGGCGTGTCCTAAGCATGATAATAGTGCAATTATGAGTCGAACATTCACATTAACTCAATATGAATTTGAATAATAAACGTCATGGTTAATAATTAGCACATAAATCTAACAATTAATTTACGGAAAATTCTAATGAAGTGTATATCCAGCAGAATCATATTTTGATTAATAGCCACCAATAGTTTGTGATAGCGACCAAATTAATTAAATACCAAATGCTTTAACTTTGAATCGTCCGCAAGTTAATTTCAAATATTTGACAAGTAAAATTATTTATTACCGTATGAAACTGTACTAAATAAATAAATCACAAACTAATATTTATTTGCGAGCCGCCATCTTTAATCCTCGTTTGACAGCTGTCATTTTGCGCGCCAAGTCTCACACCTTTTGATCCCGCATTATTTTTCATGGGAATGAGAAATATATAATGGGTTTCGGGTATCGCGATGGGTTTTGGGTATTTTAATATATGACTCAGAGTGATGATGAGTTGGTAAGAAAATTATGGTATTATCTTATATACTCTACCAACTCCAGGAAACTCCAGGAAAGAAATGTATTTCTAATAATATCTATTATTTAAAGGTAAATTAATAAACCGGTTCCCCGCATTCTATATAAAACTGTTTAGTGTTTCTGTATCTGTATCAGCCCATATACGTCCCACTGCAGGGCACGGGCCTCCTCTGCAATCGAGAGTACGATTGAGAGTGATTAGGCCATATAGTCCACCACGCTGGCCTAGTGTGGGTTGGCGGACTTACATATCATACAATTATTGGAAATCGCTATGGTATGCAGGTTTCCTCACGATGTTTTCCTTTACCGTTTTAGTGCGTGGTGATTGACTATCAATACACACATGACTCCGAAAAGTCGGAGGTGTGCCCTGGGTTTCGAATCCGCGACCACCGTGAACATGTTGGCAGTCGCGTCTAGTCCGTTTACCAACAGGCCACCACGTAGTTCTAAGTAAATTAATAAATAAGTTCTAAAGTAATTAATAAATAACATTAATTAAGGTGTACTTCTGTTATTGAAGATACTCGCAGAGTTATACTTAATTATATCTTTAAATATAAATATAATGTGTTATCATCTTTAGAGATAAATTTAATATTGAAACCATTGAAATGGCCAAACAACTGGGCCTAAAAGCTTATCATAACCCATACTGCTAAACGGACAGTCAATCTGATAAATGAGCTGTACGGTGACATAGGGGCATTATCTGAGCCTCATGGTTGTGACACACTCTTCAGATTACAAGGAATTAGAGGCAAGTGATATGAATTGTTGAGGTAAAGAGTGGTTGTGTTGTATGCTTCCAAGTACTGACAATTAATGTCGTTTTTGTAGTTTGAGTGATTTTGGGTTTTGTTTGTGTCGTGTGGTATTTATCACTTACTTACGTGTACTTTTATTTTATCTTTGAATGGTAAGGAATAAAAATGTATGCGGGTTCTTTGGAAATTAGGTACTTTAGCAAACTTTCCACATGTAAAATAATTTACCAATAGTTTCTTTTAAGCTTAAAGTGTAGAGTTAAATTGTAGTTAATTTAGTCATTTGTGAAATTGTGCCTCATTACAAAAAAATAAATGTATTTTTACAGAGCAACAACTTGGTTATTTTTGTTTCATTAAACAATATGTTATATATCCACTAGCGGCCCGGCCCAGCTTCGCCCGGGTGCATATAGATTTCTCTACAATAATATGCACGTATTATACACATAAACCTTCCTCTTGAATCACTCTATCTATTAAAAAAAAATCAAAATCCGTTGCGTAGTTTTAAAGATTTAAGCATACAAAGGGACATAGGGATAGAGAAAGCGACTTTGTTTTATACTATGTAGTGATAAAGTTATAGTTTCAAATATCCTTATTCCATTAACTAGTAGGTTGTAGTATTAGGCGCAAACTCCAACCGAAAGCAGCTCGTTATACACTATCTATGTACATTAGGGATTGAACTGCGTTCATTAGTACCGCCATGTTCTACACGATAATTACCATTGCTAACGACTTCCAGAATTAGCCGTGTAGGATAAACATGGACATCTGGTATCAAATGGGGCGGAACGTAGTTGGGATTTTCTATTAAACCAGCATGGTTGTATTCTGTTGAGTGCTGCACATCAGTTTAAAAAGCTTTAATTGCATTAGTAACTTATGAAATTTGTATCTGAAAAAATATGTATCTTAAAAATTCAAGTCTTACTAACAGCTAAAGCTAAGTAATTTTACTTGTCAGCTTCGACCTTGAACCGGCAATTATTTCTAACATTTTGACTAATGGCCAAATTACTCAAGTAAACTAGATCGTTTAAAAACGCTCCTACTGCCAGTCAAGGGGGATAATTGGACGGTTCGGAGTCTGTTCGTTAGCTTTGAGACTAATTCATAGAGTTATAGAGTTTTAGAAAGAAAAGGTATGATCCCAGGGGATTTTGCAACGTCCACTGGATTTCCTAATAAATCCCTGGACTGTTTTAAAACCTGTTTTACAAATGTTCTCTATAATGTATCGATCTTTAACAATAGGTTTTATTTAGCATATTTTGACGCAATATGGTTCAGTTAAAACATCACTTTTTGGACAGTCATGTCAAAATTTAAAATACCGATTTTTAAGAAAATTATATCTTTAATAAAATAAATTAGTATTATTAATACCAATAAGAGTTTTTCTGTTTGGTGCTTTGATGACTTGACAACGCAATCGATTCTTTTAACAACATTGTCAGGATCAAAATGTACATAAGACACCCTTTAACCGGAACGCAATGCTATTTATGGGAAAAAGAAAAACACTTACACAGACAGAGATTATAAAATGATGTCCTAAATTTTTTTCCCAATTCAGTTAAGGACGCAAGCAAAGCAGCGGGGGAAAACTCTAGTACTCAGATGAAGAATGAACTATACCCAATTCCGCTTCGCACTTCTCCGATTTTCCTTCACTTATTACTGTTTTTGGTTGTAATATTAGTTTTGTGGGCGGAATATAAATATGCTACTTGTCTTTGATCTTTTAATGTTTATTTTTCCTTTTAATATTGTCTTCTTTAATCTTTTGACCTTATGTGTTTTGGCGAAAACGTAAATGTTATGTTTTGATTGTTGTGAAAATAAATAGTAAATAAACCAGCTTATTTAAGTCCCGCTGTTGGACAAAAACTTCGTTTCAGATTAAATGGATTTCGGCTATAATTTATTACGCTAGCCTATTTTGGGTTAGTAGAATTCACATATTATAGAAATTCTCGCAAAAATCTCTTAGGTGTGTAAATATTATTTAAGTAACATGATTTTATCCACCCATCCACTCAATATGATTGATTTAAAAGAAAATAAATTAATAATTATTTTAGCATTAATAAAAACATGATAAAATAAAAATAAAACAAGATAAAATAAAGTAACATATGCTAATTATATCTAAACATTGTTGCAATATTCGGTCTCCCATTCGGCTTTATTTTTATTTTATTTTATTTAAAAGGGACAAAAAACGGCAGTATGCTTAAACATTAAAATAAAAATATTAACTTAATAATACAATTAAATAAACATACAGCCCACACCATTGTCCACATATTGACAGATAAAATTAATGACTAGGAAAGTCGGATTAAACGCGGAATACTCGCTATTTAGGAATTTATTTGGTTATTTCAAGAATAGACATCTTCTTAAATTTTGGGTTAGAGAGGGAGAAAATATCAATATTAGCAAAGTGTGAGTTGTAGCTATTTAATAGACGGCGGATTGGTGCACGTACCCCGGCATTACTTTTACATGAACTAGTGAAAAATAACTGAGGCACGCGCACCCCTCGCCTAAGCACAGTTCTTGGTACTCTATAATATATCTTATTTGTAAGTTCTATACAAACATACTTATTATTACACAAACCATGCAGCATCATAACATCAAGCAGTGATCGTCTCGCTTCTAAACTCAAAATATTATATCGGTTTAATAATTGATTATATGGAATTTTCGTGTTACAGCATTTATAATTCATGGCACGTAAAAATTTTTTTTGAACATTCTCAAGTTGTTTATACTGGTATATGACAAAAGCAACACTGCAGCGCTGATTTTCAATGGGAAGCCCTAGTGAAATTAATATCCAGTCGGTAGACTGACAAAACATTAATAATAAATGTATTTTATTAACTAATTTATTTTATAAATTACCTCTATAATTGACAATTTGAAAGCAAACAAAAAACTACTGGTGGTAGGTTTCTCATATGTGAGAGGTCGCCTGTGTAGGTACCACCGTAATTTCTCCCGCCAAACATAGTTTATTATTCAATCTTGTGTTTCGGATTGAAACACATTGTAGCCTGAGTAACTACTGGACATATTGAGACTTAACATCTTACGTCTCAGGAAGGCGAGCGTAGTGGAATAAAAAAGCATTGCTTTGTAATTGAAGGCGTTGGTTGGTTTCGCTATTGTACATGAGCGGTCGTATCCCTTACCATCAGGCCAAAGGCATGCTCGTCTAACCATTCATTGCAATAAAAAAAGCTAAATGTTTAAAATAGGTATGCAAAACTTTTTGTATTTTTGTGTAATATAATGTGAAGGCTTCAAATATCCAAGCTGAAATTCAAATTAAACTAAACCACTTATGTTTTCAGCGGAATATATTTAGGCTAACATCAAGCACCATTTTGAAATACCATTCATTTTCACAAAAACATCGGAGCTATATTTTATTCGCGATAATTGTAAAGATACTCTAAACCGCATTTACCCATCAGCACAAAGAGTTATGGCGCACAGCATTTTTCAGTTAAACGCGGCTTTAAAGACTAGAAAATCCATACACGCTCTGCAAGCCTGAAAGCCGCGGACGGGTAAAGCAAGCGTAATTGGCTCTTGTTGTTAGGCCCACACGAGCCCGGCAATAATATACACCCATCTGAAATGAATTTAAAAAACTGTGTCAAGAATTGCATTCCTGATGCGGCTCCACTCGACCAAGCGGGCTTTTTTTGCATATTTTTCGAAAAATTTAAATTGGTAAGCGCAAGACGGGCTTTAGCAGATTTTATTTAAACGATGTATTCAAAGTTGTATACATGAGTTCTTTAGGTGTTTTGAGAGGAGTTTGGGCTAAGCGAGAAAAGACAAGGGGCGGAAGGGAGTAGTATTTTTATGAACATACATTTTAATTTGGTCATAAAATAACAAAAAAAAAAAGGTATTTTTAAAGAAGTTTCTTTTCTATTTTAAGATAACGGTAACGCACCTAAAATCCATGTGTTGTTGAAGATGTTCATGAGCGGAAGTAATAACTTCATCAGTGTGAAGTTTGCTCATTTGCCTGCCTTATCCAGCCATATTTGTTTTAATTGCAATGAATGGCGAGACGAGCATGCCGTCCACCTAATGGCAAGCGATTCGACCGCTCATGAACAGTAGCAAAACCAAACAATACCTTGAATTACTAAACAATGCTTGGCATTCCACTGCGCTCGCCATCCTGAGACATAAGATGTTAAGTCTAAATATGTCTACTAGTTAGTCGGGTTACAATGCGAAATCCGAAAATCAACAGTACATTTACACTGTTGTTTGGCATGTAAATTGGAAAAGCTTTAAGCAATAACACCAACAGTCAAATACACAGTCCTGATTCTAACGTACAATTCTTGTCGTATATCAAAAACTACAAGACTTTTCGCTTTCAAATCTATAGTAGAGGAAAATACATTAAAGTAAAGGATTTTAAAAGAAATTCCATATACGATATTTTAACTGAGTTAAATTCGTACGAAGCTGGGCCAGATTGACCCGGTAGTTACAGTTTCCAAGTCAAACACTGCGGTGGGTTATATCCCAACCCTCTGTTTGTGCTAGGTGGGGCCGCAGTTGCAGTGAGAGCGAGTTGGTGTTGCAGGGTATGGTCCCAGTTGCAGCAAGGAGCGGTTTGTGTGTTTTAGTTAATTTTTAATTATGGACTTCATTTATTTATATACTGATGATTTAAAGTGATAAATACGCATTTAATGGGTGCAATTCGAATTGAGTATTAAATAGCATAAAAATTAGACTAAAGTATTATTCTATTAAGGATATAATTTTGATTTTCGGTACCCACAAAATATTAAACAATACATTTTTCAAGAATGAATCGAAATATTTGAAAATCCAAATACTTTGCATTATGCAATAAACATCAATGTTGTTTTCAAAGACTAAACATCCAATCTAAGTTTTTCCATTCCATATTGCATTACAAATCTTAGAAAGTAAAAATATGCTCCATAAAAACATTAAATTAATAATAAATAAATGGGTGGATTTATTTATGCATAGTTCTGAACCCACGCTAAGAGAAAGAAGAAAGAATGAAAAATGCTTTATTATGGCGCAAATTAGTCGCATACAACACAGTACAATAATTATTAAAATGTAACAATACAATAAGTTAACCTAAAAGAGAGTAAATACAAAAAAGAAGGAGAAAAAAAACAGTAAGTATGTTGCGCAGCTCACTCGCGATAACAGGTCAACATTTCAGCACACAGCGCTGCTAAGATCAATTAAAGTTTGCGTCGTGGATATAAGGAATTAGGAGAAAATTTTCGTTCTCACTAACACCTATATCCGAGATTCATATTCGTGGGCCTCACAAACATTTGTCTCGGTGCGGGGATCGAACCCATAGCCTCTCGTTTTACAGCCGGCGTCGAACCAACCGCGCCACGGAGGCTGCCAAGTTTTCAACCGAACCTTTGTATTGAAACTAGTAATATTAAAACGGTAACTTTAACGAGAAAAAGTAAAAACACTCGCGGCGGGATCTTACAGTTTGTACATTTAATTAACTTTGTAAGTTGAGGGTATTCTCAAACAACTTCTTCAAGGTACTTATTAAGTTTTTCACTTGCCAGGGAAGTCACATCACCTAGAGATTTGGTCGAATTTATCAGACTTTTGATATATAAGTAGAAGAACCTATACCTAACTACCTCCGGTGATGGCATATTTATACATACATATTGTAGCCAGAGCAACTACTGGACATATTAATAATAATAATAATTATTATTAATATGTCCAGTATGTACGGATGTTATTGTTTTTTTCCAGTTATTGGTCAGTGGTGCTATATGTGAAGGTTGCTCATTGCTATTTGGCACAACAACAGAGGAGCGTCAGTGTTTGTCCAAGTCTGTTCGGATTGATGCGGTGTTGCCAAGCCAAATATAACGGTTGGTTAATATTACTGAATATATATTAATATTCTGTGTGTTGCTAGTGATAGCGGGAATATAAATATTTTACTACTACCGCACACCAACCCGCACGAAGCCAGCGTGGTGGTACAGCCTAACCACTCTCAATCGGACTCTCGATTGTAAAGGAGTCTCGTGCCCTACAGTGGCTGTATATGGGCAGATATAGCTAACGTCCTATAAATCGATGAATGCATGCATGTACGAAAAAGTATGACTCATAGGCATGTTCCGACGATAAGCCGAAGCGATAAATTCAATTCAGCAAATAAGTAAATAAATAAATACACCCAACAGTCACATACATAGTCCTAACCCCACACTAAGATCGAGTCTTGATGCACGGGTATCAGGAACTACGAGAGATTTCGGTCTCACCAACACCCAGACCCGAAACAAATACCTGTGGTTCACACAATTTTTTGTTTCGTTACGGGAATCGAATCCGAATCCTCTTGTTTCATTGCCGCCTTCTAATCAACTGCGCCACAGAGGCTGTCAAAATGGCGACTACTAATTTAGAATATCAACCAATCGGACCGCGCAAAACGAAGAAAATTTCCTTGTGTTTGCTAGATTTTTCACTGTTCTCTCCTATGGATAAAAGCGTGATTATATATAGCTACAGCATTCTTCGATAAATAACCTTATTCAACAGAAAAAAAATATCATTTCGAACCAGTAGTCTCTGATATTATAGGTAACAAACAAACTCTACAGCTTCATATATATTATTAAAAATAAATAATATTAAAAATGGCGATCTAAAAACCTCCAAACTAGCGCATTAACTGAGAACTGTTTGAACGCCCACCATTCCCATATAATATTCAGCTTTGAATCCAGTACTAATTACTTCAGTAAAATTTAAATATTTAGGAGTGTATCGCTCACACTAGGCCGCGCGTCAAAGCCATTTTAAACTTTATATTAATTTTTCGCGGTGATTTCGACTTTGTTGTTGTGGATTAAAGTGAGTTTTCGTTTGCATGTGTCTGACGTCAGTTTGTTGTCGGATTACCGGCCGGCAGCGGCTATGAAATAAAACATCACAGTTCGAGTTTCAACGGAATAACATAGTTTTGCGGAAACTAGACAAGATCTGTTTCGTAATTTGATATTTTACGAATAGAACGAGGTGTTTTGTTTATTTATTTTGGAACTAGCGCTTTAGAATTGAGCCATGATGGATTTGATATTGCGAAGATACGACTAATTTATATTCATCTGTGGTAACTCGGCAAAATTGAATCAAGGAGACGGGTTTGATGGTACGAAGATGTAACTAATTTATAATTATCTGTTTCAGTCCTATTAAAGAAAAGAAAATACACAATTATCGAACCCCACGAGCGTGTATGAAAAGATTGATGGCAGTCGAAGAAGCGGAAAAGTTAAATAATAAATAACACCCAACAGTCACATACTTAGTCCTGACCCCACACTAAGATCGAGTCCTGTGTCGTGTATCAGAAACTACGAGAGACTTTTCGGTTTCACAAACACTCAGACCCGAGACGAATATTTTTGGGCCTCACAAACATTTGTCTCAGCGCGAGCGTCGTACCCGTTGCCTCTCGTTTCACAGTCAGGCGTCTTAGGCACTTGGCACTCAATAGCCTAGAATATAACCGTGAGTTTATGCATGTTTTAATCATCAGCAGTCCATTAGTGAAATCGGTTCAAACATTTCCGTAGCAAGATGAAAGAAGCTTTTGTATCCAGCGATTTGCTACAACTTTGTGCCCTAGAAGACGGGTTCGTTTGATTGATATTTATATCAGCATGATTGCTCATTAATATTCTAATTTATAAAGGTATAAAGTTTGTGTGTTACTGTTAACCTCACGAGTTATTGGGTTGAATAGGATGTAATTTTTATGTTGGTTAGTTCATTAACTGAGAAAAGCTTTAGGTTATATAACATCACATTCATTCATTTTGTTTTACTGTCATGTTTGTAGCTAAGTTTATTTAGTATTTACTGTATTATTTTGTAGTTTATAATAAATTAATTTATTTCATTGTATAATGTTCTATGCCCATCCTTACTAATATTATAAAGGTGAAAGTTTGTATGTATGTATGGATGTTTGTTACTCTTTCATGAAAAAACGGCTCAACAAATTTTGATGGAATTTGGTATAGTGATAGCTGACACCCTGGATTAACACATAGGCTACTTTTTATCCCGAAAAATGTAGTGTTCCCGTGGGATGAGTCAGGAAACCAAATATACATATTTTCTACTCTTTCAAATTCAAATTGTTGGCACGGGATGTCCTCTCCTACGGAAGGGAAATATAGTCGACGGCACGCGGGAAATATAGTTAGTAGACACGCGAAATAATATGTTCTTGATGTGGATTGGACTCAAAAACTATCTGCACCCGGGCGAAGCCGGGCCCGACAGCTAGTAGTAAATAAATAAAAAAAAACATCACGATATAACCTAGAAAAGCGGAGTAGAAGGAAATGCTGCTAAACAGGAAAATCTTATTCCTTTTGAAAATGAAATAAAGTGAGTGTCTTAATTGCCTACCCCTTCTGGAAATAGCATGACTTTATTTATTCTCCTACAACGGTAAATATTAAAAACAATAGATTGGCACGTTTGCCGACAAAGGAGTTGCCAAAGCGTCCAGTTTCGGTCATCTGCGGGCACAGTCAGATAAGCAACTTTCATCCCTCGAATCCTGAAGTTTTAATCGGCAGGGATGGGGTGTCCTTTGTCCTTTAGGGTCAGTTTGGGGTTCATAGCTGATAACGGAGACGTGACCCTATCTCCGATTTTTAATGGGCATGCAACGTATTTTGTGATCTGTGAGTTTTTTAAATTATATCTGTTATATTTAGTTGATCAATTTAAATGTTTTTTATGCATTGAGATAATATACTAGAGGGGACACTGCAAACAAAATTTTTGTAACAAAATGAAGGGTACATTCTATATCTGTCTCTGTCACGCCTACGAAGTAACATATCTTCCCTCTCGCTTCAATGTGTACCCCTGTGCACGCACCATACGCACAGATTTTGTTCCCGATGTCCGCTCTAGTTTAATACCTCAATGTTTTTATGATTCAAGTGATTTGTTAAGCTTCCAACAAAATTATAACTATTATAAGTTTTCTATATCATGTTTTTTTTCATTCAATTAATAGAGACGAGTATGCTACTCGCCTGATGGTAACCTAAACAACCGCTTATGCACAGTAGCAATGCATTCTACTGCGCTCGCCATTCTGAGACATAAGATGTTAAGTCTCAACATGTCCAGTAATTACTTTGGCTACAATGTCCTTGAAACCTGAACACAACAGTTACACCGCCGTTTGGCGAGGGAAAAAGACGTTACGGTGGTACCATCCGACCTCTCCCATATGAGAGACCTACCACCAGTAAACTGCTATTTTCAAATGTAAAAAAATTACTGTGTTTTTTTTGTTAGAGTATCTTTAATTAAAAAACGTATACCGATTAAAGCCACCTACTGATACAACTAAATCATTCTTGCAGATTACGCCCAGTTTAGGCGACATTACAAGGCGACAAGCGTAATGAAAAGCGACAATTTTTTTTGTATTTTTTTTTTATTTTCCTTCGTGTTTGTGTAGTAAATACAAGTATCTACATAATTTTCGTTAGAATAATAGCAAACAACTTTTTATTTTAAGAATTATAAATTTAGCAGTTATGTATTTACTACCCAAACAAATACTTAAATGTTTGCGTAGTACATTTCAGTAGATGTTTTTTCCTTTTTGTTATTTTTTTTTATAAGCTTTATACGGTATCAGCCCATATACGTCCACTGCAGGGCACGGGCCTACTCTACAATCGAGAGAACGATTGAGAGTGGTTAGCCCATATAGTCTACCATGCTGGCCTAGTGCGGGTTTGCGGACTTATAAGCTTTATTTACCTTTTTTTTTTGTTTACTCCACGTTTATTTTTAATTTCTTCTTCTATGTAACCGATGTTAAACGAGTTTGTGCGTTGTTTTGTATGACAATTAAACGTGTTTTCTTTCTATCTCTCGATAAAAAAAAATCGTCTCCTTTTTTCAATATTTTTGTTTGCTTTGTTTCTGAAGTCCCTAAAACTACCAACTGTTTTCATTTTCGGTCGTAGTCCGGATATACCCGGTATAATAGAACCAATATTATCATTGTTGAAGCCAAGAAAAACTCCAACATTTCCACATTTATCTATTCCAATGAAGAAACTAAATTTAATTTAATTTTACCATCAAAATCAATAGTTTAACATATTGTCCGCCAGGTGTAGGTTCTCATATACCCGACGTGTCCAACCAGTTCGTCTATGCACCGCAGCCGGAACTAACTAGTTGAAACTAGTTCAATCCAGTTACATGGTCCTTCCGAGCCGGACCGCGCTGGACGTCTGACATTTGCAATGAAACAAACTTTCTCTGGTTTTGATTACGTGTTGTGTTTAGATTATTTTGTTGCAGATTAGATTTGTTTTGAATGTCATGATTTTAATATATATTAATGTGATATTCTTTATGGCATTGAGGTCCTTGGAGGGGTATATTCAGGGGTGGACTAACTGTGGCTCAAGAGAGGGAGAGAACGAGATTCTGTATGATCCTTCTAGAATCTTGCAACAATTACGCGCTCTTTTCGGACCAAAGATCAAAGTAAGCACTATTGGATTCTAAGCAGCTCGAAACGTAGGATTTGTGTAAATACTTATTGTTTTTTTTTATCTGGCTTCACCAGGAGTATAGGTCTTTCTAACATATTCCTACCGCAGTGTAACGTTACATCTTATGTCTCAGGATGTCGAGCGCAGTGGAATGTCAACGATTGCTTAGTAATTCAAGGTGTTGTTTGGTTTTGCCCCTGTTCATGAGCGGTCGTATCGCTTAACATCCGGCGAACGGTATGCTCGTCTCGCCATGCAATTACAAAAAATGTATGTAAGACCACCAAGAAACTTTAGATTTATAATACTGCTAATTTTGAAACGCAATCAATCTGATGGTGAGTGATCCCTGCCACCTAAGAATATCAACAACGCTTACAACACTGATGAGTTGCCGGTCCATCAAATTGGGACGGGAGAGGTTAGAATAAAGGATAGGAAGAGAGAAAAGGTACTGGGCATCCGAAAATCTCATTCACCAAACGAAACGCGACAGCAAAGATGTCTCAGAATAACTATCTCTTAAACAATAATATACTTAATCAAAAACACATAAAACAAACACATAATATATTTATTAGAAAACTAATCTCTAATAGTAAAAGTTTTGCAACGTAATCGTGTTCGCGGTTTCGTATGAATTTGTCGGTCCGTTTGTTGTTTCTGACCCAGTTTTGTTAACATATAATAGACTATTTGTGATTTTAACTGTTGTAGAATTGTTTGGTTTGCGAAGAACGAATAGTGTTTATTTGATGTGATTGAATATTTGTATGTACTTATATCAGCTCACATAAGTCCCACTGCTGGGCACGGGTCTCATCTACTATCGAGAGTACAATCGAGAGTGATTAGGCCATATAGTCCACAACGCTGGCCTAGGGCGGGTTCGTGGACTTTACACAATACTAATTATTATAAATTGCTATGATATTATGTTTTCTTTCACCGTTTTAGTGCGTGGTGGTCTGTTCAACAACAGGCCAATACGCACTTTACTTGTACTCGTAAACCATGTGCTTTATTGTAAATTATTAAGTTGTGTACTAAATACTTTTGATTCTGAAGTATTCTGTTTTATTTTTATTGCAATGAACTGCTCATTAAGAATAGCGAAACCAAACAACGCCTTGATTGTCAACGCAATGCTAGGCATTCCAGTGCGCTCGCCATCCTGAGACATAAGATGTTAAGTCTCAATATGTCCAGTAGTTACTCTGGTTATAATGTCCTTCAATCCGGAACACAACAGTGCATTTACACTATTGTTTCTCGAGAGAAATAGACATTGCGTTGGTACCTACTCAAATAGCCTCTCACGTATGAGGGACTTACCATCAGTAGTATGTATACATTAAGGATATTTTTGGATTCCATACAAATACGAAAGGATAATATGGATGTATTCTTTCGCAATTACGAGGCACGTATGCCAAAGGAATCGGTCTAGACCAGTGATTCTCAACCTTTTTTTTGTTGCGGCACATATTTAACGATTTCAAAATTTGGCGGCACACAAAGAAAAAGATATAAATTATTTACTTACTACAACACACTGCATAAATAGTTTAGGACAAAAATTTAAAATATACGAAATAAACTAATATATACTACAATAATAACTAAACGTTTATTAAGGGATTAATTACAAGCTAATAATAAAAATATTTTAAATGCAAAATTTGAGCTTGATGTTTTTTTGATAATTTTATTTATATTTGACGTTGGAGTTTGCTAGGAACCATAACACTATTTGATAATTTAAAATAACATATCACACACTCGGGAACAACTATGTATGTCATTTTCCATTGTAGAAGTAAATCTAAATTTCAAAAAGTCATCATTATATTTCCGATGAACAACGTATTTTTTTGAGCAAGAAGTATTTTTACTTGTGCCGGGGATTGGCTCATTAACTTGGTCCCTAACGTTATCATTATCACTATTATCATCATTAAACTTTCTTCTTTTTAACCATTTATCCATTTTCAGAAGGATCTGAAAAAATAAAAATAATAGTGTCAAAACATTTAAAAAAAATGGTTCAAATATTAACTTTGAATTTATAATAATTTAAATTATGCACTCACTTGTAATTTATGAATGTGGAAAATTAAACCTTTCTGAAATTGTGTGGATAGGTGTACTACAAAGTTAATAAGTTTACAAATTTATAAATTGACACTACATGCAAATAGTACGCCGACTTGATACATATTCCTATTGCTATGCAAGCCGCTTCATCATAATTTGGCACTAAGAAAAAACGCGTTGCAAAGCAAATAATAAATTATTAACTTTTTTGTGGATTTAAATATATATTAATGTTAAAAATATTTTTCTTTTTAAATGATATAATTTAGTAATATTAACTTTATTATATATTTGCAAAATTTGGCACAGTGGTTGAGAATCACTGGTCTAGACATACAATTTGCATCTCAATCATTCATTCACAAAGGGTTCGTTTGTTAACGAGCGGACGCGTATTTACATTCGTTCTTTTTCATTCGTTCCTTGTATCCTTTCGATCGGTCTCGTATTTACTGAGCTTAGACGCTTTATATCAATGTTGCCATGATTTAACTATAACATTATTTTCCTAGTTGTTCCTTGCGTAGAATGTGAACTGTGGAATACTCTGATTATGTAGCCTTTAGTAAAAAACACCCAACAGTTACATATATAGTCCAGACCCTATATTAAGAATTAAATCTTCTGTCGTTGGTATCAGAAAGTACGAGAGACTTTTTGCTCTCACAAAGACCCAGACCCAAGATAAATACCTGTGGGCCTTCCAAACATTTGTCTCGGTGCGGGATTGAACCCGTGGCTTTTTCGTTTTAAGTCAGCGTCTAACTAACTACGTTACAGAGGCTGTCTTAATCACAATGTGGTCGATATCCATGCATATAGCAATATTCTACTATATTTCTTTGTACATACATACATACATACATAAACTCATTTTTTTCCCCAGAAATAGTAGGCAGAGGAGCCAAGACACCCACATTTCGCTTTGTATGCTCCGTCCCGCAATGATATAGAGGGCGAGCCTATCGCCATATCGGACACAAATTTCTAACTCCGGGCTGATGATAAATAGAAAAATTCAATGTAATTATATCCGATCCGGGATTCGAACCCAAGACCTAAGCTTTGTGCCATACCGTAACACAACTGACCTAACGAGACAGACAGTTTTTGTGATTTTACAAAAATATATTCTTTAAAATAAGCAATTATAATCACAGACAATTGTCAAAGTAAAACACCCGTTCAGTCTTGTCAAATAAATGGCCTCCATTGAAGTATTAATTACCGTCTGCGCGATTTGAATAATTAACGACGGAGACAACAAAGTTTGTCGGCTGAAAGTGGTGTTTTTGATTTTAAAACATTACTTTGACATGTTTGGAACAAAATTAGGAGTTTCGTTTAAAGGGTTTGATATGCTTTTTGCGTAAATACTTAAAAAGGTTTTATGTGAAAATGGAGTGATTTTATAGGCAACGGTAATTGCTTGCTAAATGTTTATTTGATATTATTGCAATGAGTCCATCCATTGGTATTCCAAAACCAAACAACGCCATGAATTACAAAGCAATACTATGGATAAGTGCGTGGTGGCCTGTTGGTAAACGGACTAGACGCGACTGCCAACGTGTTCACGGTGGTCGCGGGTTCGAATCTCAGGGCACAGCTCTGACTTTTCGGAGTCATGTGTGTATTGATAGTCAGTCACCACGCACTAAAACGGTGAAGGAAAACATCGTGAGCAAACCTGCATACCAAAGCGATTCATAAGAATTTCTATGGTATGTAAGTCCGCCAACCCGCACTAGGCCAGCGTGGTGGACTATATGGCCTAACCACTCTCAATCGTATTCTCGATTGTAGAGTAGGCCCGTGCCCTGCAGTGGGACGTATATGGGCTGATACAGATACTATGGATTCCATTGCGCTCGCCATCATGAGACATAAGATGTTAAGTCTCAATATATCCAGTGGTTACTCTGGATATAATGTTCTGCAAACTGGTATAAAACAGTGCATTTACTCTGCTGTTTTGCGGGAGAAATAGACATTGCAGTGATACCTACTCAGGCAGCCTCTAACATATGAGAGACCTACCAGTTAAAAAGTTACATCAATTAGTTAAAATTTTTCAAAATTCAATCAACACATCTAGAGATATTCAGAAACATTTACACATCTGTATATTCAAATCCCACAGACCGCGTCCATTTTAATAAATCGATTAAAAATAAAAGAAAACCCGCGGGAACACATAAACTGTAATTAAATTTTCTCAAAAGAGGTAATTAATTGTGAAGTAACGATCCTTAATAAACGCTTTACACCACCCGGTTTACGAGCTATTATACGATTGTTATAATTAATATATTACTGCTAATTTCAGATATAAATTATTTTTAATTTTACGTAGGAAATTAAGATGATAATGCGTACGGAGAGAGAACAACTACCTACATAATACATTATTAAATAAATAATAAAATGTAAGTTAAATACTGTTAGTGTTTGAGAAAACAATATACGTATTCATACGTAGGATACACCAAGACTGCGAGCGAAAACAAAGTCAGTGGTAGTTTTAGTGACTACAAAAATAAACAAACAATTTTTTATACCGGGTATACCAAGACTACTACCGAAAACGAAGCCAGGTGGTAGTTTTAGAGGCTACAAACACAATGCAACTAAAAATTTCGAAAAAATAATCATATATTTTAATCGAATTATTGTATTCTCATCGGTCTTTGACAGGTGTGCAAAATTTGAATGAAATCTGTCCGTTTTAAGTGGGTCAAAATCGCGTCTTAAGGAGTCGGTTACAAACATACAAACAAACATACAAGTGAAGCTAATATAAAGCGTGTAAAAACGACAATTTTTTTATCATTTTTAAATATCATAATTTTTAGGTGGTAATTCCATTGTTTTTGCGGAAATAATAATTTTAACTCTTTTATACGTTAGAGTCTCTATAAAAAACAAAAAAATCGTCGCTTTTTTTGCAACATTTTCTGTTGCATTGTGTCTGAAGTCGCTTAAACTACCACCCGGCTTCGTTTTCGGTAGCAGTCTTGATATACCCTGTATATAGATATCATAACGTCATCACGACATTTTCCTTCAGCGTTATAGTGCGTGGTGATTGATTTTATTGATACACACATGACTCCAAAAAGTCATAGGTGTGCCCTGAGATTCGAACCTGCGACCACCGTGAATATATTGGCAGCCGCGCCTGGTCCGTTTACAAATAGGCCACCACGCACTCAACAGTGACTTCTAGTCAATACAATCTGGCAGATACAAAGACTCAACAATCCTCACGACTCCCATATAAATCTGTAAAGTAACCGTATAGACCTAGTCGTAAATCCCACGTCTGGGCGCCATTTAGCCAGGCCGGCGGGCCGTGACGAGGCTTCCCGTTAACCTGTGACATACCTGCAGTTATAAGCCTCCTTAGTCTGAATGTCGGTTAAGCAAGGCACAGGCGATTAGCGGGGAATATTATAACTCCGTGTGAAATGAGAATGACGTTACGAGCTTGTCCCTTGCCTGTTGGCGTCATACTCGTACACTGCGTTTTTTAACCCATCTTAAGGTACATAAATAAATAATAAAAAATAAATACACCTGTGGCAGCACATAACTTTACGAACGCACGTTAAAAGATCTGATATAGCAAAATGACAATGTCAAATGATTTAGATAATATCACGTACGCACGTATCACCTTAACATGTAAGCATCATTTGTACAGACAAATAAATAGTCTCATACAGGATCACAGTGAGAGTCACTACATCTTGTGTTTCCATTTTCCACCCTGGCCTAACTACTGGCAAACACCCAACAGTTACATACATAGTCCTGACCCCACACTAAGATCAAGTTTGGTATGTGTGAATATAATAATGTTAATGTATTTTGTAATTTATTTTCTGTATTTTACGGCAAACCGACGAGGCGCAAAATATGAAATTGAGCACTGACTTAATGGACACGTTATTGGCTCAAAAAATAAGCATTTCGAGAGGATTAATTGTAAATTGAAACTAATAATTTCATTGATACAACATACGGTTTTAATAACTAAATACTGTTGCAAATTGGCTGTCATTATCGCTTAAGTCGGGCGTCGCTTGTGCCTGTCGCCGCAAGATTTCCAACTGGTTGCATGCCAAAGAAACGTAGCCGACGCGACGCGACGTTCAAATTGTGAGCACGACGGTCGTAGTTTTAATTCGTTCCGTGGAAAAATTATTTTCCTGTCTCAGGAGATGCTTTGAAATTTGAGATTTAATGTGTATTAAATAAGAAAGCGATTATTTCTATTTACAATTTCATTCATTCATTCATTGTTTGACTTGGTAACTGTAACTACCGGGTCAATCATTTAATTTAATTTACAACATATAATTATTAAACTGCTCTGATTTAAACCAACTTGTAAATTTTGTAATAATTCACTACATTATAAACTGGTTTTGAAAAGAGCAACACTAGAGTTTCTTGCCCGTTCTTTCCTAGTGAAAACCGCTTTCCGAACCGGGTGGTAGATAAAAAAATGACTGAATCTAAATAATGTTGAACATTCTAATGGATTCAATAAATTATTCCCCAGCTTCGTATGAATTTAACTATGTTAAAATATCGTATAGGGAATTTCTTTTAAAATCCTTCGCTGTAAAGTATTTGCGATTTTCTTTGCTGTGGATTTGGGAGCGAAAAGTCTTGTAGTTTTTGATACACGACACAAGAATTGTACGTTGGACCCAGAACTATGTATTTGACTGTTGGTTTTATTGTTTACAGCTGTTTCAGTTTACTCGACAAACAGCATTGTATATGCACTGTTGTGTTTCGGATTTTACATTGTAGCGCGAGTAACTACTGGATATTGAGACATAACATTTTATGTCTCAGGATGGCGAGCGCAGAGGAATGCCAAGCATTGCTTCCTAATTCAAGGTGTTGCTTGGTTTGGTTTGCAATTGTTCATGAGCATTCGTAACGCTTACCATCAGGCGAACGGTACGCTCGTTTCGCCATTCAAAAATTATCGCCAAAAACAAATAACATATAATTTTAATAGATTCAATAAATATATTGATCTTCATTTTCAATTATAGCAGCCTGATTGTACGCAGATACTCGTATATAGGATGAACCCGAAAGGTGATTCTTAGCCATTTCCGGCAATTACAAAAAATGTTGATTTTCACGGGACGCCTACCATATTTTACTTTTCACTTAAAGTGAATTATACTGTGTATCTTTTGCTTCTATCAGACATACACAACTACGAAGAGTTGGCTAAATATAATTTGTATGAAATTGGTAGAAAAATACTTCTTGTTTTATGACCGACCGCGTGCTTCAAATCAACCCTTTCGTGAACATAAAATTTTATCTCCCAACCTTAACTAGATTAAATTGTATAAAAAAATTATCATCGTTTCGAGTTTTTTATATCTTAAATGGATAAAACAACTTTATTCGTGATTCGACGCCCTGAACTTTAATTTTTCATTTTGATTATGAACTTTGGATTTTATTACGTATGTTATAGACCCAAATTGTCACATAAAACTGTCTCGATTTTAATAACTATGTAATTAATTCGTGACAAACAAAATAAAAGTTGCAGTAAAACACAAAAACCATACTCCAACCGGACTTTTTGCAAAAAACCTGACGCTTTACAAAAAATAAAAAACCTATTATACAAAAAAATATTTTACCAGTTGTAACAATTGTACTAGTAACGCTGTGTATTTTACTGTACTGAATATTAAAATATGGTGCGGTGTAAAAATAAAAACGGTTTTATTTCCGACCCTTAGTCTTTATGGCGGGGTTTAAATCGACCCGCTTTCCACGTACGTTTTCATACTCTGAAGTTGGGCAGTACAGTTCGGGTGTAGTGTTTTAAATGTTTTTTTAACAAGTTTCCCGTGATGGGTGATATTTTGTTAGTAAATAACAATGGTCAATGTGTGTAAATATATGTTTTTGTGTTTCAGATTGAAAGATATTGTAGCCAGAGTAAATAATGCACATAATGAGACTTAACATCTTATGTCTCAGAATGGCGAGTGCAGTGGAATACCAAGCATTGCTTTGCAATTCATGGCTTTGTATGATTTTGCTACTATTCCTGAGCCGTCGTATCGCTTACTAACAGGCTGATACAGTAGGTACCTCATTTTTAATTAATTGGCAAATCCAACTAAGATCCTAAAACTCAAAACGCTGACAATAAATACACACAAACACACTATGCCAGCAAAATAATTACGACTTGTCGTCGAGCGCTTACCGGCTAATGCGTAGATCTGAGTATTAATAACACGGCTTTGAGAACGAGACACGGCTAATTTATTATCAATTTATATTCAAATGCGGTTTATGATGTGTTATGTTGGACGTTTTGCGAAATTGCTGAGTTTAGTTTGTGCTGATGCAATAGAGTGTTCAATCGCAAAAATCCTATGGAATGTACTTCCAACAAAAACACAGTGCATTTACACTGCTGTTTGGCGGGAGAATAATAATCTTTTTAAAAAATTGGAGGAGGTTCTTAATTCGACTTTACTTTTCTTAACCTCATCAATCGGTATTGGAAACGATTCTGATTATTCTTTCTTTTTATAGTGTAAGCGTAGTGATGAAAACTTGTGGAGTGAAAGAGGATGTAGTAATGAATATCGATAAAGGAATGTTACGATGGTTTGGTAATGTAGAGAGGATGGATGAAAGGAAAATAACAAAGCAAATATACAATGCGAGTGTGGATGGAAGAGTCGATAGGGGTCGACATTCAAATCGGTGATACCCTTAACAAGGGTCAGGTCAAAAGTACCCTGAATCGACGAGAATGCATGAAAAAGGTTGATGTGTATGGATGAAGCGAAAGTAATAGGTCAGGATCGAGCAAAAGGCGATGTATATATAGTCTCTGCCTACCCCTATGGGATACAGGCGTGCTGATTATGTATGTACTTTTTTAAGTTTAAAAGTTACACTGACGTTCAATATATTGTAAGTATGATTACTAACAGTAAAGTTATTACATTGACCTACCAGTTCTACCAAGTTTTACCCTACATGACCCTAAATGACCGAAGCATTCCTGTTCTAATTTTTTTTTTATTGCAGTGAATGGCGAGATGAGCATGCCGTTCGCCTGATGATAAGCGATACGACCGCTCATGAACCTAGCAAAACCAAACAACACCTTGAATTACAAAGCAATGCTTAGCATTCCACTGCGCTCGTCATCCTGAGACACAAGATGTTAAGTCTCAATATGTCCAGTAGTTACTCTGGCTACAATGTCCTTCCATCCGAAACACAAGAGTGCATTTAAACTGCTGTTTGACGGGAGACATAGACATTGCGGTGGTACCCACCCAGGCAGCCTCTCACATATAAGACACCTATCACCAGTAAAGTAATCTTGCTCTATCTTAAAATTCCAGATATTTTATGAAATAGCTTATGATAATATCTGGCAGCTACCAACCCATTAAGAGACAGTAAATTTATGATATCGTAAACGGTACATAATAAATTACAAATGAGTAAGTGCGTTGTGCAAGACTTGCAGCCACCTTTAGACGAAGAATTAATGTCGATAATATATAGAGACCTTAGCAATATTTAGCTTTGTGGGTTTTGGTTCATTTCATTTGATTAGTGTTAAGAAAATGTGTATTTATAGAAGTATTCGTATATGTTTGTATATTAGGTGTATTATATCTGTATCTGTATCAGCCCATATACGTCCCACTGCAGGGCACGGGCCTACTCTACAATCGAGAATACGATTGAGAGTGGTTAGGCCATATAGTCCACCACGCTGACCTAGTGCGGGTTGGTGGACTTACATACTATAGAAATTCTTATAAATCGCTATGGTATGCAGGTTTCCTCACGATGTTTTCCTTCACCGTTTTAGTGCGTGGTGATTGATTATATCAATACACACATGACTCCGAAAAGTCAGAGGTGTGCCCTGGGATTCGAACCCGCGACCACCGTGAACATGTGGGCAGCTGCGTCTAGTCCGTTTACCAACAGGCCACCATGCACTATTTTTATTTATTTATTTATTTAATTCTTTTTTGCACTGTACAGAAATATTATGAAGATATAATACAATAAGAATAATAGTACAAGTGGCGGCCTTATCACACTAGGTAATCTCTTACAGGCAACCATGGGATGGATATACTAACAGGAGATAGAAAGGGCAGTCTAAGGCGAAAAAGAAATAATAATAATCTACAATTAATAACTAAAAATATAACATAAACACACAAAAATATATATAAATATCCATATACATACACATATACAAACATACCTATAATATATACATATACATAAACATATTATATACCTATCCTAAAATATACCAAGAAGAGAATGGACAAATTATTTCAGCTACACTCTTGTTGTGAGAGGAAATGTTCTTTGACTTTTCTTTTAAATGACGACAGTGTTTCAGCCCGTCGCAAGTCAGCTGGTAGAGAGTTCCACAGTCGGACAGCTTGGACAGTAAAGGATTTGTCCATGAATACTGTGGAGTGCAAGGGCATTCTTAGTTTCAGGTTCTCCGACGACCTCAAGGATCTTGAAAGCGAATCATGGAGAAAGATGAAACGATCTTTAAGATACGAAGGCGTTAAAGGATTAAACAAAATTTTGTAGAGAAGTGAAAGAATATGAGTATTCCGACGAAACCGGATGGGTAACCACTTGAGCCTAGTACGAAATTCTGAAACATGGTCATATTTGCGAAGCCCAAATATGAATCTGATAGAGAGATTTTGGAGACGCTCAAGCTTATTAAGTTGGTCCTCGGTGAGATCTAGATAGCTGACATCAGCATAATCAAGGATAGAGAGAAGGAGAGTTTGCGCAAGTGAAATCTTCGTGGTAATGGGTAGAAGATTGCTCAACCTTCGCAAGGACCTTGCCGAGGCAAACAGCTTTCGACTAACCTCACGAAGCTGCGGACCCCAAGTGAGAGACCTATCAATAAATAAACCTAAATTCTTGACGGTTTCACTATATGGGATGATAGTGCCATTACAGGTGATGGATGGTAGGAGATCCCAATTAATTTTGGAAACCAATTTAGGGCTACCGACCACAATCACCTGGGTTTTTGATGGATTAACCATCAATCCATGGGTCCGGCTCCAGTCACAAATGTGTTTCATATCAGAGTTTATAATAGAAATAGCGTCAGCCAAGTTGTTCAAGGGCGCCCGGGAGTAAATTTGGAGATCATCTGCGTAGAGGTGGTAGGAGGAGCGAATGTGGTCAGTGATGGAATTTATAAAAACTGCGAAAAGTAAAGGAGATAGCACGCCGCCCTGTGGAACGCCAGCAGATACGGGGCACCAAGAGGAGAAATTATTCTCAACACAGATGCGTTGCCGGCGTCCAAACAGGTAACTACGAAACCAATCAATTGCCATTGGAGATATGTTAAGAGAACCAAGTACGCTGAGTAACACATCAAAATCGACAGTGTTGAAGGCGTTGCTGAAGTCTAGCAGTGATAAGACTGTCAGCTCGCCATGCTCCATGCCCGATCTGATGCCATCCGTAATATGAGTCAGGGTGGTAGTGGTACTATGCCCAGGACGAAATCCAGACTGGAGAGGATTCAGGAGGTTATTACTGGAAAGGAAAGTATTAAGTTGGATATAGATCAGGCGTTCGAGGACTTTAGAAAGGAATGGTAAAATAGAAATAGGACGGAATTCAGACAGGACTGAGGCCTTAGGTTTTTTTGGAATGGGGATGATATGGGCTTCTTTCCATACAGTAGGAAATATCCCGGTGGAAACGGAATGGTTGAGGATGTGACAAATGACAGGAAGGATTTCGTCTAGGATAGGAAGAATCATATTACGGCTGACACAGTCGCTTCCCATGGCATTTGATGAAATAAGCGTAATAGTTTTCTCAACATCACAAGCGGCAAATTGTTTAAGAACGAAAGCAGAACATTCAGGAGTCTTAATGGTAGAAAGATGCTTAATAGTTTTATCTTTGATCGTCATGTCATAATAGAATGGACAAGAAAAGTGATTATTCAGAGAATTTAGATCAATGGTTTTCGGAATTGAGTCTTGTGTAGGTTTACCCACTCCTAATGTCTTGAGAAATTTCCAGACTTTAGCTGGATCTCCGTTTTCAACAGAATCATGGATATGTCGGCGTTGAGCATTCCTACACACCTTACTACAGTTTACATATGATGATGATGATGATGATGATATTATACATAAATATATAAAATATATTTATGTATAATATCATATCATAAATATATTTTATATATTTATGTATAATATCATCATCATCATCATCATCATATCAGCCACAGGAAGTCCACTGCTGAACATAGGCCTCCCCCAATGATCTCCACAATGACCTGTTGGAAGCGGCCTGCATCCAGCGACTTCCTGCGACCTTAGTCAGATCGTCCGTCCACCTTGTGGGCGGGCGTCCGACACTTCGCTTGCCTGTACGTGGCCTCCACTCGAGAACCTTTCGGCCCCAACGGCCATCGGTTCTACGAGCTATGTGCCCGGCCCATTGCCACTTCAACTTGCCAATCCTATGGGCTATGTCGGTAACCTTGGTTCTCCTACGGATCTCCTCATTTCTGATTCGATCTCGTAGGGAAACACCGAGCATAGCCCGCTCCATGGCTCGTTGAGTGACTTTGAGCCTTTTAAACATATTGTGTATATATTCATTACAAACAGTTTGTTTATCTATTCCTTAAAAGAGCATGTTTGCTCTAAATTCTATACTGCCCTCTCTCTCATCCTTTTCTTATAACCATACAAAGGTTGTCTGCAAGAAATCGTTTAGGACGATAAGACCGACAACTGTACTCTTTAATTTTATTTAAAAAAAAAAATATTGCAATACGAGACGTGTTTGCCATTGGAAGCGATGCGACCGCTCATGAACAGTAGCAAAACCAAACAACACCTTGAACAACAAAACAAATAGCAATGTTATCATAAGATAATAAGTCTCAATATGTTCAGTAATTACTCTGGCTACAATGTCCTTCAGACCGAAACACAAGAGTGCATTTACACTGCTATTTGGTGGAAGAAATAGACATTGCAGTGGTACCTATCCAGGCGGCCTCTCACATATGAGAGACCTACCACCTGAAGGCTGCATGCTGTGCGAAATAGATCTATAAACGACAAAATTTCGCTCCAACGAGTTACATAGTTCTGGTAGTGAAAAACAAAATCCCTGGCTAATGATTACAGTTCACAGGCCGAGCTATCTAATTGGCACATCGCTATATTAATACAATTTTATGTTCGCCTGTTATAGTGCCCGTAATGCGGACGTTTAATCGAATTCCCGTTTTATTACTAATGGGTTACGGTGCAAATTAGCTTGCAATATGATTACACTGAATTCAGCCCGTATCACTGTGATTAATAAACATGAAATTAATGAGAAAATTTCTACGTAACTTTACGTTATGTTAAAACAGTTACGATTTTTGTGAAGGACAGGTGTTGCGAGTAATAAAATCGTTTTACTAGAATAAAATGATTACTCCATATTTTTTATTCCTTTAAATGGCGAGGCAATGTCATCTGCCTGATGGTTCGCGATTAGGCTACTCGTGGACAGTAGAAAAACCAAACAACATCATGAATTAAAAAACAATGCCTGGCATTCCACTGCGTTCGCCATCCTGAGACTTAAGATGTTGAGTCTCATTACGACCAGTAGTTACCGTGGCCATAATGTCCTGCAAACCGCAACACAACAGTGCATTTACACTGCTGTTTGGTGGGAGAAATAGACACTGCGGTGATACGTAAATAGGTGGACTAATATATGAGAGACCCACCAGAATATGAAAATGGCACATCTGTTAAAGAGTATATTTTGTATGTAGTCCTGACTGCAATTAGTATTTTAATATCTTTTTTTTTTTTTCAAATATCGAATTATTGATGTAAGTATTGACCGTTTATTTGTAAAAATATTTTCTAGTACCCGTGGCGACATTTATTTATTTTGAACTTGTTTAATGTTACTAAGTTTAAACAACATTGTTACATTCAATCTGCGGCTATAGCTAGTTCTATAATAAAACTAGAGAAAGAGGCTAACAATTCAATTCTTATTTCAACACTCAAGGTAAATAGAATTATTTATTTACCAAAAGAAATTAACAAAGAAAATATTGCTCAATACAACACGCCACATAAAATTCAGTATTCATTTTTTTAACTGCCCTGCGCTAAGCTAAGCTTGTATTGTACATAAAAAATATATTGTTGAAAATATGAAAGAAGTTTTATTACATTCACTACATTTCACATCTTGATCCTTGACGAACTGATCCTTGTCATAACCGCTCTATTTAACTTCATCCGAAACGCCGAGCAACTCACTGAACAAGTCAAAATGTAAATGGGCGTCATAACCCGGATACACGTCATTCCGGGAACAGGTAAGCGAAAGCTCCCGGATAAATATTTTGCAGGTTGAATAATTCATGGGTGCGCCTGCGACTTCGCCCCGAGATGCAAATCGGGTAGCTTGCATCCGGTAGTGGGGTCTATGGGACAGGAGACTGCGACTGGCTTTGATTTATGTAGTTTTTGTGCATTATGGCGTGTTGATAATGACGATATACGTACCGCAGTTGGCTAGACGACGGATGTGACACCTGAGGCCGCGGGTTCGATCCACATAGACAAAATATTGTGTGCACTACAGTTATTTCTTCTTATATTTTGGGTATTTATGAGATTGAAGTTTGTCGTAGTTTTTGATATCCACGCCACAAGACTCGGTCTTAGTGTGGGGTCAGGACTATTTATGTGACGGTTGGGATATTTCTTTATTTATACTTGATGCAGCTACTTAGGCGGTAGTCAGAGAAATCTTTGACATTCCAAAGTCATATGCGGTACTTAATATCAAATAAATAATGACACCCAACATTCGCAAACGCCCTGGCCCACTAAGATACAAGTCTTGAGTGGTGGATATCAGAAAGTACGAAAGACTTTTCCGTGTCACAACACCCAGACTCTAAACAAACACCTGTGGCTCACACAAACATTTGTCACGGATCGATAACTTGTCTCACGGTTCACACCCGGCGTCCGCTAAATACGCTTGAAGGTTGTCGTAAATTATTTAATTATAAATTATATAGGTATGTCGTTTTGCATGTATGATTTTATTTAATATTATTATTATCATTTTTTTTCTTTAGACAAACTTTATCCTACTTGGTACACTATTGCCTCGAGCTATACGACCGCCTTTTGTTCTACTATGTAATATAATGTTCTATTATTAAGTTCACTTAGTGTACAATAAAAAAGTGCGTGGTGGCCTGTTGGTAAACGGACTAGACGCGACTGCCAATATGTTCACGGTGGTTGTGGATTCGAGTCCCAGGGCACAGCTCTGACTTTTCGGGAGTCATGTGTGTATTGATAGTCAATCACCACGCACTAAAACGGTGAAGGAAAACATCGTGAGGAAACCTGCAAACCATAGCGATTTATAAAAAAAATTATGGTATGTAAGTCCGCCAACCCGCACTAGGCCAGCGTGGTGGACTATATGGCCTAACCACTCTCAATCGTACTGTCGATTGTAGAGTAGGCCCGTGCCTTGCAGTGGGATGTATATGGGCTGATACAGATATAGTACAATAAAGGATGTAAATAAATAGAATAAAATAAAATCCGAAACAGCATTCGCTCGTATGTTTTCGCTTATGTCTTGTACCACACAGAAATACATAAAGTGGTAGTTTATTTACACAGGCGACTTCTGAGCCGGGAATGTTTTGTTAAATTTACGTAGTGCTATAATTTTCAGATAGCTGAGCATGACAATTTTCTGCTTAATTTCGATCGTTGTTGCTGGGATTATGTAGTTTATGCTTGTGTATTATTGTTAATTATCATAGATGTAGTATCGAAATAGACTTGACATGCATATTTTATTTATTTTTTATTTTTTATTGCAGTTAATGGCGAGACGAGCAAGCCGTTCGCCTGATGGTAAGCGATACGACCGCCCATAAACAGTAGAAACATTCCACTGCGGTCGCCATCCTGAGACATAAGATATTAAGTCTCAATATGTCCAGTAGTTGCTCTGGCTACAATGTCCTTCAATCCGAAACACAACAGTGCATTTAAGCAGTGTTGTTTCACGGGAGAAATAGACATTGCGGTGGTACCTACCCAGATGGCCTCGCACATATGAGAGACCTACCACCAGTAAAGAGCATTATTATAGTCCATCTCACTTAGACTTATGCATAAACCATAAAAATGAAAGTTACAAAACACAATTTGTCGTCCTTGTCATAGTTCCACATAATTTTGTAGCGTTCATATTGTTCGGGCCAGGCACATAGGACGTGCGGTTTGTTTTAAACTTGAATTACTGAGTATTTTACGAATATTTGCGGTCAAAAATGTGTGTAAAAGAGTGTTAAAAGTGATTATAAGACAAAAAGTGCGCTGCTTTATTATTGGTTGTAAGAGCCGATCTAAACGATAATATGAAAATATATCTGTCCCTTACGGTGGAACTCGAATGTCGAGTCCATTTGAAGCACGTCCATGTTGTACTCTTGAATTATTATATTATGATTACTGAGTGACGTTTAATCAAAATGGAAAAGAGATGGGTAACGAATTAACGGTTTACAACAAAATCAATTTTTTTCTGCATCGATTTATGCTAGGTACAAATATTTATCGATTAAAATATTAAGTTAATCATTTGAAGGTTGTATTAATCTGAAATTGGTTTTACAAAAGAGATATATTCTGTATGGAATGCAATCAAACACTATTAAGAATTACGAAAGATCACGAAAATGTATTAATTTATAATAATGGTACTCCAAAAGCTACACCTATCAAGTGTTTTTGTTGTCGAATATGAATAGGAATTTGTAATTGGTCACGTTTATACAATTTTATTGTGATTTTTTTCTATACTCGTAATTATTAAATAATCGTAACTAACTGGAAAACTATGCATCCATATCACTAATAGCTTGCATTCCGTTCTCATGGCAACCATAGTTTTGAAATATGTATAAAAATAATATTTTCACCATTTATGATAAAGTTTAGTATCATCATTTTAATGAAATTCAATTCACGTTATTAGAAATGCGTAATATAATATTTTCCAAGCTTATAGCCCTGTATAAATAATAAATGTATTTGGATACTAATGAAATCTTTTTACGTGGAATGAAAAGTGTCGAAACGTCACACAGCTCATAAGATAGCAACTGAAATTATATGACATTGATTTCTTTTCTTACTGGATACCACGAGTCGAACTGACGTAACACGATATTTAAGCATTTTTTATTTTTTTTATTACTGGTATGACTGCCGAGACGAACATATCATTCGTTTGATAGTAAGCGATACGACCGCTCATGAACTGTAGCAAAACCAAACAACACTATCACCAAATAATGACATAAGCAATTGATTGGCATTTCACTGCACTCGCCATCCTGAGACATGAGATGTTAAGTCTCAATATGTCCAGTAGTTACTTTGGCTGCAATGTCCTTCGATCCGAAACTCAACAGTGCATTTAAACTGCTGTTTGGCGGGAGAAATAGACATTACGATCTAATTTATATCTACATAATCTATATTTATAAAGTTTATAAAGTGCGTGGTGGCCTGTTGGTAAAAGGACCAGACGCGACTGCCAACATGTTCACGGTGGTCGTGGGTTCGAATCCCAGGGCACACCTCTGACTTTTCGGAGTCATGTGTGTATTGATAGTCAATCACCACGCACTAAAACGGTGAAGGAAAACATCGTGAGGAAACCTGCAAACCATAGGGATTCATAAGAATTTCTATGGTATGTAAGTCCGCCAACCCGCACTAGGCCAGCGTGGTGGACTATAGGTATGGCCTAACCACTCTCAATCGTATTCTCGATTGTAGAGTAGGCCCGTGCCCTGCAGTGGGACGTATATGGGCTGATACAGATTACAGAATCTATATTTACACGTTAATGAACTAAATCAAGGTATCCCACGAGTATTTCAAAATAGCGCTTTAAACGGATTAAGTATTTTGACATTAATTGTTCGTATAAAACAGAGTACACCTGCGTCCGACCCTATGGGGAGCCGTAAATGACTATGAGTGCTTCTAAACGGTTATAAGGTAGATAAATATGTTTAAATTCCATTAGGTTGTAACATTATTTTATTTTCTTTGGAAAACATACAGTATCTTATGCCTATATACAACACAATTTAGTAATCTTCATACCATCTATAAGTTTTCGCATCTATGAAATCACATGAATAGCCATAATAATATATTATCATCATCAGCCTAAAACTGCTAAACTGCTGATGCTATGCTATGCTAAAACTGTCCACTGCTGATGAAGTCAGTCAGTCAATGAGTCATAGGCCTCCTCCAATATGAGCATTTTACCCTGTCTTTAGCTTGTTGCATCCAGCACTTACTAAAATATTAAATAGGCAAAAAAAAACAAACTTAAATTAGCTGTATCACCACAATTATCGTCACAAGAACTGCAAGTGCAGTAATCAATACATAATATGTGAGATGTATATACCAATAATGGTAGTATCTTTAAAAATAAATTTGTGTATACTACATGTATTATTTCAGAATAAAACCTATGTATTTACCACCTAAATACGACAATATGAAGAAAATCGTTACTCTATTGCAATTTTTTAGTTTCATTGTGTCTGAAGTCACTAAAACTACCACCCGGCTTCGTTTTCGGTAGCAGTCTTGATATACCCTGTATACATGTTTATGTATGTCCAGATTATTGATACGCGTCATGACTCATGTAATAAACTCATATTGAGGTATTATACTAGAGCGGACATCGGGAACAAAATCTATGCATATGGTGCGTGCGCAAGGGTACACAGTGAAGCGAGAGAGAAGATATGTTACTTCGTAGGCGTGACAGAGACAGAAATAGAATGTATCCTTCATTTTGTTATAAATATATCGTTTGCAGTGTCCCATCTAGTATATTATCTCAATGTACATATAATACACTGTAATTTATGTATTTGGTCTGGAAGCTGTAAGGTCGTTTAATTATAGATGCAGTATGTATGGACTGGACCTATGAGGTCGTAGATTCCAATCCTTTTGTACTTGAATTTAAAGATGATAATTTTTGAAACGTGAACATTTATTTATATATACTAATAGAAAATATATAGGGTGTACCAAGACTGCTTTCGAAAACGCATCCGGATGGTAGTGTTAGTGACTACAAACTCAATGCAACTAAAAATTTGGCAAAGAAACGCAACTATTTTTTTTGTGACCATTTAAATATGGTTGTGTTTGTATGGTGAATCCATCCAGTTTTTGCTGTAAGTAATAATGTAAATGTGTTCCATAGTATTTTTCAAAATAAAAGAATGTCCACTATAATATTAGAAAAAAAAGGTTTTGCCATCCAAATACGACGATACGAAAAAAAATCGTCGCTTTTTTGCAGAAGTTTTAGTTGCATTGTGTTTGAAGTCACTAAAAGAACCACCTGGCTTTATTTTCGGTAGCAGTCTTGATATAAGTAGTCTGTAAAACCCGAATGATTCCTTAAGATACTAAAAGAAATATATGAAATAGACCAATCAAAATTCTCCGAGCCAATAAGAAGATATTCATTGGAGATGGTCGGGATAAATTGCCGTTGATTTTGCCTGAAGATTTTTATATTGCGGTAGCTATTAAATTTTATGGTAGCTGTTATGTTTGTTTATTAATAGTTCGTGAACTTTCAATATCTTCATCGTATTTTTATAGTATTTTAGTCAAGCTCGGTCATTCCCGGGTTCGAATTATTTGTCAATTCACCTCTATGACGTGATTTTAACAAATTAAGCATAACTTATTAATAAATAACACCCAACATTGACATACATAGTCCTGACCACACACTATGATCGGGACGCGGGTATCAGGAACTACGAGAGCCGTTTTGGTCTCACAAACTCTCGCAAACACAATATTTGTGGGTATAACAAACATTTCCCTCGGTACGGGGATAGAACCCGCGGCCTCTCGTTTCACAGGCGCCGCGGCGTCTAGGCGACTTGGCCACGGAGGCTATCAAAGCTATAATTATTAGATTAGGACATAAGTTTCAGAATGTAATCTAGTCTGTAGCCATTATCATTATATCTTTGTATTTGTCTTTGAATGTATTTTGTTTTGTCTTTTACCAATAAATAAAAAAAATAGATTTGATATTTTTTTCAATCAGATATCTATATATACAAAGATATTAAATGCTTTATTTCAATACATAGTGAAATAATTATAGGAAAGAAATTACATAATTATAATAGTACAAGAGGTAGTCCTATCATAGAAGATATTTTTTTCCAGGCAACCTTTAGATTGGTGAACTACTAAAACGTTGAAGGAAAACATCGTGAGGAAATCTGCATACCATAACGATTCATTCTATGGTATGTAAGTCCGCCAACCCGAACTAGGCCAGCGTGGCGGACTATATGGCCTAACCACTCTCAATCGTACTGTCGGTTGTAGAGGAGGCCCGTGCCCTGCAGTGGGACGTATATGGGCTGATACAGAACCTTTAGATTCATTTAAATAATAGTCTAAATGAAAAAGCAGACTAAGATGAATAAGATATATATATTTTTTAACAATAAAACTGTAAAAATGGTGACGGTAAAGAAATCTTATTGAAAGAAAATAATATTTCCTGAAATTAAAAGTGGATTTTGAAACTATTCTTATTCCAGAAATCTTTGCTTTCCAAATCCTTTGAATATTGAGAAGGCTTTCCGGACCGCATTGGAAATTCAACTTTAATTTAGCTAGATAAAACCTCTGGAGAATATTACCTTCTACGTTTGGAAGTCATGTGTGTATTGATAGTCAATTTTCATGCACTAAAACAGTAAAGGAAAATATTGTGAGGACAACTGCAGATATACAAGAATTTCTATGGTATGTGAAATCCGCCTTTCCACTAAGCTAGGTTGGTGGACTATATGGCCTAAGCCCACTCAATCGCACTTTCTATTAAAGATTATGCCTGTGCCCTGCAGTGTGACGTATATGTGTTGATCTGGGTACAGCCTTACATATAATTTTGTTTTTTCTGTAAAACCTTAATATTCAATTATTTAGTATACCTCATGCTCTCCATATTTCTATTTAATTGGACTTACCAAGGAAAATAGTAAAATTATATTATTACAAGGAACTGTGTACAAAAAGGTCAGGGCCACAGTAAAAATAAAAAAAAATTGTTTTATAACTAAAATACACGTGTTATGACTTTATATTTTTATTAAGAAGCTATTTTGGCATCGTTTCAAATGGTTTTTACATCTGGTTGTTCTGCTATGGGCCATCAAACTGAGTGTTCCGAAAATGATTTAGCTGTGGTTTTTTTGTGTGTCTAGACGGAATTGTTAAATGTTCTTTCTGGTTAATTAAATGTAGTAAATGGATATGCTTCATTGAGTATTCATTCATAATTTTATTATAATTTTGTTGTTACATCACTGTTTATTTGTGCTTTATGGCAAAAAAGTGTATGATGCGGTCACAACTGGCATTTAAATAAATACAATTACGGCACACTATCAAAAATGTAATTATGTTTGTTTTATAACTTTATACGCAGGTATTTCTATAAATTTTCGTACGGTTCTGTTTGTTTTGTGATTTAAAATAACCTAAGATACCAACAATAAATGAAAATAACAAGAATCTATAAATTTTCCGTCGTAGTATATCGGGTTGTCGTATTAATACTAAAGAAACAAAAAAAAAACAGACTCTTTTTTACAAGAATATTTTTTTCTTTTTTCTTTTTTGAAAAAAGGAAAAATACGGAGTCCTCGAAATCGACGAGCGTGTATGAAGAGATTAATGACAGTTGAAGAAGCGAAAGAGATATGTTTGGACCGTAGCACTTGGCGCTAAATAGTCTATGCCTACCCCAATGGGACATAGGCGTGAGTTTATGTATGTATGTATGTCTTTTTTACAATTCTATACAGACTGATAAACTTGTAGGTAGATGTAAATCAAATATAGTAATTCAATGTGTGCGCCCCACCTCACTATTATCAAACTGACCTTATTTCCATCATTGTTGTTCCTAAATTGCGACAAATGCCCCACATTTCCCTTGCATGAAAAACCCGACCTGACTTTTCAATTTTAACCCAATCTCTGGCATATAAAAATTACAGTATTTGTGCAGTACGAGTTATATTAATGGGTGGGTTTATACCCTTGTCGAATAAAAAATCGACGCTTACCAGACCTCTGGCCTTAACTTCACACTCGATAAAATTTAGAATTTAGGGTTAGGATAAAAAATACATTTTGGTACTAACGAAACCATAGCGTAATTTTTACCAAAGAAATACTTATAAATCGATATGCATTCTTCACGATATTTTGCTTCACCGTCATAATGCGTGATGATTGACTGACACTCCGAAAAGTTAGAGGTGTGCCCTAGGATATAAACCCTTGGCCAGGGTTGGCCCTTGACAGCCTGGTCTGTCTCCAAGAGACCACAATGCACTTTTTAAATTTTAGACTTAATGTTGCTTTATTTACTGGATCACAACGGTATTAGAATCGAAATGAAATCGTGTGTAAAGTGGGGTAAATAGGAAGTCGTTTAGTTAAATCTAGTTAAGAAAAAACGTACAAGTATTGCGCAGTTTCGTCACGAGTTCACGTAGCTTTGAAAAAGTCGACTATTTTTTTGTTAGAGAACGATTTTAGGGTACAGTCCTATTTAGAGGCAAGCTACTTGTTGATTTTTAATGCCAATTTACTCTGGATGTAAAGGATTTATAAACTGATAAATATTTTTTACGTGTCTATTTTTACCACGATGAAAAGTGAGACGAGCATGCTAGTTGCCTGATGGTAACCATACGACCGCTTATGGACATTAGCAAAACCAAACACCTTGGATTACAAAGAAATGCATTCCACTGCACACGCCATCCTGAGACATAAGATGCTAAGTTTCATTTTCTGTTCTGTTTTTGCTCTGGCTATAATGCTCTTCAAACCGGAAAATATCAGTGCATTGACACTGCTGTTCAGTGGAAGAAATAGATATTACGGTCGTACACCCAAGCGGTCTCTAACATAATATGAGAGACCTATTACCAGTAGCACAAATAGCTAGTGAAGGCCATAATAACATTCTACAAATATGTGTTTATTTCATAAGAAAAAGATTTGCGATTGTGATTCACAACGCCGATTGGCTAACATATACGATCAAGTGTAAGCTATGAAGGAGTGAGTTTTTTTGTTACGAGCCCATTAAATGCAGAAAATGACCCGGCAATTTTGTGTTCTATAATTTTTACATAAGTTTTTTGTTAACAAATTCTGTGGTTGTAGCAGTAGCAGAAATATAGAGCATGCTAAGGCTTCAAAAATAACAAAGTGGCGATGTTAGTTTTAAATAGCAATAATTCACATTAAAACGGCCACTAGGGAGGATAACCTCGGGGGTAGTAATGTAATTTAATAATACATCGTACGTTTAACATTATATTTTGATCGACATGGCTGCGAGTTATCTCTGTCACTCCAACAGGGCCCTAAAAATAAACTGCAGGTCGGACGTGGTTGAACAATGTGGACAGTCAACCGTATCCTGCCTGAGGGTGCATCACAAAGCTCGTCCTTTCACCCCCTACCCCTACCCCTCAACACTGTAGCCTATATGCCGAATAACAGCCAGTACACAATGTAAGTTGAACAGTAGTCATTGAAATAAAGAACTTTTTTTCTATTACGTTAACAATATTGAGTTATATTTGGCAATGATTCTAAATTGAATGGAATATTGATTAAGTTTTCAATTTAATTTCGTTAATAAATTAAGGATTACAGAAAGACAGATTACAGACTATTGTTATTTTTATTTTATTTAGAAATTGGATTTGCTGAATAAATTAAGGTATTAATTTTTTATTATATTGTTCCATTAGTCGCCATATTTTTAGGACGTGGATTTCCCAAACACTTACCTTTAGTTTTTCTTTGGGAAAGCGCGAGAAGATTAAATTCTTACCTGTAAACAAAAAAAAAACTTGATATGAAAATGAATTTAAATTTATTTTCAGAAATTAGAAAGTCCATTGATGGAGACAAGTTTCGACAGGTCATGGTAGGAAACTTTGGAAGAGCGTCTATGTTCAATATTATTAATTCTAGTAGCTTATAAAATGGATCATAAAAAATAATAAAATTTGAATTTTAAATACTGATACGTACACGGTTAAAACTATCCTTTGATTTTGAGTTTAAATTTATTTAACCCAAAATCAAACACGAGAACTTTTCACGAGAAACCAAAAAATATATTACATCCAAAAAATTCAGGCCATTTTACGAGCGATTTTTTTAAATGTTTTTTTTTTTTGTTACCTGGTGGCCGGAAGCGAACTTCTGCGAAACAAATTGCATTGCGGTATACGCTTAAATATTTTATATAGAATACGCGAATAAAAGGACTCGTGAAAGCTTTTTTTGCATCGTTGGTTAAACATGGTGACTCCAAAATTGTTGGACTTGTAGATGATTTTTTATACAATAGGTCCAGCAAACAAGCAAGCAGGTCACCTGATTGTAAGCGATCACTATAGCCCATGAACATACACAACCCTTGGATTATAAATGTGTTGCTGGCCTATCAAATCGGGAGGAGAGCGGAAAAACAATGTTCAACAGTGGATTTACTATAGCTCAAGAGAGAGAGACAGAATGATATGAGAAGGGCGTAATAGTATATAATAGTAATTCCTTATGCTAAGTGAAATACAGAGAGATACACCAAGCATGAGAGTTTAAAGTTAAAGTTCTTAAATCTTATGTGACGAAAACAGCCTTGTGGACATTGAGATATATTACTACTTATAGAGAAGCTATCTCATAGAAATGTCGTGTTCGGTTTTGGTAAAAGCTAAAATTAAATCGCTGCAACGTGGAACAAATAATTAGTCGTCTAACCAAACAGTATAACCATGCAGCGCTAGACCGCTTTCAGGAGGTAGTTTTCTCGCGACCAGAAGGTCGAAAGCGCCGAGAATTTCATCGCGCTTACTTATTCTGTATTCAGAAAAAAGTAATTCGAAAAGGTTTTCTGTGAGAAACACGGACTTTATTGCAATTTGTATGAAATTTTAAAATGGAAGCAACAATAAAATTAAATAAAAATTACGTGCTACATAAAATTCCTACTGTAATGTAAAATACTTAGACACAACATTACCCAAGACTGTTACTCGGCCCATCTTCATACGTCTTAATTTCCATTGTGTAAACTGGACTGAAATAAATTGCTCGTTCTCAAGCCATATATTCTGTTGCAAACCGCTTGTTCTGAAGGGTCTAAATTCGAGGGAACGTGAGGAAACTTAGAGGATTTTGTTATTAACTGCCCCCTTGGGGGACGGCGTGATGAAGCGTGTACGAAATTGATCTGTTACCCTCTTGAAGGGGTTTGTCGATGCGTGATGGTTGTAGAATGTTTGAATTTGCAATCAAAAAGTCGTTTCCTGCTGTTTGTCTCTACGTATGCTTAGACCTTTAAAACTACGCAACAGATTTTGATGGGGATTTTTAAATAGATCGTGTATATGTATATAGTGATTCAATAGCAATGTTTATATGTATAATATATACATATTATTATAGAGAAATCTATTTGCACCCGGCGAATATGGGCTGGGCCGCAAGTATTCAATAATTAAATATATTTTAAATCCAAGCAGTCGTTTCTGAGTTTAGCGTGTTTAAACAAACGAACTATTCAGCTTTATATATTATTTTATATAAAAATTCTACAACGGCATCGAAACGTGTAGCTGAAAAGAAGCAAGAAATTTTAAGAAAATGTCTTCTTTTTGTGCTTTCTTTTCTAATAAAGACAAATTGCCAGTTAGTTTTCTAATTAAGGTGTAGACTTATTGCATTTTTTCGAGTTAATTTGAAAGTAAATGTGCATTTATATATTATGGTATTTTTTAAAATATTAATTTACAAGCTTCGCACAAAAAGTTAACATTATTAGCCAAGAACAAAATATACATACTTGAAACTAATTGGCTTAATCAAATAATAGATCTCCTGTCTTCCAAACAAAGCAAAACTTGTATCTTGTAACAGATAGAATATAAGAAAAATATACTTAAATGACGAAGAAATTTGTCTTTCAGTATTTTACCAAATTAAAGCTATTGCTCAAAACAGAGAGATAAGCCAAAGGAAAACTTCAAAGATATGACCGTCCGTCATCAACCCAAAACGAATGAAGGAAAAACGAGAATTGCGTCTTCAAAGATATCACAACAAAGTGAAAATCAAGTAAAAATGAAAAAAAGAAACAAAATGACACTGAATATCCAACTACGCTCTAATAAAAATAAATGTGTTATGCAAAACGCAAAAATCAACTTTATTTGTGTGCAAAAAGGTTGATTGTTCCCTATCATCGTGTCACTACATACGGGCGGAAAATACGGCCGACGTTCGAGCGATCAAATAATAGATTTGATTATTCAATAAACTTTCGGTTTAGTGAATAAAATTGCTTTTGAGGAAAAATGATTGAAAATAAAATGGGTCATTGAATATCAGCCGTGGTGTGATACAGCAATTTGAAATTAACGTACACATGCTAGTTATTCGTCGAATGCATCGTAAAATTACTTTTTTGTCTGACAAACGAGGTGGTAATTTATCTGACTGTATATGTTGAATATTATTGACAGGTTGACATTTAGGGATGCGTAAAAGACGGAAAATAGAGAGGGTTGAGGTTTTATAGGTCTCTGGCATTATTTGATATCGCTTTTTTGTTTTTGGCATGGAAAAGTGCCTATTGCGCTAGATGGTAAGCGCAACGAAGTTAAGATAGTTTGTCGACTAGCGTAAGATTATTGAGACAATTTTTAAATCTCGCAAAATAATTATGGCAGTATACTGCAAACATATGTTAATGAGAATAGGCATAATGTCAAGCAGTTGCAAAAAAAAATAACATAATTATCCCTAGTTGTCGATGGATTTGTGGTGGTTTAACCAATATAATAATTCGTTTGTAACCCTAATTAATTGACAGTATAGTTTGAGCACAGCCAACTAGCCAGCCTGAAGTCTACGGTTCATTCCCGAGACACATAGTTACGTCAGTACAGAGCTGGTAGTTCTCTCATATGTGAGAGGCCGCCTGGATACCACCGCATTGTTTTTTTCTCCCACCAAACAGCAGTGTAAATGCACTGTTGTGTTTCGGATTGAAGGACATAATAGACAGAGTAACTACTGGACATATTGACGCTTAACATTTTATGTCTCAGGATGGCGAGCGCAGTGGAATGCCAAGCATTGCTTTGTAATTCAAGGTGTTGTTAGGTTCTGCTACTGTTTATGAGCGGTCGTATCGCTTACCATCAGGTGAACGGCAGGCTCGTCTCGCCAATCATTGCAATTAAAAAAAAATGACAAAATTCAAAGCCCACTGGATTTTTTAAAATTCCTCTAAAAACTGGGGACAATGTTTGCTAAATTCCCTAACCGTGTGTCACCCAACTTGGGCCTCGTCCATTCATATCAGAGGACGATAAGTCCGCAAAGAACGGAGGCTCAAAGGGTTAAAGGCGCCTTAAACTTGACTGTCGTTATGTCCGTGTGTAGTTTATTGAAGGGCCCACGTCTTAAACTTCTTTCGTCTGAATTATATATTGAAACGTAAATTCTGGCGTGGGCTATAAATAAGCAGTTTTAGAAGACGCCGTATCTTTTCTTTTGGGTGTCTTTATTCTACACTTATGTAGGGTATGCGTTTTATTATTTTAGATAGATAGGACTTATAATTTTATGATCAACCGTCCATGTGAAAGGTGTTTTAGTACATCACAGTAAATTAAAGTATATTGGTGATATTTCATAAAGTAACAGATAATTTTTATGAATGCCCATGTAATATAAAAAAATGAGCACATATCCTGAGTTAGATTCGAACCTGATGCCTCCAGTTTGGTATCCGATCCTTGCTAGCTGAGCTTCATTAAATTTAAATTGCTTCTGCTTTTCTCAAATGTTTTTAGGAATGGTAACAGTAATTATAATAAATCCGATGGTAAGAGCAATGCAATGCAAACAGAATGTCGAATTGAGACAAATATTCCAACTTGTTTGAAATAAGATGTATTATCCTCCTCCTCCTTGTATCGTATTCTTCAGTATTGAGGGCCGTGACCTCCCTTCTGTATATATATATATATATATATATATATATATATATATATATATATATATATATTGTAAGCACAGTCTTGATTTTTATTGCAATGGAAAGGAAGTCAAGCATTCCGTTCGCCCAATGATACAGCCAAACAACACCTTGAATTACAAAGCAATGCTTGGCATTCCACTGCGCTTGCCATCCAGAGACATAAGATGTAAGTCCCAATATGTTCAGTAGTTACTCTGGCTACAATGTCCTTCAATCCGAAACACAACAGTGCATTAAAATAGCTGTTTGGGAGAAATAGACATTGCGGTGGTTGCCACCTACCACCTCTCACATATGAGAGACCTACCCCCAGTAAAATAATAATTATTTTAAACTGGACTAAATATCTACCATCTCATATCAGTCACTCTATACTTGTAAACAACTCAGACCACGAAAACGACACTAAATCAGTTCTCAAACAACATAAAAACAGAGTAAATTCACACAAAAAAAACGCAAAAATAACCCGAACGAAATTGTGACGCCCAACTTTCCCCGCAATACAGCCATCAAGCATTTTAAGGGTGGGATTTTTGCTGACAAAAACTTGTTTTTCTTAATGATTGGACATTTTTTGGCCGTTGTTTGCGGTGGCGAGGACCTTTGTAATCTTGCTTTATGTTACACCGGAGATTTTGTTAATGTACACGGTATTTTTGGGCATTTTTAGACGAAAATATTAGGTTTTTAGAGTGAATAACCCAATTGGTGTTTTAAAATTTAAACAGGGTGTTATAATCATCTTTTTTAGCCTCTGGAAGTTATAAATAAATAAATACACAGAACAGTCACTTACGTAGTCATGACCCCATATTAAGACTAAGTCTTTTCTCGTGATTCAGAAATTAATGTGGTGGAGATCAATTCTAAAATCTCACAATTATTGGTGTAAATTAAATTTAATCTATACTAATATTATAAAGCTGGAGAGTTTGTTTGTTTGTTTGAACGCGCTAATCTCAGAAACCACTGGTCCGATTTGGAAATTTTTTTCAGTGTTGGATAGAACATTTATTGAGGAATGGTATATTATATCATTACGTTATGACCTATAGGAGGGAAGCAGTAGTGACATTTCTAGCAAATACAAGGAAATTTTATTCGTGGTCCGATTGGTCGATATTCTATATTGATAGTCGGAATAGAACATTTTGACCGCCATTTTGAAACGTGTATCTGCACCCGGGCGGAGCCGGGCCGGACCGCTAGTAAAAACATAAAGATACACTAAAAAACTTTCTAGAATAATAAGCTTTGAGCTATAAAAGCTTTTACACAAGGCAGAGCTTCCGTAACACGACGATGACCTCAATGCCCGAATAATATTTCAATGTCAATTTAGGTAGAAAGGTCAGCGATCTATCAAAATTAGCCGGAACGTTTTAGGGCCCGCCCGAAAGCGTGCTGTTTCTAAATTGTTCTATATTTAGGGTTAAAATAGGAACAGGAGGTTAAATGTAGACATTTCTTGGTAATAGGATTTTCGTACTGCCTTGGTAGCTTAGTTTTACTACGGCTCGATAACAACGTTGTGGTCTTGGGTTTGAATCCCGGGTTGAGCAAATTTATATTAGATTCATCTATTCATTACCAACCCGCAGTCAGGAATTTGTGGAACAGACAAGGCGAAACTTTTGTGTCTTTTCAGCCCCAACGGCCATCAGTTCTTCACGCTAAGTGCTTGGCTATGTTTTCATAATTACTGCAGGGAACGATTATGTCCGATATATTATATCCGATAACGCACTTGCCTGTACGACCATACTCGACTATTCTGTGCCTGTATAGTTATTAGACGGGCGCAAGACCCATAAATATGTTTCAGAAATCATTATTATTTTTATTGCAGAAATTAAGGAGGAATATAGCTTTTTCAAAATCCACAAAAGATCAGACGATGCAAATATTTTATAACTACCTATCAATCAATGAGTTTATGAAGGTATCAAGAAGTTGCATCTCTACGAACGATACTTCAATTGAGAGCTTAGGTAATAGACTAGCACGCAGGCCTAAAGCAGGATAGAAGCCTTCACACAATTGTATAGCATCCATTAATAATTTAGAAAACATTCACACGTATGCCCTTGATGAATCTAAATAATTCGGTATGACCACCAAAACACGTAGCAATCTCATTTCGATTTTTATTTATTTAGGACCTTCATAAAACACTGCTTTATTTATATGTGTACAAGCAGCTCGTCCCAGTATCACCTGGGTGCAAATATTTTTTGTATTTTTTATTGCAATGAATAGCAAGACGACCTTGCCGTTCGCCTGATGGTAAGCGATATGACCGCTTATGAACTGTAGCAAAATCAAACAACACCTTGAATCACAAAGCAAGGGATGGCATCCTGAGACATAAAATGTTAAGTCTCAATATTTCCAGTAGTTACTCTGGCTACAATGTCCTTTAAATCGAAACACAATAGTGTATTGTAATGCAGTTTGGCGAGAAAAATAGACATTGTAGTGGTACCCAGACGGCCTCTAACATATGAGAGACCTACCATCAGTAATTCCACTCCACACCAGGTACATGATATTTTACCTACAAACTGAGACACTCTGTAAACGTATACATATTAACTTTCCCATTGAATCACTTTATCTATTGAAAAAAACCGCATCAAAATCCGTTGCGTAGTTTTAAAGTTCGAAGCTTAAATACAGACAGACTGGAAGCGACTTTGTTTTATATTATTGTAGTGATTAAAATACGAGTATTGTAGAGTGTTTTTGTTACAATAATATAAAATTTAATTACGCGAAAATCGAGTGTTATTGTTGCCTCACGGGTCTAATGGATGGTTTGTGAATTTAAAGTTTTGAGTTCAACTCCTAATAATTGACCATTGTTGAATATGGATCAGGGGATCAAGAGTTCGATTGAGAGGACTTAGGCGTGGTGGATTATTTGGCCTAACCACTGTATATGGGCTGATACAGATACACTAACTTGTTTTATTTTACGATAATATGTAATGTAACTCCTAAGAAATAAAAAGGCTCTTTCTTCATTTAATTATTAACACATAAGCTGTCACAAAATACTGCAACAATTTTTATAAATTTCATTAAAACTTCCCATCGTATGATTCACAAGTAGTGGGGAATCGGTAATATAAAGTGTTGTCTCACTTGGATCGTCACTTTTCGAGTGACAACGACAGAGGAAGGACCATGGGAAGGACCTAATCCTCGCCGGTAGCAACCAGGATTGGCAAGTTAAGTTATTAATGTGATGTTTTGTTGCTTATTGTTCAGAATATTTAAATACTATTCTGTAATATTGTAATTGTCGATTGTGGTTGAATTAAACCATATTATCACAGAGTACATTTTACATACTCATATTATCACTACATAGTATAAAACAAAGTCGTTTTCTCTGTCCCTATGTCCCTTTGTATGCTTAAATCTTTAAAACTACGCAACGGATTTTGATGCGTTTTTTTTTAATAGAGTGATTCAAGAGGAAGGTTTATATGTATAATACGGACATATTATTGTACAGAAATCTATCTGTACCCGGGCGAAGCTGGGCCGGGCCGCTAGTTATAAATATAAATAACATTTAATATAATTGATAATTTTGTAACAATTATAATATTATTGACCATTATGTTAAGTGATAAATGTTAAATTATATAGTTAAAAAATATAATTATAGATAAATCTATTGAAATACCCATGTTTATATTATATTATATACCTTTTCAAACAAAAATTCTAACACACGCAACAAATAGTCAAATATTACCCGTCATAAAACTACACACGACTTCAAAAACAATCATATTCCGGCGGCGTATTGTACTAATTCCAATTCGCAACACTTTCATTACGTTCTCAATACGTACAATTTAGTTATTTAGATTGGCTTTTATTCCTTAATTATTGTTTCGTGAAGTTATAGAAATTAATTTATGTGTTTGTGAAATTTTCCTTTGGTTTCGATTTGTTTTTAAAGTTAAAACTTTGAGTATTACGGGTATTAATTAATACTAGTGTTCGTTTGTTTTAAAGTTGTTTCTATAAATAAGTATGTTTTGCTATTGATTTCACAATCCTTATTTATTATATATGTATATTCCTCTTTATTGACCATGCAATATATATGTATGTACACCGAAAACAAAAAAATGTAACTATATTAAAGTAAGTACAATGGGCGGTCTTATTGTACTAGGCTATCTCTTACAACCTTTGGATGGAGATAAGAGAAAGGATATATGTGTATAAAAGGTAGTCATTGGTGTATAGTCACAAAAAAATATATAATAAAAGATATAGTATATGCACAGCAATGCATTGAGGTATTATACTAGAGCGGACATCGGGAACAAAATCTGTGCGTATGGTGCGTGCACAGGGGTACACATTGAAGCGAGAGGGAAGATATGTTACTTCGTAGGCGTGACAGAGACATAAATTCAATGGTTCAGTGTGAGAGATTGTGTTCCTTGACAAATCCTTATTCCTTCCTGAGTCCGTCTTTCCTAAGTCTTAATGTAAAAATATAAGTAAATCTTTCTGCAATGTGTTGAAATTAAAATTTTGTATATTTTAATCTCTATGAATAAAACTAGACATATTTCTTGCACCAATACAAACTTTCTATGACATGGAATCGAAATGTTTTGCCTTTTCAGCCATAGGATATCCACTGTACATTGGTTTCTCATAAGGATTTCTAGGAATCGGGTAATAAAACCACGCAACTTTGGCCACCTTTGTCGGATCTACGAGTGGGTTAGAGTTGATATAAATGCTTTTATTGTTAAGGCATTATAACATGGCAAATTCATTTGTTATTCTTTTATGTAATCACTAAATTTGTTATTTCAAGTACTAAATTGAATTAATTTAGCCACCTCCGTCATATTCTCTCAAACAATATCACTATATTACAGAACAATACCGTCATACTCAATGTAACGATAAATAAAGGAGCAGACCCGTCATACCCAGGTGGTGCATGTCGTCTGAAACGCATTACAGACCGACATAAAACATATTGTTGTCTTTATGTACGTGACTGCGACTATCGTACATTTAGCCTAGATTCTTATGGATAAATATTCTGCTCGTGTTATAAATGGTCAACGATGGCAGGACATATAAATCGTCATTCACAAATGGGAATGACGATTTAAATGGTAATGATGGTAGATTTGAATTTGATGAAAGTAAGGTCTCAATTGTTCCATGCCCTGAGACCTATTTGGGCTGATAAAGAAGTCAATCTTATTGAAAACTTGATACGTGCAATGAGATACAATTAGAGGAAATTTCAGGGGAGAATGGTAATGATTTTCTCAATCAGACTTTCACTACATGTAGGTACTTTAGGGTAAACATTTCGGGTAATGATAAGTTTCAATAATTCCACGATAATTAAGCCAATCGTATACCTAAAATGTTTCGTGAAATTCCACATAGACAAAGTGTTGAAATAAACCTAAAAACTAGATGAAAACCGGTCACATTGCGAGCACGCGTGAAAAACTAAAAAATATTTTTTGGAAAACTCTTGTTTAGCTTTCCATTCGGTCCGTTTTAAATAAAGCAGGATTTGTCGAGATTTTTGATGCGGGCTCTGCTACGTGGATTTTTTAAACTGGCAAGTCTGTTGGAAATTTTTGACGACCTATATCCAGATAAATATGAGCTGTATATGTATAGAAGATATGCTGAAGGCCCAGATTTCGTCTTTTTGTCCTTTTTCTTTGCTCACATTTTAGAGGACTGCATATGGGATCCCAGTGGATTGGATGTTAATTCCTGGATAATTATTTTTACACTTATTTATTTTCAATTGCAATGAATAGCGTGACGAGCATACCGTTCACCTGATGGTAAGCGATACGACCGCTCATGAACAGTAGCAAAACCAAACAACGCATTGAAGTACAAAGCGATGCTTGGGATTCCACTGTACTCGCCATTTTGAGACATAATATGTTTTGTCTCAATATATCTAGTAATTACTGTGGCTACAATTTCCTTTCAACCGAAACACAACAGTGCATTTACACTGCTGTTTGGCAGGAGAAATTGATATTGCGGTGGTACCTACCCAGGCGTCCTCTCAAATATGAGAGACCTGTAGGGCGATTCACGTAATTTCTTGACGCGCCGATCGCTCGCTGTGCGGTTGCAATTAAGTTTACATTTTGGTGCAAAATTGTATTCTTGCAAATATTTAGCTGCGCGTGATCCGCTAAAGCGCTCGCGTGGCGCGAACTTGAAGCGAATGTATTACGAGAATACGAAAAGGGCTGTTTTGGTCGAAAGCTTACTGCAACTGCACCGCAATTTGACTTATTTAATGACATGAGTCGCCCTACTGTCATCAGTAAAAATGAAATCGGCTTCAGCTCAATTAGCAAGGACTTTAACATAAGATTATTCGCATACGTCAATTGTCTATTACACTTGCATCCCAGTTCAAATTGTTTGTGTTATAACTACCAAATTCTGACTAAACTCTAGCAGTATCCGAATGAACGGTTAACCATTACCATCTATTATACAAATTCAATCGCGGCGCATTTCAATATCCTATCCGGAACACGTTTAGAAACATCTGCTGGACTGCTAAATGGGATTCAAAGACAGTCTTCGATTGTTCAAACGTGGCTTCCATTTTGGCGATTTATGAGGTTCTTGATTGTATTTGCAGTGGATGTTTGTTTGTTTATTTATAGATAGATCATAACTTGGATAAAGATTACTCTGATGAAGATTTTATGTTCGTTTTAAAACATTATTCTGTCTTTTTGTTACAATTCCTTCGAAGATAATTTTTTGATTGTTGTGGAGTGCAGAATAATAAACATGTAGGTAGATGTAAATCTAATATGTTAATGAATTATAGACTGATAACTTGTAGGTTGATCAAATATGTTAAATATTTATAAGTGTGCGAGCCAGCCTCACCATAATTTAACTGACTGACGTCAGGCCGATTGGACGGGTCTCAGTCACTGGAAATCAACTGTATTTTATTTAAACTATCAAAACCTGAACACCTGAACATAACAAAAGTACAAATTGATGTGACGTATCTACAATTAGTGGAAAATTATAATCACTCATTAAGTTATTTAAAGAGATCGATTGTGAGAGCTTAGGCTATAGGCCACCAAGCTCACACACAAGAAAACTCTTGTAATATCTCTTAGCTATGCAAATTTGACTATAAATACTCATTATTATGAAATATTAGGATATTCCTTGAAATTTGAACTTGCGCCCACCATCTCATCATTAAGATCAACAAAATAATAATGAAGCAACACGGATATTCGTGGGAAACACACACATCTCGATTTTCGCGATGTCGAACTGAAATCGCGGGCCGAGAAATTGTTTCCTCTATAAAAGACATTTTAGTGACACTTAATATTTTCCCTGGAGAAATGGCTGTCCGAGAGGCGTTATATTATTTATCCTCGAGAATAAATGTCGAGATACCGGAATATATTAGGATTCCTTTGTTTGTTATGTATTGTTTATGGATTTATTTATTTGGTTTATGGGATATGAATTCTGATGTTTTGATTTGATTTTTGCGAAGGGGAATTCTATTTCAAACAGTAATAGAATTTGGCAAGTTTGTCATCATCATCAGCCCTTTTGCGTCCACTGCTAGGCCTTTCTTATGGCTTTTAACTGGGCTCGATCTTCAGCCCATAATCTCCAACCACCTAATATGAAACTTATCTAACATTTCTGCGTTTAATATTTTCATTCTCAGGGTCGACTCAATCATTATTTTTAATGTCATTAATTATTATAAGTATGTAATGGTGTTTCCTAGTGGCTCTTGCAAATTGGAAGGGTGTCACGTTTAAGGTATGACCTATGGATATCTTGTTTCAACAATTATTATTATTATTATGAGCCTGTAGCGTCCCACTGCAGGGCAAAGGCCTCTCTTTCCGCCTTCCATGCATTCCGGTCAAGGGCTTTATATGACCAATCCTTCAAATATGCATCCAACTCGTCTCGCCACCTGCGTCTAGGTCTTCGTTTTAGGACCCATTCCGTGGTGATCTTCGCCCAAATCTCATCTGGCATGCGACACACATGTCCAGCCCAATCCCACTTTAGTCTGGCGGCTTTATGACCAACGTCGGTTAATTTGGTTCTGGACCGTATTTTGTTTCAACAAAGCAATTAAAATTCAGAAAAGAAGCAAGATAAAACAATGAGGAACTACAATATTAAGTAATATGGTGGTAGGGTCTCTCAGATGTGAGAAGCCACCAGGGTATGTACCACTGCAATTTATATTTCTCTTATCAAGTAGCAGTGTAAATGCAGTGTTGTGTTCCGGGTTGAAGGACATTGTAGATAGAATAACTACTAGACATATTGAGACTTAACATCTTATGTCTCAGGATGGCGCGCGAAGTGGAATTCCAATAAATCGCTTTGTAATTAATGGTGTTGTTTGGTTTTGCTACCGTCCATGAGCGGTTCAATCGCTTACCATCAGGCAAATGATAAGCTCGTCTCGCCATTCATAGGTACAATTTAAAAAACATATAACTCCTAACTGTATCAGCCCAAATAGGTCCCACTGCAGGGCACGGGCCTACTCCAGAATCGACAGTACGATTGAGAGTGGTTAAGCCATATCGTCCACCACGCTGGCCCAGTGCGGGTTGGCGGACTTACATACCATAGAAATTTTTATAAATCGCTATGGTATGCAGGTTTCCTCACGATGTTTTCCTTCACCGTTTTAGTGCGTGGTGATTGACTATCAATACACACATGGCTCCGAAAAGTCAGAGGTGTGCCCTGGGATTCGAACCCGCGACCACCATGAACATGTAGGCAGTCGCGTCTAGTCCGTTTACCAACAGGCCACCACGCACTTAACTCCTAAACCAAATCCTTAAAATCAAGTTAACCCTGATGTACAATTTCGCGTGCAAATTGCCAAGACTTCTCTAAAATTACATCTCTATATCCAGATGTTATCTCGAGTCCGGCGATACATCACGGCGTGATGAAATGATAAGATTAAAGGATGACGGGACAGGTGCCTCAGAATGACACAGATGAGTATTGGGACGCTACTATGAAATTTTAACTGAAATTTGTGGTGGAGAGTGGTATCATTTCTATGGTATTTGAAGTATGGCGGCAACCGGTATTAGACCGGCGTGGGTTCTATACGGTCTAACCATTCTCAATTTTAGATTCTAAGGAGGCCCGTGCCGATTATTGGGACGTATATGGGCTGATAAAGATACACTTTTTTTAGGAATTGTATATGAGAGATCTTAGTGTGAGATCAGAAATATGCATACGACTAATAGAAGTATTCAAAATACATGACTCCGAAAAGTCAGAGGTGTTCCCTGGAATTCGAATCCGCGACCACCGTAAATATGTTAGAGTGTCTGATCCGTTTACCAACAGGCCACCACGCACTTCACCTCTAACTTTTCGGACCAGCGTGGTGGACTATATGGCCTAACCACTCTCAATCGTACTCTCGATTGTAGAGGAGGCTCGTGCCCTGAAGTGGAACGTATATGGACTGATATAAGACAGTAGCACCTGTGTATAAATATTTATACCTCTCTACCTTTGTTAATAAACATAAATTGCATCGAAGTATCTAATGAAATCTCCTGTTATAGATATATAGATTATATAGAACGGCTGTTAAAATTGACCTGAAAAGGACGAGTACTTATATATTTCTTGGTGTATGTTTTCATTGCATCATTTTTTTTAAATATGTATTAATGTATTGTTTATATAAATGGTTTCTTAGATTTACGCGAATGTTACACATTAAAATAAAACTATTATTTATAGATTCTATCGCAGATTTGGTTTTTTTTACATTTTTGACTGAGGTATTAGTCATCCGCTCTGTGACTGACAATTCAACTACCCTTATTTCATGATTACTTTATAGTAATCGAAACGTTGAGAAGTCAAAAAAGTAAAAATGTACCCAAAATCCACAATAAAATCCGTAAATAATAGTTTTATTTCAATTAATAGTCATTATTATTATATTTCGTAGTAGTCCCGCCGTGTCGTCGGGGCAGTTTGCCAACGCGATGCACCATTAACCGAATACTCATGTGGATAACCCTTTATTCCCGTATTGCACTAGTTAACGCTCTAATTAGGATTCCAAGGAGCCTGGTTACTACCTGGTTTGCACACGACACTCGTGTGATACGAAAATATGTATTATTTGAAATTATTTATTTACACTTTTTTGCACAAAAAGCAAAACAAATACAAAGAGACATCATATGCATAAAAAGTACAATTGGTGGTGTTATCGCCGAAAGACAACGTCAAATAAATAAATAATGGAGAAGAGACAACGCACTGAATTGGGCATTACTTTTGATGGAAAAACTAATTATCTCGAGGGTAGAAATGTGAATGATACATTTTCAAATATTTGTGAGGGAGTCGACAATATCACTTGATGCTATGAATATTGATCGCCTTACAATAGTCCGACTAAAAATTCCAAACTTATGAGGATTCGAAATTCTACCACATTCGCGTAGTTACCAATCTACCATGCATTAAAACCATCACACGCAAATCCCTTTTAATTCTCCAATCCATCCGCAACGTGGCGCCACCCTAGCAGTATTATAGTAATTAAAATGGTAAGCCCTTTCGTGTTTGCCATCCGCTTTCACCCGACATATTTATTCAAAATGAAATATTTTTATAGATGGATGCGGAAGGTTTTTACTTTACTAAAGATTTTTTACATTATGTCCGTAAGAATGGATTTTAATCGCTGTTTCAAGAACCTAAGTGATTACTCACCTTGATTTTAATAGAGATGATTTACTGGTAGGTCACTCATATGTAAGAGGCTGCCTGTGTAGGTACCACCGCAGTGCATATTTCTCCCGCCTAACAGCAATGGAAATGCACTGTTGTGTTCCGGTTTTAAGGATATTGTAGCCAGAGTAACTACTGGACATATTGAGACTCATTAACTTATGGCTCAGGCTGGCGAGCGCAGTCGAATGCCCAGCATTGCTTTGTAATTCAAGGTGTTGTTTGGTTTTGCCACTGTTCATGAGCGGTCGTATCGCCTACCATTAGGAGAACGGCAAGCTAGTCTCACCATTCCTAGCAATAAAAAAATGTGAAAATTACGTGATGGCTTGTTAGTAACCGAACAGGCTGATAACATGTTCACGGTGGTCGCGAGTTCTAAATTCTAAGGGCAGGGCATGCCCATGATCGTAGCCAGCCGTGGGATCAGGGTGGGGCAGCAGTCTAAAATCATATGTAATTAGCAAACTGTACCCAAGGTCTTCCCTCGGTATTTTTTTTCCTTTAAAAAGGTTACATCCTATAACTCCCTTTATCTGTATTTATAATTCGAATTATTCTAAATGCTTTCTTATTGCTCACCTGCCTAGTACTTTATCTAGATAATTTATATTTTTAGAGTTGGTTAGGTACCTTACAGGTCAAAGCCAGGGTGGGGCAAGCGCCCCACTCTGCCCCACCGTGGCTACGCCCATGGGCATGCCATGACTTTTCGGAGTCATGTGTGTATTAAGAGTCAATCACCACGCATTATAATGTTGAAGGAACGTTGGTGGTAACCAGGAGAGTTTCACCTCGTAAATATCAAAACTAATCAAAACAGCTTTTAAACTATGATAGGTTAACTTTAATAAATTCTTCTAATACTGCACCCATTACCCCGAGCATAATCGCCACCCAGTTTTCGGTAAAAACAAACTTTCTATAACAAGCTTTATATTCCAGTGGAAGTTGGGCCGTGGAAATTTTTAATGTTTCTAAAATCGCGAAAGTTATGCTGTCGCAAATTAACAAAACAAACTTTTGTGAGATGAAAGTTTCATCGCGGTTCAGCAGTTTGTAATATTTGTTACTGGTATTGTTTATAAGGGATGCTGGTAATGGACCAGACGCGGCTGCCAATTTATCCACGGTGGTCGCGGATTCAAATCCCAGGGCACCTCTGATTTTTCGGAGTCATGTGATGTGATAGTCAATCACCACGCACTATGACAGCGAAGGAAAACATCGTAAGAAAACCTGCATACCATAGCGATTCGAAAGAAATTGCGTGATATGTAAAAATATCTATTAATTAAACTTTCTGATTTATTTATTTATTTATATATATTTATTTACAGAAAATATAACATCTTAACAGCCGAGGCCAACACGACGCTATATCAAATAAAAGACAATAACTCAATAATAACTGATGGATTTCGTTGCGGGTTAAAGACAGGTTAGACATTCCCGGAGACTCGCCTATGCGTAGTGCTGTTGTGAAGTGAGTCTTCAATATTATTCATAAACATAAAATTACTGTAAAATAGATAAGACTGCATCTTGACCCCTTGTTCGGTCTAATTTACCGAACACCTTTGTAAGCAATAAGTTTAATAATATGTTTGTGACGCATAACTTTAATTATATAAAATTAACATTAGTAAATACTGAGCCATTGTGTCAACCGGGTGCATTCATTTAACATTTTCTTAACATAATTAACTTTAAGAACATTTTGTGAATCTGGACAATAAATAAGTGAATATTAACATTCTTATCATTCCGAACATCTACACCCTCACTCTGTGCTCGTACACCCATACTAGTGCATATTGTCTAAGCTAGGTTTATTTGAAAATCTACAAAAATCATCTAAAAATTACATTCCTCTGCTTGCCATGCACACAACGCTCGTTGCATATATATACACATACATACATAGATAACAAAATGAGAATACGCTGAACATATTGAAACATATTTCGCGGGAACGTAGTTTGGTAAATCAGTTTCCCGCTGGAGATATAAAACCGCGGGCGGTGTCGAAACTTCATCGTCATAGTCGAGTTGAAATTTCAGAAAGTTTCTACACGACTTTCTATCTAACTTTACTAGCGGCTCGCCCCGGTTTCGCCCGATTGCAGATACTTTTCGGCTCCAGTCGGTATTAGAAACATATTTCGCGTGCCGATTGTTATATAATCAAATCAATGTGAATACCGTCTTCTACTACTTTTCCCTTCCAGTTTCGGCTATATGAAACTTCGCAATTTATTTTACTGTACCAGCCATCAATCACTGCCGAACTCAGATTTTGAGAAACTAAAAAAAATAAGGTCGATATCTGTCTGTATCTGTATCAGCCATTCGTCCCACTGCAGGGCACGGGTCTCCTCTACAATCGAGAGTACGATTGAGAGTGGTTTGGCCATATAGTCCACCACGCTGGCCTAGTGCGGGTTGGCGGGAGAACGATACCGCCAATTTTAATAATGAGTTAAATATCCTAAGCATATACGAGATATCTACTCAAGAATTCTAACTGTATGCGAATAAATAAGAAAACACAAAACCCAACGGAATAAGCTCAATAAACATGAAGATAAACTCGTAAAATAAAATAACTTCGGGTTTATAAAACTGATTTTTGTTAAATATATTCTTAGAGATTTACTGTGAATGGATGCTGATAACTTCGTTCCATTGTAATTTTTTTTATTAAAACATATAAAAGAACAAGTTACAGTGAATAAACAAGTTGGCTGAACAGTACACACAAAGGCGCCCTTAATACGAGTATACCTAATGTAAAAAACAAATTCATTGTCTTATTGTTTTTTGTAATGATTGGCGAGACGAGCATATCGTTCCCCAGATGGTAACCGATACGACACCTCATGACGAGTACCAAACGAAACAACACCATGAATTACATAGCAATGCTTGGCAATTCATTGAAAAGTATTCCACGCTTTAGTGGCGATGGGCAAAACGGGGCAGATAATTGGGCGAAAGGCCGAAAGATTATAGGGTGGAGGCTACATTGATGATTTATAAGGTTTCAACACTAAAGGTTCTCTCCCCTCCCCATTCTTCAGGGTACTCCCCTCTCAGTGCGGAATGACCTGAGTATCCTTGGTGTGGATATCCGCTGTGATCTCAATCCAAGGAATCACATCGAGGGCGTAATATCTGCCACATCACGCAGGGTTGGAGTCCTGAACAGGGTGCGTCGGTTTTTCACGCCCGGTCAGCTTTGTCGCTTATATACCTAAAGCGTAGGTCCGGCCGGGTATGGAGTACTGCTCGCACCTCTGGGATGGATCCGCCCAGTACCTGCTCGATGCCTTGGATGGATTGCAGCGCCGGGCCATCCGCATTGTGAATGATGCAGACGTTACGAGCAACTTGGAGTCGCTACAACTCCGGAGAGATGTCGCCTCTCTAAGCGTGTTCTACCGCCTGTATCACGGTGAGTGCTCTGAAGAATTGTTCAACTTGCTCCCCTCCTCTCCATTCCTAACCAGAACCACGCGTGCTGGCTTGCGAAGCCATAGCTTGACGGTCCACACCATCCCGGCGCGAACCAAACGGTTCTCAAATTCGTTTTTGTGCCGCACCGTCAAGCTGTGGAATTGTTTGCCGGCGTACGTGTTCCCTCCTTCCTACAATCCTGGGTCCTTCCGCCGCGGTGTGAAGAGGCACCTTAGCAGGCCGGCATAATTGTCTCCATTGGCATGGGACTGCCGTTCGATGCCAATGGATACTCTGCCTGGGCGGTATTGGCACTTGGGATTGACAAAAAAAAAATGCACGCCCCTTACCACATCGTGGCCCAAAACACACAAAGAAACTTGGACGTCCTGGTAGCCTGTCTGACTACCCCTCTTGTTAAAAGGCGTGAGTTACTGCATGTATTTCAGTATGAAATAAAGCTAGTCTTTTCCGAATTTTATCGCGCACTAGGTTTAATTTTTTGTCCGCCCCGTGACCACGAAAGCTGTAAAGTAATCGAAAAATCAGGACCTTAAAAAATAAACCAAACCCACGATAAAATCCGTAATAAATAGTTTTATTTCATTGTGGAACATTCGCGTAAATCTAATAATAAATTATGTATGTATGTTACTAATTGACTCATCGTTCACATACAAATATCCAAATTGTTAACATGTGGCAGTAATTTTGACATAACACCGATCCGAACCCACCTTAACCCCTTCAGTCGTATAGCCAATCACGATAACCACTTAATAGGCCATCGTCTTTACTGGCCGTCTCAGGACTATAAAATTAAGCCTTAACCCACAAGCATCATCGGTTTACACTTCAGGGTACGAAACGATTCAATACTTTCTTGGAATTAATTTCACAAACGTCCTGTGGCAGGATGTGAATTGTAAGCTCTAAAAAAACAAATTTATTTGTTTTATTTCATTCAGGCGGCGTTCATGTCTGAGGTTTCTCTAACAGTCGACCTTTAGATGGTACAGAGAGAGAAATAGTAGGCGCATAAATTCAAGAATTTTTAATATTGAAAGTTAATTTAATCAAATGAACTCGATAATATTCTTATAACAAATTATTATATGTATCCACATTTTATATAAAGATTTTGTATCGGCCCGGCTCTGACCGGGTGCAGATATACTTTTTTGAAATTATTTTATCGGCATAATCATCAGGGATAATATAGCTTTCTAATGATTCTAATGGTAAAATAGTTTCAGAACCTAGAGATCTACTGGCGGTAGGTCTGTCATATATGAGAGACCGCCTGGGTGGGTACCACCGCAATGTTTATTTCTCCCGCCAAACAGCAGCTTAAATGCACTGTTGTGTTGCGAATTAAAGGACTTTACTTTGTAGCCAGAGTAACTACTGGATATATTGAGGCCTATTCAATACAAAAAAAAACAAATCTTTCCTCTTTGTAATAGTTTAGATATAAGGTTTTTTGCAATGGACCCGGCCCAACCGCAATATCCTTAGTGTTCCGGACTGGGAGGCCAGTGACATCGGCAATCCTTTTCAGGGGTACCGAAAGAGGAGATTAACTGTTTTCCTTTGGATAAAAAAGGATATAAGAAAAATACTAGATATACTAATACTTTTGACACTAAAACCATATTATATTAACCATATAATATTAACAAATATGCTATTATTTTTATAATTTACCATAATATAATATTAACCGTATAACCATATGATATTTAAATGTTGACTATATACAGAGCCTGTCACCGGGAGATTTCAAACGACCATTTTAATAATGTGACAAAAAATCATATTGTAAAATAATCTTAGAAAATTCCCCGCCAAACAGCAATATAAACGCATTTTTTCATCCGTTTTGGAGGAAATTGTAACCAGTGTTATTACTCAACATAACATCTTATGTCTCAAGTTGGCAAGATGAAAGATCAAGAAAGATGAAAGATGTCTCAAGAATCTCATTTTTTGTTTGTACTTATTGTTATTTTTTTTCTTTATGTCATAATAAGTAATTGAAGAGTGTAATTGATTATTAAATAATAAATATAAATCAGGCTCGACCCGCCAATAAAAAAAGGAATACTTAAAAATAAAAAAATTAATAAACCCAGCAGCTATATATAGATTTACTGGTGGTAAGTCTCTCATATGTGAGAGGCCATCTGGGTAGGTACCACCGCAATGTCTATTTCTCCCGTGAAACAGCTGTGTAAATGCACTGTTGTATTTCGGATTGAAGGACATTGTAGCCAGAATAACTACTGGACATATTGAGACTTAACATCTTGTGTCTTAGAATGGCGAGCGCAGTGGAATGTTGCTACTGTTCATGAGTTGTCGTATCGCGTACCATCAGACGAACGACATGCTCGTCTCGCCATTCATTATAATAAAAAAGATACATATATTCATAGTCCTCACCCCACACTAAGATCAAATCTTGTATCAGAAACGACAAGAGGTTTTCGGTCTCAGAACACTCAGAACCGAAACAAATATTTTTGATACACGCAAACATTTGTCTCAATGGGGATCGAACCTGTATCTGTTCGTTTCCAACCCACCGTAATAAAAAGCCCCGTGGAAGCTGTCAATAATTTAATAAGTTTTAATTACCGGCTTAATTTCACTCGATTTAATCCGAACCGTTAACCGTTGTTCTTTGAAGTCAGATTTCGGGTTGAAACTTTGATTAATTTCTTCCAAATGACTTCTTAAATGCCGAACGAAATTGGAGGGTTGTATAGTAACCCGTCACCCGCAGCGCGGTCGGTTCGACCCCGCCGGGTTTCCTTATCCACTTACGTTTATTGGAAAATTTGCTAAAAATCTTTTGGCGTGGAAGGGTTAACTAGTGTGATGATTCTGTATACTTTGTCTATTTTTTTTATACTTGCACTTAAATGCGAGCATTTATTGATTTATTTAACTCTTTATTCTTTATTGGTGTATAAGAAACTCTTTATTATAAATTCATTCAATTATAAGTAGAGAATATACCTGTAAAAAAATGCACAAGTGGCGGTCTTATTGCTCAAAGCAATTTCTGGCAGACAATTACGGAATGGAAATTCGAGAAGGAACGAAAGTTGATGGATCTACGAACATGGTAGTATACATATATAGTTGTGCAGTGTGTTTTGACTGAAAAAACTGAGGTTTCCGGTTCGATGTCCAGGTTGGATAAATTATTTTGCATGAGAGATTTGATCTGCAATGTGTCTTGGTTGGAACTGTAATTTTGTGTTCTAGAAGGAACGTAATAGCAATAACGAAACCTCTGTCTACATTTTCTGAGATAAATGAATAAATAACACCCAACAGTCACATCCATAGTCATGACCCCACACTAAGATCGAGTCTTGTGTCATGGGTATCAGGAACGACAAAGGACTTTTTGGTCTCACAAACACCCGGATCCGAAAGAAAATTTGTTGCAGAAACATTTCTCTCGGTGCGGGGATCGAACCCACGGCCTCTCGTGTACAGGAGGCGTCTAACCGACTGCGCCACGGAGGCTGAGATGTAAGCGTGAAATTATGATATTGTTTAAGGCATGTGTATTTGGTTAAAAACCGTGGTATACTTAAAACCAAAGTAAGGAATTGGGATTTAAAATGTATTTTTAGTATTGGCCCAATGCCTGTTGTATCTAAGCCAGATTTTTTAATTGTCACCTAATCTTTAAGAAATACTACACCGACGTTGGACAGACAGACAGACGGAGAGAAATTTGACAAGTAACTGATATATACTTTAATAAAAATAAACTTATTTCTTTTCATGAAATTCAAGGCTTGGTTTATTTAAGATTTTTACAAAATAACAAAATTTAAATGGTGTACATTATTCTTTTAGATAAAGCTATGCATTTACCACCCAAATAGGACGATAGGATTTTTATTTTAAATATAAATGTCGCATATTTTGCAAAATTTTTAGTTACATTGTGTCTGAAGCTCTTAAACTACCCGGCTTCGTTTTCGGCTGAAGTCTGGCTACATCGTATATATAGCTAAAACAACTATAGTATTACGCATAGAGTAAAAAAGCGGCTACAGATACTGGAGAAACGCATCATAGATCGATATGAACAATGGATTCTTACAAATCACTATGGTATGCAGGTTTCCTCCCGATGATTTCCTTTGCCGTTTTAGTGCGTGGTCATTGACTATCAATACACACATGACTCGGAAAAGTAAGAAGTGTGCCCTGGAATTTGAACCTGCGACTACCTTGAACATGTTGGTTTATCAACCGGCCACCCTATAATAAATATGTACATATATCCTACTAAAATTATAATTGTGAATGTACTACTTAACCGATCATCATGAAACTTTGGAGACATATTCTTGGAGGTATTAGACATAACATAGGATATTTTTTATGTTTATTTATTGAAAAAAATATAAATAATTTGTCATAAAATTAATAACCCACATAAAAACAATTTTAATAACATTTTGGCCGCCATTTTAAAAGGTGTATCTGCACTCAGGCAGACCCAGGCCGGACAGCTAGTACAAATTAATAAAAGGTCTCCATTCAAGTCACGGAACCCTAAATCACGCCGCGGAGTGATCAATCAATTTGTTGTTAAGCGGCAAGAATGTCAATATTAGATATTTGCCGAATTTTCCGGAAAAAGCCCATGTGCCGGGCTAATGTCAGTTATTGTATGTCGTTGGGTCAGATTGGATAATATTGAAAAACTTTATATTATTATACATACATACATAAAAGTTGCTTATTCACTATAGATATCCTTAGTGGTGATAGGTATCTCACGTGTGAGAGGCCGCCTGGGTATTTACCACCACAATGTCTATTTCTCCCGCCAAACAGTAGTATAAATGCACTGACATTGCAGCCAGAGTAACTACTGGACATATTGAGACTTGTTATGTCTCAGGATGGCGAGCGCAGTGGAATTCCAAGCATTACTTTGTAATTAATGTTATTGTTTGGTTTGCTACTGTCCATCAGTGGTCGTATCGTTTATTATTGAGTGAATGGCACGCTAGTGTCACTATTCATTGTATTCAAAAATATTTGAGGAGGCCTATGTGGGCTTTAAACATAATATCTACATATTATAAACATATTGGGTATTATTTGATTAATGAATAAATTCCAATGTTGAGTACTCGCAACATTTGATGTTTTGTTTATTTAAATATTCATTTATTCATGTTTGAATTTTGAACATTTTGAATGTTTTATGTAAATATTATACCAAAGAATTTTTATTTAGCTTTGTTTTATACTTATTTAACGAATGAGAATAATTTCAACTTATTTTTTTAACGGTTGTCAACTAACTACCATGACAAATTATTTTATTGTAGTGTTAGCACTTTTGTTTACATTTTTGATCTCGGATCCCATTTCCGAGTACAACATGACTACTGCGAATCTAATAAGATACTAAATTATATGTCACACTAAAATTCAACAATATATTTAATCAAACAAAAATATATAATATGACACGTAAATATCTATTTTATCAAATACAATATGATATAATTTTGGAAACGATCGATGTCTTCATATGGAATATAAATGAGAAACTGCTAACGTAATAGATGCCAAAATAATTATTTTTACCATTTCTGGATGTTTATCTGTTTGTGTGTGTGTTTGTGCGCGATGATTCCAGAAAGGGTTTTACGGTTTTCGAAGAAATTTTTATAAGAGGTAGCTGACACCCTGAATTGACACTAATGCTACTATTTTTTTATTTTTTTTATTTAAATGAATGGCGACACGAGCATGCCGTTCGCCTGATGGTAAGCGATACGACCGCTCATAAACAGTAGCAAAATTCCACTGCGCTCGCCATCCTGAGACATAAGATTTTAAGTCTCAATATGTCCAGTAGTTACTCTGGCTATAATGTCCTTCAATACGAAACACAACAATGCATTTACACTGCTGTTTCACGAGAGAAATAGACATTGCGGTGGTACCAACCCAGATGATCTCTCACATATGAGAGACCTACCACCAGTGAAAAACCAGTTTAAGCTGTGCTCCCGTGGGATGAGGAAGGAATTCCGATATATTTATTACTTTTTTATATTCAAAGGGATGTGATGCGACTGGATTACATGCATTAAGTGAGAATGAGATAGGACGGGGCGGGATATAACGGGCGGAGACGGAAAAATATGAAGTATATAATAACTTAATTCGTAGTTTTAGGTATTTCTCCTTTTCAGGGGCGAAATGAGTGCGAAGTACGGTTTAGGGTAGTATTAATCGATTTTTAAGTTTATAAAACATACCTATTATTAACTACAGTTCATCACGCAGACAAAGTTGCGGCCACAAGCTAGTAAATAATATATTATTTTGTCGCTATGCCGTCGAAAACAATTGGTTTGTTATATAAGTGATATCTTTACAGACACTTCTATGTCATCCATAACCTATTTAATGTACAGCCTTGCCCGTATCACATATAAGTGTGAAAATATTCTTGATACTTAATGTGGTGCCAAAAATAGGAACAAATTATTGTGTGATAAAATATTCATTTCAACATGAACAATTCTTGAGTACCTACAGTCAGTACAAGACGTCTTGGCTGTTGTCAAATAATATGAATAGTAATCTCTCTTCTCGCTTTATTACATTGGAAATGTTAACACTATAAGATGTGAATTTTATATGTAAATGATTGGCTTTTTTTGTTATATTATGAAAACATATCTCAAGCCATGCTTACAATAGATATTTTTTAAAATATTACTTGTTGTTCAAAATTTCGCAATACACCAAAAATTTGAGAAAATCTGTACTATCTGACCGTATTCTGAGGACCGTATATTTTTTTCTTTTTTAATTAAACCTTAGGAAAAAATTCTCCACAAAAAGTTCCTTAACAACCACAATTTACAGCATTGTAAAATTTTATTACATCAAACCAATGATCTAACACGTTCGGGTCGACTATAAAATGTTTACAGCTGTTTTGTGATCAGTATTGTCTGTTTGTGTTCCCGTTTATTTGTACCGTACTCTGATTTATAACTATTAGGTTTGGTAATAGCAGTATCTCATCGATTTCTAGCAAACTTCGATCAAATATTCACTAGATTATAAGTAACGGACTAAAAAACGGCAAAAGAAATAAGAGCACAAATAAGCGTGTAGTCTTATTTGATTTAAGTATGGGTCATAAAGATAATACTTCTTAATTTAAAGGAATAAGGTTTATTGTTACCTGAAGTTGGTTATAATTTAAGGCTTTTTGGTACATCTTTTAGTTCGAAATTCAAATGTATAAGTAAAGCAACCTCGGCCACTTTTGGCACGAGATATTCTTCCGAACCCTGTTCGGATATATTTGATCGAAGCTTGCAAAGGCTAATACTGTAACGTCAAATGTCTCAAGAATCTGGGGTATCCGTTTATAGCCCGGAGAAAAAATATCGAATAAAGATATTGGATTAATATGTCCCGAGTTTATTGGTATATAGAATAATATTAAAAACTATTTACATAAAATACTTTCACTATAATAAAATGAACTAATGTTGGTAAATAAATAAAACACAGATGTCCACACAATAATTTCACAACAATGTAAAACCTTTTTTTCATAACGGAAGTAATTATTGCAAAGATCACATATTTACCATCCAAGCTTTTACAGCAGAAAATTTATTAACATGTCAAAAATTTAAGAAAATAATACATTAAAACGTAAAAATAAATAATAAGAAACGAAGAATAAATATATCAACACCAAAATAATAAGACAACCCACCTACAGAAAAATTATAAATCAGTTGTGCTAAACATTTTTAAAATAAAATATTTAAAGAATTAAGACATTCACTGAACTAAAACGCCAGGTATCGTAAACCAGTCGCACCACCAAATAAATGTCAGGTGTCGTAAACCTAATATACTGGTGTTGTAAAAGTAATGTTGGATCAAAGGAGTTTGATTATGTTATTAAAATAATAATTTACGTTGTTTCACGCCTATCTGAGGCGTGTTAAAGTTTAATATCTCGTAAATGTTGAGTAGCCCTGCTTTTAATATTACTGGTGAGTGTTTTTATTGCTTGGGATGAAAGTTTTTGATGTGTCTACTTGATGATACTGATGCGTGAGGGTTCGTCATAGTATTTTTCCTTAGTGTCGTGATAATAGGGTTGATAATCACATCTTAACGTTTACATACAGGGTTAGTTATAAGGGTAAATAAAGACGAAAGGGGAATGCTGCACTCATTATCATAAATCATTTGCTGGTGGACGGACGACCTGGCTAAGTTTGCAGGAAGTCGCTGGATGCAGGCCGCTTCCAACAGGTCGATGTAGAGATCCTTGGGGAAGGCCTATGTTCAGCAGTGGATCTCCTGTGGCTGAGATGATGATGATAATGATGATTTGCTGGTGGTAGGTCTCTCATATGTGCGAGGCCATCTGGGTAGGTACCACCGCAATGTCTATTTCTCCCAAACAGCAAAGCTGTCAAACAACAGCGTAAATGCACTGTGGTGTTTGTAGCCAGAGTAACTACTGGACATATTTAGATTTTCCAACTTATGTCTCAGGATGGCGAGCGCATTCTGTATCAGCCCATATACGTCCCACTGCAGGGCACAGGCCTCCTCTACAATCGACAGTACGATTGAGAGTGGTTAGGCCATATAGTCCACCACGCTGGCCTAGTGCGGGTTGGCGGACTTACATACCATAGAAATTTTTATAAATCGCTATGGTATGCAGGTTTCCTCACGATGTTTTCCTTCACCGTTTTAGTGCGTGGTGATTGACTATCAATACACACATGACTCCGAAAAGTCAGAGGTGTGCCCTGGGATTCGAACCCGCGACCACCGTGAACATGTTGGCAGTCGCGTCTAGTCCGTTTACCAACAGGCCACCACGCACTTCGAGCGCATTAATATGCTAGATATTGCTTTGTAATTCAAGGTGTTGTTTGGTTTTGCTACTGTCAATGGGCGGTCGTATCGATTACCATCTGCAGGCGAACGGCTCGCTTATCTCGCGATTCATAGCAACAAAAAAATTAGGATCATTATTTTGCGATCAACCCTGAAATCTCGAAACGAAAATATCTGTTCATTTTAATTTATTCTACTCGTATTTTGTATCAGCCCATATACATCCCACTGCAGGGCACGGGCCTACTCTACAATAGAGAATACGATTGAGAGTGGTTAGGCCATTTAGTCCACCACCCTGGCCTAGAGCGGGTTGGTTACTCGTATTAATTTAAAAATATTTCGTTAATTTTCATTTCCAGCCAAAGTCTGGAAATTTCTAAAGACACTGGGAGTGGGTAAATCACAACAAGATTCTATTCCTAAATCCATAGATTTAAATTCCTTAAACCTTCATTTTTCTTCCTTGTCCTACTTTGATAGGACAACTAAAGATAAAACTATTAAGTATCTTTCCACCCTTCAGCCTCCCGTTTGTTCTACCTTTATCTTTCAACAATTTGCCAGTTGTGATGTTAAGAAGACCATCAATCTTTTGTCATCGAACGCTATGGGTAGCGACTGTATTAGTCGCAACATGATTCTCCCTGTCTTAGACGAAACCCTTCCTATCATTTCCCACATTCTAAACCACTCCATCTCCTCTGGGATTTTTCCCACTGCTTGGAAAGAAGCTCATATTATCCCGATTCCAAAAAAATCCAATGCCTGTCTACATTCTGAGTTTCGTCCTATTTCCATACTTCCTTTCCTCTCCAAAGTCCTAGAACGTTTGATCCATACCCAACTCAATGATTTCCTTTCCAGGCATAACCTTCTAAATCCCCTCCAATCTGGGTTTCGTCCTGGACATAGTACGACTACCACTTTGACCCACATCACGGATGGCATCAGATCAGGCATGGAAGGAGGCAAGCTGACTGTGCTCGCTCTGCTGGACTTCAGCAATGCCTTTAATACTGTCGACTATGACGTATTACTTACCATGCTCCGTTCTCTTAACATATCTCCAATGGCAGTTGATTGGTTTCGTAGTTACCTGTATGGACGCCGGCAACGCATCCGTGTGGAGGAAAACTTTTCCTCCTGGTGCCCCGTATCTGCTGGCGTACCACAGGGCGGCGTGCTATCTCCTCTTCTCTTCGCTATCTTTATTAACTCCATAACCAATCTCATTCGTTCTTCCTACCACCTCTACGCTGATGATCTCCAGATCTATACTCAAGCTCCGTTAGACAAGATGACTGATGCAATTGCTAAAATCAATACAGACATTCAACACATCTGCAATTGGAGTATAGCTCATGGTCTAAAGATTAACCCCGCTAAAACCCAAGTCATTGTTGTCGGCAGCCCCAGGATGATCTCGAGGCTTGACTTGTCCCAATTACCTGGTGTCTATTGTGAAGGTGTCAAAATTCCTTTTAGTGACTCCGTCCGCAATCTGGGCATACACATAGACAAATCTTTCACCTGGGGTCCACAGCTCTCGGATATTAGCCGGAAGCTGTTTGCTTCCGCTAGGTCTTTGCGAAGGCTACGCAACTTTCTACCCGTTACCACGAAGATTACGCTTGCGCAAACCCTCCTTCTCCCCATCCTTGATTATGCCGATGTCAGCTATCTAGATCTCACCGAAGACCAACTAAATAAACTTGAGCGTCTTCAAAATTTCTGCATAAGGTTCATATTTGGTCTTCGCAAATATGACCATGTTTCTGAGTTTCGTGCTAAGCTCAAGTGGTTACCTATTCGGCTTCGTCGGAATACTCACATTCTCTCTCTTCTTTATAATATTTTGTTTAATCCTCTCACCCCATCTTATCTTAAAGAACGATTCATTTTTCTTCATGACTCCCATTCGAGATCCTTGAGGTCGTCTGAGAATCTTAAGCTGAGAATGCCTGTGCATACCACGACAGCAATGGATAATTCTTTTACTGTCAAAGCAGTTCGGTTGTGGAACGCGCTTCCTGTTGTGGTGAGGCAGGCGCAAACGCTGTCGTCATTTAAAAAACTGATTAAAGAGCACTACCTTTCCCTTTAAAGCAGACTTCACTATTACTTCTTTTCATTAAATCATTTGGAAACTGTAGTATATTATAATTTATGTATGATTTTGTATTATTTATTTGTATGTATGTATGTATGTATATATATATATATATATATATATATATATTTTATGGATATGTATATGTATATTAGTAGTTATGTTTAATTAGTATTATTTAGCTTTAAGTAATTCTTTATTTGTTACACTGCCCTCTCTCCCTCTCCTTCATTTAAATCCATCCCATGGTTGTCTGTAAGATATTGCTGTTGAGCGATAAGACCGCCATTTGTACTCTTTGTTATTATTATTTCTGTTTGTTTGTATTGTTAAGTTTGTGTACAATAAAGATTTAAATAAATAAATAAATAAATAATTTTGTATGACGTAGCGATCGTGCCGTATTTTAGCAACGTCATGTATTCTATATGCATGTTACTGGAAAAGTTTGAAATTTAGGCATATTATACAATACCTAGGAAATGTATGCAATTCCGAGCGTACGTAGAAAATCTGTAAAATGATCATTTCTGTAATACATACATTTTCTAGGAGTTCTACACAGCTCCGATATGATCCTAGATGAAACTATGTCAGATTTTTTTTGCTTTGAATGGCGATACGAGCTTGCTAATGTACAATATTATCTATGGTGATGAGACATATGGGTTACATTAAATACCATCTGTCATTATCACTATTAAGTCCACCAACCCGCACTAGGCTAGCGTGATGGAATGGCCTAACCACTCTAAATTGTACTCTCGATTGTGGAGGAGGCCCCTATCCTGCAGTGGGACGTATATAGGCTGATACATATATTTCCTAGGAATTGTATACAATGACGGATTCCATACATTTCCGACAACATACTTAATTATATTTCCACAAAATATTAAATAACGTCATGCAATGTATTTGGCGTTTATAAATCTTATGTTCATAAAGTTTACGACATATGTTCGTGATGACGGAAATTCATAAAGTTAAAATATGGCAAAAATTATAATTTCACAATTCGTTCAGTGTGCCATAGTTTGCTAGTAACAATACATTGTAATTTTTATGGTTATATTACCTGGTGCTTTAACCTTCTAGTAGATTTAGGCTAAAACGGTAGGAAGTTTTAGGTAACAAGGGTTCGAAAACCCGGACAAAAAAATTACATGCGTATTTTTCCCTACGTTCCGAAGACTCAACAAAAATGCCCGATATCCATATATTTTTGGGCCCAAAAATATTCAATTTATTTTGTAATCTTAATGGTATTCTGTATCAGCCCAAATACGTCCCACTATAGGTCACGGGCCTACTCTACAATCGAGAGTACGATTGAGAGTGGTTAAGCCATATAGTCCACCACGCTGACCTAATGCGGGTTGGTATTTATGGTATACTCATTTATTATAACAATACAAAGAGATATACAAAAGTACAAACGGCGGGCTTGTGGCTCTGAGCGACAACCTTTGGATGGATGTAAGGGAAGGAGATTAATGACACAAACAATGCGAAATTAGTCTCATTTTGAAGATGATAATATCAGTTATAACAATCGTTAATTTTAAATTACTCAACACTTAGGTTCGCATCATATCGAAAGAAATCAAAAGGCTTTAAAATGTATAGAATTTACTGCCATTTGTAAGTTTTGAACGTAAGTGTTCTTGTTTGGAATAAGTGACGTTTTATTTATGTAAAAGTATTGTTATTTTGAGAAAATTTCTTCTTTGTAAAATATGTAGATGCTTTTTTCTTTTAGTGCATTTGTGATTGATGGTCCCATAATATTATGTCAGCAACCATCGTGCCATTGGATCGTCATAACTTGTGTATTTATTTATTTCAAACTTTATTCTACACCTGATACTAAAGAAATAAGATAATTTACCAACAATAAATTAATAAGAGTTTAGATTATGATAAATTTAAATTCATAGTTTCTTTCACCATATTTAATGAACTGTGCCGAAATTGGGCATTACTTTTAGCTAGTCAATAAACTTAGTAACATTGTTAAAGCGACTCAAAAGAAATTGTTGCGAGGCAGTAGCCCTCTGTACCCAATTAATTCATTGAACCGTTTGATGTTCGTACATGTATATTTATTGGCTTCGTAAATATTTTTTAGACATATATATCGCCTCGTTCAAATTTAACTTGGAATTACTGAGGTGTATTTTTTTATGAAGTTACCACAAATGAGTTTGCGACTCAATTGATTGTAGATGACAGCTATAAATAATTGATGTGATTAAAACCATAGAGTAATTGCCTATGGAGAGAGTCCAAATGCACTGTACTTCGCAAAAGTGAGACACACTGATACGAATTCTTTATGCAAAGTGGGAGACAAAATCATGTCCTATTTCATATGACGTGCCGCTTTTTGTTTGGCGAAATTATTTTTTCGCCAAACAAAGCGACGTCATTATTATGTCGTGTCATTTGATGTTTATTTCTCCAAAATAGTTCATTATTTCTAATAAAATCGAGATAAAGACTTAATTTGATAAGATTTTTGTGTTGTATTTGTGATTTACTGTCGGAGTGTGCAGTATTGTGGGCTGTGATAGCCGTACTGAAAGTCAAAATATTAGGTGCAAGGAACACGGAAATCACTTACCACTCGTAAGTAAATAGAATTAATTTGAAGTAATTGATGACTTAAAGTCGATGCTTAAAGTCAATAGATTTATTAACTTTACAACTAGTATTCATGCGCAAAAAAAACTCATTTTTCAAATCGTTTTTCTCCAAAACTTTGGAAAGTACTGCAAAATCAAGTTGCCACGTCACGATTTTCATCCAGTTTATCTAATGAAAGCTAAAATCTCCATTTATTAGTATCAGTAATAGCTAAAGTTATAGTGCCAGAAGCCCGCTAAGCTCGCGAAAGCTCGAAGTTGTGAGCTTTACCCAGTTCGTGAACTTTAAAATGAAACCTTGCTTGTCCATTTATTTGCATGGGTGTATTAATTTTGATTTTAAATGTAATTATTGGTGTAGACTTAATTTTGTTTACTACATAAATTCGACTGCCTTGGTGGCGTAGATGTACTACGGTTTACAAAGCTGATCTCTGGGGTTCGAATCCCGGGTCCGACAAATATATATCATATTTTTCTATCAATTTTCATCCCGATAAGGCGATAGGTTCGCTCCCTATCACATCGTGAGACGGAACATACAAGACGAAGAGAGGGTGTCCTGGTACCTCTGTCTACACCTTCTGGTTTGAAATTCTTACATATCGCTATGGTATGCAGGTTACTTCACGATGTTTTCCTTCAACGTTAAACTGCGTAGTGTTTGATAAATACACACATGACTCCGAAAATTTAGAGGTGTGCCCTGGGATTTGAACGTGCGACTACCGTGAGCATATTGCCAGTTGCGTTTGTTTACCAAGGGACTACAACGTGTTATTATTGTGTTGAGAACATATTTTCTTACAAACAACCATCTTAAATCAGGAATAAAGCCACATTTCCCCTTTACCTGAGAGCCCATTACTCCGATTGGACATAAAGACATTTTATAGCAACACCGTTATACATGACTTTGATAAAACCCTTGCAGTATAAATTTTAATGTAACAAAGGTATTGGATGTGAACCCTAATGGGCCTGAAATGAGTTATGTTCAAATATAGGTTACTAGCGGCCCGGCCCAGCTTCACCCGGGTACAAATAGATTTCTGTAGAATAATATGTACGTATACATATAAACCTTCCTCTTAAATCACTCTATCTATTAAAAAACTGCATCAAAATCCGTTGCGTAGTTTTAAAGATTTAAGCAAACAAGGGGACATAGGGACCTAGAGACATAGGGACAGAGAAAGCGACTTTGTTTTATACTATGTAGTGATTCAATGTCCTTCAATCCGAAAAACAACAGTGTATTTACACTGCTGTTTAGTGCTGTTAAGCAACACGGCCGCTCATGGCCATTAGCAAAAACAAACAAACTCATGAATCACAAAGCAATGCTTTGCATTCCATTGCGCTCGCCATACTGAGATATAAAATTATAACTCTCAACATTTCCCGTAGTTACTCTGGCTAAAATATCCTTCAAACCAAAACACAATAATACATTTACACTGTTGTTTGGCGGGAGAAATATACATTGCGGTAGCACCTACCCAGGCTATTTCTCACTTATGAGAGACCTAATAAAAATATGTATGTACTTAAAAATATTTTTAAGGGAACTTATGTACCTATGGTTTTGTGAAGAGAAAATAAATAAAGTATATTATTATTATTACCTACCACCAGTAAATCGTATACAATATTGATTGTATGGAAAATAGCCGGATTATGCTGAATGAGAGTAGTTCAGTAAAACCGCTGCCAGTTGATTGGGGTCAAATATTTTAAATTTATTTTATTGTTTCCACCACCGCATTCATAATGAGATGAAATGAGGCTTTATTTTATTTGGGAAGCAGTAGGAAATATAATTTGACGGGATTGACGGGAAAAACTTGATGACCATTGTACGTTGAGCCTTGAAATAAACTTGTGTTAATTAATGACAGCCTTTGTGGTGCAGTTGGTTTGACGCTGACTGTGAAACGAGAGGTTCGAATCCCGTATCGGGTAGATATTGGATTTTTCTATTTATTATCAGGCTGGGGTTAGGAATTTGTGCCCAATATGGTGATAGGCTTACCCCCATCACGTCTTGGAATGGACAACAATGCGAAATGCGTGCTTCTTGGTAACACCTCTGCCAATCCCGTTTGGGTAAAAGGCGCGAGTTTATACCGGGTATATCAAGACTGCTACCGAAAACGAAGCCGGGTGGTATTTTAAGCGACTTCAGACACAATTCAACAGAATATGTAGCAAAAAAAGCGAAATATTTTTTTTTTGTTATTTTTTTCCTATTGTCATATTTGGGTGGTAATTTTTTTTTTCTTAAAATAATAGTATATATATCCTTTTATTTATAAATACTCTAAGGTATAAAAGAGTTTAAATTATTATTTTAGCAAAAACTATGGGTGGTGGTAATCCATAGTTTTTGCCATCCAAAAATGATGATATTTAAAAAATCATTAAAAATAATTGTCACGTTTCTTTGCGAAATTTTTAGTTGCATTATGTTTGTAGTCACTAAAACTACCACCCGGCTTCGTTTTCGGTAGCAGTCTAGACGGCAATGACGTTTGCTTTATAAACATCTTAGTAGGACGGATGGAGAGTAGACAGCTATCCCCTCTCTACAGCGCGGCGAAAATGTATGCTGTTTCGTTTTTTTTTCAGTTTCACCCACTTTTTCCAAAATTGTCCCATAGCCCCCCCCCTGCCTTCCCCCACCCTTATTCCGAAATAGTGCCTATTAGCCTCCCCACGAAACCTACCCCCCCCCCTCCCCTACCCCCACCCCGAAAATTTACCTCACCCCCCCCCCCCCCCCCCCCCAATCCTATCTCGGCCAACATAGGTCGTAGACCCACCGAGTTTGGTATCCTCGGAACCGTCTTGGTGAGGGCTACAAATTGACCCCGCCAGAAATCCCAAATTACGCAAAAAATTACCCCCCCAAAAAAAAATATTTTACCTCCGAAAAATTAATTTAAGTTAGCCTCCCCACGAAACCTTCCTCCCCCCCCTCCCTTACCCCCACCCCGAAAATTTACCTCACCCCCCCCAATCCTATCTCGGCCAATATAGATCGTAGACCCACCGAGTTTGGTATCCTCGGAACCGTCTTGGTGAGGGCTACAAATTGACCCCGCCAGAAATCCCAAATTACGCAAAAAATTACCCCCCCAAAAAAAAAAATTTTACCTCCAAAAAATTAATTTAAGTTAGCCTTCCCACAAAACCTTCCTCTTAGCTGTCAGTTTATAAAGCTTTGATGAATTGCCAATGATTTTGAGTGGAGATTTCAACATAAACTTCGCAGACGATAAAAATCAACTATTAATTGAATTTTTAAATAATGAATTTGGTTTAACTATGTCGAATGATCGCAATCTTAGCACAACGAAATACAAAACTACTATTGATGCGGTCTTTATTAGACATTTAAATAGGTTCGAATCAAAACTGTTCGTTTCTTACTTCAGCTACCATAAACCTATCGTATCAGTTTTAGAGATTGGCGATGATAGTTCTAGTAATGATGATGGTGAAAAAGTCGTTGAAATTATGGATGAAAGTTGATTTTTCGGAGAGATAAACTTTTTAATGTAAAATAATTGTAATAGTTTTAAAGTGTTACATTTTTAATGTAATATAAATTGTCATGTTTGTGTACGATAGCGCAATAAATGAATATTGTATTCTACCACATAAATGATAGTACTTTTATACTGATAAAGCAATTGGTGCAAAATTATTCCCTAACCATTCCAAAATATCAAACATGCTCAACGTTAATAATCAAGTTTTCACTTCTGCCGGCACTCCCGGAGTGCAACCCGTCTTTTTTTTTGTTACGGAATTTCTGGATTCGGTCTCCACGCTCAAGACCCGGGATAGAAGCTATGCCATAGCTTAAAAAATGTTTTTGTCACCTGATGAGTATAATTAAATATAGGGTTGGAATTGAATAACTATAATAAACCGAATAACGGCAGTAGTGCAACAAGATAATAAATATAGTAGGATGTAAGTAGTTGGCCTACGTATTGTAGTATGACCTGTAGGGAAAATATATTGTACCTATCTCACTCCAATAAACTATATATTAAAAATAATATCTTATTAAATTGCTGTTTTGACTGTGCGTGAAGACAACAACACTTTTCTTCTCTTACATTTTATAAAACATCATATTTTCCTATCTTCCTCGATCAAGTATTATATACTAGATACAAAGTCCGGAATAAAATCACACGCCAAAAGTGGCCAAGGTTGCTTATACTTATATATTTGAATTTCGAACTACGAGATGTGGCAAAAAGTTTTAAATTATAACCAACTTCAGGTAACAATAAACGTTATTCCTTTATATTAGGATGTATTATGTCTTTGGACCATACTAAATCATATAAGACCACCCGCTTAACTCACGTCACTTTTTCACGTCAACGCATAGTCCCGCTAAACAGCAATTACAAAGCGAAATTCACTTAACCGAAGCTGAAAGGGACGGGATGGCATATCGAGCGTCGTCGTCCCGTCACATTTGCATAATCCACTCTGATTGTATGAATATTTACCGAGCTATGTTACGCTTTATTATATTCAAATAAGATATAATCTACATCTTGTTCAGACGTGAATATTCAGTGACCAGCCTAGTTGAAACTGTCGGGGTTTTTGACTTTTGGAAAATATGAGCTTATGAAAAATATCGACGTGTGGAGGTGTACCTTTGTTTTTGTTTATTGACTTTTTTTGCAATAAATGGAGAGATGATGATGCTATTCACCTGGTAAGCAATACGACCGCTCATGGACAGTAGCAAAACCAAACAACACCTTGAATTACAAAGCTATGCTTGGCATATCAATGCACTCGCCATCCTGAAACATAAAATAATAAGTCTCAATATGTCCAGTAGTTACTCTGGCTACAGTGACCTACAATCTGAAACACATCAGTACATTACACTCCTGTTAGACAAGAGAAATAGACATTGCGGGGGTACGTGCCCAGGCGGCCTTTCAAATATGAAAATGAAAATAATTTATTGAATCCATTAACATGTTCTACATCATTTAGTTTTTTTTTAATCTAACATCCGGTTCGGAAAGCGGTTTTCACTAGAGAAGAACGGGCAAAAAACTCTAGTGTTGTTCTCAAAACCAGTTTAAAATTTGGTGATTATTACAAAAGTTACAAGTGGTATAAATCATGGTCATTAAAATAATTTGTTATAACATTTTAAAAATACGAATATGTTTACGTTGTATATAAAATGGTTTATATTAATTAAGTTATATAAAAAAAATGAGTAAAGGGAAGTCGAATAAACGAAGAATCAGTATCCTCTGCTTCTTGTGAATATGAGAAACCTACCACCAGTATTTATATACACGTATCCTGCCGGTATAACTGTCGAGAGGTGATAACCAGCTTCATAAATGTAAAGTTTTAAAAACTAGTGCCGTAACATTAATCAGAAATAGTACTAAAAAATAATAAACTGTTGCTGAGTATAATTTTAACACGTACGCGCTGCAAAACGTTAATTCATTTTGACAACGACAATGTGTCTGGCGCCATTTTGAATTTTTTCTCCATACTTTGCCGTCCACTAGAGACATTGACGTATTGAAACAAGGCGAAAAAGTTTTTTTCTAAAAGCAACACCACCAATTTTTTTGCTTTTAATTTTGTTGAATGTTTTTTATTACACAAGGATAAACGTGGGTGTCTTAGTAGCACTTGTGCTCACCCCTTCTGGGAAATAGGCGTAACTTTATCTATGTATTTTATAAAGTGATTACTATTCCCAGTAATTTATAAAAAAGACAGAATCAAAAAAAAAAACACACGGTGTTTTCAAATAATAACTGGAGATTTATATTTACATTTATATATGCCAATAAAATATGGAACTGTACATGCATTTTGCAACACATTGTTGACATAAAATGCCTGGTAAATAAAATAAAATTACCTCGTTTTGAATAAATTACAATAATAATTTATTTGCAAAAATATATTTTCACAAAATACGTCAATTATCAATTGCTTTTGGTGATTTTTTCCATTTTAACAGAGTTTATTCACATAAAAAAGGTATTTACCAAATGTTTCTGGAAATTCGGTATATTAATCAGATTTATACACAATTTATACATCTGTATCAGCCCATATACGTCCCACTGCAGGGCACGGGCCTCCTCTACAATCGACAGTATGATTGAGAGTGGTTAGGCCATATAGTCCACCACGCTGGCCTAGTGCGAGTTGGCGGACTTACATACCATAGAATTTTTAATAAATCACCATGGTATGCAGGTTTCCTCACGATGTTTTCCTTCACCGTTTTAGTGCGTAGTGATTGACTATCAATACACACATGACTCCGAAAAGTCAGAGGTGTGCCCTGGGATTCGAACCCGCGACCACCGTGAACATGTTGGCAGTCGCGTCTAGTCCGTTTACCAACAGGCCACCACGCACTTTATACACAATTTATACATATTAAACACAAATTTTTTTCTCGACTTCTCAACCTTTCAGCAAAAACGCCGGGGGCCAATGTAAATTGGTCGTTCTGTCGACCTTTATTGATGTCGTTAGCATAAAATAATACAAACACATTTTAATGGCCTTTTTATTTGGACACGTCAGAAACAAATTGCAAGGGAACAAATATTTCTCTTTATTTAGTGTAAAAATTGCCATTTTCAGATGTCGTTCATTGTAAAGGTCAATCTGGCAATTATCTGTAATTTTTTTATTGCTATGAATGGCGAGACGATGCCATTCACCTGATGGTAAGCGATACGACAGCTCATGAACAGGAGCAAAACCAAACAACACCTTGAATTACAAAGCAATGCTTGGCATTCCACTGCGCTCGCCATCCTGTGGCATAAGATGTAAAGTCTCAATATATCCAGTAGTTACTCTCGCTACAATTTCCTTCAATAAATTCAATTAATATTATGAAAGCATATGCCAAACACAGATATTTTTACTTTTATTTGTTGGATATTTTTACTTAAGATAGACGCGCTGTAACAACAGATTCTCAAACTGAATAGTAGTCATCAATGCAACAATAATATTTATGAGGGATTTCAATAACGTTTCATCAATTTTTCTCGAATCAATTATGCAAATTTTACTCAACATTTTCAGCGATTCTTCAATAACTTGTAAAGAAAATTGAGTCTATACACCCGTGAGCTCTTTTTTGTATTTCTATAATAATAGGTTTGGTGATTTCGAGGCCTTTATCGCGTCCAGACATTAATAAAATTAGTAATTTTTTGGGTAATAATTAATTTTTTCTGATGGATCATTTTTGCAAGTTTACATTTCTGTAAAAAATTAACTTTCGTTTATTTACGTAAAAATATTATGTTTCTTCACATAGAAACAATTGTTTCCGAAACTTTATAAAGCTTTTATAAGATAATTTATTAGATGTTTTATAATTTTTCTTGACTTCTGAAAACCGTTCAACATAAAAACGCCGGGGGCCAATTTAAAGTGGTCTATCTGTAGACCTTTATTGATCCCGTTAGCATAAAATAATATAAACACATTTCGATTCCCTTTTTATGGGCACGTCAAAAACAAATTGCATGGAAACAAATATTTCTCTTAATTTAGCGTAAATATTTCATCAATTTTTCTCAAATCAATTAAGCAGATTGTACTCAGCATTTCCAGAGATCCTTCAGCGAGAAAGAATATTCAGTCCATACTGCCGTTTGCCTTTTTGGATTTCTATAATGATACGTTTACTTATTTCGAGGTCTTTCAGCAGTTATTTATAAAATATAAAATATATTCTAGTAAGTTTGTCAGTTCTTAAACTGCCTTGTGATGTTGCCCGTGACTCAAAATTTGCTAAGTTTTGCAACAGGTTTGCCCCTTGTCATATATTTTGACGGAATAAGCTCGGTGATATGTGGATGTGGTTAGGGGCACCTTTGACAATCCCTTCAGAGATACGGGCATACGAGAGATATGGGTGTGTTTAATAATGCCTATGTAATAAATATATATTTAAATACACCCAACAGTCACATACATAGTCCTGACCCAAGACTAAGATAGAGTCATAATATGTCGTATATCAGAGACCGCTCAAAAACTCTCTTTGAGGCTCTTTGGTCTCAAAAACACCCCTGACCACCCCAGACTTAGATGGATTCTTGTGACGAGAATCAGAAAACACGAGAGGCTTTTTGATCTCATAAACACTCAGAACTGAAAGTAATACCTGTGAATAACACTAATATTTGTTTCGGTGCGGGAATCGAACCCGCGGCCTTTTGTTTCTCAACCGACATCTAACCAAATGCGCCACGGAGGCTGTCTGCCTGTAATAATTATATTGCTTGCTTGTTTCTTAATAAATTTATTTCAATCATTGTATAAAAATATTGAAAATGTACTGAAGTTTCTCATATCTACGATGCATTACACATCTCACTATAGAATTGAGATTAAGTTTATATAGTGTTTTCTTTAATTCTTCAAAACGTAAAAATGGCACTAAATTACTTACGATAGAATTCGAACCTAGAACTACACGATTAACAACCCAAGTTGCTATAAAACACGAAAGCTTATTCATTAATCAAAATTAAAACAATCTAGATGAATGTCGGAGTTTTAACTACGCTTTATAATTAAAGGATTAAGTTATTAGCTACTAAGAAAGATATTAAATTATAGCATTAAAATATCTATGAATATTTATTAAGTGGACAAAAATAAGTAATTAACTTTTAAAGGTGACCTGCCGAAAGATTAGCCCAGGTTTCAAATCCCAGGACACGCCTCTAACTTTTCATAGCCACGTGTGTATTGATTGTCAATCACCACGCCATATAATGTTGAAGGAAAACATCGTGAGGACACCTACATACCATAAAGAGACTATACAAAGAGTTTTCATGGGGTGTTTAAATATTTCATGGGATAATTATTTAAATAGGAGAAAGGGCAGTCTAGGGCATAAATGAAATGAATTTAATGAATGACATTTTAAATGTATGGGATTAACACTTTGAAAGTCAAAGTTATGGGCAAAGTTAATTTGTGAAATTGGGCCTCAATTGGGAAAAATGTATCGGCGTCCATTTTGCTTTCATTCTAAAAGCGTCAGATCGAGCGTGGATAAAATATGAACTAAGCCGGCACAATTCTCTCGAAAGGCGAGAAGTAATTGTATATTTACTGGCCGGCATTACTTTCCAGATGCAATGTAGTCACTTAGCCAAGCCTTATTAGCATTTTTCACTTTATTTATCCTTAACATCCATCCTTTTCTCTCATCACTATTCCAACGAAGTTAGAAAGGAACAAAAAATCACCGACTCTAGAAACATAAATAAACTTGGTCACAGTTTCACTTGGCCACATTAACAATTCGTATTCCGCCCCCTGTCCACAATTATGTACTCCCTCGCCCTCCGACGCCCCCCGATGCCCCCTCATGCCCCCCTACGCACCTCATCACGCCCCCCGCCGGTCGTTATATGGGTCAATCGTGCCAAACCCTTTGATCAAGCCGCCAAATTGTAGACGCAAATATTTCTATAGAGTGGATAATGGGTAATTTTTTTTAAATCATTTTGCATTATAAAAAGGTATATTGGTACGAGTGGTACTGAGGTTATTAGTATAATGGGGTGTAAAGTATATTGAAGGATAAAGTGTCCTTTGTCTCTTTGTTTGAGTATATTTTTAAAATTTCATTTTATTTGTTTAGGGTCGCCAACGTAACATACAATAATTGTGAATGATACATTGAATTCATAAAAATAAGAAAAAATACTGTAACAATTAGAGGCAATCGTGACATGACATAAGAAATAACAACTAAACATAACATTCAAAAAAGTTAAAAACAAAGTAGTGTAATTCTAAACAAAGCATAAAAAATAGAGATAATGTGACATAAAACAATGAAATTAAAAATAAAAAAGTTTTTATCTGTTTTCTTATGATTATGGCTTCCAACATCTTCAAGACGGCGAGCTTCTACAAGTATGGTTTAGTTAATATATTTTTTTAATACAATCAATTCAAAATGTTCTTTTAACAAAAATATAATATGTTCCTTCTTATTTATTATTTACTGTAATATTTATTTAACATTTGTCTATGCTAACAGCTGATTTAAAACGTAAAAAAACTATTTTATTTATTTATATACACTTTATTGCATATACAAAAAAAATGAAATTAAAAACGAAACTCACTAACATAAAAAGTACAATTGGCGGTCTTATCTCACAAAAGCCAGTTCTTACAGACAACTATGGGATGGATTTAAGAAAAGGATTCACAGAGGACAGTTAATGTGTTGGAGGAATTCACATACCATAGAATTTTTTACCAATGGACTATAGTATGTAAAGTTTCCTTACGATGGTTTCCTTCACCGGTAAAGTGCGTGATGACTATCAATACACATATGACTCCGAAAAGTCAGAGGTGTGCCCTGGGATTCGAACCCGCGCCACAGTGAACACCGTGAATCGCACTAGGCCAGCTTAGTGCACTAAATTGCCTAACCACTCTCAATCGTATTTTTGATTTTAGAGGAGGCCTCGTGACCTGCATTGGGACGTATATAGGATGATGCAGATAAAACTGTTTAAAGTGTAAGGGATATAAACATTTTGACGAAAAAACCCTAAAATAAATTAGCCATAACCCGTTATCATCACCAAATATCACAACAGGGGCATAATTACATGTATTTACATAATAACGGCTCATTAATAAACAGGGGGACTGTAGCTCAGTGGATAACACGCAATGTGTCGGGTTAAAGGAATGTCAGTTCGATTTCGTCAAGGATTATTTAGTAGAAAAATTGCCACTTTATTATTTTTTGTCTTGGAGACTATTCTGCCTTCACATCCACCACTGTAACTCCTGTGAGCCAGGATCAACAGCACGCATTGTAATGACATCGAGCATTGAAACTCGGCGAGTCTCCAGGAATGTATAATTTGTCTTCAACCCGCAACCAATTTTTTTTACTGGTGTTAAGTCTCTCAAATGTGGAAGGCCGCCTGGATAGGTACCACCGCAATGTCTTTTTCTCTCGCCAAACTGCAGTGTAAATGTATTGTTATGTTTCGTATTGAAGGATATCATAGCTGGAGTAACTACTGGACATATTGAGACCTAACATCTTATGTCTCAGGGTGGCGAGCGCAGTGGAATACCAAGCATTGGTTTGTAATATAAGGTGTTTGGTTTTGGCACTGTTAATAAACTATTACAATCTATTATCTCTCTCTATTACTTAATAAACTATTACACAAGGAGGTGTGATGACATGTTAGATACTATTTAAGTATTATTTATCTATAATATTAAATTTTTTACCGTACTGTATCAAACCATAATCAAGCTGCTGAGCACAAAATACCTCCACAATCAAGATTCCGATTGAGAGAGGCGGTGTCAATGTTATCCATGTAATATTCAAATCAAGTCACAGCCAATCAATCACCAAAAATCATGTTAACAGCTCTATAAATTCCACCCGCGGATGCAACGTCGAGTGAAAACTAGTACCGCGTTCATCAAAGGCCGACCAATAAATCTACCGCGATACGACGCGTCGACGATTTCAAATATATCGGGATTTGATGATACCTCTATGAAACGATACGAACTTCAAATGTAACGCCTAACGTAAAACATCAATAATGTGCCTAGATACTCTATAAAATGTTGGAGTTTAAACGCACTATTGTTTCGGATTGAAGGACATTGTAGACAGAGTAGCTACTGGACATATTGACTTTATATCTTATGTCTCAGGGTGGCGAGCGCAGTAGAATACCAAGCATTGCTTTGTAATTCAAGGTGCTGTTTGGTTTTCATACTGTTCATACATCGCTTACCATCAGGTTAACGGTATGCCCGGCTAGCCATTTATTAAAATAAAAAAAACACGAAGTTTTTAGAGAGTAATCTCGCAGGAATTAATTTCCACGATGATTTTTTAAATTGGTGTATGTGAAAAGACGGTGAAAAAATTGACAGCCTCCATGGCGCAGTTGGTTAAACACCACCTGTGAAATGAGAGGCTGCGGTTCGATTCCTGCACCGAAATAAATCTTTGTGTGATCCACAGGTACTTGCTTCGGGTCTCGGTGTTTGTGAGACCGAAAAGTCTCTCATACTTCCTGGTACCTACGACACAAGAGTCATCAAATCATTTTTCAATTTCTTACTAATCTTAAAAGCAAAGATCCAATATTGAATAACAGACCATAGAAACACAACACATACAAACACACACGAACATAAACAATTAATTTGACAATCCGCAAAACTCAGCAAAAACATATTATCGATATTATCCTCGCACGAACGATGCTATTTGTCATCCTCCCCTCCCCCTCCAAACCCTCCACTACCCCTCTAATCACGGCACTGATAATAATTGTGCAGATAATGGCAAAAACTTTTCCAGATTGGTTTTAATGCCTCTATATCATTTATGCTATGAAATAGTCGAAATCAGCGGTGTTCGAAATTTAAATAAGCTGTAAATTGAAAAAAAAAAAAACTGAGGGTCTGCCTCTGGGGCGCAGTTATATGATACGATTACAAAGCTGTGGTCTCGGGTTCGAATCCCAGGAGAATAAAGTGATATTGAATTTTTCTATTCAATATCAGACCGGAGTCAGGAATTCCTGCCCGATATGGCCATAGGCTCGCCCCCTATCACATCATGGGATGGAGCATACAAAGTCTACGGTGGGTCTTGGCACCTCTGCCTACCTCTTCTGGGAAAGAGGCGTGAATGTATGTATGTATTTATATATATAATATGGAATATTAATATTTGTACGTCTTTATGGCCAAACATAGAGCTCATAACATTTATTTAAGATCATCAATATACCTACCTAATAGTTATATTATACAAATAAATTATTCTTATTCTCAAACCGTATACTAAAAAGGTTATAAATTACAAAAGTTATCTGATTACGGATAGTTTTAATACATACATAAATGTTATTTTCAAATTAGTTTCATTAATTTATTCCGACATTTTTAATTAACAAAAACACGCAATAATTGTAATTATGATTTATTTCTCTCGCGTGATCGTCACGGTTTTTTAAATTGTGTTATGCGTAATTTTTTTCACCTTTGTACCTATTTGATAATCTTGATTATAAATCATCACGGCTTATAACGCGTAAAAATTTAGGTAAAGTGTAATATTTTACTAAGAAATAACAAATGAGATTTGTAAAAATAAAACTGCTGGTAAAAATACAAGGCTAGGAATAAATTTTGGAATGTTATGTCATTACTGATTAAGATTTTGCCAACAAAAGTATTTTTAGCTATGAATATCTTATATAATATAGGAATTGTTAAAATTAAAATATTATAGATTTATTGCTATATTTTGGTAAAGAGAAATTTCATGATTTTATTTTTCTGACAATTAACGTTGCCGGTCGACATCTGTATGTCTATATCAGCCCATATACGTCTCACTGCAGGGCACGGGCCTCCTCTACAATCGAGAGTACGATTGAGAGTGGTTAGGCCATATAGTCCAGTACGCTGGCCTAGTGCTTCCTCACGAAGTTTTCCTTCACAGTTTTAGTGTGTGGTGATTGACTATCAATACACATATGACTCAGAAAAGTCAGAGGTGTGCCCTGAGATTCGAACTCGCGACCACCGTGAACATGTTGGCAGTCGCGTCTAGTCCGTTTACCAACAGGCCACCACGCACTTATAATTCATTGAATTATAGTTATTCCATTTGTCACGTCATGTGGAAAAATATTCGAAATCTCTGATCCAGAAAATATTAATTGAAGAAGCTAGCTCATTTTATTCACGCACCTTTGAATTTCTGAGGTATAATTCTAATAGGACTAACAATAAGAGTAATGTGCCGTGACGCAATTAACGCCACCTGCGCCTCTAATCTCTGCCGTCAACTTATTGATGCTCTAATCACTCTCGCATTCTCTTATACTTATTGATGTCAGAATTAATAAAAAAAATTTGAAAATATTACCAATACAACAAACGTATTTGATATTTTTTCTCATTATTAAAAAGGGTAACAGGTAGACGCTTAAAAAATTCACGGAATATTCAGTTGTATATTACCTTCCAAAAAATAATTAAATAAAAATGAAGTAAATATTAAAGGCGTATTTACATACAACAGACCATACAACTAACGTAGTTTTTTTGACGTGACAACGTCTTAAATTAGGTTGCGGCTGGGAGTCACTTATGAAAAAGTGTAACGCCCGGTAACGTTACGATGAGTCACCGAACGAGAGAGAGGCTCGCCGAATGCCTTGCGTCTCTCTCCCACTCAACTATGATCGGTCTGCCGCGCGCGCAGCACTAGAGAATTAGGCGCATTGAATCGGCGCATGCTTGTGTCTCTGTCTTTGTCTTTCTCGAACGTTCTTGGCGTTGGAAAAACAAGAAAGCGTCACAATACAAGTTCACACGTGTGGTTAAAGTATCGTCAGCTGTGTCTGTAGTGAAAATATGGAGTGCTTAGATTCGTCATTTATCATTTACAACAACTACAACAATAAAGGTAAATAATTGTACACTGATATTTCATTATCGTAAACTATGATTGATTGATTAATTGTTAGATTGACACAAAAGTTGAGAAACTGAGTTTATAGGTTATGTCATACTATTGATAAATGTTGATAGTGTTTTAGTAAACAAAATATATTTCTATAGTTAAAATTTGTGCAATTCTTATTTTCATTCAATTCCTTGTTCCTATTGTGCAATTTAATTATATTCATATCAATAAATATTCTACCGAGAAAAAGACGTTGTCACGTAAAATCTTCGCCCGTAAAACCGACTTTACAGGCAACCATTTTTTTAAGCAATTTTTAACTCGATCTTAATAAACAGGAACAAACGTGATTTTTAGCGTTTTATTTATAGATGATGGTACAGAACCCTTCGTGAGCGAGTTTTTTAAATCAATGGATTTCGTATAAAGTTGTTGAGATTATTTCTCATTAATAAGTATCTTTTGGTGTATGTCTGAAGTTTATGAAACGTGCAGAATGGGCGTTAGTTAATAGTTAAGTACAAAGTTATTCAAACCCATGTATCCAGGCCAGACATTCCATTTTGTGGTTTTTGATTTGGAAAATGGAATACCGGAACTGGAATTACTGGCTGGAATTGCTAAAGGTGCGCCATTACAATTTGCGGCCACTAGATGGCCAGATACAGAATATGAGAGACCTACCAACAGTAAACTTACATATTTTGGTAGTCACGGTGATTATAATAATTGCGTCATGACTCATGACAAATCCACCCGAATTCATTCTTTATCGCCGATCTAAATCATGGGTAATTCCTTCCAATGTTATATAGTGCCAGATCGTGTTGGTTATTACGTTAATAAACCTAATTTAAGTTTCTCGGTAGCCATCAAAATCTCATTACACGTAGCGTATCACACGAGCGAAGTCACGGTATAAATATTATTATTAGAGGTACTTGAATACACGAAAATCTTTTTAAGTAGGCAATGTCGCGAGAAATCATATTTTTATTTTTATTGCAATGAATGGCGAGACGAGCATGCCGTTCACCTGATGGTAAGCGAAACGACCGCTCATGAACAGTAGCAGAACAAAACTACACCTTGAATTCCAAAGCAATGCTTGGCATTCCACTGCGCTCGCCAACCTGAGACATAAGATGTTAAGTCTCAATATGTCCAGTAATAACTCTGGCTACAATGTCCTTCAATCTGAAACACGACAGTCCATTTAAACTGCTGGTTGGCGGGAGAAATAGACATTGCGGCGGTACCCACCCAGGCAGCCTCTCACATACGAGAGACCTACCACCAGTGCATTGTCATCAAATGATAACCATTTATGTATTTTGCATTCAATTTTAATAAGGTACAATTACTTGTTTCGCATTCGTCGATTCGCCATGTTGAATTGTGTATTTTTGTCATGTAATTAAAGGATTTAAACCTTGCGTTCCATTTAAATTCGAAATTCAAATTGTTTCAATTATGTTTTGTTTTAATTTAAATCTAGAACTGTGTTTTATTATTGAAATATTTAAATGAATTAATGTATTTCAAATTAATTAATACGAGTGACACAGTGAATTATGTATTGTTAAAATAAACAAAAGGGTAATAATTTATTACATAATATGCGTGTGCGAGAACAAGAAAACAGGCGAAAACATACCATTTGTAATAAACAATGTCAAGTTGAGAGAAACTTTCATACAAATAAATCTTTTGCGATAGCTGAAACGAGTTGCGAGGTAGGCAGTAATGTGCATACACGGGCTTTTCGACAGTTTGTTTATCTTATCGCCGTATGTTTTATTATGATATAAAGAAAATTGAGTCGTTGAGGTAATGGCGTTTTTATGCGAAAGGCAATGACGTCTTTTCATAATTATACTTTGTGGTAATAATGTATTCTGATGTGATTGAAGAAATATTTTTAAAAGCATCCTTTATACATAACTAGCGGTCAGGCCCGGCTCCGCCCGGGTGCATACACGTTTTAAAATTGTGGTCAAAATATTTAATTCTGACTATCAGTTTAGAATATAGACCAATCGGACCACGAACAACGAACAAAATTTCCTCGTATTTGCTAGAAATATCACTACTGCTTTCCTCCTATAAGTCATAGCGTGATAATATATAGCCTTCCTCGATAAATGGACTACCCAACACTGAAAGAATCATTCAAATCGAACCAGTAGTTCCAGAGATTAGCACGTTCAAACAAACAAACAAACAAACAAACTCTGCAGCTTTATAATATTAGATATATATAAGTATAGATTTCAGGCTATTGAAATATTTTTAGGGGTAAGTAATTTTGCAGGTAATTCCTTGAAAATCGTGTGTTCATGGAAAATATGAAGAATTCTACTTAATTACATAAAATGTGCAGGATACGACTCATTGAAAGTACACACGACATATTGATATGTATAGGAAACTATGCAGACAAATTCGTGGGTATAAGCTAATGCAAAATAAAGAATCGTGTTAATTAATACCTTCTAATATATCATAATGTCATGATAATTAGATGAAGCATGTTAAAATACAACGCTGATTTTTTTATTAACTCTCTGTGTGCTTTTTGTGTAAAATATATTATACAATGTTTAAAAGTTGTAGTTTTCTTAGACAACAAAATATCATCGTTCAAACTTTATGTTTTTAAGAAATCATCGTATATATTGTATACGCAAATATTTACTAACCTACCATTATTTGGCAAAAATAAATAAATTAAGTAAAATTGTGTCCAATCGTGTACTGCAATTTTGTAACCAAATTTATTTATGACACGAATTTAAAAAAAAATGTGTGAAGATCAGTAAATACCAATTTTATTATGACCCGTAATTAAAAAAATGTAGTAGATCTAGTCAAATTGTTTATGACCCGAATTTAAAAAAATGCGTTTTGAGTAGGTCTAGTATAAACAAATCCAGGACTCACCATTCTTATGTCCATAATATCCTGTACCAGAAGAAGACCCACTGCCAGTCGAGGACCCCTGCTGCGGCCTCTCCTCATCCTCGAGGGGTAGCGGAGTAGGCTCCATGATGACGTCACGCGATGACGTCACACAAATCACTCGCGCATCACTGGCTTACTTCACTAACACACACTAGTGGGCAACCTGGAAAGAAGGGAATAAGTATTAAAATACCATTGAGATAATATCCTAGAGGGGACACTGCAAACAAAATGTTTGTCACAAAATGAAGGGTACATTCTATTTCTGTCTCTGTCACACCTACGAAGAAACATATCTTCCCTCACGCTTCAATGTATACCCGTGTGTACGCACCATACGCAGAGATTTTGTTCCCGATGTCCGCTCTAGTATAATACCTCAATGTAAAATACATATTTTGTAAATTGACACGAAAAAAACAAAATCAAGAGAAAAAAATGGATAAAAATGGCAGGACGAGCATGCCTGATGGTAAGCGATACGACTGCTCATGGACAGTAGCAAAACCAAACAACACCAATTACAGAACAATGCTTGGCATTCCACTACGTTCGCCATCCTGAGACATAAGACGTTAAGTCTCAATACGTCCAGTAGTTACTCTGGCTATGTTGTTCAAACCAGAACACAACAATGCATTTACACTGTTTTGCATTTACACATTTACTTTTTGGCGGCAGAAATAGACATTTCGGTGGTACCTACCCAGGAGGCCTTTCACATTTTATGAGTGACCAGTTATAATATTTAAACGGAAAATTATAATATTCCGCGATAAAATCCTTAAATAAGAGTTGTTTTTCATTAACGTAAATCTAAGAAACCGATAAATAAAAATATTTTTAATGAAGGTAGGATGAGGGTAAGGTGCTAAGTGCAGATAGATTATTGTATGTGAAATGTTCGCAAGTTAGTTGACACAATTATGCCGGCCTGAGTATTCGAATAAATACTAAACCAAAGTGCAACGCCCAACATAGTGATGAGGTTTTTTTAAAAATTGCTACCATTATAAGATTGATGCAATTCTATGTTTCAATAAACAAAGATAGACATATGCATTCTTCTTGTCTAGCTAAGTATGAATATATTATGAACCATATCTATATCTTTGTTAACTCAAATATAAAATACATGAATATATAAATACACAATATCTAAGGAGATCTGTAGTTAAAGATAGATAGATTACAGAAACCTACCATAAGCCACCATTCAAAGATAATGGTAAAACAGATGAACCAATCTCTTTTATCAAAAAACTGTGTACCTACCACAGCTAATGCAAATTATTTGACTGCTTACAAGGTATATCAAATGGTGAACATTTTCAGGAAGTAAATTATTTTAGTTAATAATATTCCAAAAGAATTTCAAGAATAAAGCGATAATTCCAAAACCATAATAATTCCCAAAATATTGTTCTCTTGAAAGCCATTACGTGTTTAACACTATTACAAAGCCTATATTTCAAGTCTCCATTGCTGAAATGTAAAGCAAATTTTCAATTCGAATAGGAATTTATGAAACAAACTTTCGGCAACAATTTCAAAATTAATTGAAGGGGAATTGAGAGCTGTCAAGAACGTGGTGTCAATTGCCTTAGCACAATACTCATGAAATCCAACGTTTATATTACGAAATAGCGTAAATAAAATTATTAGTGAACATACTTTTTGTAACTTACGCTGCGGAATTAAGCGAAGTCGATGGCTGTTAACATTATTTCTTTCGATAATCGCAGTTGCACTAACTCGGAATTCGGATTAACTTCTACGTTTCGCGTTCACAACTCGCAATCAATTTCACAATTCGCGTTCAAAATTCGAATTCGCCGAACTTGATTCGTTTTTCAACAATATGTTTGAATTTAAATTTGGAAATCGAGTTCGGAATTCGGATTTACTTACAACGTTCGCGTTCGCGTTCGGTAGTCTAATTCGCATACGCTTTGCGAATACAGAGGAGGTTGTTTCCGTTCCGCGGCGTGCAACATACTGAAGATGCGCTTGTTTCCTTCGTCGTGGCACTATTTTTACAGTTTCTCACTCGTGGGCCGACGTTCGGGCAATAACAGTTATTTTTGAATGTTGGCAGTTTCGATGTATGTTTTATTGCGCGTTCTCGTATTGTGAAAATTTGTTGATACATTTAAACGTCGAGTAATAATGTCTGTGTAATGTTGATTGATATTTTAACTCATTGATGATTTTGTAAACGTACTGTCGGCAAAGTAAATAATGCAGAATATAAATAAAGAACATCGGCGAAAATGGACCATGAACGGGACCAGTTATGAATGGTACATCAAAAATTTTCATAATTTCTTAGAGTCAAAATGCATATTTCAATTTATTTTAAAAAACCCGGATAAAAAAGAAAAACTTAAAGTGTTTTTAATAATATTGAACGCATATGAGTGCGTTCCATCAGTCATACTTTGTTTTAAAATAAGGTTTTAACTACAACGTTGAAGGTAGTACTAAATTAAAAAAAAGTGTAGGTATTTTCTATGACACATGACTCGCTGTCATTTTGCTTTCTTTTGATTTCCGATTTACGACTACTGTTAATTCTCTGTTTATATTTGTGACTTGGCTTTGATCACGGACTCCGATATACCCTTGAATTTCTGACCACTTTGTAAGATTGACCATTGTATAACGATAACGCTTTGTGATTTCGTTTAAAGTGTGAAGTATTACCATATTTCCAACATGAACTCGGAACAACAGTGCGCTCCTCAACAATTTGTGCATTGTGTTCAATGTAATACCCGTCTTATTATACTCATTTCTGTAATCAGTGAGTGGGTCTATTAACTAATCGAAGTTTTTTTTAGCCATGAATCTACAAGGTATCCTATTTACCATTTAGTCAATATGGTTTAGTATCCTGGAGTTCCCACAGGAAAAGTGTGTGTGTTTTGATGAAAAACAATGATGCCAAACTTCCAAATCAAGGAGAGACGGAATAACTAAGTATTGTTGTAATTGTGTAGTAGGACGTCGCACAGTACTGTTGCTGTGCCCACGTCATGACTTTGATGTTGCTGCCCCTGCAGAGTTCTTAGATTCTATTGTAAAAAGAGAAGATGAGAAATAATACATTTATAAAATATTTTCTGTGTTTTATTTTATTTTGTGTTTTTGTGACCACTGCTTATTATATTCCTATACATACATATAGGGGGATTTTTCAAGTGTGTGTGGATGGCCAAATACGAAACTATGAAGAATAGCGAAAAATACTCAAAACAGTCTAATAAATTCTGATAAAATTCTGCGAAATAATGACAGCAAAATACTACATTTTCTCTCATTACCTTAAGGTAACACAGGTATGGTATACACCATATTCAACGGCTAATTAGTTTTATGACAAGGGAAATTATAGAGCATAGTAATTACTAAGCCATCATTATGATTTAGTACACTTTTCTTCCTAGGTACCTGATAACCATAAGACCACCCTACATTAGGTATATTTGACAATGACAATGACATTATAATGTGCTATTTTTTATGAATAATTCTAAAATCTCCGGCTTTGCAGAAATCTTTTTGTAACTGGGCATCACTCCTCATGCACTATAAAACACAATAAACTATATCCCAGCTGTGTACAATATATTTCTTTGTCAGGTCCCAAAATGTATGGACGTGACCGATGTTCTTTAAATATAACCTTTCGAATTGGTAAAATAAATGGCCTGATATTTTTATATCGCACATTTTTATACAGTAAGCTGGCGCAAAATGATTACTGAATTGGCATACTTGTAATGTATTTTCAAGTTAATACGGGGAAATGTGTTTCAATTTTGGCAATCGTAATTGGGTTGTCGGTAAAGCCAATATTTAATCTTTATGATTCTTAATTTGGAGTTAATGTAGTATTATAATTTCAATTGGAATAAGTAATAATTTGGAATGGAATTGGTTATGAACCAGACGCGTCTGCGAGGACGGTGGTCATGGGTTCAAATTAGAGACATTATTTACTTTTTGGTTGTGAGTCAATTATCTAGCACTTTAGCAAAAAATATCGTGAGGAAACCTGCATGCTATAGAGATATTAACCAAAAAACGTATCGTATATGAACCCGCTTTGTTGATCATTATACTTGTTGTAGCTGAATAGAGAGAGAGAACTTTCAATAGGCTAGAGTGGTGGGGTATGACCTAAGCCCTTTCAATCGAATTTCTCACAGTAAAGGAAAGCTTGGCAAAAATTCGTGCTTAAAGCTTTTTTATTTCAATTTATGACGACATGAGCATGCCGTTCACCTGATGGTAAGCGATACGATCGCTCATGAATAGGTGCAAAACCAAACAACACCTTGAATTACATAGCAATGCTTGACATTCCACTGCGCTCGCTATACTGAAAATAAACATGAGAAATAGAGTTTGCGGTGGTACCTACCCAGGCGGCCTCTAACGTATGAGAGACCTTCCATGAGTGAAATCCAAAATACTGACGAAGATTTTATGCGGAGCATTAATTCTATCTCTATCTCTCTCTTTTCCCTTTAGGCACAGGAAGCCTCCCCCAAGGATCACCATAACGACATGTTGGCAGCAGCCTGCATCCAGTGACATTCTGCAACCTAAACCAGGTCGCCCGTCCACCTTCTAATGCCACCAAAAATATCTGGTAATAACCCAATCTTCATATTTACGACATCCTAGTACAATACACGAACGCGTATAGTGATGTCACAACGACATCAAAGTGCGTGTTGTCAGCGTGAGCGGACGGGAAATGTTAAGTTTTCGTCACAGTTCCCTTGGCAACTCTCCAACAATTGTTAATGTATGAAATGCAGATTTCTATTTTTCTATTTTATTCATTTTGTTTTTATTTTATACTCTTTATTTTTTCTTCTCTTGACAGCCTTCGTGGCGCAGGTGGTTAGACGCTGCCTGTGAAACGAGAGGCCGATTCGATCCCCGCACAGAGAGAAATGTTTGTGCAGCCCACAAATATTTCTTTCGAGGTTGGATGTTGGTGAGACCGAAAAGTCTCTCGTGGTTCCTGATACTCACCACACTTGATCTTAGTGTGGGGTCCGGACTATGTATGTGACTGTTGGGTGTTATTTCTTATTTATATACCAAATTAATGGCAGAGGCGTTCTCTAAAAGTCTACCTTTGGGCGCAGCAGAAATGAAAAAACGTACCTACGTTATTTAAAAATGAGTATACACTATACAAAAATAAAAATATACATACACATATTACACCTACAGACATCTTATTTTTTTATTAGGTATCCATAAATAGTGTAGACTACTTGAAAATAAGCGAAATTTTAACTTCTGTATACAGCTTTTTGGACAAGACAATGGAGTTATGTTTGAAGTTTGGTGGTTTAAGTAATGCGATTTATGAGTCATTTTAATACCCATCCTCTTCACATAGCTTCCTCATTGCTGAGGGTCGTGACCCCTTGAACATGAAGTAATCTTTGATTTGATTATGCTGCGCCATCTTTTCTTATCTTAGCATCATGTCGGGGTCTACCTAAGGGCTTTTTGGGCTCCAGCTCAAGGCCCTCACACAAAAGGCCGCATGTCTAACGTTTTTAAGAAGTTCATTTTAACTACATTATAAAACAGAGCTAAATCATTGGGAGTAAATAGATGATTTCTGATACCCACGACACAAGACTCGATATTAGTGTCTTTTGGTAGACTTCATAACTCTAGCAATATTTAAAAAATATATAGTTTATTCAATGCAAAACAAGGAAATATAAACGCAAATATACATACAAATAATATATGCTTAAAAAGATGGATGTAATTATCTCGATTAAGCGTTTCAGAATAGCGCGTGAGACAAATGGCGGACGCGCGGTATTTATCGTCCCCCAACCGGGAACAGACGTTTATTGATACAAAGAGTATATCATTGTTACTTTAAATATTTTTAAAATAAAATTTGCCTTTTTTATAGTTTACTAACGGCTAAGTCCGGCTCGGGAGCAGATACAGTTTTTTGAAAGTATTTAATCGCCTATGTTCATCGCTAACTCTTACTAGATCAGCGTGGTGGACTATATAGCCAAACCACTCTCAATCGTATTTTCGATTGTAGGGGAGGCCCGTGCCCTGCAGTGGGACGTGTATGGGCTGATAGAGACAGCAAGTTTCAGAGCTTATTCATATTCAATGCGAACAAACAATCAAATCTTTCCTTTTTTATAATATTAGTTTATATTAATAATATAGGGTTTTTGATATAGGCTTTTTAATAAGGGAATCAATAATTAAGGGGTTTTATTTGAGTGAAATGTTACAATAAAATCATTTTTGTTTCTAAAATTAAAGTAACTATGATTTAAATTTTAGATCGACCCCAGGCCTCTCGTTTCTCAGCCGTATAACTTACTGCGCTACGAAGGCTTTTTTAATAATAAAAACATAAAAATTAAACAAAAACATAACATCCCTCCAAACATAAATAAAGCTTTTTTACTGCAATGTATGGCGAGACGAGCATGCCGTTTGGTGGTAAGCGGAACGACCGCTCATGAACAGTAGCAAAACCAAACACCAAGAATGACAAAGCAATTGCATTACACAGGGCTTGCCATCCTGAGACATAAGATGTTAAGTCTCAATATGTCTAGTAGTTACTCTGGCTACAATGTCCTTCAATCGGAAATACAACAATGCATTTACACTGCTGTTTGGAGGGAAAAATCGACATAGCAGTGATACCTACCCAGGCGACCTCTCACAAATGAGAGGCCTACCACCAGTTAAATAAAGTATAGTACATTTTACGGCCGATGCCAATAATCAATCGAAAAAATTAGATTGAAGTCAATCTGGATTGTTTTCTACTTTTCGATTTGTCTCTTGTCATGTTGCCATAGTTTTTTCACAACTGAGATTGATTATTGGCAATATAGTATCAGAAAAAAGATTGAGCTGTCAATCTCAAACGGCAAATTTTGGATTGGGATTGTTTATTTGCAGCGGCTGTTAAACAACAAGAAATATAGCGGAGTATATCGTTGCCCGAGTGACATGGAACGCTCATATAATGTTTCAGCAAACCGACGACAAAGATGAACTTTATTAATGTGGACAAGTCAACCTTTCCTCTCATTAATACGAGTATAAGAATATTCGTTTACATGGACTTGTAAGAATTTATATTGTACATCAAGACTGCCACTTTTTTATCTTATTTATTTATTTATTTATAATTCTTTATTGTACACAAAAAAATATTAAAATAATTTTACAACTAAGGGACTTATAAGTACGTACAAACGGCGGCCTTATCGTTAACGGCGATCTCTTCCAGACAACCTTTGGATGGATTGGAATGAATAGGAGAAGGAAAATCGAAGATAGTCATTAAAAAGGAAAGGAAGAAAATCATATACAACTAAAAGCTATATATAGTATCTTATACTTGTATTATTCTTCATTTGGTGGTATCCCCGCAATGTCTATTTCTCCAGCCAAATAGCAGTGTAAATGCACTGTTGTGTTATCACATCGTGGAACGAGTAAATGCGAAACGTGTGTGATTTGGTTGCAGCTCTGTCTATCCCTTCTGGGAAAAAGGCGAGAGTTTATGTATGTAATATGTAGTAAAATTAATATTAATTGGATATTTATTTTTGTTTTCATTTTCTCGTTTACACGAGATGTATAGAGAAACTATAAAGGCAACCTCAAATGGTAGCAGTAGTAGAAAATTCATTGTCAAAGAAACAAAGTCTGTATAAATTACAAGTACACACAATATTGTCCAAAACACATGCGTTTTTCGAGTGAACAGTTGTTTGAGACCACATACGAACAAGGCGCACATTTAACAAAAACTACGACCTTTGCTAATTGGAACCCTGCGTTTTATTATGAACTAGCTGTGCCTGTGTTTGTAAGACTTCGGTCTTACAAACATCCAGTCTCTCGTAGTTCCTGATGCCTACGACACAAGACTCGATCTTAGTGTAGGGTCAAGATGTATGTGACTGTTGGGTTTGTTTATTTACTTATATTTACCGTACATTACGCTTTATAATAACAAAACGAATACGTTACTGAAATTGAATAAATTGAATCAACCGGATAAAACTTTCAGGTTAATCAACAATATCCACATTATTTTATAACCCTGTAGAATTTACATCAAATGGAACCCCACGTCTTCCGCTCAGCTAACCGCGTGTTCGCTAAACCACTGGAACATCTAAACAATGATAACCTTTTATTCACATTTATGTGCCGTGATGTGGAATTGAGTTATTTCGATCTCCATTTTCGTGTTTTTGAGTGTTAAACGCGTGTTTAAAGTTATGTGGTTTGTGACGAAAATTTTAAAAATTGCAGTATTGAAGCTCTAAATCGTTAGATTCTGATTTTGATTCCCTGGTTGTGCATTAAGTGTAAATAATTTAATTTAAATTGCTTATCATAAACGATGCAGAGGTTGAAAATTTAAAAATAAAAATAAGTTTGCCATGGATTTTTTAAGTCTTTAGTCACTGATGAATGTGCGAACGCTAACGACCTTATCCATAGTAATTTTAAAATCTATTTTAGTAATCGAATCGAAAATCTTTGAGCGAAGACTAACGGCCGTTCTCTATATCCTATCTATCTTTAACTAGAGGTTAAAATGGCTACCATTACTATGTCAGTTGAATTCTACTCTTTATTAAACAAAGATATACATATATATTGATCATGCCTAGCTATTTATAAATACATGAACCATATCTATACCTCTCTATCTTTGTTCAATGAACCATAAAATGCATTATAATATCTATTGAAATCTCTAGTTAAAGATAGATAGATTATAGAGACCGGCTGTAAATCAGTAAACTTTCTGTGGCTGGAGACAGATAAGAGCGAAAAGAGAAAAGACAAAATGCAAAGGCAGCGTATGAATTTCACTATTCCTGCAAAAACTATATGAATATTAACTTCACGTCTCGTCATGCTCGTAGGCTTACATTTTTAAAGGTAGATTCGGGTATGATGCACTGCATAAACAACTCGGTTCCACATCATATGTTTGGATATTCAGCGGTTCTACGCTCCCAGCACAGTTTATTTATAAGAAACTTTGCATTTTGCTAAAAGCGCTTTTGGTAGTCACGTATGCGAGCTGGTGTTTCGTGCGATACAAATTGTGGATTTTAAATTTGAAAGTATTTGATGGTCCATATTGTATTATACGTCTATATTTTCTCCCGTCAAACAGCAGTGTAAATGCACTTTTGTGTTCCGGTTTGAAGGACATTGTAGCCAGTGTAACTACTGGATATATTAATGCTTAAAATCTTATGTCTCAGGGTGGTGAGCGCAGTGGAATGTCAAGCATTATTTTGTGATTCACGGTGTTGTTTGGTTTTGCTACTGTCTAGGAGCGGTCGAATCGCTCATCATCATCTCATCATCATCACCATCAGAGGAATGGCATTCTCGTCTTGCCATTCATAGCAATAAAAACAAAGGTTTTCAAGTAATTTCCATCCTTGTATTACTGTACTGTACCAGCTCATATGTGTCCAACTCTAGGACACGGGTTTCCTCTATAATCTGTAGTATGATTGGAGGGTTTAGGCCGTATGCTCCACCAGGTACCTACCTACGTGGAGTCTCACATATGAGAGAGAGATTTCTTTCGGGTCTGGATGTTTATGAGACCGAAAAGTCTCTCGTAGTTCCACATACCCACGACGCAAGACTCGATCTTAGTGGGGGGTCAGGACTATGTATGCGACTGTTGGGTGTTATATATTTTATTAATACCGCACAGCCACAACAATTACCTACACTTTCACTACCTAACCACTTAACTCCCAAAATTCCCGCTCTTCAATCCATTAATAGATCCAGACCATTAAATCATTCCCGAAAACCGTTGACGGGTTCAGGTAACTGGCTCCTGCCCTCAAGCCTACTTTATCATCGTGGCGGAAGCTCCTGAGGGAACGCCATTACTAATATTAGGGATAAGAAAAAGGCCAAGTTTTATGAGGAATTACTGAATTGGTGGGTTGGGTGTTCGGAGATCTTGAATAACAAAAAGAAATACATACGTAGGGTTTTATTGATGATTAATTTAATATTGTTATGAAGTTTGGAATATAAATATGTTTTAATGTTTGAATAGGTTTAACTCAGGTTTACCATTAACATATTGTAATTAAACTATTCTTTACGGATTTTACCTCGGATTTGGTTTAAATTTCCTGACGTTACGATTATATTACAGCTTATGTGATCACGGGCCGGACTGTATAGTAGAAACCATTAAGTAATATATTGATTTGATAATAAATATAGTATATGTATTTGACAATTAACATTAATTGTATAAGAATAGACATCACGAATATTACCTCGTATTACGCTAACGTAAAATACTATAATTAACTGTCGTTAATTAAGGAATTAAGAGAAATACTGTAACTGCATAACAGTAAACGAGATACCAACAATCGCAGTACATCATATTCTCTGATACATTATTAGTTGTGTCCAGTCTCGTATCAATACTCTCGCGAAACTTCAGAACCTTTCACAAAAGTCTGCGAAAACAAACCATTTGTAAGAAACTAAACGTCTGAAGTCTAACACCTAATATATAGAAGCTCTTGGGAATTTATGAAAACACTTCGCTATCGGAGTTTGCCAATATTTAAGTGTCAGGATGTAAGTGAATTGTATAACAGTGGAGGTTTTTAAATATCGGTAAAATTAAACAGTCAAACATCTTAACATTTTTTTTATTGCTGTTAATGGCGAGACGAGCAAGCCGTTTGTCTGATGGTAAACGATACGACCGCTTATGAACAGTAGCAAAACCAAACAACACCTTGAAATACAAAGTAATGCTTGGCATTCCACTGCGCTCGCCAGCCTGAGACATAATGTTAAGTCTCAATATATCCAGTAGTTTCTCTGGCTACAATATCGTTCAAACCGAAACACAACAGTGCATTTACACTACTGTTTGGCGGGAGAAATAAAATAATCCTACAAGAATCCTGCTTATTATAAATGATATTTTAAAAAATATTTGTTGCGTTAACATGAGAAAAAACAACATATTTTTTCTAGTTTGGCTTACTGAGCCATTGTCAAATATAATAATGTAAAAGTAATGAAAATACGAAAACATAAATGTAACAGATAGTTACCCGCGTTAGAAATATTTCTTTTGTATTCGGTGTTATGGAACAAATATATAATACATTTGGATTGAAAATGTTTTTGCTTACATTTTTATTTTGCAGATATGAAATAATTCAGTATCGTTTATAAAAAAAAACAAAGAAATTGGATATAGATATGCGTGTTTTTGTACCATTTCTTTATTCTTTATTGCAATGAATTGGTAGGCAAGCTTTCCATTCGCGTGTTGGTAAGCGATACGACCGCTCATGGACAATTGCAATGCTTGGGATTCCACTGCGCTCGCCTTCTTGAGACATGGGATGTTAGGTCTCAATATGTCCGGTAGTTACTCTGACTACTACAATGTCCTTCAAACCAGAATACAACAGTGCATTTACACTGGTGTTTGGCGGGAGAAATATCATTGCGGTAGTACCTAAACGGGCATTCACATATGAGAGACCGACAACCAATAAATCTATTAAATTATAAATTTTTTGACTATGTAAAACCAATCACAATTTAACATGCAGCTGTCAGTCAGGCTTTTACGTGTTTCCTTTGCTTCTCAGAGTATCACATACTAAACATCTGTTCGCAATTTTCCAACCACAATTCAAAACAATTCAAAGACTAGAAATAGCCACAATATAAATTCCACTTATAATTCCATAACTAAACCAACTGAATTCCAAATTAGGCTTTCAAACAAACCTATAAAAGTAACACAAGGGGCCTTTAGCTTTCCGCCCACCATTAATTCAAAATGGCCGCCCGAAAACAGTTGTTATTCTAGTCAGTTCCACCCTTGACAGGAGAAATATCGGACAAGTCAACGTCATCAACTATTTTCATTGCTCGAGTAATTGAGGCTTGAAGTTTTTCAAAGTTTCTTAAATTGGTTCGTATTTTTCAGTATTTCTTTTCGGTTTCAGATAAGTAGATTCAATATGTATCAGCCCATATATGTCTCACTGCAGGGCACGGGCCTCCTCTACATTTGAGTATAATTGAAAGGGGTTAGGCCATATAGTCCACCACCCTGGTCAATTGCGCGTTAGCAAACTCCAGAGACCTACCATGGAAATTCTTAGGTATATCGACTGATATTTTGTTCTTAGTACATCACTCTGGCCTAATAATATGGAATATACTAACCGTTAAAATTTTACACGACAACTCACAATTAAGGAACTCTTCAACAAAATTAATCGATTAAGCGATTAATCAAATACATAAACACGCAACTTCGAAACGCTAAGTCCTTATGACTAAAAAGTGACGTGCATTAAAGGACTCGTTTCCACTACCGTAAAAATAAATTAAAAAAGGAAAATGTAAACCGCAACACTGTAATGAAGTGCCTTGAGCACAGCATGTCGGTTGCATTTTATTTTTAAATTAAAAGTAACATTTGTATGCGTATAATTACAAAAGAGGTATTTATTTAAATTTAGAACACAACTGTAGTTTTTATTATATTTTTATGTTGGCTATACTGTTACTGAAAGTCGGAGTTTTAGTTGGAAACGAGATAGCACCCACGGTGTCTATTTTAATTAGATTTTATTTTTACTTTTCTATTAATTAGGATAAGTAGATATCCACCTAGCGTCCAGAGACATATTGAGCTCGAAGTCATTATCGCCCAAAGGTCCTTTTTGAAGAAAATAATTGTAAAACCTGTTACAGCAAAAAATTCCAAGATATATTGAATTTATATGAATTATTTTTCGCAGTCCATCTTGTTTGATTGAATATTTGCGAATTGGGACAACCCATAATTTTAAAATCCATAAAATATGTAATCTAGTCATTGCATTGCCCAACAAACATCACTACATAGTATAAAACAAAGTCGCTTTCTATGTCCCTATGTCCTTTGAATGCTTAAATCTTTAAAACTACGCAAAGGATTTTAATGCGATTTTTTTAATAGATAGAGTGATTCAAGAGGAAGGTTTATGTGTATAATACGTGCATATTATTGTACAGAAATCTATATGCACCCGGGCGAAGCAGGGCCGGGCCGCTAGTATAAAATAAGTTACAGATACTTTTAGAATATGGCTTTTAAGAGATGCTTAGGCGGTAATCAAAGTCGTGTCCCGAAAATATTTGGGGACTTATCATAAACTCGATTAAGGGTAATTCAAAGACGCGTGGGCGTTAGAAGATTGAATAGAACCTGCAGATACCCAAAGACTAGCTAAGCTTCAGTACTCGCCGTAAATAAAATGTGTGATTTCGATCCTGGATTACAGGAGGAGCAGTGGCTGAGGTGATGGCGAGATATTAATAAATAAATACACCCAACAGCCACATCCATAGTCCTGACTACACTAAGATCAAGTCTTGTGTCGTGCGTGTCAGGAACTGCGATAGACTTTTGTCTCAAAAACACCCAGACCCGAGAATAATAAATCACACAAATATTTAATACCATACGGGGATCGAACCCGCGGCCTCGCTTCACAGGCGTCGTCTTATCACCACAACATCATGACAAAAATGTATGTATAATTATGTGCTGAAAAACATTGTAGTCTACAAATAGCCCTTCCACTGGTCACATTTCCTATTTTATCAATGCCAAACATATCCCTTTGAAATGTAACACAGTCCAGATATTTTTCTGGGAATTACAATCAGTCACTTTCTTGCCAACGTGTGTGCCCACGCTTTAACGATTGATTTGCACCGAACATTTGTATGAAACGTTCGGAGCGGTTTTATGTAAAATCAGATTGAAAGGGCATTTTTATTGATTTATTTATCCGGTTTTGCAAAGGTAACAAAAAAAGTACAAAGGCGGGCTTATCGCACTGGATAATCTCTTCAAAGCAACCTTGGGATGGATATAATAATAGAGGAAATATTTTCTTAATGTTGCATTATTGCAGCTCAGACTCAATATGGGCATCAACAATGGCGTAATTCGGTGAATGTTCAATGTATCGTAGAGTATAAATAAGGTTGTTATAAATACCTCACTGCTAGGCAAAAATCAAGTCTCTTGGTATACGATAGGGAATGATTCGTATTTGATATATTTTTTTATTTCAATGAATGACGAGATGAGCAAGCCGTTCGCCTGATGGTAAGCGACACAACCGCTCATAAACAGTAGCAAAATTCCACTGCGCTCGCCATCCTGAGACATAAGATGTTAAGTCTCAATATGTCCAGTAGTTACTCTGGCTACAATGTCCTTCAATCCGAAACCAACAGTGCATTTACGCAGTGTTGTTTCACGGGAGAAATAGACATTGCGGTAGTACCTACCCAGATGGCCTCTCACATGTATGAGAGACCTACTACCAGTAAACTTGATAACACTTAAACAAAACATTAAACAAACCCGTTGATTTTTTTATAACATTCAACTGCATCACGAATGCAATCAATATACTAAAAGCTTGAAATTGTTCCCAAATGTATTATATCTATCACCATTGTTTTAGTCTTACTCCTAAAAATTACTTTCTTGCCGTATTTTCTAAAATGCCGCAAGTCAGTCGCCAGTCTTATGAATGAACCAGATGACAAACCAGACAGGGACACACAGTATACCCGTCCTTGTCTTTTACGTCATTTATAAAGAATATGTTGGAATGCGAAGCGATTATCCCGCTCAGGCAGAATAATTACTGTAAATATTTTTTTGACTTATCCACTGTTGCCAAATTGCATACGTCATGAAAAATAAACTTAGATTTTTTAAACTAGAGTCGTTATTCTTTTAAATAATTTTAAATAAAAACAAGTGAAATTCGTAGTGATCTGTTGATGAGAAATATGCGGTGGATGGATATAAGAAAAGAAGAAGAAGAGAGGGCAGCACAGAATATTTAAAAGAGACATCAGTGCACATGCCCCTGTTTTTTAACCGACTTCAAAAAAGGAGGAGGTTCTCAATTCGACTGCATGTTGCTTTTTTTGAATTGTATTGTATTTTTAATTACCATGGATAATCCTGCATATTGACCATAGATTTTAAGAAATTCTGTCTTATGAAATCAGCCAACTCGCAGTAAGCCAGTATGGCTGTAAATCTCCGGATCTGTCGCAGTCAAACTCTCATTTGTAGAAGAGCATTATGTCTAGTTTATTTTTGTAATAAGAAAAAACAGAGAAAACCTTTCAACTAAGGAAAAAGTCACACCTGATTAACCACATTACCTCAAACAAAAGTATTCAGACATTTTAAAAGGTTATTTCTTGTTTATTATACTCATAAAATTTTGCGGTAAGTAATAAATAACAATACATTTATACACCTGTCTTGGAATTTATAGAGATAAAATAGCTATAAAGGAATTTGTAAAAATATTTGTCATTTGATGGGCCGGTGTGATAGCCAAACTTTCCTTTCCGCATATTTAAACTTGTACAGATACGAATCTAAGTAAATTTTGGGGAAAAAATGGAACGAAAATCTTTCTTGAAGTTGTATCGCCGAGTAAGAAAATTCGGAACTTTTTAAGGGAACAAACTAATTTATCTTATATTCAAACCTGCTGACGGTGAAGATTTTTTTTAAATTATAAAAACATGACATTTTATTGTATTTGAAATAAATATTTAATGCTTTTGCTTGGTTTTTCATGTTTTCCCACTAAAACGAAAAAAGGCGAAAGCATTCTCGTATCGCCATTCAGCACAGTAAAAAAGAACAAATTCAAATAGTTGTTTGATAGAAAAAAGAAACCGTACTTTCCAAGCGAGTTACTCCTGAAAAATATCTCAGTTGACTGCATTTGTGTCGAGTCTGGGTGTTTGTGAGACCTAATAGTCTCTTAGTTCCTAATATCCACGACACAAGACTCGATATTAGTGTGGGGTCAGGACTATGTATGGGACTGTTGGGTGTGTGTATTTTTTTATACATCAAAATTCACTCGTGGGTCTTTCCCCCATGATCCCTCACTAAATCCACACCTATCGCTTTAAATATAAATCATTAAAACATATGGGACACGCGACATACGAACATAAACACATATTTTTATATACATCTTTACAACTCCATTAGAGACAGGATAGACAAATGCGTCATTACTTATTAATAGTTTCAATGTATTTGCTCTATTTATTTGTAAAAATGTTTAATGGAAGGCATAATAATGACAACTGTTACTCCCTGGTGCAATTGGTTAGACGCCAGCTGTAAGACGAGAGGTAGCGGGTTCGATCCCCACCGAAACAAATGTTTTTGTGATTCACAGGTTTTTTTATTTCAATGAATGGCGAGACGAGCAATCCGTTCGCCTGATGGTAAGTGATACGACCGCTCATAAATAGTAGCAAAATTCCACTGCGCTCGCCATCCTGAGACATAAGATGTTAAGTCTCAATATGTCAAGTAGTTACTCTGGCTACAATGTCCTTCAATCCGAAACATAACAGTGCATTTACACTGCTGTTTCACGGGAGGTACCTACCCAGATGATCTCTCACATATGAGAGACCTACCACCAGTACACACAGGTATTTTCGGGACTGGTTTTGTTTTTTTTTTCCAATGAATGGCGATGCGACCGAACATAGCCAGAAGCGAACAAAAGCATATTTCGCGATCCTTAGTTCGAGTCTCAACTCAGGCATCTGTATTTGTATCAGCCCATATTCCCACTGGAGGGAACAGCATACTCTACAATACAGAGTACGATTGAGAAGGGTTAGGCCGCATAGTCCACCACGCTGTCCTATTGCATTATATTTATTCACAGTCGCACTCAGCTCATCCTATTAAAACATTAATTAAAATGCCAACAATTAAATATTTAAAACATTTTTATTGATATGAGGTAATCAACGAACCTCGAACTGAAGACCGCAAACCAAAGGTCACGAGCACTCATCCGAATTATTGTCACACACAAGTTGAACATAATGAACATTCAACAAATAATTATTTATAAATTGCGGCACGTGCACTCTGGGTTTTATTTGGTAAACTAGCGGCCCGGCCCAGCTTCGCCCGGGTGCATATAGATTTCTCTACATTCATATGCACGTATTATACACATAAACCTTCCTCTTGAATCACTCTATCTGTTAAAAAAACCGCATCAAAATCCGTTGCGTAGTTTTAAAGATTTAAGCATACAAAGGGACATAGGGACAGAGAAAGCGACTTTGTTTTATACTCTGTAGTGATACAGAAAATATCACCACTAGGCCAACCCGCACTAGGCCAGCGTGGTGGACTATGTGGCCTAAGCACTCTCATTCGTACTCTTGATTGTAGAGGAGGCCCATGCCCTGCAGTGGGACGAATATAGGCTGATACAGAGAATATCAAGACTGCTACCGAAAACTCAGCCGGGTAGTTTAAGTGACTACAAATTCAATGTTACTAGAAAATTTGCAAAGAAACGCAATATATTTTTCGTGATTTTAAAAATCCTCGTGTTTTAGGTGGTGGTTTTTTGCTAAAATTATAATTTAAATCCTTGCTTATCACAGTATCTTTAACAATATATGGGTGTACACTAATATTTAAAAACAACTTGTATTTACCACCCAAATGCGACAACAGAAAAAATAAACAAGTATTGTTGATTTTTTTGCAAATTATTTGCTGCTTTGTGTCTGAAGTCAGTAAATATAACACCCGGCTTCATTTTCGGTAGAATTCTTGATATACCCCGGCATAATGCAATGGAATGAAATGTTGTATTTTTTTTATAATGAAGAATAACTGTACGTTGTAAACAAGTGCGTATTGGCTAGATGGTAACGAACCAGACGGCGGCCTAGTGGTCGGGGATTCGAATTCCAAAGAACGTAAGTTTACGGAGTCACCTTTGTAATCTTATTTACGAATATTTTAACCGTAAAATACTGAGAGAAAACCTGCATATAATAGATTTTTTAAATTAATTGTATGCCAAGTTTATTTTCAATTACTTTGTTATTTTTAATTCACACATCTGTTAATTTTCCCTGTAATTAAATTTGATGTTTTATTATTCCGTATGTCGTGAATACCTTTAGTTAATATGTAGTTAGTTTGTCTATTATTAGAAAATTATTATATACAAGTCGTTTGTGTGCCTATTTTAATAAACTAATATGTGATGTCCGCTAAATTGCAATAAACCAGCATGGTAGACTATAGCCAAATATCAATCGAAGTCTCAATTTATAGAGAAGTCTCCCACACAGCAGAAACCGATTACTTAATACAGACTTACAAACCCATCCAAACACATCTAACGAAAATAAATCTAAAATATTCGCATCAAGTCGCACTAATATTATAAATGCGAAAAGTGTGTTGGTTACCTATTCATGCTCAAACCACTTGACAAATTTTAATGAAATTTGGTATGGAGATAGCTGATACCCTGGATTAACACATAGGCTTTTTATCCCAACAAAATGTAGTATTCCCGTGGGATGTGCAAGGAATGAAATATATTCGATACTCTTTCAAACTTAAAGGAATGGGATGGGAAGTTTAAAGAACGGCAGTAACGTTGAGTAATATTTATACATACATAAAGTTACACCTTTTTCCCAGAAGAGGTAGGCAAAGGAGACAGGACACCCCGTTTCGCCTTGTATGTTCCGTCCCACGATGTGATAGGTGGCAAGCCTATCGCCATATCGGGCACAAATTCTTGACTCTGGACTAAATATTTATCGCTCGGTAACTAGTAGTAGAATTATTTAGTTTCCTCTCTTTTATTTATTTACTTTACACTGCCCTCTCTTTCTTTTTCTTCTAAATCCATCCCATAGTTGTCTGTAAGACATTGCTTTAAGCGATAAGACCGCCATTTGTATTTATTATTTTTAGTTTCTGTATATTGTATTTTTTTAATGTGTACAATAAAGATTTAAATAATAAATCAAAATGAAAATGATAAATAATAGTTACTGTGTTTCTAAAATGGACTGAATTCAAAAACTATATACACCCGAGTGAAGCCGTGCCAAACCGCTAGTATATAATATACCGAAATGGTTCACACCGGAACCGAGACATGCGTAAACGGTGCATTAGTTTGAACCCAAATAATTTTGGCCGAAGTCCAACTAGCAGACTGAAAATAATAAAAATGTCCGACATCCCGAATATTTAGTCAAACAATCTCCACAATTGATTTAGATTAAGGGCTCCACATTATTGCTCTTTAAAATATTTACGTAATAAAAATGTGGAATTTAATTTATCGATTATTTTATACCCGTTTATTTATGTCTAATTTAAATATTGTCAATTTTATTTCTGGTTATTGATTGACAAAAGTGTTTCATAGTTCGGTTTGTGTCCATCGTTTATTCCTAATTCAAATATTAATCGGCGTGTATTTAATTAAATAATACATAATTATGAATTAGAGGTGTTTATTTCATTTATAAAGCTTTATACTAATGAATACAATATAAAATTTTAATTAATTAACGTTTATTAATATAATAAATGAAGTTAACATAAATAACAGATGTTGATTGTATATTGGAGTGTACACAATGCATAGCCATTATGATTTCTGTTAATTTCTTTAAATACAGATTAACATAATTGAAAATAAAGTACATAATACTTTATTAAGTTTTACCTTATAGTGTATTATTGACAAAATATTATTTAATGAACCTGGCACGTGGTCACCAGAGAATTAATTGTAATATTCCTGTGCATTGTCCAAATAATAATGCGTGGTGACCGACGCTTGCTAATGAATAGTGTTACGAGTGTTCTTAAATAATTACTTGATTTATTATTGTTTGTTGAAATATTGTATGTACTATTTTAGTACTATAAAATATTCAATATAAATCTTTGTTGCTTTAATCTTTAGGTTGTGAAGCTTGTGCAACGTTTATCTTTATATCTGTCACATAATATGGTAGGTCTCTCATATGTGAGAGGGTGCCATGGTGGGTACCAACGCAATGTCTATTTCTCCCGTCAAATAGCAGTTTTGTGAACCGAGTGGTAGACAAAATAGTGACGGATTTCTGAATGTTATTATTTTTATCTAGTTGACTATTAGACATTAGACATTCCTAAATCTTTGTTTCGTAGCCCAAGATACAGGCTATGCCTAGTTTGGGCACCCCTGGTTACACTAGTTATAAGGATCTCATTATTTTGTATTACATTATTTTTAATTTGTATTAAGTCTCTGTATGTCTGTATTTTTAATAAAAGATTTTTCATTTTTTTTTTATTATTAGTTGTATTTAAAGTTACTTATAGATGAATCTTACCTTATAATGCATATATTATCTGTGGAAACTCATAATTAGCCTATAATTAGATACCTATTATTCTAACTTTATGTACATACATATAAGCTGTTGGTTTTTCTTAAAGTGTAAAATAAAAATAAAATATACGTAACATTTGAATGAATCAAAAAAATATTTTCATTTAATTGTCATACAGCATACGAGACTTTGGACTCACTGAGTCACATAAACATTTGAAAAACCACACAGCGACTCACTCAAAAATTATTCACACTGACAGGTGGCAAAAATTACATTATTAAAAAATATAAGGATGCAATAAGTGTTTTATAGAAGCTGTCAGACATTTTACGTAATGTCTGGCACACCGCCAGGCCACATCTAAACGTCGCCAATAAGTTTCAAATCCATTCATTTTGTAATAAGTCCGATTTATCTGGGACGTTTTAGATTTAGATCCCCAATGGAGACTTTTTAGGGATTTATTCCACCATAAAGTGACGAAATGGATCAGTTTCATTTGTTTTTGTTTGAATGAAGGCATTCGACTTGAAATTGGGTTTTTTATTTATTAATCCTTTTTGTACTTTGCAGGGATACTATTTAGAAACTACACAATAAATTGATAAAAATATTGTAAAAATGGCGTCCTCATCACACTAGGTAATTTCTTGCAGGAAACTATGGAATAGATATATAAACAGGATAAAGGAAGTGCAGCCTAATGCATATATTAAATAATAATAATCTACAATTAAAATTTAATAAAAAAAAATTGCTATGATTGTATTTAAAATCGAAGCTTGGCATTCCACGGCGCTCGCCATCCTGTGTTATAAGATATTAAGTCTCAATATCATAAGTAGTGACTCTGGCTACAATGTTCTTGAAACCTGAAAACAGCAGTGCATTTGCACCGTTGCTTGGCGAGAGAAAAGACATTGCTGTGGTACCTATCCAGCCAGTCTCTCACATCACAGACCACCAGTAAAGTATCCCACATACAAAAGAAAAATCTACCAAATCTATCTATAACAATATTTTGTTAAAAAGACTTAAACCGCGCATTCCCACCGCGTACGTATATAAAAAACTATAAGTCCGTCTGTCAGCGTGGTATGATAGTCGTGACATGTACTAATGAATTACTAAATAGATTCTGTTGTGACTGTGCACATTGAGACATCAACGCGATGCTTTTAGAAGCTATTATTGAGCTATAAATTATTTTTATAGTTAAATCTGCTTTGATGATAAAGAAGCGACAAATGAAAATATTAAGGTCCTATGCTATCCGGCAATCAAACGTGAAAGCATTATTTCTACAAATTAGTTTATATTTACAAAAAATAGCTAGGAATTTGCAATATATATTTTTTCAGAAAGTGTAGGCACAGTTTCAACCAAGACACCCAAGTTTCGCCTCGCATTTTTCGTCCTACGATGTGATTGGGGCGAGCCTGTAGCCATATCGGCGACAAATGATTTCGTCTGATTTTATTAAATAATCTAACATAACTTTGACCGACCGATTCGAACCCGAGACCTCAGCTTTGCAATCATACCATAGAACAACTACGCCATCGAGGCAGTTACAATGAAAACCATTAATAAAACGACGAAGATTTATGCTAGAGCTGACACGAGGCCTGTTTAACAAAGGTTAGACTGTTACCACGACGCAATTGGCTTAGAGTTCCGATTTCCATACCAGGACTCATCATTATCATCGTCATCATCATCATCATCACCAGCCCATCCGCGTCCCCTGCCGGACACAGGTCTCTCCTGTGGCACGCCACTGGGCTCAATCTTCAGATAAATATAAATATACACCCAAAATCGTACGGGTTCGTACCCACGACATTTCGTTTCAAAACCGGCGTCTAACCAACTGCGCCACATAGCCTACGTGTATTTAAAATCCACAAATATTTATTTCTGATCATTGCTGACTGGTCTATTGTTCATAGTTCCGAATACATTCCAATTTAAATGTTAAGTAGCATTAGCATGAATAAAAGCTATAAAATATTATAGCTATAGTACTGTAGCTCGTGCCTTATATTTTTTAATTTCCGCGCAACAGCGGCTCGTGACGTCATTTCCTTCGTACAAATCCCTGTTTACGACGTACACAAATTATATTAAGATCGCTTCAAATAATATAAATGTTGTGACTTAAAATGCATTTTGTGTTAATTTATACGGTTGGTGACCGAAATACTGGAATTTTTTAATGTATTTTACACCTGTTTTGCAATTTTTTAATAATATAATACCTCCTACCTCTACTCGACTGCCTCGGTGGCGTAGTTGTACTCCGGTACGGTTACGATTCTCGGGTTCGAATGCCTGGTCAGATTAAGTCATATTGGATTTTTCTATTCATTATCAGCCCAGAGTCAGGGATTTGTGCCCGATATGGCGATGGGCTTGCCCCCTATCACGTCTTGGGGCGGAACATACAAGGCGAAATGTGGGTGTCTTGACACCTATGCCTACCCCTTCTGGGAAAAAGGCGTGAGCTTATGTATAATATACCTCCTCTGTGTTGGGTGTGGGCTTTAAAGCGTGTGGTATTAATCGGCTTTCATATTTTTTTATTATTGCTTATATCGAAAAGTTACGTTATGCATAATCATAATCCGGAACATGTTTTAAAATCTATAAAGCAAGCAAGTTACAAATATATAAAAGTTGGTGGTAGGAGTAATAGAAAGGGATGCAACATGCAAGATGTGACGTCATCTACCACAACGTGCACGCGTGCGAAAGAGAAAACGAATGTCCCTATCTCACTATCAAAATATTAATATATCAGTAATTACACATAGTAGTACACATATACATATAGGCGCTTTGTGTTAATATGTTTGTTAAATTGTATGTGTGAATAAAAAAAAATCCACCAAATATTGATGCTGTTTTCAAATACAGAAACTAACCAGAAATAAATTAAATTTGTATAATTGAATAATAAAACATTCTGCTTACATTTCAACATTGTATAATTTATATCTTTTTGGTGGTGGTAGGTCTCTCATATGTGAGAGGCTGCCTGGGTGGGTACCACCGCAATGTCTATTTCTTCCGTCAAGCAGCAGTTTAAATGCACTGTTGTGTTTCGGATAGAAGGACATTGTAGCCAGAGTAACTACTGGACATATTGAGACTTAACATCTCATGTCTCAGGATGGCGAGCGCAGTGGAATGCCAAGCATTGCTTTGTAATTCAAGGTGCTGTTTGGCTTTGCTACTGTTCATGAGCGGTCGCATCGCTTACCATCAGGCGAACGGCATGCTCGTCTCGCCATTCATTGCAATAAAAAAAAAAAAAAAATCTCACAAATTAGAATTAAATTCACTTAATGCTATTTTAAGTAACGAGCAGTAAATATTAAATGGCTCTCCCATTAAGGCGGAACTGCAATATCTGCAGAATTCTAGGAATTCATTTTCTTATGAATACTAAGTTAATTAGAAAAACATTGAGCAACAAAGAAATCAATATACTTTTGCTACGTTCACTAGAACAGACTCAACAGCTCATTACGTTTGACTAAAATCCATTATAGAAACTCTATTGACTTACAAAGGGCTGTATTTAAGGTTGTGGGGGACTTGGGCCCCATAAATTCAAAATGTTGTGACGCAGTATCATGAAGTTTGAAGTGGTTGGAGATAAACGTGGATTGTAGTCTCATCAAGTAAAGAAGTATCTTATTAAAGATATATAGTCTATTTCTCACACCAAACAGTAGTGTAAATGCACAGCTGGATTTTGAATTGAAGGACACTGTAGCCAGAGTAACTACAGGACATATTGAGACTTAACATCTTATGTGTCAGGATGGCGAGAGCAGTGGAATGCCAAGCATTGCATTGTAACTCATGGTGAATGGCAGGCTCGCCTGGCCGTTCATGAAAAAAAAAAGATTATGGAGACCGACCATTAACGAATAGATTTCAGACGCTAACTCAGGCTGATCCTTTAGTAAAATTTCCAATAAGTTACTAAGCTGGATGAAAAGTCTACGCAGTCAAAATTGGTTACCGATTGGTCTTATCACATTTAAAAATTAGTACTATTAGATTTAAAAAATAATCCACTTTCACAAATACGCTTGGTTCAATACAAGCAATTTAAGTTTAAGAAATATCGAGTAAGAGAAAATCTAACAAATGAAGCTTACATACAAATGAACCCCTATGTATTTATTTATCCCCCCAACTTTGCAAACTAACTACGTCCCTCTACTTAGATTCCTATTAAGAATTAATTTTGCCTTTTAAATCAGCACAATCTCCGAGAAAATGAGAACTATTAATGAATTACAAATGTATTGCAAATTGGATTCTTTTTCTGTTACAATAGAGTTCACTTTTATTTGCTCGATCTGGTTCTAGAACATTCTAATGTTGTACATAAAGAAAGGAAAGCATTAAAGAACTCGAGTCAATTTATTGGGTTCAGATAAAAAATGCTTTATTTACGAGTAGTTTGTTCAACAGAAAATCTATTGGTCGTGTCTTTACTTTTAAGAAACAATATTTGCGATACAAAATTGAATGTGCCCTGAGCCGATGTGAATGCATGAAGAGATTAATGAAAGTGGACGAAGCGAAAGGATGCCAAGATGGAGCAAAGTGGAAATCCATAGCGTCTGCCCACCCCTATGGGATACAGGCGTGACGTTCATGTATGTGTGTACAATTTTAGGTAATCAATAAATGTTTTTGTGTACGAATAACTAGGATCTTTCTATTTCATCTGTGACAAGATGGACGGACGACCTAGCTAATATTACAGGACGTCGCTGGATGCAGGCCGCTTTGAACAGGTCGATGTGGAGATCCTTGGGGGAGGCCTATGTTTAGCAGTGGACTTCCTGGGGTTGAGATGATGACAATCGTCTATCTCGCTGACGGAATCGAGCCCATGGCTCTAGTTTCACAGCTCTAAACCAACTGTGCCACGGAGGCTGTCATGTCAATCCTACATTTATTAAGGTACTACTTTCGATGATAGTTGAACAGGAAACTAAAATAACTCTAACATATTACTTCCAACCTCCTTCGAGGCACTGGAAGAGAAGCATAATACCTCTCCCGTTTTTTATTGCATCAAATGGCGTGACGAGCATGCCGTTCACCTGATGGTAAGCGATGCGACCGCTCATGAACAGTAGCAAAACCAAACAACACCTTGACTTACAAAGCAATGCTTGACATTCCACTGCGCCCGCCATCCTGAGACATAAGATGTTAGGTCTCAATATGTCCAGTAGTTACTCTGGCTACAATTTCCTTCAATCCGAAACACAACAGTGCATTTAAACTACTATTTGATGGGAGAAATAGACATTGCGGTGGTACCCACCCAGGCAGCCTCTCAAATATGAAAGACGTACCACCAGTCGGTGGTCCTACCAATAAAAAGATGACTATTGTATTTCTAATTCAAGAAATCTCATTTGACATTTCATACTTTTATCATAAATAACTTTGTGAAGACGTAACTCACACAATTTCAATAAAACTTTCCGTAAAACCATAGAATTATGAAGCTATTCTTATTTTATTACAGGATTTACAATCCATAATAACTAAATTTAAATATAAATCCTTTAAATAAAGCAAAACAACCATTTTATACAACATACTTTTTTACTAGACGTCATTACAAAGTCACGTCGTTAGGTCTTCCATGTGTAGAGTTGAGACTATGCAAACGGATTTGTATACGCATAATCGGTAAAAATATAGAAATAATCGAGCAATTTTAATCCAGTTCTTTTCTAATTTTAAAAAGTACTGAATTATCAGCTAATAACAAGCATACTATGACCGAACAACCATCAGTAAATAATGTAATAATAATTTTAATAAAAGGCAATAATTTAACAATTTAATAATTTAACAATAATTTTGTGTATGTGGTGGCCTGTTGGTAAACGGACTGCTGAGACGCGGCTACCCACATGTTCTCGGTGGTCGCGGGTTCGAATCTCAGGGCAGACCTCTGACTTTTCGAAGTCATGTGTGTATTGATAATCAGTCACCACGCACTAAAACGGTGAAGGAAAACATCGTGAGGAAACCTGCATACCATAGCGATTTATAAGAATTTCTATGGTATGTAAGTCCGCCAACCCGCACTAGGCCATACATCAAAAATCTAAATTATTTTTTTTTGCCAAAATTATAGGGTTAAACAAAAATGTACAAAGAATAAATATTGTAAGGAATGATAATATCGAACCGTTGGCGTCAAAATAAATTGGAAATTCCGAAAAAAATCGTGTCACAAAAAATTGCCATTTCAACTCAGTGGGCCGGGCCGCTAGTAATAAATAAATCATTGCTTTTGTTCCTTAATACTAAAGTGACTTATGCAATTGTGGATGTCTCATTAGGATAAAGATGTACATAAAAAAAACGAAATAACGTAAACTAAAAATATAAACTGTAATCGATTAAGAAATACAAACAAATAGTATCGATATCTCGTTAATAATCGGATATTGTACTAACCGATTTATTTGACATCATCCCTATTTCACAATTTTGAGATATGTCAAATGGAACTTTTATAATTAGATAGATAGTAACATGCTTTGATTTACTTCACATAAAATTCCTATTTTAATACAGAACTCTCCGTTTATTACCTCAGTTAAAGCGAATAATAATAATTACGAACACACACACCACGCGCGAAAAGCTAATTTATTAAATTGCGTTCCAATATGGTTATGTTGGACGTGGATCAATTATTGAGATTGCAAAAACATCTGCTATCGTTTACGCTGCTTGTGGTTTAACCAATCATTATATTATTAATATTGAATTGGCACCAGTTAACGTTTAATAGTTTCGTAGCTTTAAGGCAAAGTGGACCAACTAACTTTAACCACAGAATACTAACAGAAGTCAAGCTTGTGTATGTACTTCACTTTTGTTGCCACACTCACACTACGCTCGGTGTTCGCGCAAAAGTTGAAACTCGCTCTCGCAGTGGTCTCGACTGGTTTCGAATATCATGTCGGTGAACGCTGTCTATGTGTGTGTTGATTTAGCGCGCTTTGTATGAAGCTTGACTTTTGTTAGTTTAGTATTCTGTGCTTTAACTTTGACTCCATCAAATCCATATTGACATCTCAGATCTATGTCTTTAAAGAATAACAAATATCCACTCATACAAACTATTGCATTTATAATATTGGAAAGGATCGATTTGTAAGAGGCGTGGTACTATTACGGTGAAAAAAGTAACTAAAGTTTGCCTACCCGCACTTGGCGAATGTGGTGGACTATATGACCTAACCTCTCATTCGTACTCTCGATTGTAGAGAAGGCCCGTACCCTGCAGCGGGACGTATAAAGGTAGATCCAGAAAATTATACATTGTACCTCATGTCTCTACCATTTTGTAGAGTGCGCTTTAGAGTACTTTATGAATACATGTCACATATCCGCTTACATGTAGGCCGGATATCCGGTTGATTGCGAGAGCTCTACAAAATAGGTTTTAAAACTATTCACAGTTATGAGTATATGGGTCATGTCGATATCATGCTAATATTTTTATCTATAAATTTTATGAAAATATACAAATCTCCGCCCGTATCTGTGAAAAAGTTTGATTTTTCCGCTGAAATATTTACGCAGTGGAGTGCCCAATCTGAGATTGGAACGCAGAGTCTAAAGGTTTACAGCTAGTTAATTAGACCAATCAGGCAAAAGAGTATATTAAAAACAAACATTTGGAATCTATCCCACCCTCACACCCTCCACTGTAACTCCTGTGTCGCAGGATCAGCAGTGGCACGCAATGTAATGACACCGAGTGTAGAGTTCACTATTCGGTATAGGTTATAATAAAGGAAACACAGTTTGATTTCCGACAGACACACTATTCGTACGGCGCACCAGCGGCAAGCGTCCGGTGAGTGCAGGCACTGCACTCCCCGCACCCCCACCACTACCGCTCGCCCCACCAGTAGATGTGTCATCATTTACTTATATGTTACACCGAGCATTGAAACTCGGCGAGTCTCCGGAGATGTCTATCGTGTCTTTAACCCGCAACAAAATCAATCATAAAGTTAAGTGGAAGAAATTACCCAGTGCGATAAGGCCGTCCATTGTACTTTTTAATTGTGATATTTATTTCTAACTGATTTTATGTATAATGCTAAAAAAGATAAATAAGTAAATAAAGTTAAATTAATAGGAGGAATCGTAAATATTTTTAATGAAATGGCTATTAGATCTTGGAACACGGTGATATTTTTCGATTTGATCGCCTTTGAGTTTATTAGAATTTAGTCAAGAGTTTTTAGAGTCTGATGTCCAATGTTTGTATTATTCAGATTTGAAATTTTAAACTGTAATGATGTCCAATGTTTATAAATAAACATTTGAATAATTACGGGCATTTAATCCCTAACCACTTAAACATAAAATTTTCGCTGCATTGTTGTTATAAAAATACCCTTTTTAAACATACTTATAACTACTTATAACTGCTTAAGTGCACTGTTGTGTTTCGGATTGAAGGACATTGTAGCCAGAGCAACTACTGGACATATTGAGACTTAACATCTTATGTCTCAGGATGACGAGCGCAGTGGAATGTTGCTACTGTATATGAACGGTCGTATCGCTTACCATCAGGCGAACGGCATGCTCGTCTCGCCATTCAATGCAATAAAAAAAAAAAAAACATATCTTACACCACTTCTACAGTGGGAAATACTGAAATTACATTTATTTATTTAATTAACTCATTATAATTACACTACAAACATAAATTATACAAATAGGAAAAACTTCAACGGTTTTATCGCAAGGCAATCACAGACAAGCGATGCATGTATTGCAAAACAGATGGAAAATTATTTGTATGCACTCCGCCCAGTATCAGTGGGTCAATTGCTTTGAACGCGGTATTTGGTAGAATTCCAAGCCGTACTTTAGCTATTAATTTCGTTTTAGTGATGTAGGTTCGTATCCGCGTAATATAATTGCTCTTTATCTTAAATAAATACACCCAACAGTCACATACATCTACTATACACATACATATACTTCCGTGCTTTCCGGCGTTTTTGCCATACCTATTACTGGAATCAAGCATAACAGTTCACATAATAGGTCCCATTTAAATGTAATAATAATTTGATCCGTGGTGCTTTACAGCTGGCTTCTCCGGCTGTAAAAGTCTTTTTGCGAGGTTATTTACCTCTTCAGTTCAATGTTTTGTCACCCGCTTTGCACGGAGGGAAGTGGACAATAATTTATTTCCAACTCCTCCTATTAATTTAACTTTCTGATTAATTTCGTTGCGGGTTAAAGACCAGTTAGACATTCCCGGAGACTCGCCGAGCTTCAATGCTCGGTGTCATTACTTTGCGTGCCACTGTTGATCCTGGCTCACAGGAGTTACAGTGGTGGGTGTGAGGGCGGGACAGTCTCCTAGTCACATACATCGTTGACCTCACACTAAGATCGAGTCTAGTGTCGTGGGTATCAGGTACTACGATAGATTTTTCCTTCTCAGACTTGAAACAAATACCGGTGCATCACGTTTCACAACCTCTCTCTCTCTTCAGCCATAGGAAGTCCACAGCTGAATAGGTCTTCCCCAAGGTGGAACAGTGACCTGTTGGAAGCGGCCTATATCCAGCGACTCCCTGCAACCTGAACAAGGAAGTCCGTCTGCCTTCTATATCAGCCAAAATTCTCCCCACTGGGCACGGATCTCCTCTACAATAAAGAGTACAATGGAGAAGTGTCAGGCCATATACACCACGCTGGCCTAGTGCGGATTGGCGGAATTTACATACCATATAAATTCTTGCGAATCGCTATGGAATGCCGATTTCCTCACAATGTTTTCCTTCAACATTATAGTGCGTGATGATTTAATATACAAACAATAAATTTTACAAATATTTCGGATATTATCCGCCCAGTCGCATCACTACGCAATAATGGTACGTTTAGTAGAACAATTGACGAGATTAACCTAATGGAAATAAAATTAGATGCGCTGCATTTAGAACTGACTGGCCAGCATTGTTGCAAACACAATTTTAGTAATATGACGTCACTGTGATAAATGTTCATCGTCTGAAGCTGTTAGTTATATGCTGGTTTTGAAACGAGAGGTCCTGAGTTCGAACACCAGAAGGTAAATAACAAAGTCCAGTGAACACAAAAGCTGTATAGTAATCGAAAAGTCGGGGAGTTAAAAAATGTAAAAATTAAACTAAATCCGCGATAATATCCGTAGTTTTATTTCAAGGTCAAAGAAGGACTCGTAATAATGTGATAACAATACCGAGTATATCAAGACTGCTACCGAAAACGAAGCTGGGTGGTAGTTTTAGTGACTACAAATACAATGCAACTAAAAATTTCGCAAAGAAACGCGACAATTATTTTTAATGATTTTTTAAATATCATCATTTTTGGGTGGTAAATCCATAGTTATTGCTAAAATAATAATTTAAACTCTTTTATACCTTAGAGTATTTATAAATAAAAGGGTATCCACTATTATTTTAGGGAAAAATGCATTTTTCGCCCAAATACGACCGTAGGAAAAAAATAACCAAAAAAAATTGTCGCTTTTTTTTCCAACATTTTCTGTTGCATTGTGTCTAAAGTCGCTTAAACTACCACCCGGCTTCATTTCGTGCGTTTTGTGTTTAGGTATTGTGAGACAGTCAAAAAAATGTGTTACTTAATTATTATTTTCAGGACTGAATTATTATAAATTGATATTCCCCAAGGATCTCTGTTCTGTCCTGAATAACTAATTACACCTGTAACTAATTACAACTCTTTTATAATTTTTTTCAATTACCGGAATTTTCACGGTCATCTTTATGTAAATCCAAATATACTGTTCTTAGTCTTTAAATCAACGGTTATAAAGTATATTTTGTGATACTGCTCAAAACACTGCTTAAATACTGCTCAAAATCTAACTTTGTATACATCCTTTTGTCGCATTGTCACTTTTTCAGACATATAGATAGCCATTTCGGGTCACGCCAATATCTAAAATTGTCTCTTGTTCTACACAATGTACATGGAATATACTTATAAATACTGAAAAGCCAATTGCTAAACCTCTCCAATTGGTCACCATCAAAATGTACCCTAACATATGCCACAGTTCCATAAACTCTTGGATTAAAAAGCCAGTCCGTTCTATATCACCCACCCCGATACAATTACTACATAAGTAACTAAGGGTCGGAGAGACTGGATCGAAGAGCGTATATATATAGGCACGAAGTATTGGAACAAGAATAACACTCGCCCGAACACTTCAAACTAACGTTATAGGTGGCTGGAAGAGTGACCGCTGCCACAGCGAAACGTTAACAGAAGGTACGCAGTTTCAAACCATTACTTTTATAAGCAGATTGGTATGTCGTAAAAGTTTAGTTTTATAAGATATTCGTTTTTGTGGTATTAAAGATTGGATGATTAAATTGCTAAGAAAACACCAGGTGACTAATGTCACGAATAAATTATAAAAGAGCGAAAATCTCGGTTATTTAGATCAGATTTTTGTGAAATAGAATACTTTCTTTGTATGCCCAGGGGGTTTTCTACAGCGCCAAACGGTAACTCCCATACGAATACTATCCAAGTTGCAATTTGATTAGCGGAAATGAAACGTTATCGCTTAAGCCAAGGCGTAAACGATTGTAGAAAGACAATAGATGGGAAGCGCTTGTAATTTGGCAACGGGGGCTGGACATTCATATTGCAGTGTAAATTAGCTATGACGTGGCCCTGCCATATTAAATTATCTAATAATATTTCTTAAAAGATCAAAACAGTAAAGATTTCACGATAAGTATTTTATATCGATTCAACTTTTACTAAATACAATTTTTTCAAAACTTATATCGAAAGAATTTTGCTGAACCTTCTGCAATTTGTGTGTTGTACCTCCGCACCGGACAATAGACGGAAAATAACTTCAGCTCGCACATAAATGAAATAAACCCGAAAATTTGTGCGGAACCAATTGGTTGGAAGACACCGACGGATCCCTTTTCCATTTTTCCCTGTTCGAAGCGATTTCCTTCCTTCACATGAAATTGTACTGGACTTTTCTAGAACATTCTGTACGAATAACTAAGACTTGTAGGGTTTTATTGTTTAAATATAGATTGGATTTTAAAATTTTGTGGTAAATGCAGTGTTATTCAAATACACAATAATTTCTCCATTTAGGCTCAGTTTTGCCCGTTTACTTAATTGCAAATCCATAGTCTTTGCCCACCCCTACGGCCTACCAACTATGATTAATTGCTTGCAATGCTCGCTATCCAGGCGGATCTACCACCCTTTGGTGACTTTTTCTCCTTCTAAAAAGCGACCCTATACCTAACATTTCAAGGATTGTGTTACACAAACTGTACATTTCCTATCAAAATGTCAGTTAACTCATTTCCATTCCAAACAAGAATCCCACAATCCATCCATCAATGTTAAAGTGCATAAAACCATTAAAAGTAAACTCCATATTTCATTTTATAGAAATAACATGCAATATGCAAATTTCATTAAAGCGACACTCGTTGAAATTGAAAAAAATAGCTTCTCATTTCCTACAAATGTAAATTTTTCCGATTCTATACCAGATAGCTTTGATACATGGTTATGGACTTCTGTTAGGAAATAAGGTGTCTGTTAAATTGGTCTTTAATAACATTGTTTGAGAATTGACAGAGACATATTGTTATTTGTAGAAACGGTTTTTCAATTTTTGTACAGTTTTATTTTTATTTTGCTGAGTGGCGACACGAGCATGTCGTTCGCCAGGTGGTAAGCGATACGACCGCTCATGGAAAGGGGAAAACCAAATAACTCCTTAAAATACAAAGCAATGCTTGGTATTCCGCTGCTCTCGCCATCCCAAGACAAGATGTTAAGTCTCAATGTATCCAGTAGCTACACCGTCTACAATATCCTTTAATCCGAAACACAACAGTGCATTTTCACTGTTGTTTGGCGGGAGAAATGTCTAGTCTTTGTCATTTTTAGTATTCAGACTATTGATGGTACTTTCATCTTACCGGACCCATTGAAGCTGATAATTTCCAAAGCAACCACGATCGGAACTTCATAATAGCTGATCGTGTGAAGCCTTTGTTAGAGAATTGCACGGAGAAGCTTTTAAGCTTTTAAAAAATTACGAAGTCTGGGGACCACGGGCTCTTGGTCTATTAGTATACTGATTCTTCGTTCTGGACAACTTCGCTTCATTCAGCCATAGTAATTATAACATAAACATATTCGAATCAAAAATATTTATTCTAATTTACAACAAATTTTTAATGAACTGCTCTGATTTAAATCAACTTGTAAATTTTGTAATAATCCCTACATTGTAAACTAGTTTTGAAAAGAGCAACACTAGAGTTTCTTGCCCGTTCTTCTCTAGTGAAAACCGCTTTCCGAACCGGGTGGTAGATAAAAAAATTACTGACTCTAAACGATGTTGAATATTTTAATGGATTCAATAAATTATTTTCATTTTCATTGAATACCCTACACAAGACTCGAACTTGTATGGAGTCAGGAACATGCATGTGACTGTTAGGTGCCTTTTTATCATAAAATTCACATAGATACTCACCATTTTATCTTCCCCTATGTTAACTTGGTTAGTGCTTGTTACATGATTTTTTCTGCTTACCTGAAAAAGAAATTTCAATAATTAGGTTCAATTATAAGACTTTACATCGCATTCTTAGCATCTAGAAAATTGTAGTCCGGTTGTCGTGTCTTAAACTAATATTACGTAGACGCACATAAACTCACGCTTTCCTCCCAGAAGGGACAGGCAGAAGAGCTACCAAAACAGCCACATTTCGACTTGTGTTTTCCGCCCCACGATGTTACGGTGGCGGTCTATCGCCATATCGGGCATAAATTACGGACTCCGGGCTGATAATTAAAAGAAAATTCCATTATGACTTTGCCCGACCCGGGATTCGAACACGAGACCTCTTTGCTATTATGTCTTAGTACACTGCGCCACACAGGCAGTCACGTAAACAATCACACAATTTCATTTAATTTCTGACTACCTACGCCATTGTATTAAAACTCGAAGTTAAGATGAATCTCATTTATTTTGCTGTGCAATAAATAAAACCTTGCATTTAGATTTTAATATTCACAAAACACAAATAAAGTATGGAGGAGACTCTTTCTTTGCATAATACTGCGTTTGTGGTAAAGAAATAAATCTAAGTTTACCAAGTTAAAATTAAAAATATTCGTTGCGAGGCACGGGTTGTGGGACGTACTAGGGTGAAATTTTAGTGGAAATTAAACTCGTGTGGTGAGGTATTAATATATTTAGTTTCTCTATCAGCCTATATACATCCCATTGCAGGGCACGGGCCTCCTCTACAATCGACAGTACGGTTGAAAGTGGTTAGGCCATATAGTCCACCACGTTGGCCTAGTGCAGGTTGGCGGACTTACATACCATAGATTTATTTTATAAATCGCTATGGTATGCAGGTTTCCTCACCATATTTTCCTTCACCGTTTTAGTGCGTGGTGTTTGATTATCAATACACACATGGCTCCGAAAAGTCAGAGGTGTGCCTTGGGATTCGAACCCACGACCACCATGAACATGTTGGCAGTCGCGTCTAGTCCGTTTACCAACAGGCCACCACGCACTATATTTAGTTTACGAGAAACTATTTACACAATTTTCCTTTTGAATGTACGGTTCGCTTACTACTAAAAAAATCGGGGAATTCTCTATTGCTGAATTTTCGGTAGGTATCTCAATGCTTTTGAACTGTATTAGCCTAAGTGCCCGTGGCCGCCAGACTTTCGTCATTTTATAAAAGCTGAAGATTTACGCATACCTCTAACATAGGCATCACACGATCAGCTATTAAGAAGTTCCGGGCGTGACATTGTAGGTACCGTATATTTCATTCGTGATAAATTAATGTTAAATGTCAAAAATAAAGAAAAGTTTGTAAGGAAAACTATATCACCAAACATTCTCAACTCCACAAAAGTATATTATAAATGGCCTATTCATCTTTAACGGCCGATGTCAATAATCAATCGAAAAAATTAGATTGAAGTCAATTTGGATTGTTTTCTCCTTTTCGATTTGTCATTTACCATGTTGCCATAGTTTTTTCACTACTGAGATTGATTATTGGCAATATAGTATCCGGAAAAAGATTGAGCTGTCAATCTTAAACGGCAAATTTTGGAGTGGGATTGTTTATTGGCAGCGGCTGTAAAAGGTTTAGGATCGTGTAATAAAAACGCACATTATTAATTAAAGCTACGTCGATGGCTAAAGACAATATACTTTTACATTTAGTTTATTCAAATAATCTGATATAAATAATTGGTCAAAGAAAAGCCCTACCATCCAAAAAAGACAAATTTTCAAACGTCAATGTGGGTTATAATATTTAATCATTTTAAGTGGTCCATGCCCCACACCCTAACTCCGGCTCTGTGCCGTTTAATATTCCATTCCGCTATATTATACCCGGTGTTTTTCACGCGAGAGTGCCTCTCTGTGTTGCAAAATTCACTAATATACATTTTGGATAATGCCCCTTGTTAAGGTTAGAAAGGGTTTAGATGATCATTATCATATATTTTTAAACAGTATTGTTTTTTTTAAATTAGCTTAAAGTAAAAATATAAGTTCATGCTTGTATCCCCAAAGAGGTAGGCAGACATCACTAGTGTCACGTGCAGTTTGATTAGCTTATTTCCGTCCTAAGTTTTGAAATACTTTAAAGGAGAATGTCGATTCATAGTATCGATAAAAATACCCACCCATATAACGTATACTAAATTTCATAGTATAATGGATAGTACCCTTTATTAAGTATAGGTCTCATAAAAAAGAAAAACAATTATTTCATACGGACTAATCGATTAAATAATGTACCTATTTATATAATACATAAAATATCCAGTAGGCATATCATTGAATATAACTAAAGAAATATAGCTTTTCTTTTTAAACTTATTCCAATTGATTCCAACCGATCTCTAGATGCATTGCTCGTAATGAAAATCCTTAGAAAGCCAACGTTTAGATGTAGTTCACATATACTTGAAGAAAGAGATACATAGAGTGTGTGAGAGAGAAAGAGATAGATAAGCTACAACTCATGTATAATCACTGTATTGTTAACTCATTTTGAAAAGAGCAACGCTAGAGTTTCTTGCCCTCTCTTCTATAGCGAAAACAGCCTCGTGAACCGGGTGGTAGGGAAAACAGAAAAAAAATACTGAATCTACATAATACATTTTAGGTTTTTTTTTTGGTCTGGGTATTTATGAGACCGAGAAGTCTCTCGCAGTTCCTCATACCCACGACACAAGACTCGATCTTAGTGTGGGGTCAGGACTATGTGACTTTTGGGTGTATTTTATGGGTTCAAATAAATATTTTCATTTTCATTTCATTTTCAAAGAAATAACTAAAAACAAAAATGTACCAGCAGATTTACGTCTCCTAAAAGGTTATTCCATCTAACACGAAAGCATATGAGTTTTTTTTTCAATTTCCACGGAAATGAATCAAAAGCAACATCCATTGGGTCGTTATCTCCAACATAAGGTCGAGGGGAAAACGATTTAGAACCGATTTAAGGCATTACAATCAGATCTCTCGAATTTAACTGTTTTCCAATGATTACCTCCACGTTTGTTGATTCTAAATGTTGAAGATGTTTAGGTGTTCATATTATTTGCTATAATCTTATATTTAATGTATATGCTGTGTACTTTTGGTTGTCTCTCATATATGAGAGGTCACCTGGATAGGTACCACCGCAATGTATACTTCTTCCGCCAAACAGCAGTTTAAATGCACTGTTTCGAATTAAAGGATATTGTAGCCAGAGTAACTACTAGCTGTATTGTGACTTAACCACTCATGTCTTAGGATGACGAGCGCAGTGGAATGCCAAAGATTGCTTTGAAATTCATATTGATATGACTTGGCTACGGTCCATGAACGGTCGTATCGCTTACTATCAGGTGCATAAAATGATTTATTGCAATAAAAAATATTCCACAATCCGGGCATCGATTCCAAAATGTTAAATTCACATGCTTCCACTATTTGAAGAGCAGCAATGACTTGACTCATTGTTATATTGTACGGCTATTATACGCTGGGTATTCCCCTACGAGATCGAATTTGAACTACAGCTCACGAAATAGTGGAATAGCAAATTGCAGTGGTACAGGGCAAGACTTATAAATACGGAGTATTGCAAAAGTATTTGGAATATTTTAATTTTTTTTTGAAGCCAATATATGAAGGAGATAGGCGCTAGATAATGCTTGAGGCGATCCTAAAATAGAAAGAGAGTTTCCGTTCATCAATTAATGGAGTTCTTGGGTTGATAATAATGAAAATTATAATATAATTGTGAAATAAATTTTCATTTACTATTAAATCAATAAAACACTTCTCTCTAATTTAGGTAATAAAATTCACCTTTTCCCACCCTCAAATAGCGAAATAGCTAGAAAGAAATTGCTTTTAAAATAGCAAATAAGTCTGCAACACTTGCTTATAATTACTTAGATACGCTAGTGTCGCGCCGTGTTCTATCTCCACGTCGAACCGAGGGTGACGAGATCAGGCGCCATTGTCGCCTCGATCGCTATGTCGACAAAAGAATATCCGCGCTACTATTGGTTCTCGATAAACACTTTTAAGATTAGCTCTACCGTAGAAAAATACCTCTTATGATTTTGTAGTTTTTTAAATCTATGTGTGGCGAAATTAGCATGCTATTCGCATGAGGTATGATCGCTCAAGGGCAGTGACCAATTGTGTTGGAATAAATAGTAAGTGAAGTCAATAATAACATTTCACAAGTTATATAAATTAGCTAAATGTTGTGATTTGCATGATATGTGGAATCTATGAAGGAAAGAGTTTTCTTACGAGCCCATTTATAGAAGAAACTGAACAATCAATTTTGTGTTTGGAATTTTAGATGTGAAAAATTGTTTACAAATTCTGTGAGGGGCAATTGGCAATAGCAGAAACATAGAACACGCTAAGGCTTCAAAAATAACCAGGTGGTGATGTTAATTTGAAATAGTAATAATTCCCATTACTAGTAACCAAAGAACACCATTAATTACAAAGAAATATTTGGAATTTGATAGATCCTGGCTTCCAGGAGTTACAGTGGTGGATGTGAGGGTAAGGCAGTCTCCTGAACATCTACCACCAGTAAAATAAGGCGGTAAAAAGTAAAGGTGGAAAGGTTAGGCTTAAAAAGGGAGTTTTTCGTCTATTTTTCCGTAACTATTAAATTTAGCAAATTATCCACGAATACTGCCGTACGATGACAACTCTGTATCGGCATTTCAATCCATTCGAAGCTTTCTCTAACCTCCGTTCTCTATATCCTATCTATCTTTAACAAGAGGTTAAAAAAAATACCATTACTATGTCGGTACAATTCTACACTTCAATAAAATAAGATTGAAATATAGGTTTGTTTTACCTAGCTATCTTTAAACATGTGCACCATATTTATATATCTCTATCTTTGTTAGCTGAAACACAAACTGTATCGAAATATCTTATGAAATCTCTAGTTAAAGATGGATAGATTATAGAAAACGGCTGTAAGTCGTAATCAATTTCACAAATTAAACAAATGGTAAAGCCCGCCCTTAGATCACAACAAAGAAACTTTCCTGTCAGATTATACAGCGTGTAGCTACATTGTATAGCGAACAAAGCACATCTGATTCTACAAAGAAATACCTGCTTTTTAGGGTGAAAAGAGATTGGCAACCTTTGTTCATGTATTTGCCGAATGTTTCGATACGGCTTCCTGTTTTTTTATGGCTTGTGGTTATGATAAATATAAATACAAGAAAGGACTGTGAAACTTAATATCGTTGAATAATCGTTGCGAATTTTTTGTCCCTCGATGAAATCTACTTTTTTTGTAGGGAAAAATTTAAATTTTCAATGAAATAAACATAATTGCGATTCAGGTCCGGAGTTCTTGAAGAAATGTTCTTTGGTTCGAGTCCGAGTCGGGTAAAGTGATATTAGATTTTTCAATTATCAGCTCAGAGAAATTTTCTATTTTCAAACTGTTTTTTGGCAATTATTACCATGTAGCCTATTGCTAACTAAAACTCAAACAAAATCATGAAGCATAATATAACCATTAAAATTCACCACTCCTGACCACAATGCCGTAATGGATCGTCAGCTATCGAAGGCCATCCATCAGCTGCCATTGAAAACGTCAGCAGCCGTCGATTGCGTTTGAATTTCGTTCGTTTTATTCGGGTTTCGATTGAGCTGTTTGATGCGGTCTAGTGTTTCGAATTTAGGGTCTTATTACGAAGGAAATTGGACAAAATAATTTCAAACTCCTATTAATTTAAATGTATGATTGATCAAATTTCGTTGCGAGTAAAAGACAAAGAGCCTTCCCCAAGTAGTGTTTTGTTTTTAAGGATATTGTAGCCAGAGTAACTACTATAAATCAATATTTATAGTAGTTACTAAGATAGACTTAAGATGTTAAGTCTCAATAGACTTAACATCTTGCGCCACAGGATGACGAGATAGCGGAATGCCAAGCATTGGTTTGCAATTTAAGGTGTTGTTTGGTTTTTCTACTGTTAATGAGCGGTCGCATCGCTTACCATCAGGCGAACGGCATGTTCGTCTCGCCATTCATAGCACAGGTATAACACGTTTTTTTATTCGTTATAATTAATAAAACGTAGTCCTAACCCTACACCCAAATAATATGTAGTCGGTTTTGGATATGAAAAACTTCGAAGGACTGACACAAACAAACAAAGAACATCTAAATAGAGTATTATCCTTATATGCTATTGTCATGATATTAAGAACCTTCGCGGACTGTATACGATCCAATATAAATACAATAAAACCCTGAACAATTCGTGATTCCAGATCGAAAATTCCAAATTGGATCGCCTGACCTTTAAATCGAACTTATAATTTCACGGCACTGCTTCTGGATAATACAAGATCGTTGACTTTAACTAAAGTAGTAACTGAAAATTTAGTTTTATTTAGTTTGTTTGACCGGATAGCTACAGTATAATCTGTATCTGTCTGTATCTGCCCGTGAACGTCCCACTGCAGGGCATGGGCCTCTACTATCGAGGATACGATTGAGAAGTGTGTGGGCATATAGTCCACCACGCTGGCCTAGTGCGGGTTGTTGGACTTTACACCATGGAAATAATTTTAAAGTCACCAGGGTAGTTTTATTGCGATGGATGTCGAAATGAGCATGTCGTTCACCTGATGGTAATAATGAAAAATGTCATCGATTCGTTTCCATTAGTCTGAGTAAATTACCTACATGCATAAAAACTGAGGATGGGCACAAAAAACTCCCATTAAACTTTGATTGATCAATGTGTCGGGCCAATTAGTACCATAATGAAAATGGTTTTTAAGGAATATTTAACTATTTTTGTTCGAAAACTTTTTGTAATTTTTCTTCTGTATCTATGTCAGGTCATAAACGTCCCACTGCCGGGCACGGGCCTCCTCTAAAATCAAGAATACGATAGGGGGTAAGGCCATATAGTCCATCACGTGGTCGCGGGTAAAAATCCCAGGGCACACCTTTGACTCCTTGGAGTCGTGTGTGTATTGATAGTCAATCACCACGCACTATAAAGGTGAAGGAAAACATCGTGATGAAACCTGCATACCGTAGCGAATTGCAAGGACTTCTATCGTGTGTAAAGTCCACCAGCCCGCACTAGTATAATATTTGAAATAAACGAATTAAATGAACACCTAACAGTCCCACATATAATCTTAACCCAGGTTAAAATACACGACTTTTTGGTCTTACAGAACTGACTTAAAATAAATATTTGGGAAACTTCAAATCTTTATATTCTAGCGGGTAAATTACTTCATTTTTCAGACAATTTATATGAGTCGATACTTCTAATATTGGAGCCCAAAGTATCCTCAACGTAATGTGACTTTCATAAGAGATACCTCTGACCCTTTTGGGGGTAGAGGCGTGAATGTATGTATAAGAGTGGATATAATTTACAGGAAAAAAATATCTACAGTCAATAAGATTAAAACACTCATTTTTTTTTTTTTTTTTTTTTTTTTATTGCCTAGTAGGCAGACGAGCTAGCGGCCCGCCTGATGGTAAGCGGCTACCGCTGCTCATGGACTTCCGTAGTGCCAGGGGGCCAGCACAACAAAGTCGCTGCCTACCTCAAGGATAGAACTCTCCTTAAACCTCGTTTGAAGAAGGACAGGTCATAGCGCTGAGGAAACACCGATGCAGGGAGTTCATTCCAGAGCTTGCACGTACGTGGTAGAAAAGAACGCTGGAAACGTACCGTTCGGGAGCGGTACGCCTCCAGGTGGTGGGAATGAACTCTACTGCGGAAACGTGTGGTGCGATGGTACATAGGCGACGGTGGTACCATCTCAAACAACTCATCAATTTAACCCTAGACTAACGCAAATACGGATGTTCTATCTTCCTAAACCTAAAGACGCATCAAAACATTACGGGTTAAGCATTTAAGAGGCAATTTGGCCGGGCCATTATAGCCCCATTGTGCTACGGCTTGGAGGTCATCAGCGGTACAATAGACCCAGGGTATATCCGGCCCGAGCGGGTCTCTAAGCGAGTAGGGTTATTTTATATTTAGCGTTAAAATACACTTGGAATGTAAAATCGGGTTCGTTTTGAATTGAGGTTAAATACGATATAAATAGCATTTAAAATAATTTGAAAGGATACACAAAAGATCAGTGTTGTAACGTGAGTATACGAATTTATGAGACTTTTCTGTCTCAAAAACACCCAGACCCGAGACTGACATCTGTGGATCACACAAATATTTGTCTAAATGCGGGTTCGAAGCCACGGCCTTACGTTTCAAAGCTGGTTTCATATTAAGAACCGTCATAATCTATACATCTACACATATAATATGTTTGTAACAGATAGATGTCTGTACATGGAATATAAATGAGAAAAACTGATATGAGGAGACTGTATTACCGTAATAGATCCCAAAACAATGATTTTTAGAATTTTTGTCTGTTTGTTTGTGCGGTTGTGCGCGATGAACTCAGAAATGGCTTAACGGATTTCGATGAAATTTGGTATAGAGGTAGCTAACACCCTGGACTAACATTTAGAATACTTCTTATCCCGAAAAATGCAGTGTTCCCCTGGGATGTGGAGGTAATTTCGATAAATTTGTTTATTTTTTTATACTCAAAGGATATGACGGGACTGGATTATATGCCTTAAGTGAGAATAAGACGTGACGGGACGGAAAAATCACAAATAAATATTATAATCATCCGTGGTTTTAGGTTTTTTCCTTTTGAGAGGAGAAATAGGGGTTAAATAAGGTTTAAGGTAGTATCTATCGATTTTAAGTTTATAAACATGTTGTAAAGTTCAGTTAATCATGCAGACAAAGTTGCGGTCAAAAGCTAGTAAAAAATATTTGTTTTGAAAGGTAAATGTAACGGCCCTATAAAGAAACCTTCATTAAAATCAATATATTGTATTACTTATTACGAAGTTAAGCGTGTAATGTATACTTTACGCAGGAAATTCATTTTACGATCAAAAGTTCGCTTTCTCATTTATCGAATATTGTCTTAAGTCGTTACTACTTTGATTATAATACTCTGTCAATGATAGGCGGTTATTGGTTTTCGGATTTAAGGCACAAATACAATTTTCAACTTCTAACCTTGGATCAAATATATTATACTGTATATACTAGATACAGGCTTCGGAACAAAATCACACGCCAAAAGTGGCCGAGGTTGCTTATACTAATACATTTGAATTTCGAACTGCGAGATGTAGCAACAAGTCTTAAATTATAATCAACTTCAGGTAACAATAAACTTTATTTCTTTACATTAAGATTTATTATGTTTTTGGACCATACTAAAATCAAATAAGACCACACGCTTATTTGTGCTCTTATTTCTCATGCTGTTTTTCAGGCCGTTACTTATAATCTAGTGTATATTTGATCGAAGCTTCTAACCCAGTATAAGAGTAATACATACACCTAATACTGAATAAAGTTTGTACTGGCCCCATAGAGACATGTTCAATACCCAGTGCTGAATTTTCTGAAGTATGTGTGTATTGGCAGTCACACAACGCATCATAACGGTGCAAAAAAATATGCTGAGAAAATCTGCATACTACGGTGATTTAAGTTCTGTATCTGTATCTGTATCAGCCCATATACGTCCCACTGCAGGGCACGGGCCTACTCTACAATCGAGAGTACGATTGAGAGTGGTTAGGCCATATAGTCCACCACGCTGGCCTAGTGCGGGTTGGCAGACTTACATACCATAGAATTTTTTATAAATCGCTATGGTATGCAGGTTTCCTCACGATGTTTTCCTTCACCGTTTTAGTGCGTGGTGATTGACTATCAATACTCTCATGACTCCGAAAAGTCAGAGGTGTGCGCTGGGATTCGAACCCGCGACCACCGTGAACATGTTGGCAGCCGCGTCTAGTCCGTTTACCAACAGGCCACCACGCACTTCAGTTTAAGTTACATAAAATAATTAAATAAATACACCTAACAGTCACATACATAGACCTGACTCTACGCTAAGATCGAGTCTTGTGTCGTGGGTATGGGGAACTACGAGAGTTTTCAGTCTCATAAACACCCAGACCCGAGACAAATATTTGAGAACCTCACAAACATTTGTCTCGGTGCGGGGCTCGAACCCGCGGCCTCTCGTTTTACAGTCGGTGTCTAACCAACTGCGCCACGGAGGCTGTTATTTCAAGTAAGAATTTCTATGTTGTATAAAGCCCCTAACACTTTAAACTAGCGTGGTGGAGTATTGGGCCTAATTCCTTTCAATCATACTCTCTATGATAGAAGTGGCCCGTGTTATACAATGGTATGTATCAAGATACATAATATACAGATACCAAAATATTATATTTTTCAGGCAACCGGAGAAGTCCTTACAATTAACTGCAACTGCAAAAGAACGTTATTGTAATTTTTACGTCACTTGCATATTAACTCTTTGTGTTCATCAGAAAGGCACAAACATATTTTATTTATGGAAAATAGGCTGTATAATAATTCAGTTTGAACTACATGCTGAAGGCCCAACTCAGGTTTTAACTTAATGAAATTTGAATAATTTATATTAAACTTTATAATATTCCTTTACCATCTTTTTAAACTAACATTGTCTGATCGTCGTATGTCAACATAATCTCTCTTAAAATTAACAACCATTTCATAAAAAGGTACAACATACAGATTAAATCGGCCTTAATTTTTTCATGTACACTATCACGGAACATATCAGACGAAATATAGATGTCCTGGCACTTCTGCCTACACCTGCCTTAAGGCGCGAGTACGTATGCAGGCAATTTTTTATGTCGTTGATAAATAAAATCCCATTGGACCCGTTTTAAATTGTTTTCGAGTGTTAACTCATTTTCAGGCGGTCTGACGTCCCTCTCGAGTAAGGAATTAACGCCGTTATCGCTGGAATACAAATAGGGAATAACAGGGACTTGATTTATGTCATATAATGGTTTTAAGAGCATATTTGTGTAGTGGGTCGGGTTGTGGCTGAGATCCAGGGTTCAGTTGGGAAACATTTAATTTGGCTAACAAATAACTTGTCTATAAATACTAACTAAAACATGTTAAGTCTAAGGAAGATTGTTTTATAATTCGTGGTTTGGTTTTGCTACTGTCCATGAGTGGTTGTATCGCTTATCATTAGGGGAATGGCATGTTTGTCTCGCTATTCAGTTGTTTTAAGTCTCAATAGGTCCAGTAGTTACATTGGCTACAATATACTTCAAACTGAGACACAACAGTGAATTTACACTGACATCACGTATTTTCCACGAATAGGTAAAACTTTGTAATAGTCGCTTTCAATGGAGCGCTATGAAAATTCTAGAAGGAAGTTTATGTCCAGCGGACTTTCTGATCTAAAGAGAAAGAGATAGGCATGACCTGGCAATGAAATCCCTAAATAATTAGATAATAGGCTATTGGCCTCAATTATTATTATTGTTTCTATCGAAAGACTTCGTTTTGCATAAACATAATCTGGTAGAATGTTTTAAGTCCGTTTGTTTATAAGTATGTTACAAACAAATAAGGAGTGACAGAAAAGGATGCAATATGCACTCCGTGACGTTATATTGTATAAGGTGTATGCGTTAAATGTTGGTGGTAGGAGTGATAGAAAAGGATGCAAGAAGAAAGACGTGACGTCATCTTCCATAAGGTACACGCGTGCGAAAGAGAAAACAAATGTCCCCATGACACTATAAAAATATGAATATCTCAGCCATTTAACAACCAATTTTAATGCTGTTTTCGAATTTATGTCTTTTATAAGCGATATATTTTTTTTATAAAAAAATCTTTATTTATACTAATATTGCAGGTTGTAATAGGTGAAATACAATAGCTGTTTTAGTTAAAACTGTGCTACAGCTATTAATAAATTTAGGAACCATTAAAAACTACTAAAAATCATACCTCGGACACAACCCTATTGGTACGGCGCCCAATAAAAACGCTACTATTAAATGCCTCAGTCAAAACTAAGAAAAATTAAACGTGTGAGAATACTGTGACTACGGTAAGCACATAAAATCGCTCCGGATCGAATACCAATGAGGCGAAATAAGGGTGTAGCAGTTTACGTTCTGAAAGGGGTGCAATTGTTTAGTAACGTTGTCATTTGAAGATGTTCGATTATAGTGAGTCTGGAAAGTTTTTTTATTGATTTGAAAATTATTTTGTCAAAGGAGAATTCCAATTTTACTATGATATTTAGTAGCGGTGCGAAGATTTTTGTGTCTCGATTAAATCTATTTTTTTGTGTAGGTAATAAATAGACATTTTCAATAAATATAAACATAATTGCGACCCAGGCCCGGAGTTCTTCGAAAAATGAACTGTCCAATAAAAAATATTGTTGTGACTTCGGCTGTGTGAACAAAATGCAAAGTGTTATGATAATTACTTTATTTTATTAAAATCTATCGGCCAGGATAAAACAGGAAAATGACAGGACAAACCATAAGAAATTCTATATTACATTTTAAACAGTATCGGTATCGGAATCAACGATATACCGATATTATGAATGAGCACGCTTCTTTTGTATAAGAATTCCTTTGAGTGACGGCTATGTGGAAAAGGCTCGTCTTTTATCACATAATGGGACATAAAACAACTAATCAAAATATAATTAAAAATTATAAACGCTAAATTGAAAGTTGAAGGAAATATAAAAGACTTTACCTGCCTGAAAAATGCAAAAACCTGTACCAAATTTGAATATGTACCGATGAGCGATAAGACCAAATTGTAATTTATTGATTTTAAAATTGAGTATATATTTAATTCTCCAATAATGTCAAATGTTTAAGTAATTCAACCCTTTTAAAATCCGACCTGATAGACAAAGACTGAAACCCCTTTCAATCAAAGAGGGATTTATCCATCTATCGTATATGATATAGTTCGTAGATTCTCTCAATGACGTCTTCAATTCACGACTCAAAGCTGCATCAAACTTAATCCTAAACGGTAGCTGATACTAATTATTTATTTATTTCAATCCCTTATTCCAATACATACAGAAATAACGTCACATAATGTTTAATTTTAATGAAAATCACATATTTCAAAAGAGCACAATGCACATAACTAGTTATGGATCATGTAATATGTTAGACGTTTAGGTGTTTTAAATCAAACATATCTCACTTGTTCAGAGTCATTTGTTTGAATGCCAATAAAAATATTAATACAAAATCAATAGTTAGCATAATTACGTAACAACTAATTGGAATTTGTAATCGATGCAAAATTTGTACACGTCAGTTTTAGCTTATTGCTAAAGGAATTCCATGTTATCGGATTACATTACAATCACATAATGCCTTATTGCTGAGCTATTAGATGAAAACTTTCTTAAAGTCTGCTAAACTCTTGGCGTATTTTTCCGTCGCTATATTTATGCATATATGCCATGGAGATAGGTTTCTTATATGTCCGGGGCCTCCTAGGTAGGTACCACCGCAATGTCTATTTCACCCGCTAAACTGCAGTGTTAATGCACAGTTGTGCTAGAATGAAGGACATTGTAGCCAGAGTAACTACTAGACATATTGGAATGGCATACTCGTCTCCCCATGCATTGCAATAAAAAAAATGTTTTGAATACAAAAGTTGTGGTACGAATATATCTACTATTGTAATTAATTTTCTTATAGTTTCATACTCGTGACAAAATCTCCGTGTGTGTTTTTTGCATCACCACATGCATTGATAAAAAAAACATGTTTTAAAATCTTTCATGTAGCGAAGGAAAGCTGTATACAATAATAACAGGATTTATGGCATAGCGTTTAGCAATCAACTGCAAAATTACAGTCCACAGGTTCGACGCATGCTAGAAACTTAGAGTATTTTACTATGGAGGGAGAGCAGGTACTTCAAAAACGTAGAGAAAAATGGTGGCGCCAGACCTTTATCTGCCCGCCTATTGGCTGATATTTGACAGATTGTCCAACATGCACGAAATATTTGGATAAGAAGAATAAAAATAAATGGTTTAGGGCTATTGAATTCCACTCAAGCTCATTTAAAAGAATAACAGCTAAATTTACTTTGGGTTTTCAAATTAATTTATAGCAACTTGTTGTTGATTAATTAGTTTAATTTTCACGATTATAGGAGCACTACAAAAATTACGAACAAGAAAATATTAACTTTTTTGAAGACGCAAATATATGACAGTGCTTCTTCTATATTATAAATACTGTAAGGCTACAAACAAATACTTCTTCTGGTACAGGGTGTTGTAAAATCAAAAAGTTTTTTATACTTCCAGATAATCATAACAAAACTGAACAGTTGGGTCAGTATTATGTCACTCTTGGGTGCATTTACTCAGCTACAAAACCGATACTCTTTATCGCTTCAACCCATCCCTTGTACCACAAAATTTATGTGGACGGGTAAAAGAATCCGAAGTGCTAACGAGTGGGTAGAGCGGAATACAAATCGCCATTAACGGGAAACGTACACGGACGCCGCATTGTGATGGGCGGGAGCGAGCAATGTACTTGCAAATCGAATTTCGATTGAAATAAACGGAAGAGATTGGGGTTTCGGCATAATGACTGACTAATACATGGAGTTTATGCTGGGGTTGAAAATTACTTTGTTCGTTAGATCATGCCAAATTTCTGTATATCAGTGGGTCTTAATTTTGGTTTAAATTAAAAGGATTAGAATAGAGATTATTTTTTAATTGGAAATATAAAATGTTTTTACAAATAGATGATTTAGTTATAAACTAAAGTCCAATACGACGTTATTCATATTTTGATTTTTGATCAGCCCCTATACGTCCCACTGCAGGGCACGGGCCTACTCTACAATCGATAGTATGATTGAGAGTGGTTAGGCCATATAGTCCACTGCACTGGCCTTATTCGGGTTGGCGGACTATTCATATAATAAAAACTATTTTAGTCACTAAATGTTTTGTCTATTTCAGACGTCTTTTGAATTCAGTTTGAGTAAAGTAATGTAGTCTGTAGAGTAGCTACATAAAGCTACTTACTTTACACATATCAGTAAATAAAATATAACAAGTGTTTCTCATTATATCATGGACTTTATGGCCTAACCACTCTCAATCGTACTCTCGATTGTAGAGGAGGCCCGTGCCCTGCAGTGGGACGTATATGGGCTGATACATACATACAAGTGTATATCATTAACAATAAATTTAACACAGACGTTTATAGTTTATTATCCTCCTTTAATGCATCTTTGTGCTACCTCTGTATATTTTGTATAAAATTTATTTTATTATTAGCCTTTTAATTATTCTATTCCACTTTGATATTTTATCAATATCAATATGTTTTTTTTATTCCGTTTAATGGCGAGACGCGCATGCCGTTCGTCTGATGGTAAGCTATACGACAGCTCATAAACAGAAGCAGAACCAAACAACACCTCAAATCACAAAGCAATGCTTGGCATTCCACTGTGCTCGCCATCCTGCGACATAAGATGTTAAGTCTCAATATGTCCAGTAGTTACTCTGGCTACAATGTCCTTCAATCCGAAATACAACTGTGCTTCTACACTGATATTTGACGGGAGAAATAGACAATATATGTTCGGAGATAATGTTACTGACTCATTCTAGCCTACCTATTCCTATAATAGCTCCAGATAACTACCATAGGGGTGATTTCGTACATGAAGAATATTGAAAACGATTATTTCAATTCTGGCACCTCGCTCTGGTGTGATGTTTGTTTGAAATCTGTCCTCGACAAAAAAACTTATCCCATTATCCATTAAAAGTCAAAGGATTCCTTACAACATCTAATTTTCCAAGCCGAATATAACCGAATACCAAACTCTATAAAGCAATTTAGAGTTTTGTATACTACTACAAACTAATATAAATTTAACCAATGTCAACTTAATATTGGTTGAAATTAGAGGAGTTTATGAAAGATGTTTTTTGTTGAAATATTAACATAACAAATTGAAGTTTCGCACGTTTGCCTAGAGCAGGATGTGAAGGCAAAATCACGTCAACAAAAAATAAGTAGAATTCCGCATCTACCCCTATACGAGTATATTACTAATCTATGATAACTACATTATTCTCTCGTAATTGAATTCAATAACCTAGATTACTTTACAGTGATCGTTGATCCTGAACAAACAAGACTAAGGGACCATTTGTCTAACAATACCCAGCTCTGCATTATGTAATACGAGTATGTAAATAGAATTAATTATTCATAAAGTTAACGGCGGAGTTAGTTGAGCGTAAGCCCTACATTGACACGGATTTAACTTCAGCACATGTTGAATGCTCTAGTTTAATTATATGTTTATTTATTTACACTTTGGGAGTATCCATAAATTACCGCAGACGTTAAAGAGAAAAGGCGTCGAAGAAGTGTGACATTGTGTGAGGTATGGTAGGGGTCCAAAATTTTTTGACATCACATTTTTTTAAAATAAGTATATTATTTTATATCTAAGTATTACAACACTTAATTTAAATGGCATAAAAATAGTTGCAACTCAGTATGTATAAAATTGTAAAATTGTAACATCACACTAGGCAGGCGAGGGGTCACAAATGCGACAAGCCGGGGCCAAATAATCGTGTGACATAATTTATGGATAGCGCCTTCATACAAATGTACATTGTAATGGCGGACTTAATACCGGAGGCATTCTCTTACAGTCAAACCTAAGGTGATGCAAATATGAGGAAAGGTAGGTGCAAAACAATTGATTTAAATAAAATTAACATAATTAACATAAATATAATTTAGACAGACTTAACATAATATAACAAAAATATATTTGGTAAACATTGTATATGTTATGTACTAGACTTTATTAAATTTACATAAGGTGAAGGAAAACATCGTGAGGAAACCTGCATACTATAGCGATTTTTATGAATGAGCCCTTTGGGAAAAAGGCGTGAGTTTATCATGTATATAAAAATTCACAAAAACATTTCGTGTTAACCACAAAATTTTCCACCAATAAACTATGTACATGAGCAATTTCAAGCACCGTACCGGAATTACCCGCCAAATATTATATTTTTATTCAAGCAATTTGTATAACAGCGTTGTTATGGCAATCATTTTGTCCCGGCCGACATAACGAGTCAATTTCTGGGTAATCTTTCGTGAAAGTAATTTTCCTGGATGCCTCACGTCACGGGTATTAAGGACCCCGGGTGGTTTTTATGCCCTGGAGTACCTTTGTATAAAAATGTCCTCTGAGAATATAATCTACATTAGTTAAGAATAGACTAAATTGTTTTACATTTATGTATATATGTATTTACAACCAGTCATCATGGCGCCGTTGTTAAGACCCCAACTGTGAAACGTGAGAGCGCGGGTTCGATCCCAGCATGTAGACAAATATTTGTGATATCCACGGATATTTGTTTCGGGTCTGAGTGTTTGTGAGACCAAAAAAGCCTCTCGTATACCCACGACACAAGACTCGATATTGGTGTGGGGTCCAAGGGCTATGTATGTAACTGTTGGGTGCATTTATTATTATAAGTCATCCTATTCATTTCACTTTATCGCTTTCCATCAGGCGAACGACATGCTTGTCTCGCCATTAATAACAATTAAAAAAGGCGCCTGATATGGCGATTGGTTTGCCAGTCGCCCACTATCACGTTGTAGGACGGAACACACAAGGCGAAACCGTGGCTGTCCTTGTAGCCCGTTCTGGGAAAAAGTCCTGATTTTTGTATGTAAATAATATGTATGTAGATCATTACTATAAGCTATAGTATTGTACTCGTAAATCCTACAAGTGTAGACAAAATTAAAGTCTTCAATAAAGTAAAATAGCCGTTGGTATTTAATAATGTAATTGTATTTTAAAACGAAATTTTCAACTCAAATATTCCTCTTCATAAAATTCAACGAGGATCTTAGGAAACATTATCTTTAATGTACTTGTAAGACCAAGTGCCGATGCTCCCTTGAGCTTTGTAAGTATTTGTGAGTATAATAATTACAAATATCTGATTAAGGAGATAATATTTAACTTAAAATATGTTTAAAATATGGCGGTCTATTGTCTCTGCCTAGTCCTATGGGATACAGGCGTTACGATTATGTATGTATGTAAAATATGGTTTCTTCATGGTTACTAAATTGGTGTAATAGTGTATTTTTTGGAACGAAGTTCCTTATCGCGCGGTGTGAAAGGGGGCTAGACGGAAAAAAATCTCACGAAAAATAGGCACGACACTTTAAAACATTTGACAATCGTTTTTTATTTCTTTATTTGTAAATGATGTCATACATCTTATTTAACTCTAATAGAGGCAATAAAATATCCAAATACATATTAATATGTTAAAGGATATAGTAAAAACTAAGAATACGCTGAAGCCCAAAATTAAGTGGGAAACGTTGCAACAATTTCTATTTTTCATCAAATGTCATAAATCAAATTGGTACAAAAGAAACATAAATTGCATAAATATGTGTAAAAAATACATAATGATGGTGATACCCAAATGATTCTTTTAATGGTGACATATAATTAAAATAAGCTAATTAAGTTTATATTACATTATATTTGTTAATGAGATCCAATCACTTACCGTCAGAGCAATTTCCTTAATTTCCGGCGTCAAAAATAAACTGCTCAATTTCAAGTTATTACTCAAGAAATTCTAAAACATCATCACAAACATACGGCCCAACTTGCCAAATGAGAAGTTTTGATAATTATCAAGACAAACAGCTAATAAGTTTAACTAGAAGAACTAACGAGCGGTACGTAATTATAACTTCTGATTTGGGACCTGCGTGTGAGTTACTTTTATGTGATTTAATTAAGTTTGTGGTAGGTAGGATATTATAGAAGCGAATTTGGAAAGGACCACGTAAGGAACACGTAAGGAATGTTATAGTGACAACAATGACTAGCTTTTCGGGTTGTTGGATAAATGTAACCTCCGTTGTCGTTGTTTTTTTAGATAAGACTTAAAAAATTAACAATAACTTAAAGATTAAAAAAATGTTTAAAGTTCTAATTTTGATGGTATATTTTTGTTTTCCAGCCTTAGTTACTGTACTTCAATTATATAGTCATGTCAGTCAACATCTCTTTTATTCATTCAATCTTCACTACATAGTATAAAACAAAGTCGCTTTCTCCGTCCCTATGTCCCTATGTCCCTTTGTATGTTTAAATCTTTAAAATTACGCAACGGATTTTTATGCGGTTTATTTTAATAGATAAAGTGATTCAAGAGGAAGGTTTATATGTATAATAAGTACATATTATTGTGCAGAAATCTATTTGTACCCGGGTGAAGCTAAGGCCCGCTAGTTATCTACAAACCAAATTACATATTTTCTAATTATTATTACAAGACAATATTTTTGTTATTATTCAACAACGCATCTTCAGCCTTTTAATACTCACTGGGGGACATAATCCTCCTCTAAATTGCATAATTTCACCCTGCTCTTAGCTTGTCGTATCCAACATCTGCCAGCGACCTTTCGCAAATCCTCACTCTTCCTTGCTGGAGGACGTCGCAGACTACAAGCTTACCCCAGCGGTTACCGGTTCTTCAACAAACAATTCTTTGGTTTTGTTTTGTATAAAAAAATACAAAACAGCATCAAAGAAACCACTGAAGTTTAAATTAGAGCTGACACGAGTTTAAAACAGCACTTAATAAATAAAAATTATCATTATTATCTTACAATTTACAGAATACAGTAATACTAAAAGTAGCAGTAGGTATTGGATGTTTAGATTTGTTTTCAACTTAAAGTTATTAGACGGTGTGATATTTCTGAGTAAGTCGGTAAGGAAATTATTAATAATTCGGGTTATTATGAATTGTCCTCTGAAAGCAGTATATTCTGCACTATTAAACTTGTATACTTTATCATAAATATTTTACTAAATAGGTATTAATAAAAATAGAGGAATACAAGGAATTGTGGCCTAAACAAGATAAGAGTAGCTTCAGCCATGCAGCGGCAAGATGGATCGTTAATGGTCGATCGGTTGAAATAGTAAGTCGCAGCCCAAACTCAATAAAAATGGCAGACTATGAGAGAGGCCTACACATAGCAGTGAATAAAGGTAATAATTCATGTTAAATACCTGTTATTGTTTAATTGACTCTAAATTTGTTCTTATAAATATTTATAATAATAAATACACCCAATTGTCACATACATAGTCTTGACACACTAACATCGAGTCTGTGTCGTGAGCATCAGAACCTACAAAAGACTTTTTAGTCTCACAATTACCCAGACCCGAAGCAAATACCTGTAGTTCAACTAATATTTGTTATCACTTACAAACAGGTACATACATGACATGCTCGTCTCGCCATTGATTGATGTACAATAAATTAATAAACACCCATTTCGAAAACTACTTTTGAGTTAAAGGATTTACTTATGTACAATATCAATTACAATATATTTTAGTCCTTTGTTTATTTAGTTGTCATATTTGTGTAAATTGTTGAAACTTAATCAAGCAACTTAATCTCACTCTGTAATGTAATTCATCAAATGCACAGAATAACTTCAAAGCCAGTGTATAAAAATAGTAGTAGAATGTTCATGCTACAATCTTTCCTTAACTAGAAAATGAAAAGAGACATTGTTGCTACAAGGTTTAGTTTGTCAGGTTATAAACTTACAGATGTCTCGTTTCCCGTGAAATGGAACGTCCTTATTTTACTGTTGGTTTTCTTTATTAAGTTCCTAGTATATTTCACTGCTTAGTTTAGTAGTGACAGTATTTTTTTTATTGTATATCTAGCTGTGTATCTATTTATTAGAATTGCATTTTTAGTGCAATGAATTTCGAGACGAGCATGCCGTCCTTCTGATGGTAAGTGATACGACCGCTAATGAACAGTAGCAAAACCAAACAACGCTTTAAACTATAAAGCAATGCTTGACATTCCACTGCGCTCGCCATCGTGAGACATAACATGTTAAGTCTCAATATGTACAGTAGTTAGTCTGGCTACAACGTCCTTCAATGTGCACAACAGTGCATTTACTGCTGTTTGGCGGAAAAAACAGACATGCATAATTTGATTTCAAAACTAAGGATGGCCTATCCTCTATGGGCCTCTTCAGCACATTTGGAGTTTCAAAAAGATGACCGTGAAATTCGTGCTTAAATAAATATTAAATGAACTTAATTTACGAGTAATAGATTTCGTCTAAACGGTGATAAAAAATATGGTCTTTATTATTATTAAACTTTTTGTCATAACACAATTGAACCGTTAAATATGACACCAAGTAACTTAACCACGCATGCTAAAGAAGACTGTCCACAATATCCTCATGACTTAAACCTACGTTTCTCTAACTTAAAACCTAAACCCAGACTACCTAGGCTCGCAAAATACCAGACAGCCCTGTTTCTAACAAAATTTAGGCGGTATAATAAACGAAGATAGCACACTCGCTCGAGGCGACGGAAATTACCAGAGATTCAACCGATGCCAACCGAGATAGCTGAATGCTACGTGCATTTTCAGCTCACGTTTTGGTAACATGGTAATGTGGAGTGGAAAAATGGATTTTGAAGTGTTTAATAAATATTAATGATAGTCATGACACTATAATAGTGATGAAAAGTGGTAGAAGGAAGGTGGTAGGTCACTCATATGTGAGAGGTCGCCTGGGTAGGTACCACCGCAATGTCTATTTCTCCCGCCGAACAGCATTGTAAATGCAATGGGGAGTTTCGGATTGAAGGACATAGCCAGAGTAATATTGGACATATTGAGACTTAACATCTTATATCTCAGGATGGCGAGCGCAGTGGAATGCCTGGCATTCATGAGTGGTCGTGTCGTTTACCATGAGGCAAAAGGCATGCTCGTCTCATTGCAATAAAAAAAAATATGCAAGAATCTATGGCATATAAAGTAAGCCAAACCTTGGCAAGTGTGGTGTACTATGGCGTAAGTCCTCTCAATCGTACTCTCGGTTATAAAAGAGATCTGTGTCGTGCAGTGGGATGTAAATTATACAGATACAGAAGTAGTTTCATGATTAGTCTTCGTGATGTATGTGTTTATTTGAAAAACGTAAATAAACTATGTCAAGCTTCCTAGCGCCCAAGCGATTTAGAAATACAAATGCGCCCAAACGTTTTCGGGCCACGACTATGATAACCAGCCGAGGACCTTTTGAAAATACATAATTCAAATAGTTATACTATTTTATATTGGTGTAGTTTTGTCTGTTTTTATTATGAGCCAATAGCCTTTTTAAAGAACAAATGGTAGGTAAATTTTAACTTTAAAAGTATCTATGGACTATCACAAAATAGCCCTGAAAGTCTCAAAAATCAAAAGTTGCTTGGAAGAGATTGCCTTCTGCAATAAGGCCGTTAATTATACTTATTCTAATCTAGTTTTAATATCTATGTCTTCTCCTGGTGTACAATAAAGAATATATAAATAAATAAAGTCATAATTCAATTGGATAACCCTAACGTGATTAAAAATCAACTTGAAATCTTGGGCTGTAACGGGTTATACGAAAATATCAAGGTGCTAGGAAAATATAATAAACTACATATTTAGACAATCACAAACATGTGAAAATGCAGAAACACGAATAATAATCCACGCCCCAGGCTACCGGCTAATATATGATCCGCTTGCGTATTCATGTATTCATGGCGTATTGTATTCACATATTCAGATCCAAAGCCGGCCGCGATTCTTCTGTCCGCTCTAGTGTTGCCGGCATTTAAAATTTATAGAAATAAAATTGATTTCCCGATTTTATTGGAGTTTCTTATTTATATTAACTTTAGAACTTTCGTGCTCATGACTTATGAGGTGTTTGTATCTATATACGTCTCACTGCTCGGCACGGGCTTCCTCTATACTCGAGAGTACGATTGCGAGTGGTTAGGCCATATCGTCCCCTGCTGGCCTAGTGAACGACGGACATATCATGCCAAAATCCCTATGGTATGCAGGTTTCCACACGATATTTTCTTCATCGTTATAGTGCATGCATTGGAACGTATGTGAGCTAATTCAGGTACAGTTTTATATATACACACATAAACTCACGCCTTTTTCCCATAAGGGGTAGACAGAGGTGCACATTTCGGCTTGGTTCGCCACCTATCATATCGTGGGACGGAACATACGGAAATGTGGGTGTCCTCGCACCTCTGTACAGTTTTATTTTAATGTTAATCATTCGTTTTTACATAAACTATGAATTAACATTTACCTATTATTCCTAAAATAACCAATAAATTCCAGAAAACGGATAAATAAGTTCCCGAGTGGAAGTCACGTATCACTAGCGTCAGATCTCACAAACGAACGGATGATCTTATTAAGTTTACAGGAAGGCGCTGGACGCAGCCGCTTCCGACAACTCGCTGTGAACATATACAGCATATCGAATAGTCGACTTCCTACTTATAAACCAGGCTAATACTAGATACATAAACTCACGCATTTTCCAAGGCGTAGGCAGAGGTGCCAGGACACCCACATTTCGCCTTGTATGTTTCGTCCCACGATGGACGAACGATAGGCGAACATATGCCATAACGAGCACAATTTCGGGCTGAAAATGAATAGAAAAATCCAATTTCACTTTCCCCAGGATTCGAACCCGAGACCTCAGCTTTGTAACCTTACCGTGGTATATTAGGCAGGCAGGCTAATACCTACTAGTTGAAATGAATGCGAATCTTAATTTTTCTCTAACTGACTAACAAAATTGAGCTATGGTTATAACCCTCTTTGTTATACTTAAGCAGTTATACTATCTTTCACTCCACCGATTTTCTTCCACAGTTTTTTTTTTGCAATTTCACCTTAACTTTTTAACGTCTCTATCTGAACTTCAAAGATCAGAATACCTCGGTGAAGCAGCTGTACTACGGTATAATCAGAACGCTGAGATCGGGGGTTCGAATCCTGGGTCGAATACTGTCATACTGGATGTTTCAATATCAAATCGGCGCGGCGTCAGAAATTTGTGCGCGATATGAGGATAGTCTCTCCCCACCCCCACACCCCTCTCTTCCAACGCGAAACGTGGGTGTACTTGTAACGCCTCTACTTACCCATGCTGGGAAAAAGAGTGATTTTACATGTGTATAAATCGTTCGATTACCTGGCAACACCAACACAACACATATCAAACTGCCGACATCGCCATATCAATGCATTGTGAATGGGATTTGAACCCAGGCCTCGCCTTATGTGCTTAAATATTTTCCTCAGCGCTAACCCAGAACCGTATATCTTTATTTCCTAAGTGCTGTCTCGTGTTTCGGAAGTCGGCAAATCAAAAATCCAATACAACTTGGCAAATTTATTGAGAGTGACAGGTTGGAATTGCGGTGGATATGGGTTCCAATACATTTATACATACAGGGTATATCAAGACTGCTACCGAAAACTAAGCCGGGTGATAGTTTAAGCGACTTCAGACACAACGCAACAGAAAAAGTTGCAAAAAAAGGGACAATTTTTTTTTTGTTATTTTTTTCCTATGACCATAATTATTTGGGTGGTAAATACATTTTTTCCTAAAATAATAGTGTATACCCTTTTATTTATAAATAATCTAAGGTATAAAAGAGTTGAAATTATTATTTCAGCATAAACTATGGATTTACCACCCAAAAATTATGACATTTAAAAAATCATTAAAAATAATTGTCGCGTTTCCTTGCGAAATTTTTAGTTGCATTGTGGTTGTAGTCACTAAACCTACCACCCGGCTTCGTTTTCGGTAGCAGTCTTGAGATACCCAGTATGTACGTACTTAAAAGATGCCCATTCATAGTATCTGTAAAATATCGTAGATCCTGATATCTATACTGCTTAAATTTTATTATAGCATTTTAATGGTTTTTCTTTAAAGTTTTCCTGTTTTATCCCGAGCGACAGATTGTTATAAAATAAAGTAATTATCATCATATTTGGCATTTTGTTCACAGAGACGAAGGCAAAAAAATATTTTTATTGCACTTCAGGTTAATTTCACCAAGAACTCCGGGCCTGGGTGGCAATTATATTTATATTTACTGGTGGTAGGTCTCTCATATGTGAGAGGCCATCTGGGTAGGTACCACCGCAATGTGTATTTCACCCGTGAAACTATACTGCATAAATGCACTGTTGTGTTTCGTATTGAAGGACATTGTAGCCAGAGTAACTACTGGACATATTGAGACTTAACATCTTATGTCTCAGGATGGCGAGCGCAGTGGAATGTTGCTACTGTTTATGAGCGGTCGTATCGCTTACCATCAGGCGAACGGCATGCTCGTCTCGCCATTCATTGCAATAAAAAAAAACATTTTATAATTACAGTATATAACGATGCTACGAGTATATCGATATCAATGTTATAGTATCGACAGTGCATGGTGCACCATTATTTTTCAAGCATAGATGCAAACTTCACGAACAATATCGTAAGCTGATCGTAAGCATGTTTCGGTTACACACAAAATGTTACATTGCCGATGTACGTTCTATATTAGTACGATTACGAAATAATTTTGGAATATCTACCAAAATACATTGCTTTCATTCGCTAATATTGACACCTCCCACGCGAAAACTGACCGCGCCTAACATACTCTTAAAGTCTATTAAATAACAGCCCCCTAACCAAATGACAAGCGCTTCTAAGCTATTCTCTTACTACAATCGTTAACGCCTTGGCGTAAGCGATCTTTTTAGCGTTCCGAAACTCCGATTACCTTTCACAAGGACCTTTTTATAACGTATTTATAAGAAAGTTAGCGTTTGGCGTTGTAGAAAACGATTATATTCTATTCTCTCGTAACGAATGAATAGAAATGTTGTAATCTTGACTAATATTTTTCTATTCATATTCTCTAACCGCGTGATTTATCTATATATGTCATTGTCAATTTTTTTAGTTTTCTACCGGCGATTACGATTGTAGAAAGTCAAAGTTGAAATGCGTGGTGGCCTGTTGGTAACTAGACGCGACTGCCAACGTGTTCATAGTAGTCACAGGATCAAATACCAGGGCACATCTCCGACTTTTCGGAGTGATATGTATATTTGTAGTCAATTATATACCAAACACTAGAACTGAAGGGAAACATCGAGAGGAACTAAAAAGGCATGTAAAGTCTGCCAACCCGCACCTGGCATGGACATGGCATGGCATGGCATCTGGTGTACTATATAAACGAATCCCTCTCAATCGTACCCTCGATTGCTAAGGAGGCCACGGTATATACACAGGGTCCATACACATATGCAAGCAAGTAAGAATCCCAACGTAATTTTATTTGGATTCACCGCAAGAAGATATAAATAAAAATATAATTTTAAATATACTGAACAACGGAGATAAATTCGCGTAATAGTCTTAGAAGTAGCACAAGAATGCACTTTTCATTTCAACTGATTTCAGATTGCGAATAAATTGAATCCCACTACATTAGAGTGAGGTATGGGCAATTAAGAGAGTGTTGTAATGTGAAATGCAACAATTACAAGACATTTTAATGCTGTATCAATGTTATTTACTTTGTAAACACTACAATTAGTGCAAATCATTGTTTGGTTTCTTTATTAGTCTCTTTACGCGAATACTATACATTGAAATGCACACACAATATACACTATTTGTATGTCTCTCATTTGCATGATATATTCAAATTCAAAATATTTTAATGTGGTACAAAGGTAATTACACAGGTGTTATATTGGTATCTGCATTCCCATAGCATCATCCAGCCACATTGGCATACAATAATTAAGGTTAGAATATAAAAAAATATACCTTTAAAGAAATCAACCAAACAATTAAAATGTAAAACGTAACCAATAATATAACAAAAACATAAATTATATTTGGCACAAATTCTATTGTTATTAATTAATTAAATATATATATAATTTATTACGCCTGTACAAAAAAGAAGATTATTTATACGGGGTATTTCAAGACTGCTGCCGAAAACGAAACCTCATGAACAGTAGTAAAACCAAACCTTTAATTACAAAGCCATGCTTGGCATTCCATTGCGCTCGTCATCCAGAGACATAAGATGTTAAGTCTCTATATGTCCTCAATACTCTTGCTTCAATGTCCTTCAAACCGAAACACAGCAGTGCACTGCACTTTACACTGCTGTTTAGCGGGAGAAATAGATCGTTCAAAATATCATCTCAAATAAAACTAGGATACAAAATGCATGCACTTTCCAGATATTAAATTTCTAGAACCGTCCGTGCAACTCAAACTGTTTAAACTTTAAAACCAATTTCATTACTAAAACACATTTAAGAATTGTACACCAAACAATATTTCCAAAGTAAATTTTAAAAATAAAATTTTACTCCGCGAAATTTGTCTTGCGAACGCTCATTTTTCACAGTACAGTGGCGGTGGGGGGACAACCCACTCCGGTTCAAATAGAGATGATATGACGGAGTGACGTTTATTATTAAACTTATTTAGCACACTGTCATATTAAATACATTTCCGACGGTGAGTTTATTTTTTTTATTGCAATGAATCGCGAAACGAGCATGTCGTTTGCCTGATGGTCAGCGATACGACCGCTCATGGACAGTAGCAAAACCAAACAACGTACTAGACCAGCGTCTGACTCCTCCAAATTATACTCTTGATTGTAGAGGATGCTCGTGCTATGCAGTGAGACGTATAGGGTCTGATACAGTTCAGTATAATAAGTCAATCTCTTGTTATAATTTTAAGGTTTACTTGCACTAAAAATATTTGCCTATTCGTTCATAAACCATAGAGCGCGATAGGCCATCTCTAGTCCATGGTGCTTTTTTAACAAACTCGTAGTCGTTTAATTTTATTGCCCGTCTTAATGGGACGCTTTCCTCAGCTCTTTTAAAACCACTATTAAAAGTTAAGACATTTTAACGGCAGCCATCAAGGAAACCGCTTACTTAAGAACACATTATGTGTTCAAGGTTCAAGAATGGCAAAGATATGGGCAGTGAAATGGTGAGTTTTGAGTCCCATGAAGTATTGAGAAAAAATATTGTATGATCGACAAATGTTTAGATTGACTCTGTGTGTTAAAAAAATATAAGAACACATTATGTGTGCGTTTAAGTTTCCAGAGTAGCAAGAGTATGGGCAGGGAAATGAAGAGTTTTGGATCCCATGAAATACCGAGACAAATTTTCGTATGATCGACAAATGTTTGGTTTGACTTTGTGTGTCAAAAGATTCATAAAAACAGATTTTGTGCGCATTAAGTTTCAAGAGTAGCAACGATATGAGCAGTGAAATGAAGAGTTTTGTATCAAGTACTGAGACATTTGTTTGTATGATCGAGTCATGAATTTTTTCTCAAACTAAATGAAAATACTTTATTGAATCTCTAAAATTGTATACATTATATAGATTCAGTCACTTTTTAAGATTCAGTCAATTTTAAATTCTTAATTCAGGACAAAAAAATTAAGTATGACCTATAGTTCAATAGGAAATGGATCAGCTTCTATTGGTTAGGACTTAGGACCGAACAGCGCTGATTTTCGGCCGCCACTTTCTCCCTATAATGTCTATTTCTCCCACCAAACAGCAGTGTAAATGCACTGTTGTCGGATTGAACAACATTGTAGCCAGAGTAACTACTCGACATCTTAAACTTAACAATACCTGCTAGTACGCTTGAAGACAAATCATTTTGTTTGTGGAATAAAAAGTGTCTATTCAGAAAAGATCAGAAGCAAAGTCCAGGGACTGTGCTGCGAAAAAATATGTATTTGATTGGGAATATTTATTATTTATCCTTAAAATATATTATAATACTGTAATTTCCATAGGGACTTATCAGAATCTGAAAACTCTTACCAACTAGGCAGTCATACATAATATGCCTAATTATGTTTTAGAAAATTTGCAAAACAAATTTAATATATTGCCAACGAATTTATGAAACGAAACGACAAACTTTCCTTAATATTGTTAAAGTTCGATATCACGTTGCAAAATTAATACAATGTTTCACAAAATCAAATTCTGGAAAAGCTCTCACACCGAACATAAAGTATGCGCATAACGCTTGATAGGGCGCCGAGCTTTTACGAGCTTTCAATGTTGACATTAACTTTCAACAATTTATTTGCCAATTAGTATGTTTTTATGAGTGCTTAATTTTTAAGCTCTTCATAAGAAATATTAGAAAATATAAATAATTAAGTTTTACAACTGAAACTTAAAAGTTTACTTTCTGGCAATCAAAAATATTTCTTTTTATATGTAAGAAGAAACTAGGTATATTTTTAGACGTTTACTAGTAATTACTATGATTCAAATAAAACATATTCATTTAAATTGCCTTCGTTATTTTCCGGAAATCAAACTTATTTTGGAAATAAAACAATGTTTCAAAAACCAACTTATGATTTGTAAAATGAATTTACTCTGTTTTCTTGAACTGATTTTTTAAGTTAACTTTCCTATAGACATGAAAATAATACAAAATGAGATAATTAGTGTGGTTGACCTGTATTTAACGATTTCTTGTATTATTTTGCGAGACGAGTATGCCATTCGCCTGATGATAAGCGATACGACAGCTCCTTTACAGTACCAAAAGCAAACACCTTGAATTACAAAACAAAGCTTGGTATTCCACTGCGCTAGACATCCTGAGACATAAGATGTTAAGTCTCAATATGTCAAGTAGTTACTCTGGCTACAATGCCCTTCGAACCGTAACACAATAGTGCATAACACAATAATGCATGTTTAGTCGGAGAAATAGACATTGCGGTGGTACCCATAGATTAGAATTACATACAGAGATTGGACCTACCCAGGCGACCTCTCACATAAATGAGAAGCCTCCCATCAGTAAAATATACCACCAATATTTCAAAAACAGCCAAGCAAATTAGTCAAAAATTTAAAAAATATGCGCCATTTTATTGCACTCGAGGCAGGTGCTTCTCATAATGATAACGATGTTGTGATAAAAATATTTAAAAGTTACTTGTACATTAGTGGAGAACTGTATTCAGCAAATGTACATTAGATATAAAGTGATTTAGGTGGCGCAGTTGGTTAGACGCCAGCTGTGAAACGAGAGGCCGGTGGTTCGATCCGCGCAACGACAAAAGTATTTGTGTGAACCACAGGTGTTTTTGAGTGTGTTGTGTTGTGTTTGTGTGATAAAAATTCTAACAAATCGCTATGGCATGCAGGTTTCCTCATGATGTTTTCCATCACCGTTATCATGCGTGGTTGACTATCAATACACAAATTCGTCTGATCTGTTTACCTACAAGCCACCACGCACTGATATTTAATTATCTTCTTTTATTTAAAAACCATTATTTTTCAAATTAAAAAAATTATGCAGAATCTGATATATTCAATGTGACGTCTTAGATTCACAAAACTATATCACCTAAGTCTAGACTGGTCACGAAAGTACTAAAGACATATCCATCATTATGTTTGCAAGAGTACTAGACATAAACTGCAAAAGTTTGCGACTAAGACAAATTGTGATACGACCATTACAGATGAAACGCCAGTTGAGTACAGCTGATGCTTCTAGTATAAGTATTTTTAAAAGCCAGTCTCTATAAGCTATCTATCTTTAACTATAAGTTAAATAGCTACCATTAGCAGTACAGTTATTTTGATATTGAAAAAGCTCTTTGGAATATTACGAGAAAATTGTTGCTTTCAACTCTAGTCTACAATAATAAGATATGTTTTGATTACAGATATGTTGCAATAAACATTAAAATGTATCTACATTTATTAATGGTGGAGAAATTAATTTCTTGTTAAAGATAGGGTAAAGATTACCTGCCTATTGTATCTAGTATATATGGCAGAAAAGGAAAGTCATGGTGGTGGTATCTGCTGGTGGTAGGGTTCCCATTTATGAGAAGCGGCCTGGGAAGGTACCATAACAATATCTATTTCTCCCGCCAAACATAAGTTTTAATTTACTCTTGTATTTCAGTTTCAAGAACATTGTACCCAGAGTAACTACCAGACATATTAAGGTTTAACATCTCATGTCTCAGGATGGAGAGCGCAGTGGAATGCCAAGCCATTGCTTTGTAATTCAATGTGTTGTTTGGTTTCGGTACCATTCATGGCCGGTCGTATTGCTTACCATCAGGCGAATGGCAGGCTGGTCTCAACATTGATTGCAATAAAAAAAGAGACTAATACTAGACTTCTCGAAAAATAAGATCAATATTCAGAGAAATATATAAACATTATGAAATAAGCATTTTAGAATTCATTTAAAAATTCAAACACAAAAACCTAAGTACTACGTGTTTTATTAGTTTTAAATTGAATGTGAGAAAGCAAACAGCCCTCAAAGCTTGTTTTTATTTAATCAAAACCGTTGAAATAGTTCAGAGTTACAAATACACAAACATTGCTTTTACATCGGAAAACTCGGAGCTCAAATAATATTTTTAATCCTGCATCACTCCATCCGATAAACAAACAACACGCAAATATTGGACCAAATACTGAATGTAAAATGTGGGCGAAAGTAGCAATACTCGACTGAACAGTGGTTCTTAAGAGGGCGCTAAACCCCCTCAAGCTGGAGGCTTTAGAAAATTTGTAAGGGATTCGAAGAAAATAAGGGGCTTTAAATTAATCGTGGTTGTAAGATGTCCACTCGGATATCGATAATCTAACAATGGTTCCTGTTTGCAACTCGGCATAATTTTTTTGTTGCATTGTTTTTCTGAATTGGCAAGTTGAAGTGGCAGTGGGCCGGGCACATAGCTCGTAGAACCGATGGCCGTTGGGGCCGAAAGGTTCTCGAGTGGAGGCCACGTACAGGCAAGCGAAGTGTCGGACGCCCGCCTACAAGGTGGACGGACGATCTGACTAAGGTCGCAGGAAGTCGCTGGATGCAGGCCGCTTCCAACAGGTCATTGTGGAGATCATTGGGGGAGGCCTATGTTCAGCAGTGGACTTCCTGTGGCTGATATGATGATGATGATGATGATTGTTTTTCTAGTCACTAAAACTTCGACCCGGTTTCGTTTTCGAAAGCAGTCTTGATATACCCTGTATATAGACCTGACCCCACACTAAAATCTAGTCTTCTGTCGTGACAACTACGTGATTCTTTTGGGTCTCAAAAACAAACCCGAAAAATAACTTATGGTTCACACAAACATTTGTCTCGATGCAGCAATCAAACCCGCGACTTCTTGTTTCACAGCCGGCGTCTAAACAACTGCACCACGAAGGCTATCCAATTATCCATTAAATATAACATTTATACAGCTTTCATCATAAGCGAGAATGACAAGACGAGCACGTAATTGTCACGCCAGCCCATAAATAAAAGCACCACTCACAACTTATTATTATTAAAAACTTGGCAATGCACTTCGCTCGGCTCCCCAAAACATTAGAGTTTTAAGGCAACAGATGGTACTGTAAAAGTTAAGTTCAAAAATGGGAGCTGCTTGATTTTTTATGTGCATTTATAGTCATTACATACTTACGTTCAAAGAAAACACAGTGAGGAAGACACATGATTTTTTACACTTATATAAAGTCAGCAAACCTGTACTAAGCCAGTGTAGTGAAATGGCCTAACCCCCTTCAGTCGAAGACTTTATTTTATTTATTAGAGTCTCCAACGAAGATAACAGATTACATTTATATTTAAGTAAATATGTATCCTTCTGTGTGTGTCTTCTGTCTGTGATATTCAATAGCAGCAGCGGCTATCAGATTTGTCTGCAGGGGCGTTTCGTGCTCAGCAGTAAATAATAAATAACAATAAAAAATGAAAAAAAAAAAATTATTGGCACAAAAGGAGCACACAAACAACTACATTTTATAAGTAAAATTTCTTAGCACTAATTACCGTTGTAGTATTTTATTGGACTCTCATATCCAAGGATAGATTCAACTTGTGTTAGTGATGGTGATTTTTATTTTACGAGGCATCAGAGAAAACTTTGCAGCTACAGAAATTGTATGTGCAGTGCGTGATTACTACCTGATATTTCAATATAGATTTACTTGTACTATTAAAGTGGGCGGTATAAGTTTGGGAACCATTTCTTTAACGTTTAAATAGGAAGTTAATAAAATAGGATGTGATAAATCTGACGAAGTCGCCGTTGGCAGTTATTTGAAGGAACCTCGGTTTAAGATTGACCGGGAGACGGCAGACGTAATTTATGTGAGCTGTATTGGCTTGTCCAGCATTATTCAGCTATACGATAAAGCCTTTTGGAAGCATTTTTTGTCTCATCACAACATAAATCTACTTGAGTCTACTTGACCGAGATTTACAATCTTAATTATTAAAGACTTAAGTTTTTTTTGAAAATATTCTTTCACCGATATTCATCAGGGATAATGTAGGATACTAATGTTGAAATCATTTTTCAAATCGGTCCACTAGTTTCAAAGCTTATTCAATGCAAACAAACAATGAAATCTTTCCTCTATGTATACGTAGCATTTATTTTTTATTTATTTCCCAAACGTATTTGTACAACAACAAAGGTTGGTCCCCTGGCACCCAAACTAGGCTTAGCCTGTATTTTGGGCAACAGTGTTCTTCCACAAGGTTTCTTAAATAGTTTTTAGTGACACATTTTGGGATATAACAATTTACGTGTTAGTAAAACTCTATTAATTTAAGTTTATAATTAAGACTAAATAGAAGCACTACCACAAATTATTTTTACTATACTAAACACGGCTTTGTTCTGTAATATTCTCATGATTTCAAGACATTAGACGTCTTTCAATGTTTAGTAATTATTTGCTACTATGTTCTTCAAATCTAAGCAGAACAGTAATTACATAGAAATTGTAATAAAACTTTAACAACTAAAAGAAAATGCTGCTTAATAAATTTTGCTGACGCATTTTGTTAAGTGTGACGTGTCCGAATCGAATTATTGACTTGTCTTAAGTGCTCCTTAATTGCCCACATGACCAATAAATAAATATATACAACAATACTTATATTCCCTCCCCCTCTTGTTCCCTTCACTTCATTGCACTCGCTATCTTGAGACATAAGATGTTAGGTTTCAATATGTCCAGTAGTTACTCTAGCTACAATGTCCTTCAACCCGAAACAAAACAGTGAGTTGACACTGCTGTTTGGCGGGAGAAATAGATATTGCGTTGGTCCCTACCCAAGCATCACATATGAGAGATCTACCACCAGTATAAATTTTCAAAGTCCATCAAAAACATATTAAATATAGTCAGTATCAAAGTAAAAAGTCCTTTCACCAGCAGGTAAGGTTCTCACTTTAGTACATTTGCCTTGAAAATATCTTTAAAAGCAATGAATTCAGTGGCGTCAAATATTTTGCTACCCCGTGTCAATAAGGAACGGACACGAAAGACTATCTGTGAGAAATAAGAGCTCTGAAACATGTTTGCTAAGAGTCTAGCCTTTATTGATTTTGATAGGCCGGGAGCTTGGTCCTAAGAAATACATTTATATTATGTTACCATTTCTTCTGCGTTTGTTATAATATTATGATATTTCAGTTTTATTGATTTAAGCTTATAGCCACTTTTTCATGAGAAGATCTGTAAATATTGCGTTGTTGCCTGGATGAAAATGGCTTTGTTTTTATTTACTTGCAAAAAATAATATAATAAGAAAAAAGTAAGCATTGCAATCCAAATAAAGTCGCAACAGAGGAAAGATGATTACAAAAATTATTGACAAACTTGTGGCGGCCCGTTTTAAAATCTTTGTATGACCTGACGAAACTTATCATCAATAAACATTTATTCACTTCCCTATTTCTCTTTCAACCGTCCAAATATTTCAACAACATTTGATCAAACGTTGACAAGTGCCCTCGACTCTCGGGCTACACAGCTCTATCCACTCTCCCGGGGAGAAATGCAAATAAAATATAAAAGCGTGTAGTATGCGTTCCTTTGTATCCCGGGGAAATTCCGACAATGCGAATAAGTTTAGTGGCGGTGTGAAGATTCTACTGGAGTCAAATAAACAAATATTGGATCCAATTTTGTGACAAGATTTAGACCATTATATAGATAGCATTTTGTAATAAGATCATCTGAAATTTGATGTTTTGAAGTCAAATGCTTTGAATCATATTTAACGTTGATTGTTAATATATAACTAAGTTGTAAGTAATTTTGCATACATGTTGTCAGGGAAATAGGAAAAGACTTCTAGAATCTTATAATGATTGCCTCAATGGCGTGGTTGTACTAGGGTACGGTTACAAAGCTGAGGTCTTGGGTTCGAATCCCGGGTTGGTAAAGTGATATTGGATTTTTATATTGATTATCAGCCCAGCCTCAAGAATTTGTGCCTGAAAAGGCGACAGGCTCTCCACCTATTACATCGTGGGTTGGAACACACAAGGCGAAATGTGGGTGCCCTGGCACCGCTGCCTACCCCTCCTGGGAAAAGGGCGTGAAACAATTGTTTTTAAATAAACGTTTCCTGTTTCGACTGTCAATTAAAATTACAAAACATAAACTACATTAACACGAGCGAAACTGCAAACCTCGAATTATATAAATTGTTACAAAAAAAGTATGAACATAAACTAGCTGAATAATAAAGTGATTGAAGAAAATCAATATGTGTCGTACAATTTAATGTAAAAATGTGAATTTTTGATATATTGATTTCATTAATGTTATGTTCTATCGAAGCTTAACTATTTTACCTAGGGTTTTATGGCTAGCCCTCATAAAAAAAACATTGAGATCATAAAATACATCGTTTTTATTCAAAGACTAGCTGTGCCCGCGACTTCGTCCCTGTGGAATTTTACAAAAAAGTTAATTAGTATTTTTTAGTTGTTTTTTTAAATAAAATATTTTTCCAAAATAAATGTAGCCTAAGTTACTCCTTATTATATCAGCTACCTGACAATAAAAGTCCCGTCAAAATCCGTCCAGCCATTTCAGAGATTAGCCGGAACAAACAGACAGACAGACGGACAGACAGACAGACAAAAAAAATCTAAAGTCATTTTCGTTATAGGTATCGTGTATATAACAATATGTAGTTGGACATTTTTTTTTATTTTCACTTTACAAACAGACACTTCAATTTTATTTATATGTATAGATTAAATAAAATCTTGGATAAGCAATGAGAATAACATAAAAAAAACCTTTTGTCGTACCTATATGTAAATAAGCCGTTCGAGATATCGTTGGAAGAAAAATGAACGTAAAATAAACACGACAATAGATACAAGAAGGATTTCTTATAAGAACTCCAAGTTACTTATTCACTGTTTCATTTGCTCTCTGTACTGGGATAAAGTATTTTTATTTTATGTTTTCCATGTTATTAACGATGTTTTGTTAGTACGTGCACACGTCATCGTCACGGCTGTACCAGGGGTAGGCAGAAAGTATAAATCGCCACTTTGCTCGATCATGACATATTACTTTCGCTTCATCCACTTCTATCAACCTCTTCATGAATTTGTAGACCCTTGTTTAGGGTTGTTAAGATTTAGTTGCTTTGTGTTTGTAGTAACCAACAGCCGTTCTCTATAATCTATCTATCTTTAACAAGAGATTTCATTACATATTTCGATGTAATTTAAGTTTCAGTTAACAAAGATAGAGAGGTATAGATATGGTTCATATATTTATAGATAGCTAAATTAAATAAATATTTATGTATATTTTTGTTTCATAAAGCGTAGAATTATACCGACATAGGCATGGTAGCTATTTTAACCCCTTGTTTAAGATAGATAGGATATAGAGAAAGGCCGTTAAACTACCACCAGGATTTGTTTCCGGTAGCAGTCTTTATACACCCTGTATATGCCTGGTGCTTTACTGCCTGAATAGATCGCTTGAAGCGAAAAGACCGCCAATTATGTCACCAAATGTATCCCTATTTTGTTATGTTTCTATTTTTCTTTGTGTTTTCTTGTGTGGTGTATGAAGAGTTACTACTATTATTATGATCAACCTGAGTATTTTATTACAAAAAACTTACAAAGAGTCTTTTGATATTAATGTTAAATTACATGGAAACCAGTATACAGATTTAAAATAGCTGTTAAATTGTGCATCCAACTAATCTTATAAATGCGAAAGTTTGTGTATTTGTTATATCTTCACGCTCAAACCGCTGGACAAATTTTGATGAAATTTTACATGGAGCTAGCCGACGCCCTGGAGTAACAGATAAGCTGCTTTTGTCCAGAAAAATGTAATGTTCCCGTAGCATGAGCAAAATATTCAAATAAATTACATACTCTTTCAAACTCAAAGGAATGGGATAGGCAGTTTAAGGTACGGTAGTAACGTGGTGTTTAAATATGTTTATTAATTATTACGCGAAATAGTCCCTGTGTTTCTAAAGTGGATTCAAAAAGTATTCGCACTAACGAAGCCGGGCCGAACCGCTAGTAATACAATATGTATACAACAGATTAGTAACGGCCGGAGGCAACGTGTACGACAATGACAAGACAGCTTCTACATAGTACATACCTGCGACTGACATTAACTCAGGGCATCTGTGTTACATAATAATTCTCATGGCGCTGTTGATTAATAAACTGAGAGTGAAAAGAGATGTCGCGGATTCGATTACTGTGACTGAAGCTGAAGCAAGTGCGTGGTGCTCCAAGCAGGTAATAAAAAAATACAATATTATTGCCCGACCTGGGATTGACCCCCAGACCTCATCTTTGTAATTGGGTAGTCAATAACTAAAATGGATTACCCTGCATTATATGATATGAAGACAAAAGTCAGTCATCTATTTTGGACAAAATGATGACCTCAAACTCAAAACAACATGAAACAATAAGTAAGACCGTCAAAATGGCAAACTTGATCAAATTAAAATGGAGTTTCCTTAGGAAAGTCTTCCCAAAGCAAATATTATCTTAATCCAACAAATTGATTGATTCCGAAGTGGCAGATCCCTCTGTTTGATTTATAACTTTTTAATCTATTATATTAACTTTCTCTTTGTCTTTCGAGTTTATTTTACGCTCAGTAGACGTGGATGAACCTTGAAGTTTATTTTTATCGATTCTGTTACGATATTTGATTCAGATATTTTGATCTTGGGGAACGGAAGCCAAGATGTTGGTTAAAGACATTGGCCTCTTACATATCTGGATTGGGACTATCGCTCATTGTGGTTTCTGACAGAAAGGACACCCATTGCCATCGAGAGGGGTTTGAATCCAGGGTCGGGCAATGTGATAATGATTTTTTCCATTAATAATCAGCACGGAGTCAGGAATTTGAACCCAATTTGATGATAAGCTCGCCCCCTATCACATCGTGAGACGGAAAATACAAGACAAAATGTGGGTGAACTGTGAGCATCTCTGCCTACTCCTTCTGGAAAAACGGCGTGAGTTTACACATATAATAAAACGATCAAAAGTTAACAAATAACAGTTCGTTGTTTTTTCGTTTGGTCAAGGACAGACCTTGTAGCTTCTGCTAACCCCTTTTGGGAAAAGCACGAGTTTATGTAAGTTTATATTTTTATTTACGTCAATATATGTACTATTGTATAAATAAGTGCCTTTCTTAATTACTAATCACTTTAAATCCAGACTTAACTTTCCAAACCTAGATTTTCAAGACTCCAGCATCCGTAAATGAATATTCGTCAAAGCTAGCCCCAATGGCGACTCACGTATTTTCCCTGTTTGGTGAGAGTTAATCCATTAGCCGAGACGGGTGACTTAAATCCTACATTTTGGACTTTTGAAATGACGAAAAAATGTGTATTTTTTACGAGAAATAAATATGTGTCGTGATGTGGCATTTGAGATTTTTCGTATGCCCGTGTGGCTTAGAGATGGTTTAATAAATTAGCTATGGTATGAAATATATTGCTATATTTTATTTGGTGTACAATATAGAGCATAAATACAGGGTTATTTTTCAGTCTGATATTTTCTTTATTGAACTAAACTTTTAATAACAGTCATTATGCTGATTTAATATACTGATCTAACATAGACTGCCCTTTCTCTCTCAGTTCTCTTATGTCCATTCAAAGGTGCCAGGAAGAGATTGCCTAATGCAATGAGGCCGCGGATTGTACTTATTTTATATGTTATTTAAATTTTTGTTTCTCCTGATGTTCAACAAAGTATTAACTTTGTTGAACATCAGGTTATTAAAACAAATACTATTAATAACATTAATACTAATCATTATATAGTGGAAAACATTTAAACGAGGATACCAATTTTACTATGAATTTTAGTATCAGTGCGAAAATTTGTTTGCCTCGATGAAACCTACTTTTTTGTGTAGAATTTTTTTATGAATGTAAACATAATTGCGATCGGCCCGGAGTTCTTGGAGAAGAAGAAACTTAAAGACAAAAATCCAGCTATCTTAAGCAAGGTATCTTAATATTAAGCAAGTGACATAAGATTTTGAAATTCCAAAAACTTACCGACTATAAATAACTCGGTCTAGAATACAAACGCTGAACTTCACGGTTCACAACCTACTACGTGTAAGTCACTATACAAATGGAGCAATTCCGGAACAAAATCATACGCCAAAAGTGGTCGAAGTTGCTTATATTTATACATTTGAATTTCGAACTACGAGATGTAGCAAAAAGGCTTAAATTACAATCAACTTTAGGTAACAATAAATCTTATTCCTTAAGATTAAGAATTATTATGTTTCTGGACCTAAATTCAAATAAGACCACACGCTTATTTGTACTCTTATTTTTCTTGCTGTTTTTCAGGCCGTTATTTATAATCTAGTGAATATTTGATAGAAGGATGATATCAAGAAAAATAAGCCTGAAAATACAAGAATCAACAGGAATTCTATCGAAGAAATATTGCCCAAGTATCCCAAATTTGCACTAAAAATTTATGTTGAAAACTTGGAATTTTCTTTCCAAAGTGCCAATGAAAACATCGTAAAAAACTCAGAGCTGTGACTAAAGACAAATACTCGCGGAGTAGGGTAGTTAGCGAAGTTAAATTGGCAACTCTAGGGAAAATTTTAATTTTACTTACTTCATTAACCTTCAGTAGGATTTAGTGTTGGAATTTTCTTTTGATTGTCAACCTTGTGTTTGCGTGTTAAGATATAAGTTTGCTTAGTAGATTAATTCTAAAAGTGTTTGCATTTTTGACACATTTTAATTTGATGTTGTTTATGTAACTTTGTTAAGGCATTAGTATCTGGTTCAGTACATTTATGTAACTTTGGAGCCACTTCAAAGCTTTTTTTATTATTTAGGCTAAGAATAAAAACAATAATCAGGAATTGAACAAAATTCCATCAAGTAGCTTTTGCATGATGCGCATAATTATGCAAGAATATATGTAAAAACTGGTGGTAGGTCTGTCATATCTGAGAGGCCGTCTGGGTGGGTACCACCGCAGTGTCCATTTCTCCCGCAAAATAGCAGTTTAAATGAACTGTTGTGTTTCGGATTGAAGGACATTGTAGCCAGAGTAACTACTGGATATAAGGGACTTTACATCTTATGTCTCAGGATGGCAAGCGCAGTGGAATGCCAAACATTGCTTTGTAATTCAAGGATTTGTTAGTTTTGCTACTGTTCATGAGCGGTCGCATCGCTTACCACCAGGCGAACGGCATGCTCGTCTCGCCATTTATGCAATTACAAAAACACTACGTATTAGATTAGGCAGAGACCCGATTTAATCGTGACATGATGTTCAAATATTGATACCTTTTCTAATAATTTCTACTGGTTTCAACGTGTATTTCCTTACGTCGTTAACAAGTCATTATCGGTTGCCTAATGCCCCAACAGAAGCTAAGTCAATGCTTTTTCAGTTCAAATAATGGTCTATTGATTTCTTTCAATAAAGGGCGAACCAGTCTAGATTGGCGTCGAGGAATAATTTATGACCTGATGGTGAATGGGGTGACGATCAATAGTGATGTCCTTGAAGATTGAGAATTCATTGTACATTTTTTCTAATATTTGATTTAATCCATGTCTGGAAACTTTTTGTTGTCTTTCACCTGTGTTACTTCTTTATATAGTTTGTAAAAAATGTCTTTGTTGACAATGTTGACGTAAAGATAACATTCAAGGGCATTTTCCAATTACTTTAATTATTTGTAGCATGAAAAAGGCTCAGAGTACATAAATCAAAACACATAATATATTATGCTCAATAATAAAAAGCTAGTACCAAATACAAGTTGATAAATTACTTTAAAATAAGGGAATTTAACATTTATGTATGTAAGACGTACATACATGGGCTGCTACAGACCTTTGTTAAATCTGATATTGCGTACAAAATCTTGAAGCGTAATCATAAGTAGTAAAATCGATAACTTTCATATCAGAAACTAAGGAAGACTCTTCAGTGCCACATGTTGACACAAAATAGATTCTTTTTTGCAGGGATCGTTGATTCATTGGCTTGGAAAATGTAGAGGGAAAGGAAAAAAATATAAAAGTAGGAGTTGACTTATTTTTAAATATACCAAATTAGTTTTCATTTATTGGTTTACTTTATTTCTTTGGGACAGCCAGTCTAGTCATTATTTTTATTTACTTAAAGTTTATTTTATTTATTTATTTATAATTCTTTATTGTTCACAAAAATTTATAAAATAATTTTACAACTAAGGAACTTATAACATAAGTACGTACAAACGGCGGCCTTATCGTTAACGGCGATCTCTTCCAGACAACCTTTGGATGGATTGGAATGAATAGGAGAAGGAAAATCGAAGATAGTCATTAAAAAGGAAAGGAAGAAAATCATGTACAACTAAAAGCTTTATAAATAGGCATTATTTATATATATATATAATACAAGTATACACTTACATAAACTACACAAAGTAAAATGTGACTTTACTACATATATTATACTATAAACGTAACGAAAAAAAAATATATATATATATATATATATGAGAGAAAATATATTTATACATAATATATTACTGTTCTGACAAATAGTGCGTTCTGACTAATCTCTTAAAAATAGGCAGAGATTTAGCAAGTCTTATTGTCAGGGGTAGCTCATTCCATAAGCGAGCAGCATGGACAGTAAAAGATTTGTCTAGGAATGATGTGCTGTGCTTAGGAATTTCTAGAATCAAATTTTCTGAAGACCTAAAGTTTACGTCGCCGTAAAGACTAAATTTATTTTTCATTTATTCAAGTAGGTGTTATGATTTAAAATACACAAAAAACTGCAAAACCAGATATATGTGTTTGAAAATATTTCTCTCCATCATCACATAAAATTATTCAAACCAGTTATTTCAGGAGTCTCACGAACACCAAACTGGAATTTGAAACATGCACAAACAAAATTAGTGGTGAAATGGGGCTTAAAATAAATATGGAAAAACGACCAAGAACATGGGATTCGCGGGCTTAGGGTTCTGTACAATACAATACCTTTCCATACGATATGACTACAGGAAAATAATAAGCAAATAACAAATATAAATAACACCAAATATATCAAAGTTTTTTTTTATTTTTGAGTGGGTTTATTAGTTTAGAGACCTTGCTTTATCGTAAATAACAGCCTACGTCAATGAGTACTCAATATTTTTTTAGACATACTGACAGACGGACTACTATGTGATATTAGTTTACCGTTTTTCTTTATATTTTTATTTGCACGGGACCCTAAAAACAACAATAAACGTCGGCCGGCATAACAAATATATCAGATGACTGAGTGGCCAAGTTTTGTTTACGAGCGACAAAGGAATGCCCCCCTGCAAATGGGGGGTTATTTATAAAACGCTTATTGCTCCGCTCCCGGCAAAAATCACTTTTCTTTATAAAATATCGTTCAATATTTCAATTCATTCATATATCGATTCTGTTTTTCATGTCTAGCTCATGTCTCAAGTTGGTTATTATGGAGCTGAAAGGTTGTTCAGGGGTGTTTACTTTATGTTCAATCTCGGTACATGTAATAGGAATGTTATTTCAGTATACCTTTATATGTTTTAAATCGATAGATTCTGATTTCGTAGCTAGATCGGACAATGTATTTAACACGGTTTTATTCGCTTCGCCTGAATGTGTGTACACATAGTATGAATCTTTAAAGACGATTTTCGAGAACTTCAAAACGTCGAATTAACTTAAAATTTAGCATACTTATCCAGGACCAATACAATAATTAAAAATTAAATGACTACCTTATCCAAAACCACCAGTTTTTTTATGGACAACCTTATGTATGGGTAATTTATGCGCAGCTATCTTCCTTTGATAAGATAGACGATAGATAGACGTAGTAATCAAAACAATTATACAATATTTTCTAAAAGTTTTAAACTCATTATCAATTATTTTTCCTTTCTTAGTTGGGTTTTTATTGAAGCGTATATTTTTAGTATTTTCAATCTATTATTTATTTTTATAAATTCGTCACGAAAATATTAGCCACAAATAAAATCGCTTAAAATGTCTGTTGCGTTATTGCTATAGGATTCTTCAATAAATTTATGATGGATTAGAATGTACGTATATATGTATATGTAGAAGCAAGGAAGTCTCATCCCAAATCTGTCGTAACGTAACTAATCAAATTATATCTCAATTTCTATCTAAAATCATGTTAAGCCGGCCCGATGAACTGGTAATATCGATCCATAGCCCTGTCAATTTGTAGTCATGTCTGCTTATGTACAGGTATCTGTATCAGCCCATATACGTCCCACTGCAGGGCACGGGCCTTCTCTTCAATCGATGATTCGATTGACAAGGATTAGGCCATAGTCAATCACATTAGACTAAGGTTAGCGGACTTTATTTTATTTATTTATATTTACAGCACAAACTTAGAGTTTTACCAATGCGTTTGTGTTGTTAAAGTTTAGCTTACGAAATATTTGAGATAATTTTACATACCATAGAAATTCTTAAAGATAACTACAGTATGTAGATTTCCTCAAGTTGTTTTCCTTCACTGTTATAGTGCGTGGTGATTGACTATACATACACACATAATTTCGAAAAAAGAAACGTGTTTTTGAACCCAAAACCACCGTAAACGTATTTCCACACGCCTTCAACCAGCAGACATCTGCTAATATATTTCCCCTGATTTATATCGGAAATAAGGAAGGGCATTCCCAAGCTCTGCCAGAAAATTCTGAGCACTAAAAGCATCGACCCAGATAGACAGGTGTACCATCACAATAATGGATATATATACCAAGATATTTCGGGGGGCGTTGGACGCGTCTCAGCCATCAGTCATATGTGTGACAGCTTCCGGGCATTTCGAAAGTGGTCCGTGCATAGATAGGTCGGACGTTGGGCAATGTGGTGACGCGACAGAAAACTAATGTATTAAGGGAAAATTAATAGAGCAACAGCATTGAAATTATTTTTAGGAGTTCCTTACAACCTATTAAACATTGAAATTATTTATTTAGTAGTTCTCTATAACTAATTAAATCATTACATAGTATAAAATAAAGTTGTTTCCGCTGTCTGTGCGCTTAAACCTTTTAACCTATTCAACTGTTTTTATGCCATTTTTAGCAACACACAGATTGGTTCAAGAGGAAAGTTTAAATTATTCATAAATAACAAAACAACTTGTGTATTTAACTGGAAACCTCGTTTACAATTTGGATTAACTTTACTCTTTCTAATAGTTGATACATACATACACAAACTCTTGTTCCAGAAGGGGTAGATAGGGGTGCTACCAGTACACCGACATTTCGCCTTGGGTATTTCGCCCCATGCTGTGATATCGACATATCGAACACAAATTCCCGACTCCAGGCTGATAATTAATAGAAAAATATCAATTTTTCCATCCGGCGATTTGAACCCGAGACCTCAGTTCTCTAATCGTATTGTAGTTCAACTGCGCCATCGAAGCACCATTATGTCACACAACAATATCAGTTCGGACATTTAAAATCTATTGGGATGTGGCGCAAATCGGAACTAAAAAGAAAAATTTAAAATTATCAATCGTATTCGCGCATTATTTGTGATGTGTTTTCATAATAATAAATAATATATGATTATTAAACTGCTCTGATTTAAACCAACTTGTAAATTTTGTAATAATTCACATTGTAAACTGGTTTTGAAAAGAGCAACACTTGAGTTTCTTGCCCGTTCTTCTCTAGTGAAAACCGCTTTCCGAACCGGGTGGTAGATAAAAAAATGACTGAACCTAAATGATGTTGAACATTTGAATGGATTCAATAAATTATTTTCATTTTCATAAAATAAATAAACACGCATTTATACTTGTAGGATGACGGTAATAAAACTCATTGTGTTAATTATTTAATTAATATTATCACGACACGTTATAATTAACGGATTAACGGTTTATCCGAATAGCTGCGACAACTTGTTACTTTATAGTAAACACGCGTATGTCTATGCTTCACTGCCGACTGCTGGATCTCGAATATGCCTTGTCTACGATCCGGACGCGCTTTATATTGCAAACTGTCATGCTCCCACCCTTACTCTGACTGTGGGTAGTGAAATAGAACCACAATCGGGTTTCCTTTAATAAAATTACTTCTACAACTACCCGTACATTACCGACGGCCGATTTACAATTATTTAGCATATGAGCCTTACATAAGAACACCCCGACACGGCCATACTGACGTGCACACGTCCTCGTGTGTGTGTCTATACATCATTTGAGGACAAGTAAATTAATACTCGTTCGTTCATCCTGACTCAGTTCACATAATATAACAATTCGCAAAATGGTAATAATTATTATACAGTCTAGTCCGGAAAGCATTCCCTTCAGACAACCATTCAAGTGCGCAGATTGTTCCTTCAGTCTTAAAACTGGACCGAACTGTGCTAGACCGGGATAATTCCCCTTTAGCTTACACAAATTTCCTTTTTCTTTTCATAACTGGGCAGATCAGACTGTATTTTCTCTTCTTTTTTTTTTTCACAGGTCTCAAAGAAACCCCTCAATAATTATAGTAATTATTAATTATTAAATTACTTCATGTGAACTGTGTCTATGAAAACGTTCACCTTACAAATCTTTTACTAAATGTTATTTCTAAAAAACTCTTGGTATCAATAGTAGCTTAAATGCGTGGGTCGATTATTGTCATCGAGCCTAGCTTGATTCTATGTTTCGGGAGTAATAAGAGTGCACGGGCACCCTGTCGTTGTTTGGACCATGAGGATATACGAAACGTCACGTAGGTAAAAACGTTTTAAAATTACCACCGGATCCAACGCGGCCCTGTCCTGAGAAGACCCGGCGAAACAAACTCAGCGGGCTTACTTTACCACTGGAAATAACGCGACACGACCCAGCTGTGAGTAGATCCAGCGAATCACACTCAGTGGGCTTGTTTTTGGTCCAACTACTAAGTAGGTGTTATGTATTAAGATTTGATTTTGCTGCGCCGATACAGCAGTTCGGACCGGCGCGGCGGGGCGTGCTCTGCATCTGCCGTCTGCATTTCGTTTCATCGTAGAGTCCATGAAGTTTGTCTGGAACAATGCAATATCCCTTTTTGAGATTGGTATCTGTGTACCTTTGCTTTAAGGTCGTGTTTTCTTTAAGTAATCTCTATTGTTGCGCACTTCATCATATTTTCTTAAATTACTCTACGAATTAACGAAAGTAAAATGGTAAAACCAAATTCAAACAAAAATGGAAAGATCTCACCAATTTGAAACACTCCTGTGAAGATGCAGGTGTCTTGGAACTTCCAGGGCACACAGTCACAGCTCCATGTCACTGCTCCTGATAACAATTAATGGCCTAGGCAGGCAGATGAGTTGGTGTGTCACCTGATGGTAAGCAGTCACCGCAGCACATGGGCTATTTCAATACCAAGGGCACAGCTGAACAGATGTGCATCAATCTTTCTTGATTGATTCTAGTATTTTTTTCGTATAACTCCTACATGTAGGTAGTTACAATTTAATAGTCATCGATATCAATGTTACACTAGACAAGACGCTCCCTGTGAGAAATGTGTCCCACCTAGGTGCAGTGCATGTACCGTACACGAATCTTTCAAAAACGCGTAAGCGACCTTTTGGTCGCGAGAAAACTACATCCTGAAAGCGACCTAGCGCTGCATGGTTATACTGTTTGGTTAGACGACCAATTATTTGTTCCACGCTGCAGCGATTCAGTTTCAAGTTTTACCAAAATCGAACGAGACATTTGCATGGGATAGTTTCTCTATACGAAGTAATTTTATCTAAATGTTGGTAGTAATGTGATAGCCACAAATGGCAGTCACACATGAAAGACACACGACAGCTACACACGTGAGTCACACACGACAGTCACATACGTGAAGCACACATGACAGCCACATACGTGGGCCAAATATGACAGTCACACACGACAGCTACACATAACAGTCACCAGTCATCATAATTTACCTCAAGTTATTAGTTATGGTACTCACGTCAGAATCTGCGCCAGCTGATGTCGATAACCAAGCGGTTGCGGCTACAACGTAGGACGATCCCACTTCTGATGTAGGATGACGGTAATAAAACTCATTGTGTTAATTATTTAATTAATATTATCACGACACGTTATAATTAACGGATTAACGGTTTATCCGAATAGCTGCGACAACTTGTTACTTTATAGTAAACACGCGTATGTCTATGCTTCACTGCCGACTGCTGGATCTCGAATATGCCTTGTCTACGATCCGGACGCGCTTTATATTGCAAACTGTCATGCTCCCACCCTTACTCTGACTGTGGGTAGTGAAATAGAACCACAATCGGGTTTCCTTTAATAAAATTACTTCTACAACTACCCGTACATTACCGACGGCCGATTTACAATTATTTAGCATATGAGCCTTACATAAGAACACCCCGACATACTCATATTTTAATAGTATTTACATAATTTAATAAAATGTGCAGAGAAAAAAACATTTCTTGTTCTGACAACAACGCTTTCGTCTTCAGACAACCTGTGCTGCATCAACATTGTTAAACTACAAATACTACTGATGCTTGAACTTCACATCATTACAAAGTTCTAACGTCGAACACTTTGCCGGGATGAAGACACATTGCTAATGACGTCACAGGAGCAAAAACCTACTGCAGTACTAAGTTCGGAGTTCCCAACTGCAATATATTCAGTGCCTCCATTACACAAACTTAAGAATGTTAGAACAATGTAATCGAAGGCATTTTGGAAGTAAATTTGAAATAAATAATACTAGCGGCCCGGCCCAGTTTCGCCCGGGTGCATATAGATTTCTCTACAATAATATGCACGTATTATAAACATAAACCTTCCTCTTGAATCACTCTATCTAATAAAAAAAACGCATTAAAATTCGTTGCGTAATTTTAAAGATTTAAGCACACAAAGGGACATAGGGACAGAGAAAGCGACTTTGTTTTATACTATGTAGTGATACACCCGATAGTCACATAAATAGTCCTAACTCCACACTGAGATCGAGTGTTGTGTCGTGGATATCAGAAATTAGAGACTTCTCGATCTCACAAACACCCAGAACCATGACAAATATTTTAGGGTCTCACAAACATTTTCCTCAGTGCGGTGAACCCACGGCCTCTCGTTTCACAGCCGTTTAAACAACTGCGCCACGGACGCCCGAATACTGGAACGCAATTTAAAAATAAGTTGCGCTTAACTACGTTAATCCCGATTAAATGTACAGGCTAAGTGAGCCGTGCGCTGTTAAGAGCAACTTATTATTTGAATGGCGTTCCAGTATTCGGGCGTAAGGCTGTCAAAATTATGTAACAAACTAGCACATAATATCTATATAGTCTAGAATTATCAAAATACTAATTTCCACTATCAATTATTAAGTTTCATCAATAAAAGCGTTTTACAGAGAATTAATCTACAACAATACTGAAATTAATTTCAATAGAAATCTGATCCATTCCATTATTCCTAGGAAATTACTCTATTCATTCGAAATTCAGAAGATATTAGTTCTATGTACATAAAATAACCGAATATTATAACGATTAAATATTGTTTGTTTAGAAATTACTAGATCGAATTAAAAAAATCCATTCAATTATACATTGTCCTTGAGGAACTTAGGCGTTAGAATATTTTCAGAAAAGTCTATCCGCACCTGGGTGGAGCCAGGCCGGGTTGCTAGTCTTATTTTACTTTTTTTATTGCAATCAATGGCGAGACGAGCATGTCGTTCACCTGATGGTAAGATATACGACCGTTCATGAACAGTAGCAAAACCAAACAACGCCTTGAATTACAAAGTAATGCTTGGCATTCCACCGCGCTCCCGAGACTAAGATGTTGCGTCTCAATATGTCCACTAGTTACTTTGGCTACAATATCAATATTATAAATGTGAAGGTTTGTGTGTTTACCTCTTCACGCTCAAACGGCTGGACTAATAGTGATGAAAGGAGAATGTCCAATCATAGTATAGGTAAAAAATATCATTTATCCCGATACCGATACTGCTTAAAATTTATGATACCATTTTTTATGGTTTGTTGACGTTTTCCTGTTTTATCCTGACAACAAATTTTTGTTAAATAAAGTAATTATACCTCCTCCTGCTCTCCATCCTTGATTATGCGGATGCCAGTTATCTTGATCTCAACTGAGGAACAACTTAATAAACTTGAGCGTCTCCAAAACTTTTGCATTAGATTTATATTTGGATTGCGCAAATATGATCACGTCTCCGAATTCCGTAACAAGCTCAAGTGGTTACCCATTCGGTTTCGCCGGAATACCCATATTCTATCTCTTCTTTATTCTATACTTTTCAATCCCCATTCTCCCCCGTATCTTAATAACCGATTCGAGTTTCTTCATGATACGCATTCAAGATCCCTGAGGTCATCGGAGAACTTAACACTTAAAATCCCAGTGCATTCCACTACATTTTATAACAAATCGTTTACTGTACAAGCTGCTAGGCTGTGGAATTCATTACCTGTCACAGTGAGGCGGGCAGAGTCGCTGCCCATATTCAAAAGATTGGTCAAACAACAATATCTTTCACAATTAAACTGAAGACATTGCATGTATACCGTGTTTATTTATATATATTTATATTTATATATGTATGTATGTATATATATATGTATATATATATATGTATATGTGTGTATATATTTATGTATGTGTTTATGTATATATCAGGGACCGAAACCCATTCGACATAACGGTACCGGTATCGACGAATTTCGGTTACCTTTAAGATTTCGGTAACCGCTATGACGCAATATAAAGGTTACCCTTATATACGGGAACCGTTTTAATACCGGTAACCTAAAAAGACCTTGAATGCAAAAGAAAATGCGTTGTTGTTGCATAACAAATAAAAATCATACTTGTCGTGTTGTTTACACAATATCGCTGGATACGGTTCATTTCAATTTTGGTGGGTAATTCTGTTGAAAAAATCATGAAATGAGTAAAGATAATTGTGTGGTATAGTGCCATAATGTTTAGTAAAGACAAACGGCGGTATAACCACACACAGGCACTGCCCCCGCTTTGACTTATAAGGAACTTCGCATGAAACATAAAGGTAACCCTTATTTCGGTTACCGGTATGATACCGGTTAAATTCTAGGAATCGAATAAAATTGGCGGATACCGGTTACCATTAAAAATACCGGTATTATTTTTTTCGGTTGATACCAAAAAATACCGGTATTTTCAATACCGGTTTCGGTCCCTGGTATATATATTTATTTATATATGCATTAGGTATGTATACTTATAGATATATGTCCATTTCGTACACCCCATGGTACCCCAAAACTTTCGTTCCCTCTTATCCATCCCATGGTTGGTTGTCTGTAAGAGATCGCCTCGAGCGATAAGACCGCCTTTTGTACATTTTTTTTTCTTGTCGTTTATTTCTGTATTGTTAGTTTTAGGTGTACAATGAAGTTTTAAATAAATAAATAAATATATCACATTTTATATTTTGTTACCTTTACATTTTATAAATGTTGTAATTTTGTACAGAACCCCATTCAAAATTTTTTTTATTATACTTCAAGTTCATTTCTACAAGAACTCCAGGCCTGGGTCTCAATTATGTTTATGTTTACTGAATATATTTTTTTCCCTCCACAAAAAATTATTATGCGAAGTAGTTACTATGTTTCTAAAGTGGACTCAAAAAGTATATGGTTCTGGCTGACCCGCTAGTAAGATGTAAAGCAGAAGAGTTTGTTTGTTTGAACGCGCTAATTTCAGAAACTATTAGTTCGAATTGAAAACATATTTTAGTGTCTGATTTATCAAGGAAGGCTTTAGAGTACTTTGTATCCCAGTAAAATGTATCTATATATAACTTAATATAATAATAATAAAGCCTCTTTGTTCAGACATTAAGATTTAAAAATACAATCAAGTCTCTTACTACTACTACACTACTACTTACTATGGTGTTACAGAAATTATACATATTTTACAGAAACATATCATCATCATCAGCCTAAGCTGTTGTCCACTGCTGGACATAGGCCTCCTCCAAGTTGCGCCATTTTACCCTGTCTTCGGCTTGCCGTCCAGCATCTGCCAGCAGAAACATATATTTTCACTTATTTTAAATTTATGCAGTAATTGATATTTCTTTATTTTTTGTTTGTCCAATTGCCAGTTGGCAAAGGCCTCCTCCAACCTACTCCATTCTTCTCTCTCTCGGGCCACTCTACTCCATGTTGTGCCTGCAACCTGCCTGATGTCATCGTCCCATCATTTTTGTTGTCTACCTTTTTTCTTTTCCCTTTCCTTGGATACTGTTTTGTTCCACTTGTCCTTTCCTCTGAACATGGATCTGGACCACTTAAGTGGACCACTTCCACTTTAGTCTAGCCAGTAAAATATATTGGGAGACTTGAATCCCGGGCAAATCCGTGAACAATACTAGTAATAGCGACGACATTACTCCTTGAGATCGATGCAAAACTTTTGGCAATATCTGAGCGCCATTTGAGACTTTCAAAGTGTACTTCAACAACTTGAAATCCAAAATTATAGTAATATAATCATATAATGGCGTAGTTTTGGATATCATCGCACTATTATATAGTAGATAACTGTCGAAATAGGTTAGCGGAATAGATAAATACATAACATATTTTTACTAACTACTGGACATATTGAGACTTAACATCTTATGTCTCAGGATGGCGAGCGCAGTGCGCAGTGTATCTTATATGTGAGCCTGGGTAGGTACCACCGCAATATCTATTTTAGTACGAGAGATGACAACCAAAATTTTTGTCTCATAGCAATACGGCCACAACCGCATAAAATTGATAGATTTGATTATTTCGAACTCGAAAATACCAATTTCAGACATTTTTCGCGTAGCGTTTGACCGCACTGAATTTTCAAAAATGTCAACAAATTTTACCGGACTGTATCATAGCAATCTGTCTGATTTTCTGACTGTAGTTATATAATAGCTATAAGATACCGAAAACATATTTTTCAGAAGTTAATAGTGTAGCGCGAACCCAAAAAATAATTTAGGAAAATTAAAAATGAGACAAAAAAATATGATGATAGCAATTCGTCTGAAAATGTTCTTTACGGGTAAATTAGGATTAGTTAATACGAAAAAAAATATTTTCAGAAGAAAATTCGGATGCAACAAATTTTGAGACCATTCTAAATATGTTAAGGAATTTTACCGATCGGTATCATAGCAATCTGTCTGAAAATTTTTGAAATTGATGAAATGAATTAACCAGATATCGACCGTATTGAAGCGTGACTGATTGCAAGTTGGGCAATCACCTTGCTTTTGTCTTGCCAAAATAGAGCGCGGACAACGTATCTATGCTATAAAAACGTCTATTATAATTGATAATTTTGAATTCTTAAAATACTACTCTTCCATCCCCGAAAACTTCGTCAATGGGAGATGAGCAAACTATGCCTTATCATGGGGAATAGAAGAAAAAAAACGTCCGCGAGCCCTCGGACAACCAGCGACACACCCACGTCCGCCTGAGCTACTTATAGTTTGTTGTCACTTTAAGTGAGTGTTATTTCAACGGTTAGGACAGCTGGTGAGTGACTATGTATAGTAAGAGAGTGGCAGGAGTATAATATGCGAAAAAACCATTCCCACCGCAGCAGAAACGTAAGAAGCGCTCAGGCATCGGCCAAGCGACTCCAAAACGTTCTTTTCTCTTTTGGGAGTACATGCGATATCTAAAATGTCTGAAAACATTTTTTTTTGCAATCTTGCCATATTTACGAACGGTAGAAAAAAAAATCATTCGGATTGCTATGATACAGGTCGGCTAAATTTGTTGACATTTTCAAAAATTCGCTTCAGCTATATACTACGCGCAAAATGTCTGAAAACAAACTTATTCGTCATAAAATTATAAAATCTATGTACATTTCCAATATCAGACGTATTGCTATGGTACCGACTGCCTTTTTTTTTGGACACAGCAGAAATAGCCTCACATGCAATTGCTACACTTTTGACCGTTACTACCTACCTAGTCGGGTTTAGAATTACATAATCTAACGATTTTATACAGTTTCGACCGTATTGCTATGATACATGGTTTTGGTCGTCATCTCTGGGACTATTTCTCCCGTCAAACAGCAGTATAAATTCACTGTTCTGTTTCGGATTGAAGGACATTGTAGCCAGAGTAACTACTGGACATATTGAGACTTTACATCTCATGTCTCAGGATGCGAGCGCAGTGGTATGCCTAAAATCTTACGTTTCAGGATGGCAAGTGCAGTGGAATACCAATCACTGTTAAAAACCTGAAGTCTCGGGTTCGAATCCCGTATTGGGAAAGTGATATTAGATTTTTCTATTCATTATCAGCCTAGAATCAAGAATTTGTGCCCGATATGGCGATAGGCTCGCCACCTATCGGCTATCACATCGTGAGACGGAACATACAAAGCGAAATGTGGGTGCCCTGGCACCTCTGCCTTCCCATTCTGGTAAAAAAGCTTGAATTTATAAATGTATGTATGTAATAACTAAAATAGATTTTAACAGTCTATGAATTAGGCCGTATATAGATTTTAAAAGTATACGATAAAATATATTATTTATAAAAGCTATAGTTATAATAAAGAGGGCTAGCGAAGACAGTATGTTAGCGAATAAAAATGTTACTACAGCGGGTACAGACCGGTAATTTATTAGTCAGCTCACGTGTTGACGCGGGCGGGACTCAAATGTTGCTCCTTTGAGCAGGTCTCCGCTCGCTGCCGTGCCTTGTGGTGTAAGGCATAGGCGAATTCCTTCTACTCCTATTATCCTTTAGTGCTAGTCAGAGATCTGTTTGTCAGCCCATATACGTCCCACTGCAGTCCCGTCTACAATTGAGAGTACGATTGAGAGTGGTTAGGCCTTATAGTCCACCACGCTGGCCTAGTGCAGTTTGGCAGCGTTAACATTCCATAGAAATTCTTACAACTGGCTATTTTTTATTCCTATGAATGGCAAACCGAGCATGCTATTTTATTTGCTATGCTATATTCGCCTGATGGTAACTTGATTAGCCAACAAGTCAAAATATTTGGGAAATTGAAATAAATATAAGGCACTGGTCCTACATGTTTGGTACTTGGAGGCCCGCCTTCAATATGTTAAATATCCAATATGCAATATTTTGGAACGATTTCTGAAATAAAGTTTTTATTGTTATTTTATTATTTTTGCGAAGCATCAGCTTTAAATTAAAGAAAGAATAATTATAATCGGGTCATCCAGTATAAGATTATGAGGTAACAAACATAAAAAGAAAAATATAGTCGAATTGAGAACCTCTTCCATTTTTTGAAGTCAGTTAAAAAAATTAAAGGATTTCGTTCAAAATAATGTTATCAAAGGAACGGTTTTGGTTCTGGAGAAAAAAAATACATTCTAAAACACGCCATATTGAACCTAAAGTAAAATTCTCCGCCGCTAATCACTCAATACTTGCGTCCTGTCATATTAATATTGCCGGGCGAAAGTTGGCGCAAAGTTTCAAGTGTCCTACTTTATACAACGTAATAGTTTGAAGTTTCGCGGATAAACTTCGCTGCGGTGCATTTTAACGGTTTTTTGCGAGGATAAATAACCCCGGGTGCTATTCAGTATGCATGTTTTTAAGGATTCGGTACTTGCTTGTAAAACAAGGACAGATTATGTGGAAATACAGCGTATATCAAGATTTCTAGCACAAACGAAGCCGAGTAGTAGTTTCAGTGACTACAAACACAATGCAACAAAAAAATTCTCAAAGAAACGCGACATTTTTTTTTTAATTATCATCATGTTTGGGTAGTAAATCCGTAGTTTTGCTAAAATAATAATTAAACTCTTGCATACCAAATCGTATTTGAAAAAGAAAGGGGTACACCCTTATTATTTTAGAAAAAAATCTATTATAGTTACCACCCAAGTACGACGATATGTAAAAATCTTGACATTCCACTGCGTTCGCCATCCTGAGACATAAGATTTCAAGTTTCAATATAAGTGTATAAGTTACTCTGGCTACAAATTCCTTCAAACCGAAACATAATAGTGCATTTACACTATTGTTTGGCGGGAGAAATAGACATTGGGGTGGTAATTCACTGGTGGTAGGTCTCTCATAATATGTGAGAGGCCATCTGGGTAGGTACCACCGCAATGTCTATTTCTCCCGTGAAACAACACTGCTTAAATGCACTGTTGTGTTTCGGATTGAAGGACATTGTAGCCAGAGTAACTACTGGACATATTGAGACTTAACATCTTATGTCTCAGGATGGAGAGCGCAGTGGAATGTTGCTACTGTATATGAGCGGTCGTATCGCTTACCATCAGGCGAACGGCTTGCTCGTCTCGCCATTTACTGCAATAAAAAAAAAAAAATGGTATCTACCCAGGCGGCCTCACATATGAGAGACCTACCATCAGTAAATCTTAAAATATCTTGCTGGGATCAAACCCGCAAATGATTGGCAAACGATTTCCTATAATACGGAATTATTTAACTATGATTATTTGAAATAACAAAAATGTTATAAACTTCGTAAACTTGATTTATAAAGGCAATAAAAAATATTAAATTGAGTTCAGCAACCCTGCTTTTAGTATTCAGCTTAGGCCTGCAAAATAGCATTAAATGTCCAAGTTAATCAAATACTTGGATCCGAACCCCGGAAGCTACGTTTAAAGATAACCGCTATAATGACTGCAATTAATTCTACAGATCAGATAATATTGCGCGTAAATCATAAAGCCGGACCAAATTTAATGACCTACGTCATTTATCTACATAAATAAAGAGTAAAATGAAACCCTGAGAAGTCAAATATAAACCTATTTTTTTATTATGTATAATATTATTTAGCAGTGGACTTCCTGCGGCCTTTTTTACAGTGAATGGCGAGAGGAGCATGCCGTTCGCCTGATGGTAAGCGATGCGACCGCTCATGAACAGTAGCAAAACTAAACAACACCCTGAATTACAAAGCAATGCTTAGCATTCCATTGCGCTCGCCATCCTGAGACACAAGATGTTAAGTCTCAATATGTCCAGTAGTTACTCTGGCTACAATGTCCTTCAATTCGAAACACAACAATGCTTTTAAATTGCTATTTGACAGGAGAAACAGACTGCGGTGGTACCCACCCAGGCAGTCTCTCACATATGAAACCGAACCGCACCGAAGCAAATAATTTGATCTTTGAAGTAATAGAGCCACTATGTTGACAGTCATGACTAAGCATTTAAAAAATAAGATAAAATAAATTACACCCAACAGTCACCTTCATAGTCCTGACCCCACACTAAGATCGAGTCTTGTGTCGTGGGTATCAGGAACTGCGAGAGACTTTTTGGTCTCACAAACACCCAGACCCAGAAGAAATATTTGAGGGCCGCACAAACATTTTCTCGGTGCGGGGATCAAACCCGCGGCCTCTCGTTTCACAGCGTTTAGCCAACTGCGCCACGGATGCTGTCAATGTCATATTAAAAAGAAAGAAGAACGAAAATCATTTATTTGTAGTAAGCAATCGTTGACAGCTTTGAGTAAATACAAATCTAACAATATTTGTCAACAAAACGGCTTATGCTCAGCCTGTTGGTAATAAAACCAACGCTGGTCTTCCGCAAGGCAACAATATTATTTTATTTGGTTCGATCTTTGCATGGAAGCAAATAATTTGATCTTGGAAGATGGTGTCAGTCATAACTCATGACCCAGCATTAAAGGGCAGGCTCGTCCAGGGCGGTACCAATGTCTGTTAGAAACACAATGCAAAGCGACAGCTTTTCTGTCACGTTTCGTTCGGTGAGTTAGATTGATATTTCGGTGATAATTCACCGCAATTAATTCCGCAAATCCCGCTTAAATGTACTGGCTGAGTAGGCCGTGCGCAATTAAGGACAACTTAATATTTGTATGACGTTTGAGTATTCGGGCGTTAGATTAATAAATTATTATAATGCAATACAATAAGACATAAATCTAACATACTCTTTGATACAAAACAGAAAAAAAATAAATAAAAATCAAAGCAGAAGATAATAATCATTTACAACTTTGAGTGGATTAAATTATACTAAACTAAATAGAGTATTCAATAATTAGTAATATCAATACTATTTTGTAGTGGCTTAATAATATTATTTATTAGGCATATTAAACACTGCTTAGACAAAAGTTACCGGCAAAAAGGGGTCACTATTCGGGTAAATTTAATTACGCCGATACCCGGGTGTCGATAACAAATGGAGTTATCCACCACTTACCTAGCAATTTGATTTAGTCAGGGATCGCCTTAGCCGAATTAATAGAGTAGGTTTTAGAGGAAGAGATCAGGACAGAAAAGGGACCCTTTTACGTGACAAAGGAGAAAGAAGGTTTGGTCTGTGTACCTAGACATACAGGGTATCTCAATACTGCTAAAGAAAACAAACCGGGTGGTAGTTTTAGCGACTACAAACACAATGCAACTAAAAATTTATACCTTAGAGTATTTATAAATAAAAGGGTATACACTATTATTTTAGGAAAAAAATGTATTTACCACCTAAATGTCGCTTTTTTTGCAACTTTTTCTATTGCATTGTGTCTGAAGTCACTAAAACTACCACCCGGCTTCGTTTACGGTAGCAGTCTTGATATACCCAGTATACTGTTGTATTGGATTAAATAACGATAGCAATCACAAATACCAAATGAAAGCCATAATAACATCACAAGTTATTTAAACAAGCAAAATTTTGCGATTTGCGTTGATCCACAAAACCGATCGGCTAATATTTTTATACGATCTCGAGTAATCTATAAAGAGTGCCTTTTTTTACGAACCCATTTAAGGAAGAAACGGAACAGTCAATTTTGTGTGTGTAATTTTAGATGTGAAAATGGTTATATATGGGATCGCTTTAGCTGTATTAATAGAGTAGATTTTGGAGGGAGAGATCAGGATACAAAGCGACCCTTTTATGTGGCAACCGCAACGGCAACAATAAATGGCGAGACGAGCATGCCGTTCGCCTGATGGTAAGCGATACGAGCTCATGGACAGTAGCAAAACCAAATAAGAACATAAGTTCCTTAATATGACCACTAGTTAAACCGGCTACAATTTCCCTCAAACTAGGACACAACAGTGCATTTACACTACTGTTTGGCTGGAGAAATAGACATTGCGGTGGTAGTAGTACCTACACAGGCAGCCTCTCGCATATAAGAGACCTACCACCACTTTTCTTTCACGTTAAAAATGAACAATAATCACTATGTATTTATTATTCTTATTAATAAGACCTTTTTAATTATTACCATGTCGCGTAGCCTCAACAATATAACAAAGAAAAAATCTGAAGGAAAAATAGAGAGAAATCCATACAATGCCATAGTTCGTGAAATTGTCTTTTATTATGATTTCATTAGCCCGTTGACCGCGCTAATCCGGCCCTCTTAAATAAGATATCAAACGCCTAGATATCGTTGGGGCGGAAAATTACGAGGGATGTAATAAAGTCCATTCAAACCCCTGACGCTGGGGGATGAAATCCGAATATAAAGTTGCAAAATTATATACTTGCACACACGAATAATATTGTTATAATGTACGGGATTTATAACTTCGTGTTTGGGATGTATTTACACTGAAGTGAAGTTTGAAAAAACGCTGATTGTGGCGGTTAAATAGTCTTAGAATCAAGGATATTTCATAGAAAACAGATTTGAAGTAGCAGTATTTTTTGTGTATATTTTTAATACTATCGCGATAAAATCACCTGATGGACAACTTAGTGTTTTTCAATCAAAGTTTTCGCTGATGAATGTCGGTTATTCTTCACATATCGACACAAATATATTATACACCTGTATGCACGAAACTGGATATTGAGTGTAAAAACGTTACAAATATATCGGAATTCCTGCCTCTTTCCACAGGAACAATACAATTTTCGGGATAAAACGTAGCCTAAGTGTTAATTCAGGATGTCAGCTACCTCAACAACAATTTTTTTTTAAATCCGCTAGCCGTTTCAGAATTCTTCGCGCACAACCACACAGACAAACAGAAAAATAGACAGACAAAAACCCTAAAATTCATTGTTTTTGGTTATATTACGTTATTATAGTCCTCCAATATAAGTTTTTCTCATTTATATTACATGTACAGACATCGATCGGTTACAAATCTATTAATGCCTGTATTTACCAAATCTTTCTTAATTTACTACGTTGATTTTTACGCATAAGGTAAGATAGGATTGACATGTTCATAGTATAAAAATCCTTTAAATTACATTGAAAAAAAAAAGTATTTATCTCACGTATATATCCTAGGTTCTTTACATCTAACTTGTCCATTCGAGTTGTTAACTCATAATAGCTTAGTTCAATATTTTCCCACTATCCCCCGAGACTCGACGAGTACTCGGTCCAATTTCAGTGCTATTGACAATCCTAGGTTAGAACTACAGCGGCGGGATAGTCTCATAGGTGAGGTATTGGGACTGTCTATCTATTTTTTTAATCATAACACCTTCCTATCTCGTTTTTATTATACATTATGTGAGGCCTAGAAGGAGATGGTAGAACAAACGTAATCGTTTCTTCCGAACTAGCGAGAATTGTGACAGATCATGTCAACTCTAGCAAAAACCTGTAAAGATAGCTTCAAGCGATACCACCGCCTCATGTAGTGCTATGTAATATTATGTTTTATAATTATGTTTATTTAGATTAAAATAAATGATATATATTAATAAAAAATAATGGTTGGTTTGACGCTGTTCATGTAATTATTAATGTAGAGATTATTTACGATCTTTTGCGTCTGAATGCATTGTTTTCATGCTACTGGTAAAATATTAGATTTTATTATATTTTTATTCTTTACTGCACACAAAAAAGAACAATAAAGCATACAATATTTTACAAATAAAATTAAAGAGTATAGTTGACGGTCTTATCGCTCTAAGCAATTTCTTGCAGACAACCTTTGGATGGATATAAGAAAAGGATAAGAAGAGAAGGCAGTATATAATTTAAAGAAAAACATGCTTCTATTAGGTATAGATATACGTTTTCTCTCTTCATATTACATTATATTGGGCATCTTAATACTATTATATTACAAGTATAAAAGATTGTATTAATTAATAAATAAAATCTCGAAAATAAATTTTTAAAATTATATTTGTATCGCCAAATTTCACCTTACACCCATAAAATTAAGATAGATATTACTAAAGTATCAAATTAATACATAAAAACATGGCTGGAGATGTGGGTCCAACAGTGGGTCTCAATTAACTAATAAAAAAAATTAATATTGTGTAAAAAGCCACAATAGTCTAATTAGGATACTGCTATGCATGAAATCCACCAACCCGCATTAGGCCAGCGTGGTGGACTATATGACATAACCACTCTCAACCGTACTCTCGATTGTCGAGGAGGCCCGTGCCTAGTGGGACGTATATGGGCTGATACAGATGAAATAACACTCGTCATTAGTACTATAATTTGCAGTGAGCACGATGTGTCCGATGCAACGATAATTTCCGCCTACCTAATTGCCTATTGATTAATGACCTTACATGGCAAAAGTTGGGCTGTTCGGCACATTAGTCTAGTAAGTGTAATTATCCGAATTTACTAACATTTATGACGGGGGTAAGACAGACTACGTGGCGCAGTTGGTTAGACGCCGGTTGTGAAACGTCAGACCGTGGGTTCGATTCCCGCACTGAGACAAATATTAGTGTGATCCACAGGTATTTGTTTCGGGGGTTTGTGAGACCGAAAAGTCTCTCGTAGTTCCTGATACCCACGACACAAGACTCGAGCTTAGAGTGGGGTCAGGACTATGCATGTGACTGTTGGATGGATGTATATTACATGTTTTTTTGTATAGATTGATTTAACAAAATTATGCATGAAAAAAGCTTGTGGTATTGCTGGTTTGTGGGATAATTTTTTTTGTTGGCCCAGAAATCAATCATCGTATGCCATGGAAAACCACATGGATTATTATTACTAAATTATGACGGTAAAGATAATGACCAATAATATTTTTTTCTAACATTTATGCAGTATGTATTTGTTATCGAAGATGCTTAAAATTTCACATATTGATATTAGAATAATCTGTTATCTAAAAACAATGATAAGACATTGCAAGCATAAACAAGTCATTAAAAAATATGATTCAATAGCATTATAATCACCAAAACATTATACATAATTTTATTACAAATCTTAGACAATAAATAAACGCGACGTTTTTTTTATCCTTACCCTTAACCCGTTTTTACCCTTTATGCACAAGGCTTTAGAATAACGTTCATAATTTATCCAAGCGGTTGGGTCGCGCTTATTTCCTGCTTATAAATTCTGTGTTTCATATTGTAATATTTAATAAGAAAGTTTTTCAATATGGCTGATATTGAAAACATATATTTAAAGGAAAAATACGGAGTATTGGAAACTACCGAACGTGTATGAAGAGATTAATGACAGTTGAGGAAGAAAGATATATGCATAACCTTGATATTCTTAATAAATGGTGTAATAAAAATATATTGTTCTTGAATATAAAAAAGTGTCAAGCAATTACATTTACTAGAAAAAAGAAAGCTTTAAGATTTAAATATGCTATTGCTGGATCAAACTTAGAGCAAGTTACTGTGGTCCGTGACTTGGGTATTTGGTATGACACTTCTCTGACTTTTAAGCACCACTACAACACTATCATCGCTAAAGCTAGAAAAATGCTTGGTTTCATCATGCGTACAGCAAAGCCTTTCAAACATGTTCAGTCATTTACAATACTCTATAAATCTCTTGTTAGAACACAGCTTGAGTATTGCTCCTCCATATGGTCACCTATTTACAAGACAGACATTAATAAAATCGAATCTACACAAAAGAGATTTTTAAGATCAATATGTATAAAATATGGTTTCCGACACTCACTTCCGGAGTATAATGACCGTCTTAAATATTTCGATTTTCTCAATTTAAATTTGAGACGCAAACTTGCAGATCTATATCAGCTCCATAAAATTGCTAATGGAATACTGACTGACGAATTGCTATCCCAATTGAACATTGCTATTCCTAAGCACACATTTCGCAACCCACGACTATTTAGTATTCCACATAGTAATAACAACATTGCATTTAATAATCCCCTGCATCGAATGTGTCAACTGTACAACTATATTATTAGTACTAATGTTGATATTTTTCACCAAAGTTTTAATAGTTTTAAAAAGAATCTCCTCGATAATAATATCAATAGGATAGATTGTATTGATCAATAAACAATCACATTAGTTTTAAGATATTTCTTTTTATATTTTATTAGTTACTTTATATTAAATGTTGCGTACAATACTTTGTTTAACAAATTTATCACTGTTATTAGCATAAGTTATTTTAAGTTAGTTAAGTTGTATTTTGTTAAATGTTTTTGTACCTAATTAAAATAAAATAAAATAAATAAAGTATGTATTCATGAACCTTTGCAGTTGGCACTCTATAGTATCTGCCTACGCCAATTAAGGACATAGGCGTGGGTTCATGTACATATACAGGATATATCAAGACTGCTACCGAAAACGAAGCCGGGTGGTAGTTCAAGTGACTACAAACACAAGACATAAACGCAACTAAAAATTACGCAAAGAAAGCCAATTATATAGTTTTTTTTTAAATAAATTATTTATGCCTTTACGCACCATAGCATCTTTAAAAATAACTGGATTACAATTTTATTAAAGAAAAAAATGTATTTACCATCCAAATACGACGATAGGAAAAAGTAGCAAAAAAAAAATCGGCGCATTTTTTACAATGTTTTAGTCGCATTGTGTCTGAAGTCACTAAAACTACTGCTACGTTTTCGGTAGCAGTCTTGATATCTGTATCAGCCCATATACGTCCCACTGCAGGGCACGGGCCCAGTGGCGGCGTAAGGTAGGTTGGCACCCGGGGCGGTTTTGTATTGAGCACCCCTACATAAACATAACACCCAATACTAAACAAGCCTACAGCGGATACTCGAGATCGTGCACTTATCAAATCTGACTTTTATCGGAGGAAAGCTATTGTGCTCTTCTTTGGGTGGCACGGAGGCGGCTGGAACTGTATGTTAGTGTCACTGGCCTTCCAGCCTGGCACGTTAGGGATGTTTTGGCCGAGCCGGGTCCCTCACAAAACCTCCGCTAGCATACCGACTAAATTCCTTGGATGACCGTCACACGCATTATGGGCGGCCCCAAACATCAAAAGGCGAGAAGCGCATGGCCTCAGCGTCCTATAGAAAATCATTACTAGATTATTTTTTTTTAATTCTTGCCCGGCATAATAGCCGCATTGCGCCTGATGGTGAGCGCAAATGCCACCCAGGCAGAGTACCTATCCATTGGCATCGGACGGCAGTCCCATGCCAATAGATACAATTATGCCGGCCTGCTAAGATGCCTTTTCACACTATGGCGGAAAGACCCAGGATTATAGGAAGGAGGGAACACGTGAGACGGCAAACAATTCTACAGCCTGACGGTGCGGCACAAAAAAGAATTTCAGAACCGTTTGGTTCGCGCCGGGATGGTGTGAACCATCAAGCTATGGCTTCGCAAGCCAGCACGCGTGGTTCTGGTTAGGAATGGAGTGGAGGGGATCAAGTTGAATAATTCCTCAGAGCATTCACCGTGATACAGGCGGTAGAACACGCTTAGAGAGGCGACATCCCTCCGGAGTTGTAGCGACTCTAAGTTGCTCGTAACGTCTGCATCATTCACAATGCGGATGGCCCGCCGCTGCAATCCATCCAAGGCATCGAGCAGGTACTGGGCGGATCCATCCCAGAAGTGCGAACAGTAGTCCATACCCGGCCGGACCTGCGCTTTATACAAGCGATAAAGCTGACCGGGCGTGAAGAACCCTGTTCAGGACTCCAACCCTGCGTGATGTGGCAGATATTACGCCCTCGATGTGATTCCTTGGATTGAGATCACAGCGGATATCCACACCAAGGATACTCAGGTCATTCCGCACTGAGAGGGGAGCACCCTGAAGAATGGGGAGGGGAGAGAACGGGGATTTTTTGCACGTGAACGCACACACCTGGGTTTTCTTGGCATTGAACTCAACCATGTTCCTGGAACCCCATGTAGAAATGAGATCCAAGGTCCGGTTGAGCTCAATGACAAGATCTTCGCGTCCCTTCACAGGCCCGCAGTGGTATCGCCCATGGACCGTGCTGTCATCTGCATAGCAATGAATGTTGCCAAGCGACAACATGTCATTGATATGCAGAATAAACAAGGCGGGGGACAGCACCGAGCCCTGTGGAACTCCGGCATTTACCGACATGAGCGCCGAAGCGTGTCCGTCGACGACTACACGTATTCTACGCCCGTGCAGAAAGCCGGAAATCCACGAACACAGGTTGCTGGGCAGACCGTATGCCGGATTTCTTCTTTTGAAGGGTGCGACTGTTTCAAAACGCGGCGCCAGTTAAAGATGTTTAGGTCGTCACGTCAAAGTTGAGGCCATGCGCCCTGTCGCTCATATCCAAGTTGCTGTAGGTAAGGGCGCACCGCCCCCTGCACAGTATGCCAAGCCCAGCGTAATGTCGCCTCTTATGACAGTTAGGTAATACCGTGGCGAAATTCTCATACTCTACGACAGGGTAGAGGCGCCGCAGCGGTTCAGTCATTTATTGCCCGGCAACCCTTTTGTGCAGGTGGCAGTGAGCGGGATCGTTCACCTCGCGATCCCGTCTCGTGCTATTCTTCTGCGAGATCACGATCTCGCAGAACAAGAGTTTTGCTTGCCAAGCCTTTCCAATCTCGACCATCGAGGGCATCACGACCGAGAGCGAGAGGTCTACTCTTGCGGCTGCATGAAGTATTCTGCGCTCGTCACCCCAGAGTGGGCACTCCGATAGAGTGTGTTTTTTCACAATGATGGCACACAGCGGAAAGAAACCGTAAAAGGCCATCGATCGCACAACTCCCGCGTACAGCTTCTGATAAGGGGTGCCAGAATCTTCGAAGTTGAGTTGGTTAGACCAGGACTTCCCGAAGCTGAACCCTTAAGAATTTTTTTTTTTTTTACGATTTCCTCAGACCAGCCCCTAATAATAGATTATCAGAAAAACTCTTAATTTTAATTAGAAAAGAAAGAAATTTATTTTACTTTTGGTTAACTGATAATGGGAAGAATGTGCTTGCTTTTCTGAGCAAAGCTTCCCAAAACGGGGCTCCAGTTTGGCTCACTCGACTCGATCGCCCCAGGGCTTCGTGACGCTTAGTTTGGGAAGCCCTAGGCTAGAGAATGCGTCTGCTGCCTTGACTAGTTTTGATCTTAGGCTCATGGCAGGACATGAACATTCCACCGACTATACAAGACAACTCTAACATACTTCACCAGGAGATGATAGAGACCTCCACGCCATCAACTGTGATGTAGGCCCCTGCAAGTGGCTCCTAGACTCGTGCAAGCGGATAATCTCAAATTTATCCGCTACGAGGCCCAGCTACCGAATTTTAGAATTCATTATTTTAGACAATGAGACATTATATTTAAAATACTTCAAAATATACTATTAGTATTATACAAATAGCTAGATACAAGGGTTGGTAGTTATTTCTGGATACAGGTAGATTTTGTGTGCTTTCTGTGGGTGTCTTTGGCACCCCCTGGTGCTTGGTACCCGGGGCGGACCGCCCAATTCCAATTTTATAAAGTATTAAGGCATATTCCAACAGTTTTATGTATATTTGATCATAACTATGTTATATGGTTTCGAAAATTTTATCATTTAATACTTAAAATGTCTCTAGATTATAATTATTATTTCTATTTTTATTTTGTAATACGTTTTAGTCAATTTTAGTTAATTTGTTTTAGATTAAGTTGTGTTTTTGTATTGTTTAATAAGATAAATTGTAATGCTGTCTGTATACACCAATAAAGGCTCGTCACCTTGTACAATACCTATATATAAAACATGTAATTTTATCGGTGGCGCACCGATGGTGTATCGATTTGATAAATAAATTATTCGTCGTCATGTAGGAGTATAGCGTAACCAGTAAACCTATATTTCGCATTATTTGTTTCGTCTCACGATGTTATAAGTGACGAGCATATTGCCACATGACTGAAAGGTCAGAGGTTACCGGTGGTAGGTCTCTCATATGTGAGAGGCCATCTGGGTAGGTACCACCGCAATGTCTATTTCTCCCGTGAAACAACACTGCTTAAATGCACTGTTGTGTTTCGGATTGAAGGACATTGTAGCCAGAGCAACTACTGGACATATTGAGACTTAACATCTTATGTCTCAGGATGGCGAGCGCAGTGGAATGTTGCTACTGTTTATGAGTGGTCGTATCGCTTACCACCAGGCGAACGGCTTGCTCGTCTCGCCATTCACTGCAATAAAAAAAAAAAAAAAAAAAAAGGTGTGCCATGAGATTTGAACACCATAAACTTATCAAACGCATATTCCGGACTACGGGCTGATAAAAAAATTCTATATCACTTTGCCCGACCCGCGAATCAAACCCAAAACCGTTTTAATCGTACCGCGGTACGACTGCGCTACCGATGCCTAAAAACAGTTTTAAAAATATACCCAACATTTCCATACATGTTATAACCGAAGCATCACTTAATCTATCCATCCAGGTGTAACACCAAAATTGCAACACCAAAATTATATTTTTAATATCGCCAACGACAAAATATTAAAACGAAAGACAAAAAGGCATATTAGAATATTTTTACAGCGGGAGGCGCCGTTGGCGGCTAAATTAAAAAATTAAGCCATTGGAATACTCAGTTTAGCCGAAATTAACCGAAAAGCACAGATATTCAACAACTGTGTTGTTTTGTAATTAACATTTAGATAAGCAAAGGAAATGATGTTGACAAAATAATATTTGTTGTTGTTCGGGAACTGATTAAAATTCGTTGAATCGTTTTTTAGTTTTTGGGTGAGATATATTATTGAAAGTACATATGTACTTAATATGTTTATTTAAATATACAGGGTATACAGACTGCTACCGAAAACGAAGCCATTTGGTAGTTTTTGTGACTTCAGACACAATGCAACTAAAAATTTTGCAAAAACCGCGACGATTTTTTATAACTTTTGTCTTGTCGTATTTCAGTGATAAATACACATAGATTTTTTATATAATGATAATGTACAACCTTATATTTTTAAATATGCAATACTACGAAAACGTTTAAATTATTACACAAGGGAACAGCATTTTTGTTGCATGAAAAATTTTGACTAATATTATACATTTTTGGGGTGCTGATTTCAAATCCGAAGTCAGATTTTTTGTATTAGCTTTAGTTTTTGAGAAATAGTAAAATGCGTTATTAAAGAAAAATCCACTTTTTATTAAGAAAACCATAAGAAAAACAACCACTACTTGTCAAAAAACTTTGTTTTATAAGATTTTCTTGCTTGACTTGGTTCACAAAGGCTGTTTTTAATACTCCAACAATAGTCCGCCATCATGTGAGCATTCCAGTGACCCTGGTAACGTTCCTCCATAGTTCGAATGTCTTGATGGAACCGTTCCCCTTGTTCTTCACTCAGATCACCAAGATTTTCCGGAAAACGGTCCAAATGGCTGTGGAGGAAGTGTGCCTTGATACTCATGTTACAACCAAGCTGTTGAAAGTGTGGCAACATTAGTTTTATGTGCTCCACATAACTTTCATCCTTTTTGTTTCCAAGAAAATTTTGTACAACCCAAACGAATTCATTCCAGGCATTCTTTTCAGGTTCAATTATGTGACTACTAAAATTTTTATCCTTTATCAACCGTCTTATCTGTGGACCATCAAAAATTCCGGCTTGAAGTTTTTCTGTGCTCAAATTATGGAACTTTTTAGAGATGTATTTGAAACAATCACCATCTTTGTTCAGAGCATTGACAAATTGTTTCATGAGCCCCAGTTTGATATGCAAAGACGGCAGTATTATGCGATCCCTGGGCACAAGGGGTTCTCTTATCACATTTAGTGTCCCCAGAACCATAGCTTGCCTAGAAGGCCAATCTTCTCTAAATCAATACTCAAATCAACCAAACAAAAATAACAATCATTTTGATGATTTGAAGGTTCCGGCCAAATCATTGGTGTTTGAAATTTAAAATGGGATCTTTTCTTATTCCTCCATAATCTTAGAGACTCCACACATGTTGTACATGCCATATGAGGGACCCAGTACTTGTCACGGGTGTCCAAACCGAATCCAAAGTAATCAAAATATACCTGTTTTATGAACTCCGACACACTTAGTCTACAAGTTTTAAATGTATATTCACATTTAAAATGTATATGTATGTAATGTAATGTATTCATGTATATTACAAAAGCAGTTGGGATCGTTTTAACAAATATATCTCGACGTGGACATTGTTAAAAAAACGATTTTTTTCGTAAACAGTTGGAATAGATTGCAGTTTAAATGTGAGTAGCACAAAAATATGTCTGACAGCTATATCTCTAAAACTAAAGCTGTTAGAAAAAAAATGAGGATAGATTTGAAACAAGCGACGTCACATTAGTAAACAACAAGCATAAATTTCCATGCAACAAAAAAAAAGTTTAATTTTGTTCCCTTGTGTTATTGTAGCTAAAACAATTGATTTACCACTCAAACACGATATTTAAAATATCACAATAATGTGGGACGGAACATACAAGGTTATATGTGGGTGTCCTGGTTGCAACACCGCCTACACTTCTGGGAAGAGGCGTGGGCGTATATATTTATTATGATAAACTTTACTATTCTATTTTTAGATAGTTATTTAGCTGGTCTTGTAATATATAAAGGCAGATAAGGCGCAAATAATAATATGGTTTTGTTCTCTCTTGAAGTATACCGGGTATATCCAGATAGTGACGGAAAACAAAGCTAGGTTGTATTTTTGTGACTACAGACACAACGCATTTAAAAATTCACAACATAACATTTTTTTTGAGTAATATTTTAAGTATAATTGTATTTGGGTGGTAAGTACATGGTTTCTGCTAATATAATAATCTAAACCCTTATGTACTATTACTTCTTTAAAAGTAAATGCTGAACATCTCTCAATATCCATCCAAAGGTTGCCTGGAAGAAATTACCTAGAGTGATAAGGCCGCCTCTTGTACTATTATTATTGTGTTGTTTCTTCACTGTATTTTTATTTTTGTGCAATAAAGGATTAAATAAATAAATAAATAAACATCCACTGACATTGAATTAATATGTACACTGCACATCATTATTTTAGAAAACTATATACTTACTAAACAAACACGTAAATAGGTAAAAAAAGCACTAAAACCTGACTTCATTTTTCGTCACAGTCTGGATACATCATGTATACTCCATTATTTAATACTAAAAAGTTCTGTAAATAATTTAAGAAAATAGCTAAAATCTATACTAATATTATAAAGCTGAAGAGTTTGTTTGTTTGTTTGTTTGAACGCGCTAATCTCAGGAACCGCTGGTCCGATTTGAAAAATTCTTTCAGTGTTGGATAGTACATTTATCAAGAAACGCTATAGGCTATATATTATCACGCTATGACCTATAGCAGGGAAGCAGTATTGACATTTCTAGCAAATACGAGGAACTTTGTTTCGTTTTTCGCGGTCCGATTGGTCCTTATTCTAAATTGATAGTCGGAATTAAACATTTCGATCGGCATTTTGAAAGTGTATCTGCACCCGGGCGGAGCCGGGCCCGACTGCTAGTAGGTTTATAAACTGTTTATGAATAAAGTCCTTAATAAATAAACAATAAACATAGAACAATCAACACTCACCCTGTATATCACTAATCCAGGCTAACATTGTACCCCAGAGTAACTCATAAACCACAAATTAGATTCTCTTTGTGCCTTATTGTGTCACAGCGCATGTAACAAATTAGACTAGCAAGTTATAAGGTACCTCATTCGTGTATTCACTAATAATTATTATGTTCGCTTCTGACTTGGCTTTATACAGGGTGTCTTAAAGCCCAACGATTAGACTGTAAAGGTGGATAGAAGTAATAATTATTATGTTCGATTCTGAGTTGGCTATATACAAGGTGTATTAAAACCCAGCGATTATACTGTAAATGTAGATATAAGTAATAATTATTCTGTTCACTTCTGACATGGCTATATACAGGATGTCTTAAAACCCAATAAATAAATAAAATAAATAACACCCAACAGTCACATACATAGTCCTGACCCCACACTAAGATCGAATCTTGTGTCGTGGGTATCAAGAACTACGAGAGACTTTTCGGTCTCACAAACACCCAGACCAGGAAGAAATATTTGTGGGCCGCACAAACATTTCTCTCGGTGCGGGAATCGAACCCGCGGCCTCTCGTTTCACAGGCGGCGTCTAACCAACTGCGCCACGGAGGCTGTCAAATGATAATAACGTAAAAGAATATAGAACTAATAGTTATTATGTGGGCTTCTATCTTTGCTGTCTACAGGTGTCTTAAAACCCAATGATTATACTGTAAAAGTAGATAGGTAAATAGATAGGGGAATGCTATGTATTGTTTTGTAATTCAAGGTGTTGTTTGGTTTTGCTGCTGTTCATGAGCGGTCGTATCGATTAACATCGGGCTATGCTTGTCTCGCCATTTATTGCAAAAACAATGCATATTCTTTAGATATAAATAAATTCACAAATACATCCAATAGTCACATACACAGTCCTGACCTCACACTAAGATCGAGTCTTGTGTCGTATATCAGAAACTACGGGATACTCTTCGGTCTCACAAACACACAGACCCGCAACAAATACCTTTATAAAACAAATATTTGTCTCGGACAGAACGCGCGGCCTCACGTTTTACAGCAGGCTTCAGATTTATTAACATATACAAGTATCATCATCATCATCATCATATCAGCCACAGGAAGTCCACTGCTGAACATAGGCCTCCCCCAATGATCTCCACAATGACCTGTTGGAAGCGGCCTGCATCCAGCGACTTCCTGCGACCCCAGTCAGATCGTCCGTCCACCTTGTAGGCGGGCGTCCGACACTTCGCTTGCCTGTACGTGGCCTCCACTCGAGAACCTTTCGGCCCCAACGGCCATCGGTTCTACGAGCTATGTGCCCGTATATACAAGTATGAAAACCTCAAATTTCATAGTCAAACATCAATGACCCTTAGATCAAGAACCCTTAGGATTAACCATTAGGACACAAATCTAAGTACGCGAAAAAAATATTTGTCTTCCCTCCACTTGACCTCCCAACTCACCGCGCCAGTTCGTAAACAATAATTGAATTGTCTCATCAATAGATTTCGCGATATTTTTCTAACATAAATTATTTAAGTTGGCCAAAGTTTCTGAAGTCGATTTCCTACGCACCACCCACTCGGTAAATTCAATGACGCATGACTAACTAATATTATCAAGTTTGGTAAACATTTTGATAAGGTTTAGTTTAAGATTTTCGTCTATATTGATTTAACAAACTTTGTACTCTAATTTAGTTTAAATGTATGTAAATATGTACAGCTAACAGCCAGATATACATATAATCCTGACCCCTCTCTAAGATTAAGTATTATGTAGTGGCCATAAAAAAGAGAGACTTTTCGGTCTCACTAACATACAAACCCGAAACAATTGCCGGCGTTTAATAAATATTTAAAATAATATGTATAATTAAACCAAATCAACGATATAATCCGTAAATAATAATAATATTGTTCTAGTTCAATTTGTAAAGTTTTCGTTAATCTTATAACCAGTGCTTATAACCAAAACAAAAAAAAGTATTTCAAAATACCAAACAAAATACACAATTGGGTGTGCAGTGTCGAGAAAAATTTTTACACTTACAAAGGGGCTTAAGCGAAGCATTCTTAAGGTCCGTAATGACACTTTCAAATACTTTCCGTGAGTAATGACCTCAAAAGACGTTGTTTTAATGCGACATTATTTATACCCGGCCTGTGTCGCGATTACGTAATTCTGGCGAACTTAACAAACTTAAAATTGCGTTCGGCACGGCATATTGGATGAATTAGTCGAAGTTACTGGGTATATACTTCTTAAATATATTAATATATAAACTCACGCCTTTTTCCCAGAAGGGGTAGGCAAAGGTTCCTTTCGTAGCAACCAGGATACCCAATTTTCGCATCGTGTATTCCATCCCATGATGTTACAGGGATGAACCTATCGCCATATCGGGCACACAATTCTGAATTCGAGCTGATAATGAATAAAGAAATCCAATATCACTTTGCTCGACCAGGGATTCTAGCCCGAGACCTCAGCTTGGCCGGTTCGTAGTACAACTACGCCACCCAGTCTATATTTTTTGTGTAACTTAAGTAGTATGACGGTGAAGGAAAATCTCACGAAACCTGAACCATTAATATCCTATAAAGATTTAGTCACGTACATAGTCTTGACCCACCACTAAGATCGAGTCGTGTGTTGTGAGTATCAGGAACTACGAGAGACTTTTCGGTCTCACAAACACCCAGATCCGAAGCAAAATGCTTGTCATTCACACAATATTTGTGTCGGTGCGGGGATCGAACCCGCGGACCCTGTTTTCACAACGTATATGGGCTTACTTGGACAGATACATCATTTACTTGTCCAAGTTCAGAATGATTATGTAAGGTGGGAAACTCGACTCTAATATCCAATTTCCTCCCCATTTTGATCAGGGTGCAGTGACTAGAAGAATTCTTTGTGAACGAGGTCCCAACTATTCAATAATTAGACGCGCATGACTGGTGAAAACGAGGTTATTGTCACAGACATTTTCATTCAGTGGGACTACTGGTTGGAATTTTAAGGAATTTTAGTACATGTGTTAAGTAGAAAAATACCTCGGTAACGTAGTTTTACGGGATGGTTACAAAGCTGAAGTCTCGGGTTCAAATCCTGGGTTGGGCAAAGTGATTTTGGATTTTTTTTGTTCATTATCAGTCTGGAGTAAGGAATTTCTGCTCGATGTGGCGATAGGCTCACCCTATTACATCATGGGACGGAACATACAAGGCAAAATGTGGTTGTCCTGGCACCTCTGCTTATTCTTTCTGAGAAAAAGACGTGAATTTAGTTGCGTATGTTAATGAGAAAAGAGAAATAAGTATTTTGTATTGAAATTTTGTTCTGTATACAAATTAAAGCTTGTAATACTTTTCTGTAGATTCATTACTACGGTCCACATATTTCATTTGTAATGTCTATGTTTGTCTGGTATGTAAAGTCCGCCAACGTACACTAGGCCAACGTGGTTGACGGCCTAAACTCTCTCAAGCGAACTCTTATTTATAAAGTTGAGCTCCTTTATGAATGAGACTACCATGAACGTGATTTTAGCTCCCTTATTTAATAAATACACTAACGGTATTTGTATATTTTTTAAAAGCTATGAATGGAGAGACGAACATGCCATTTGCCTAATGGTAAGCGATACCACATCACTCATAGACAGTAGCACAACAAAACACCATGAAATAAAATACAACGCGTGATAAGAAAAAAAAACATCCACTGCGCTCGCGGTCCTGAGACATATTAAGTCTCAGGACTATCGACTACTATCCACTAGTTACATTGGCTACAATATCTTTCAAATCGAAACACAACAGTGCATTTACACTGCTGTTTGGTGCGATGAATTGACACTACGGTGATACGTACCCAGGTGGCCTCTCACATATGAAAGATCACATTCCAATGATTTTGTTCCGATTCATAGACGATTTAAAAAAAGATAGGTTATTTTTCGAAATCTGCTCAACCCATATCGACTTAATATGTGTTATTGTATGTCCACGATTTTGTCAATAACTTCAAATTCGATTTATACATTGAGTTGCAATGTAGAATATATCAATGGATTTGTATGGGAGTTTTAATTTTTGAAATTAATTTCAAAGAGACTACAATGTACGGCAGATGACAATCACTGCTCGTCAAAATTATGTTAGCCCACTCAAAACTTATTTATTTATTTTAGTAAATCTGTGATGAGATGACCTATTTATGCCTCACTATGACGTCATTTACAACTTAATGCTAAATAACTTACAAGTGATTTTACCAAATCATGATCAAATCAAAATCAAAATAAGCTGATTGTGTAGACTTTCGTACGTCGGATTTATGTAACAAAAATAGTATTTTAAGTTAGAAGCGTTAGGAAAACACGTACATTGTTGGTGAATACCGCGTCAGTACAATATTTATGGCTCATAATGATAAGCATCGGTACTCGACACCCAGTGTTATACCAAAAAATTGTATACAACAGCTAAAATTGGTTAAATTGCTTATTTTCTAGTATCAGGTCTAGAATAAATATTCTACAATAAATATTGAACACTGAAAGAAATAGTTTTATGAATTAAAAAATTCGATTTCGACGTATGTGTTTAAAATTTATATTTATGTTAACCGCCAAAAAATGAACCATTTTATGCTGTATAGTACTGCATATACCTGTATATTGACAAATTTAACCCACATTTTTCTTATCGCTGGTACAGTATATGGGAAGAACCGATGAATAGTGGCAAAATATTTGTATTCTACATTCTTTGGTTTATTAATGTAGTTTCAATAATTATAAATGTACAATAAATAGTCCGACATACGAGCAGAGCGACTCATAGCCCTTACTTTAAATAAAGAAAAAAAAGTTGTCATAGAATTCAAAAATTACAGAAGGTCCTGTAGGAAGCCTTTATCCAAAGACAGCTTCAAACCTTCACTAGGCCTTGTGAACCTCTCATAAATAATATTACATCTAGAAAATTCTAGATCCCAGCCCACAATCAGTGCACAAAGCAATACCGTACAAATAAATATATTTACGATGTCTGAATAATACAGAGCGACTCCGACGGGACAAAGAATTTATCCTTCGCTAAGCAATGCAATCTTCCACGAGAGAAATACTATGCGTTTGTTAGAAGAACTTAGCTCTTCGAGTCTTATGAGAGCCTAGTACTTTATAGGACGATTTAATATAAAAAATCTTTTCTTTTTCTTTTTATCGGAAGTTATAATATGACAAAATGTTTTGAAAAAAAAAAGGTTGGTTTTGTTAAGTATAGTGCCAATAAAATAAAACAGAATGCTAAACAAAGTTTTTTTCTAATAAAAATACGCTTATATTTTTTTTTGTTCTACCCTCGGCTGCGTAAAACAAAAACAAATTTATTCCTATTCCCAACGTTTAGGCTTATTAGTAAAGCAATAATGTTTCCTTCGTCGGAATTAAAAAAAAAATACCGCGCCGAATGAAAGGGAACAAATATAAAAATCGGCATCTTGCAAGCGACGTGGCTGTTTACGAAAAGAAAAAAGGAAACCTTCCAAATATAAAATACATCACTTCATTAAAGAGGCGCTTGAAATGGGGCCCTTCTTAAATGAATATACGCAATACACCCTAAGGGGATTGTTGAATGGAAATTCTTACCTTTACACTCGATGTTTTCACTACAACTTTACGCTGCGAAGAAAAATTTCAAAGCGAACACCTTCGATCGTCACAGGAAATGAAAAAAAACTTTTTTTTATTCAACACGTTTTCGGTAATTGAGTCATTTCCACGAAATCGTCGGCGAAAATCGCCTATTACACTCCCGTCACACGTCCAACCGGCCGAGGCGTCGGACGAAAACTGAATACGAGAAAATGATGGAACACCTCTGTTCCTTATTCGAAAACTGCGGGAAAGCGCATGTTACAAAACGCACACTCTAGATTTCAACCTTATTTCAGAAATTATAAGTTTCAACATTGCACGAAAACTTTTGCACATAAATCGTTCTATATTCAAAAATGTTGTGCAGGTAACCAATCCGACGGCTCGGAAGATTCGATTTATTTCCTATGAGAATAATTAATGATATTTTTTAATTATTTATTAATCGTTTTAAGGGTCTTTTAAAAGAGGTCGGTTGTAAAACCTTTTTAGTGGGAGTTTCCGTGCGTTATTAGGCTGAGTAACGAGTGCCTTGGCTTTTCGATCCGGCCTCTTTGGTGTTATGGCTTAATGGATTAGCTGTATTGAGTGCCAGATTGAATACATATCCGTGAAATACATTTTTGATGTGCACATGTAATTAATTTGTAAAATCTGGGCTATATTTTTTATGTAGGGTATTACTTTGCCTTATTGGTCTATTGACGTTAGTGGACAAAAACCCGTAAGGTTTAAAGAAGTTTGAAATTTGGTTTTCAGTTTAAAAACGATATTATTGGGTAGTTACTGAATATTTGTTGGACGGATATCATTATCGTTGTAAAAAAAAAACATCACAGAACATTGTGTAACAACAACAAACAACAAAGTTTAACTTTGGCCGCCATTTTACCCACCTTAACCGCCGGTAATCGAAGGTGAATAAAAACAGCAGCTTCTTTTTCACATCTGACTTAACTTTACCTCAAAGCATTTGAATTAACAATAATATTTTCTAATTTATGATACTTAAACGATTGAAAGTGTGTAATATTTTTCGGAGAATTTATTTTTTATTGCTATGAATGGCGATACGAAAATGCTATTCGTCTGATGGGAAGCGATACGACCGCTCATGGACAGTAGCAATGCTTGGCATTCTACTGCGCTCGTCATCCTGAGACATAAGATGTTAAGTCTCAATATGTCCAGTAGTTTATCTGGCTGCAATGTGATCAATGTCATATTTATTTAGTAATTACATATATCTATGCGTTATATATTAAATCTACCATACAAAAAATGGGGTGGTACCACGGTCTTGCTTAAAACCAACTTGAGGATACAAATTTTCTATATTATAAATTATATAATATTATATATTGACGTTGCCGGGAACCCAAAAACTTATTGGATTTTTGTATCCGCCCGGTATATATCACAAAACTATATCCAGAACGAAGACGTAACATTTTCCGCCTCCGTGGCGCAGTTAGACGCCGGCTCTTAAACGAGAGGCCGCGGGTTCGATCCCTATTGCCAGACAAATGTTTTGTATGATCTACAGGTATTTCTTTCGGATCTGGGTGTTTATGAGACCGAGAAGACTCTCGTTGTTATACCTAAAACACAAAACTCGATCTTAGTGTGGGGTCAGGACTATGTATGTGACTGTTGGGTGTATTTATTTATTTACAAGCTGTCCAGCCCGACTTCGCCCGGGTCCTTATTCTTTTTCACTCCACTTTTTTTTTATTGTATTGATTGGCGAGACGAGCCTGCCGTTCGCCTGATGATAAGCGATGCGACCGCTCATGAACAGTAGCAGAATCAAAAAACACCTTGAATTACAAAGCAGTGCTTGGCATTCCAATGCGCTCGCCATCCTGAGACACAAGATGTTAAGTCTCAATATGTCCAGTAGTTACTCTGGCTACAATGTCCTTCAATCCGAACATTGAGATAATATACTAGAGGGGACACTGCAAACAAAATGTTTGTAACAAAATGAAGGGTACATTCTATTTCTGTCTCTGCCACGCCTACGAAGTAACATATCTTCCCTCTCACTTTAATGTGTACCCTTGTACACGCGCCATATGCACAAATTTTGTTCCTGATGTCCGCTCTAGTATAATACCTCAATGAATCCGAAACACAACAGTGCATTTAAACTGCTGTTTGACGGTAGAAATAGACATTGCGGTGGTACCCACCCAGGCAGCCTCTCACATATGAGAGACCTACCACCAGTAATTATTATTTACAAGCTGTCCAGCCCGTCTTCGCCCGGGTCCTTATTCTTTTTCAGTTCACTTTAGATACATATTTACTATTTCACGTAATAATTAATTAACATATTTAAACTCAACGTTATTGCCGCATTTTAAACTGCCCATCGCATTACTTTGAGTTTGAAAGAATATCGAATATATTTAAATTCCTTGCACATCCCACGGCCGGGAATACTACATTTTGTCGAGATAAAAAGGAGCCTATTTGTGTTTATTCAGGGTATTCAGCTAGCTTCATGCCAAATTGTCTTGGAGGTTTCACTGATACCTATAACACAGGTTTTCCTAGCATAAGTATCAGTAGATCACTGTTTTGTTGAGACAAATGTAATTAATGAAGGCTGAATTACTAACCACCAGTAAAAAAGTTATGTTCTTTATATTTGTATAGTTTTGATGGAAATAAACTATTTTTATTTTTATTTTTTTTAATTCCATCATAATTGATCCAGCAGTTTGTAGCTTGAAGAAATAACAAGCACACAGACTTTCGCATTTATAACATTAATGGGATTTATTTACTTTATTTTTAATATTTTTTATAAATTAATAACCAATACCCTTGCACTTGGTTTACCACCGCAATTTCTACTTCTCCCGCCAGACAGCAGTGTAAATGCACTGTTGTGTTACGGTTTGAAGGACGTTGTAGCCAGAGTAACTAGACATATTGAGACTTAACATCGTATGTGTTGGCGAGAGCAGTAGAATGCCAAGCATGGCTTTATTTTATATTCATGGTGTTTGTTTTTGCTACTGCCTATGATCAATGCTTACCATCAGACGAATGACATACTTGCCTCGACATTCATAAATCAAAAAAGCTTATCATTATGCGCGGTATTTTTCAGTTATTAAGTCAACGCCATCTAGCGACACAATTGAGAACTAAAACTGCCGTACAAAGTTAATATGCACTCAATTTAACTTGGGTGACACGTCAACACGAAACTTGGCTATTGCTAACGATATGCAAACGAGGATAATTAGCTCCCCTAGGATCAAGAAGGTTCCAAACTGTTGATTTTTTAATACAATGTGACTATATTGCCAGTGCGGTCACTTTTTGTCTGTGTGAAATAAATGAATAATTGTTGGTCGATATTATTTTGCCGGCCCACAATTTACATGTATAGACCAAACATTTCTTATATATTATCACATTGGTACATTAATTGAACATGATAAATTGTCTGTGATGAAAAAATATAAAAATAAACGGACAGACATCTTATGTGTTTCGTCAACAAATTAAGGCTTGTCATAATGTTCCGTCGATTAATTATAAGACCCCTTATTATTCCTTTGTGTAATGTCTATGGTATGGAAGTCTAATAGTCGAATAGGCCAATGTGGTGGATGGCCTACTCTCAACCTTAAAGGCCCCTATTCTGCCGTGGAAAATTTATAGACACATATATTACTTTAAAAAATAAATATAAAACAACAGCCCCCTACATAGTCCTGACCCAACACTAAGTCTTATGATGTATCAAAATTACGAGAGACCTTACGGTCTCACACACACCCAGACCCGCAACAAATACCTGTGGATCACACTAACATTAATTTTGACCCGGCGCAGGAATCGAACCCGCAGCCTCTCGTTTCAAATAGTAACCAACAGCGCCACGGAGCCTGTATTTATTACTTGCACTATAAATCATTAAAGAGACATTTTTACCAAGTAATTTTATTAGTAAAACTTGCTGAAACTTCGAGTGTACAGACATTTCCATCCAACTTGTGCTGACACAAGCTCCTTTATAAAGTTTAAATTATTTCTTGTTTTACAGCCTCCATGGCGCAGTTGTTAGACGCCGGCTGTGAAACGGGAGGCCGCGAGTTGGATCCCCGACCATTAACATCAACTAAAATTGTGTCGTGGGTATCTCAGTATACGAAGGTCTTTTTGGTCCCAGGGTTCGACTTCCGGGAGTATCTTCTCCATTTCGCCCGACCTTTGGCATACTCAATAGTAAGGCCATTGACCCTCATACCTTCCTTGACGACATCTAGCCCGCGCTTCTTTGGTCTACCCCTCGGTCGAGGTCGGGGAATATTGAAACTCAGGCACACATTGCCGAGGTACTCTTGTGTAAGTATTCAAATACTTCAGCGTTATACCGATTACCGGGAGTGTAGAAATCTGTAGCGCCTTCTTCTTAACTTCGCCTTAACACTTTTTACACATAGGCGATGTCATGAAATCATAGAACTTTGGCCATACTTTGGCGTAATATGTTAAGGGGAATCATGTGTAATGTTAGTTCTTCATTTGTCAACATCAGTAAGCTACAAAAAATCATCATATCATAGACGCAATGACGATATACTAAAATGTATACCAGTAGGTGCGCCATTTCTTTGGACACCCTGTATAATAAAAAAACAATGTTGTGCACAATTGACTAATATTTGGAAGCTGATTATACCATCCGTTATCCGGGTCAATGAATCCACGGTAACCAAAAGCCGGCAAAAATCGTCGATTAAACAATACTTCTGTTTACTCCCCAATTTGTTAGGCGCCACAGTAAAAAGAAACACAGTAGGGATATTTTTTTTTACAGAACTGTGTCTGATGAAGATCATAAATTCTAACGATTGGTTTGGACAGTGAAACCACTAGACATATGAGACTTAAATTAATTAAATCAATAAAATGTTCAACATGATTTAGATTCAATAATTATTTGATCTAACATGTTTAATCAAAGCAGTTCATTAATAATTAGATACAAACAAGTAGGTACTAAATATTTTTAATTTAACATTTTATGTCTCAAGATGGCAAGGGTATTACAATGCCAAGCATTGCTTTGTAGTTCATTGTGTTGTTTGTTTTTGTTACTATTGATGAGCAGTGGGGCCTCATCAAGTGAATGCTCGACAACCTATTTATTGCAATAAAAAATCTTAGTCAGGAAGTATAATTTACCATCTTAGAAATGCTACAAATCACCATTATTACTTTCCCTTGAGTTTTAAATCCCTTTCAACTTCACTCATGCTATGGGCAACGATGACCTTTTATTTCGACCCACTATATAAATATATTATGTACTCACAAAGAAACCAAGTAATTGATTTTGTGAGACTAATTGTATTTTTGTTTTTGTTAAATATAATAAATAAATAAAATAAAAAATAATAATACTGAAATCCATGAAAGAAGACCACATTGGTATACACAAAAGGGTAAGGCTCTGCGAATTTACAGAACTTATTTCCGTCCCAAAACGAAGAGGCGAACTTATTGCCAATGAATTTCCAGCCCCAGCATTATAGACGGGAAAGACCCTTGTACAGACTAATGCCGAAAATAAAATATCAGGCATACGTTTTACGTACGATAGTATGTTCTTGGCTTGAATCTACTGTTACCAGATCAACTGTGGAACAAATATTTGTAAGTCATCAGCTATGGTTGCTGACGCTTCATTTCAATTGCAAACGTTTTAACAATAAAAACACTATTACAGTAGTTTACTAAATATTGTAAATATTCGAGTTATGGCGCAGTTGAATACGAAGCAGTAAAACAAGAGGTCGTCAATTCCCGCACAGCACATACAATGTTTTGATCTACAGGTATTTGATTCATTATTTTTTTTATTGCAATGAATAGCGACACAAGCATTAACATAAACAATACAACCGCTCATGGGCCGTAGCAAAACCAAACACCATGAATTACAACCAATGCTTTACATTTCAATGCGCTCGTCATCCTAAAATTAAAAATACTTTTAACAGCCTCTATGGCACAAGTCGGTAAGACGTTACCTGTGAAAAAAGAGTCCACGGTTTTGATCCCCGAACCGAGATAAATGTTAAAATGGAGATAGGTGGGATGGATGGGAGATGGGTCGGACAATCAAGCTATGGCTTCGCAAGCCAGCACGCGTGGTTCCGACTAGGAATGGAGAGGAGGTGATCAAGTTAACAATTCTTCAGAGCATTCACCGTGATACAGGCGGTAGAACACGCTTAGAGAGGCGACATCCCTCCGGAGTTGTAGCGTCTCCAAGTTGCTCGTAACGTCTGCATCATTCACAATGCGGATGGCCCGCCGCTGCAATCCATCCAAGGCATCGACCAGGATAACTGCAACGTCGCCTGTTATGTACCATCAATAGTGGGATTCACGTGAAAAATGAAAGTATAAAATTTAAGGAATATTACAATTAAGGAATTAAAACATTTAAATACGCATATTTTATTTAAAAAAAAAAAAATTACACAGGGGATATCAAGTCTGCTACCGAAAACAAAGCCGGGTTAGTGACTACACAATGCAACAAAAAACCTACAGAACAACGGCAATTTTTTTCAGTTTTTTTAAATATCATCGTTAAACCCCGCCGCACATGCTCACACTCGCATTGGCCGTCACGAGCCGCGTGCGAGTGGCAATATTTAAAACCTATGGCACAGTACCAAACTCCGCATTTGCTCTCACGTATCGACGCAGGACGCAGGAAGTGAGAACAAATGCGGAGTTTGGTACTGCGCCATAGGTTTTAAATACTGCCACTCGCACGCGGCTCGTGACGGCCAATGCGAGTGTGAGCATATGCGGCGGGGTTAAACCCCGCGGGGGTTTAATGTTTTCGAGTGGGAGTGTCGCGACTATTTGCAAAATAGAGAAAAATATTGAAGTTGGTCCAAGCGAAAAATGTTTATATGTCGTAAAACAACAACAAGATTATATTATGAACACAAAATTAAAGGATTCTATTTAGAAACTATTAAACTTATATTAAAAATTAAAGGATTTTTTTCGGATGATTTCTTATTAACAATAATCTATTAAAAAACTCGTTATCACTGTCGGATTCTGAGCTTTTATCAATCGGTTCCATCTTGCTTCGTTTTCGTCTATGCATGGTAGAGACACTGACTGATCTACGACTCGTGAAAGCAATTGCGGACACACACGTGTCCACCAATGTCAAAGCGACATTGGTGCCGTGTCGTGAACGAGTGCGAGTGTGAGCATGTGCAGCGGGGTTTAGGGAGGTAAACCCACAGTTTTTTCTAAAATAACAAGTTAAACCTTTCCGTGCCATAGCGTCTTTAAAACTAATGCCACAATATTATTATAGAAAAAAATAACCTGTATTTACCACCCAAATACGACGATAGGAAAAGAAATAAAAAAATTGGTCGTATTTTTTTAAATTTTAGTTACGTTGTGTCTGAAGTCACTAAAACTACCACCCTGCTTCGTTTTCGGTAGCAGATTTTACATAAAATGTACATATAATTATATTTGGTTTTATCATGTATTTTATTTTTACGATTCATAGTTCAATAATCGGTTTCCCTGCAGTATCTTCCCAAAGCCTTACACTTTCCGCACAACTCCTGAGGATGTGGCTTCCTGATGTCACACTTGTCCAGCCCATCAGGTTTCTCCAGGGGTCTCTGAAAAAAAAACACACCCAACAGTCACATACAATGACCCCGCACTAAGATAAAGTCAGGCTTCATACTGTTATAATGTCGGACTCGCGACTCTTTTTAAAAAAAGGAGTGTTTGAGATTATATTTCGACTTTTACAAATTTAGATTTCAAAACTAAGATTCACAATGGATAATTAGTACTCGCGACGACGATAGGGAAGTGTCTGACTGTCACTCTTGCTCTCCCAAGCCATGGGAACCGTGGCTTGGTAAACAACTCTAAGAAAAGCTTATCTTAATTATTTATTTATTTATTATTTATTTATTTAATCCTTTACTGCACAAAAATAAAAATATACAGTGAAGAAACAACACAAAAAATAATAGTACAAGAGGCGGCCTTATCACTCTAGGTAATTTCTTCCAGGCAACCTTTGGATGGACATTGAGATAGGAAAAATGAGCGGGCAGTCTAAGGTATATAAAATAGTAATATATATATATATATATATATATATATATATATATATATACACACATACATACACATATATATATATATATACATATATATATAATATATACATACGTATAGACAAATACATACCAACAAAATATATTAAAATACACATACATACAATTTACCATATACATAAATATATAAACCTATCCTAACATTTACCAAAGAGACGAATGGACAAGATATTCCTCAGCTATGCTCTAGTTGAGAAAGGAAATGGTCTTTAATCATTTTAATTTATTATATAATTATCATTCTTTTCGAAAAACGCCGGATGGCGGTTCTCGCATTTCGTTTATGTTTTGTTTTGAGAATACTAACAAAGGGCTGTTATAACAGTGCGTATCAGAAACTGCGACAAATCTTCAGTTTCACAAACACACAGACCCGAAATAATTCGAGGTCCACAAACTTATTTGCCTTGGAGCGGGGATCGAACCCAAGGTATTCTGTTTTAGAATGGTGTCTTACCAACTACACCACTGAGACTGTAAAAATAGAGATGCTTTTACTAAAGCTAGATTCACTTTAAAGTCGATTACAACGCATTATTAACTTTATTACTCGGACTGTTAAGTGTAAATTGAAGTAAACTGTAATGTCTAAATAGGCATACAATGACGTCATGTAGCTGGAAGCCATTCAAATATTGGAAGACTCCATTCAAGACTCGTTAGCTCAGTAGGTTAGAGCGCCGATATACAAAGTATCTTGAACATCGGAGGGCGGAGGTTCAAATCCTTCACGAGTCATTATTTGGTTCTGTTTGACTTTTTTTTGAAATTGTTTAGCATTTGGATATTTGGAAATTGAAACGATAAGTTAATAATAAGTTAATAATAAGCGATAAATATTCGAAAAAAAAAGCCTTGTGCCTACGAATTTTAATATGAGTTATGTATCTCCCAAAAAAAGAACAAATGAAGATTTTATAAAATGATTTAAAGGATAGGTAATTAAAAGTATTTTTAACGAAACATTACACAAATACGAGTATTCACGCACTATAACGGTGCAGGGAACATCGTGAGGAAACCTGTATACCATAGCTATTTACAAGAATTTCTATGGGTAAAGTCCGCCAACCAAAATATATGGATTATAAATATTGTATATTGTTAATGTCCTCGTTTGAAAGCCGACGTTTAATCCACGCCATGGTAGCTGGTAATCAATTGTATTTCTTTTTTAATTGCTATGAATAATAAGCATGACATTCGCCTGATGGTAAGCGATACGACCGCTCATGAACAGTAGCAAAACCAAACAACACCTTGCATTACAAAACAATACTTGGCATTCCACTGCGCTAGCCATCCTGAGACATACGATTGAGTCATATGTCCAGTAGTTACTCTGGCTACAATATCGTTCAAACCGGAACACAACCGCGCGTTTACACTTCTGTTTGACGGGAGCAAAAGAAATGGCGATTGTACCTACCTGGGTGACTTTTCACATATGAGAGACCTACCACCTACCACCAATATTTTTTGTCTTTCAGGCACCAACGTGGCTACGGATTGACATATTTTTACCTGTTATGCACCGCAAAATATTATAGGTATCGATAATTGGCTTTTGTAGTTCTAGTAAAAGCTCTACCATCATCATATTATTATCATCATTTACGTCCTTTCAAGAGAGACCTTCCAGCAGTAGGTACCTGTTTGTGAGCCATGACCATGATCTTGCAGTTGGAGCACTCCTGGCCATACCCGCGCCAGGAGTTGGCACTCATCCAAGTACGGTTGCAGTCTGGACAATGGTACTCTCCGAAGCACCTGCCGTCTCCTGTGTACTCGTCCTGGAATGTATAATATGCAATTATTTAAATACTGGCTGTATCAAGACTGCTACCAAAAACGAAGCTGGGTGGTAGTTCAGTCAATATGTAAGGAATAATTAATTGCCCTCCGAATAAATACCTACCCATATTTAACATAATGAATCGTTAGGGGGACATGTCAAGAGGTCACAGAAAAATTAAAAAGGTCGCGCTGTTTGCTGATTTTGAGAAATTCAAAAATGAATAAAAAAAAAATTTAATGCTTTTTTCTTGGAAACTATTGGTTCTAGGAAAAAGTTTTTTATATAAAAAATGTAGAGGGCATTGCGAACTACATTTTTTGTCATTGGAGTAACTACTGGACGTACTGAAACTTTACATCTTATGTCTCAGGATGGTGAGCGCAATGGAATACCAAGCATTGCTTTGTAATTCAAGGTCTTTAGTTTGCTATTGTTTATGAGCCGTCGTATCGCTTACCATCAGGCAAATGGCATTCTTTGCAATAAAAAAAGATAATATTGTTTATCACTGATTAGGCAAAATCTATTAAATGAAGTTAATTAAATATTTATTTTATGTAAGTCCACCAACCCGCATTAGGCCAGCGTGGTGGACTATATGGCCTAACCACTCTCAATCGTACTCTCGATTGTAGAGGAGGCCCGTGCCCTGCAGTGGGACGTATATGGGCGGATAAAGAAAAAAGAAATATTTATTTCAGCGTGATTTTCACGGTCATCTTTTGACAAATCCTTTAATGAAGCGCTTATCCTTAGATCTTAAATCAATGCGAAAACCATAAATAAACGTACCTCATCTGTATATTCATCGTCGCTGTGCTCAGGTGTTTGTTCATCCTCTTCTGATTCATAAGAGTCTTCTGATGCTTCATCAGAATATTCGTCTGAATATTCATCCTGCTCTAACACTGCGCGCCTCATCCGAGCTACCAAGTCATCCATATCTTCTTTTTTTCTTTCACAATAAATAAAAATAAAGTTATTTTTCCCTGTGTTCGTTGAATTTTGCTGGTTTGTCTATGTTATTAATGCAGGCAAATTATTGATTAGGCGTTATTGCTATTTAAATTTGTCAGGCGCCCCACCATAAGCATTGCATCATTTACAAAATAAGGCAAACCAACATAAAACAAAAATCCATTAGACATTTTTGAAAACAGACAGTATCTTTAATCTAAAGACTATTTCAATCGACTACGAAAAGGGTAATTTCCAGTTCTAAAGGTAGAAAATCGACCTGCATACCTAGTCTACCTATAAGTCTTTGTTCGAGAACATTCAGACAACAAATGACGAAATGTAGTAAGTAATTAGTAATTAAATTCAAGGGAAACTCATGAATATTTAACACAAATTTAGGTTTTCATAAACTGGAAAATCAAATATAATAAAGTGATAATATTATAAAACATATATTACAGAAATATGTTCTTGTTATATTTAAATTTTATATCCATATAAATTATTAAAAAACACACACACACACACACACATACCTATTTCGTTGCAGTTGAAAAAAAAACAATATTGTAAAATTCTAGAATATTCCCAATTATAAATTTATACTGCAGCAAATACGCTCTTCTATAGCAAAGTTCAATTCGTAACAACCAAAGTAACAACTGGAAAAAATACCGACCATAGAGTATAGACAAACAAAGTACTTCCATAGTGATGTAGGCCTGAAAATCGTCAAGCGAATAATGACCGCTTAATAATATTATTATTTAGCAACCTTATGGTGCAATTGGAAAAACGGTGGAAAGACCAAGGGTTTGATCCTTGCACCGAAACAGATGTTGATGTGTTCCATAAATATTTATTTCGGGTTTCGACGTTTGGCAGACGGAAGTCTCTTGAAGTTTTTGATACTTACGACACAGGCCTTGTATCCTTGTAGAGTTCGAACCAAATGTGTGAACTACGTTTAGTGACTGTAGGATAGTCACGAGCTGTGAAGTTCTAAAATAATGTCAATACCAACAAATTCAATCCTACTTTTGAAAATTTGTGAGTTTGTAACCTCTTCACATTCAAACCACTGGACCAATTTTGACGAAATTTCGTAGCTGACACCCCGGATTAACATGTAGGCTCCTTTTTGGTGACAAAATATAGTGCACCCTATGGATGTGCACGGAATTGAAATACACACGATAATCATACAAACTCAAAGAAATTGGATCGGAAGTTTAGAGTACGTTTGTAACTAGTAGTAGAGTTAGAGTATATTATTAGAATATTAGTAGTGTATTTAAACAATTATCACGCGAAATAGTTCCTATGTTACACGGGCGAAACCGGACCGAAATCCTATTATAGGATTAAAAAAGTCCTTCCAAATCGATTCATCGGATTGAAAAGTGGATTGAAGCTACAATGAATGGCTTAAATTCACATTATTATCATTTTATTAATATTGTTGGCGGATTTTCTGATAGTCAGAATGTGTATCGATTTTTACGGTAATCGATGCTTGTTAATCTTAGTACATCACTAGCTTTATACGGGGAATTACCGGATACATATTGCTTCGAGTACATTCTAGATTTGTATCGTTCGTTTGTCACAGCAGCCATAAGGCCGATATACGATAAGGATGCATGTAAATGCATCAATATATCCACATATTTACCTACTTTTTATTGTTCATCTATACTTAAGATTAGAAAGTGGAAATATTAATTGTATTTTTGGATTTTCGTTTAAAATGAATAACTCAAAAATCCTTGGACCGATTTTAAAAATTCCTTCACCATTCTAATTGTACGTTATTCTGGAGTTACATAGGCTATATATTTCTCTAAATGGTTGAAATAAGGGCTGAAAAGGAAATGGAAAATAAAATCCATTGATAATATATATATTTTAAATTTATATTTTAGCTCCTTATTACAAACGCAATATAATGGTGTGCAACAATTTTGGAAAAACTACTTATGGAGGTAAAATAGGGGATGAAATATTGTATGGGAAGTCAAAATAGCGAAAGCTATGAGTGTAAAAAAAATCATAATTTGGTGAACTAAAACGCCGCGCATAGATTTCTTTATTGGCTCTGAAGGAACGAAAAAGGGTTGGTTTTTTTCAAGGAAGTTTCTTAATGCCGTTTGGTGTAGGAGTAAATTGATAGAAATCATGGGGCAGGAAAAAACTTTTTAGGTTTTTAATACATACAATATACAAACATACATAAACTCACGCCTTTTTCCCAGAAGGGGTAGACAGAGGTGCCAGGGCACCCACATTTCGCCTTGTATGTTCCGTCCCACGATGTGATTCCAGACTCTGGGCTGATAATGGATAGAAAAATCCAATATCACTTTGCCCAACCCGGGATTTGAACCCGAGACCTCAGCTTTGTAACCGTACCGTAGTACAACTACGCCACCGAGGCAGTCAGGTTTTTAATGATTGTATAATTTTGAAGTTAAAAACATCAAATATGCTAGTTAAAAACTTACACCAAGTTAAACTTCAAATATGCAAGGGTAGACGAAGGCGTTACCAGTACACCTACGTGTTGGCTAGTGTTTCGTAATGTGATAGCGAACTAGACTATCTCCATATCGGGCACTAATTTCTGACTAATAATGAACAGAAACCGCCAACCCGCACTAGGCCAGCGTGGTGGACTATATGGCCTAACCACTCTCAATCGTACTGTCGGTTGTAGAGGAGGTCTGTGCCCTGCAGTAGGACGTGTATGGGCTGATACAGAATGAACAGAAAAATTCCATAGTCGTGTCTCAGTTTTTGAAACCCGACACAAACTGTCTGTAAGGGGTCAGGGAGGTTACTCTATAAATACGATACATACTTAGGCTAAATTGCACAAACTAACTTTGCCTATACCTTTGCCCTTGAAACTGTCAATTCCATACATTTGCAAGGTCAAATATATCTCAAATGTATGGCGATGACATTTTCATAGGCAAAGGTATTGGCAAAGTTACTTGGTGCAACTGAGCCTTAATGTTCGGATGCCGTATGCAAAACTTCACTAATGTGCCTAGATATTCCACCAAATGTTGGATTCCTCTATCATACGTCGGAACCATAGACTAAGTTCAGAAAAAATGATAAGTATAATAGAGAATAATATTGATTTTTAGAAGTGGAAATCTTATATCTTACTCCGGACGTTGAACATACGGACATTCCAAGTTCGTATCGTTTTATGAAGTACTATGTGACTGTTTGATGTATTTATGTATTTATTTGACGTTAGATACATGAATAATAAAAAAAAAATAATTTATGAATTGTTTTCTTTATTTAAGCATTTTTATATATAACTAACATAATATATAACAAATACAAATAACGTTCAATTATAAATCCCTTAATAACAAATTTAAAAAAATAGCATTGTCAATTTGTTTCACTTTAGTATTTAATCAGATTTTAGCTTATTCGATTTAATATATTATTGGATCATTAAAATATCAGGTCCGGATGTCATAACTCATAATAAGTTTGTCGAATAATATAATTAAATAATACCGGGTATCTCAAGACTGCTACCGAAAACGAAGCCGGGTGGTAGTTTTGGTGACTACAAATACAATGCAATTAAAAATTTCGCAAAGAAACGCGACAATTATTTTTTATGATTTTTTAAATATCATTATTTTTGGGTGGTAAATCCATAGTTTTTGCTAAAATAATAATATAAACTGTTTTATACCTTAGAGTATTTATAAATAAAAGTATATACACTATTATTTTAGGAAAAAATGTATTAATCACCCAAATATGGCCATAAAAAAAATAACAAAAATAAAATTGTCCTTTTTTTTTGCAAAATTTTCTATTGCGTTGTGTCTGAAGTCGCTTAAACAACCACCCGGCTTCGTTTTTGATAGTAGTCTTGATATACCCTCTAAACGCATTCTGCATTTCAAGCAATAATTATAGAATATAGATTCCAAGATAGCAGGACACTAGATTGTGGCACATTTCATGATGCGTTAGGTAGCAAACCGACACAGGAAAGCGATTTTGTCGTATCTCGAAACAAGCAATTTAAACACCAGAATAAAAAAAAATATTTAAAAAATAAATAACCACTAAACTAGAAAACTTAGCAATACCATTTCTTTACTAACATTTTAAAATAAAACCTTACATTTTCACGAGGAAATTCAATGCGGTATTTTTTTTATGAATTAAATAATATACAAAACGCATATATCGCTTTCCTGCGTCGAAACTATCATCCTACTAAATACAAATTCAAGGATATTACTCTATAAAAACAATTAGAACTTCGAATGTTTGGACGCCGTACGTAAAATTTCACTAATGTGCCCATACTCCACAAAATGTTGGAATCTTGTATCGTCGTCGCAGCAATAGACCAGGGGGCAGGGGCCCTACTATATAAATCCGAAACTCGAATCTTCGTGACGTTTTTCGTTTCGAAACCTACTCTGTAATACAAAATTCGAATCTTCGGATCGAAGCATGAATGATTCGAATATATCGGAAATCCGAACATTTACAGAGTAAGTACATTCGTATAGTCCCAACTTCGTTCGTCCGAAGTTTCGAACTTCGTTTCGGATGAATATAGTAGGGCCCTAAGTTCGGAGAAAATGATAAGTATAATAGAGCATAGTACTGATTTTTAGAAGTGGAAATCTTATATCTTACTCCGTCGAACATCCGAAGTTCGTTTCGTTTTTATAGAGTAACACCCCTAGCCATATAATACTCATGACCTCTAGAAATTAGGTTCCTTAAATAAATATGTTAATAGAATCTTTTCCCGCAGCACCGACCCAATGCTTTGCACTTCCCGCATAGGTGCTGCAAGTGAGGCTTCGAGAGATCGCTCTTGTCCAAGCCGTCCGGTTTGTTCAAAGGCCTCTGAAAAAAAATTACATAAATTCACTTTACTGATAGGTGTCTTATATGTTAGAGGCCGCCTGGGTAGGTACCACCGCAATGTCTATTTCTCCCAACAAACAGTAGTATAATGCACTGTTCTGTTTCGGTTTGAACGACATTGTAGCCGGAGTAACCAACATTTATGTTCATATGAAATGAAAGTTTATCGTCCAAAGCGCAAAGTCGAAAATCCGACAACGCTCGATAAAGAGTCGCGTTTTAAAATCGTCTTCGTGAAAAAAACTAATGGATTTACACTTCGATCAAATATATAAAATCACACGCCAAAAGTGGCCAAAGTTGCTTATACTTAAACATTTGAATTTCGAACTACAAGATGAAGCAAAAAGTCTTAAATTATAATCAACTTGAGGTAACAATAAATCTTATTGATTTATTTTGTTTTTAGAAAATACTAAAATCAAATAAGAGTACACGCTTTAGTATAGGATCCCGCCATACATCGACCTTCACCGAGATGTTTATTTGATGAAACCTATTTTATATGCAATTTAATATGTCAATAAATATATTGTATATGGGTTGCCTTGCAAATTTCAGTCCAGAATACGATTAATTAATTATTAAAAAAAAAATATTTTTTACACATTTCACCTGTTTGATTATTAAACAAATTCTATACCAATCGAAAGTATGAAACCCATAGAATATGTAAACGTTAGGTTGCCTATTTTTTTCCGGTCACAACCCTCAGGTTGCCAGGTAACACAGAACACAGCATATACGAGTCTATCGCTGTCCTTTTCATTCTCAAGAATAAATAGCATGCGCACCCTCTTTCTTCATGAGCGGACTTCGAACAGCTGCTATGCTGTGTCACTCGGAGCAATATTTCACTTTTCTAAATTCGACAACCGCAATTCGGGACTGATTTTTCGCAGGCAACCCTATACCACCGTGTTCATAATAAAATGATCTTTATTTTCATTTAATTTCCATTCAATAATCAGACCGGCGCAAAATGCTAGTAGCGATTTACCTGTTTATACCTGGCAACCTGAGGGTTGTGACCGGAAAAAAATAGGCAACCTAACGTTTACATATTCTATGGGTTTCATACTTTCGATTGGTATAGAATTTGTTTAATAATCAAACAGGTGAAATGTGTAAAAAAATTTTTTTTATTTTTAATAATTAATTAATCGTATTCTGGACTGAAATTTGCAAGGCAACCCATATACAATATATTTATTGACATATTAAATTGCATATAAAATAGGTTTCATCAAATAAACATCTCGGTGAAGGTCGATGTATGGCGGGATCTTAGACTACTTATTTGTGCTCTTATTTCTCTTGCAGTTTTTTTTTTGCAGTAAATGGCGAGACGTGCATGCCGTTTGCCTGATGGTAAGCGATACGACCGCTCATGAACAGTAGCAGAACCAAACAACACCTTGAGTTACAAAGCAATGCTTGGCATTCCACTGCGCTCGCCATCCTGAGACATAAGATGTTAAGTCTCAATATGTCCAGTAGTTACTCTGGCTACACTGTCCTTTTTTTTTTTGTTTTTCATGCCTTTACTTATAATCTAGTGGATATTTGATCGAAGGTGTAACCCCAACGCACCTTAATTAATGGTTTCTTTAAACACCATAAAGTAACCCTTAGGGTCAGTTCCACCAGTTGCTGATAAAGTCCCAAATAGCTATCTGGCACTCAACTGTCAGTTTCTTTTTTAAATTCTTTTTTGTACACTAACGGCCGATGCCAATAATCAATCGAAAAAATTAGATTGAAGTCAATCTGTTTTGTTGTCAATTGTTTTCTACTTTTCGATTGGTCTCCTGTCATGTTGCCATAGTTTATTCACTACTGAGATTGATTATTGGCAATATAGTATCAGAAAAACGATTGAACTGTCAATCTAAAACGGCAAATTTTGGATTGGGTTTGTTTATTGGCAGCGGCTGTAAGTAAATCTTAAACTAAACTATATGCGTAATTCGATTGCAAAAGTACTGAATTTTACATTTTATCTGACAGGAACTTTTTCAGGAACTGGTGAAGTTTCACTAAATTATTTTCACTAATTCATGTTTGGAACACTTAGGGCGAACTTGTCCTACATTAATTGGTCACGGATTTAAGGATAGCAGGAGGATAGGAAGCAACTTCCTAAGGGCCTAGGATATCCGATCACCGACCTGTGTGTGAGCCATGACCATGATCTTGCAGTTGGTGCACTCCTGGCCATAACCGCGCCAAGAGTTGCCGCTCATCCAAGACCTATTGCACTCCGGACAACGGTACTCTCCGAAACACCTGCCCTAAAAACATACGACAGTTAGTCCTGAACTAACACCAGAAAATTACATAGTCTATACATATACATACTGTGTCCAAAAAATAAGGTGACATTGTATTTATTTTAAAAATTCTTTATTTATTCTTCCAAATCAATTTCATCCCCTTTAGAATAATCCCTTCCCGATGCAATGCACTTATGCCAACGGATTTTCCAATCTTCGAAACACTGATTGTAGTCACTTTCGGGAGTGGCCTTCAGTTCCATCTTCGCTGCGGCTTGAATCTCCTCTATCGTATCAAAATGGTGTCCCCAGAGCAGTTTTTTGAGCCTGCTGAACAGCCAGAAGTCGCACGGCACCAGATCAGGTGAATACGGTGGTTGCGGAACGATATGGGTTTAGTTTTTGGCGAAATTATCACGAATTACGAGTGCAGTATGGGACGGTGCATTATCGTGGTTTTCGGTACCAGTCGAGATGTGACGCTCTTGAGGCCCAAAACATTCTTTAAATGGTATTGACCGAGCCTTTCGATATGCCAACCTCATCAGCAAGATCTCTAATCGTTAATCGACAGATTTTCAACAACAAATCTTTGATTTGTTGGACGTGAGCTTCGTCGGTTGAGGTTGATGGTTGCTCTTCGTCTTCGACAAGTTCACGGCCGGCTTGGAACTCAATATACCACTTGTAAACTTTTTTTTTGGCATAGCCTCATCGCCAAAAGCTTTCTGCACCATCCTCAACGTATCCGCAGCAGAAAATAGATTTAGCAAAAAAAATTTAATGCAATTTCTTTGCTCATAAAAATTTGACATCGCAAAAAAACGAATAACTCACTTTTAGCAGCTCACAAAATGACACGTATCTCAAACAATAATGAATATTTTGACATTTAAATTTGACATAGATTTCACTGACAGTACTTACAACGTACAAATAAGCATATTTCTCCAAATCATTCGACGCGTGCAGATAAAATTCAAATGTCACCTTATTTTTTGGACACAGTAGTAAATAAAATTGAAGTGTCTGTTTGTAAAGCGAAAATTAAAGAGAATGTCCAACTAGATATCGTTATATACACGATACCTATAACGAAAATGATCTTAGAATTTTTTGTCTGTCTGTTTGTTCCGGCTAATCTCTAAAATGGCTGGACTGATTTTGGCGTGACTTTTATTGTCAGGTTGCTGATATAATAAGTAGTAACTTAGGCTACATTTATTTTAGAAAAAAAAAATATTTTAGAAAAAAAAATGTTTTTGTTAAATTCCACGCAGACGAAGTCGCGGGCACAGCTAGTAATAAATAAATAAACAGTCACATTCATAGTCCTGACCCCACACAAAGAGAATTCAAACACCCAGACCAGACCGAGTTGTTTCATACAAATATTTGTTTCGGTGCGGGAATCGAACCCGCCAACTCTCGTTTCACAGCTGGCGTCTAGCCAACTGCGCCACGGAGGCTGTTAATGCCAATTATTTAAAAAAAAATTGACACTAAGTCCCGCATCATGTATATCTAAAAAAAAATGTGCGCCACATTTACCCCGGGGCGGGGATCGAACCCGCGGCCTCTAATTCCTACAGCCGCTCCTAAGACCACTTTAATATACCAGCATTATGTTTTGGGAAATCAATATGAAAATAGTTTGATACATGAAAGTGCGTTTTTCCAAAACACTTTTGTCATTTTTTAATTACTTTTAAAAATAACTAAATACTTACAGACATTATTGGAATATAAATCCGATACTGTATCACAAAAAAATATTTTGCCGGCACACGCTGTATCCCACAGCAAAGTCCGATGACTAAATTGTTTTTGTACCAATATGGTCTTTAAATAGCAAGCGTTGTAGTGATGTGCTTACATTACAATCGATAATATGACTATAACATAATCGATTCCAGCAGGGATGTCCAACTTTTTATTGCCGAAGTACTTCGATCAAATATGCACTAGATTATAATTTATAAGTAATGGCCTAGAAAACGGCAAGAGAATAAGAGCACAAATAAGCGTGTGCTCTTATTTGATTTTAGTATGGTCCAAAACATAATAGCTCTTAATTTAAAGGAATAAGGTTTATTGTTACCTGAACTTGATAATTTAAGACTTTTTGCTACATCTCGTAGTTCGGAATTCAAATGTATAAAGTATAAGCAACCTCGGCCACATTTTTCGTGTGATTTTGTTCCGAACTCTGTATTTAGTATATATAGCTGACCCGGCCACGCTCCGCCGTGGCTTAGTTAATATATGATTAATATTATATTCATTTATTAAGCATTGTAAAACAGACCGACCCAGCTTCTCCTGGGTGCATATATTTTTTGATTCCATTCTACACCAAATACATGTTATTTTTCCTATAAACTCTGATATACCTAAACTTGACGTAGCTATCCTACTGTCCGGCTCAATCCCGTCTCATCCGTCTGTTCAGTCTCTTCCCGATCGGTCCCGTTCTTTCTCTTTATTATCCATCCCGTCTTATAACGTGCATTTGCATTTCGTCCTATCAAATCTGTCAGCTATCCCAGCCCTCTCCCGTACCTTCCACTCTATTATATCCCGTCTCTCCATATACATGTACATATAAAGATTGCTTTATGAAATTTTTACATTAAAAACTTTAGCGTTTTTTACTGTCCATCCAATATTCCTTCCCTTATTTCAGCACCAAAATGCTGTTTTTCCAAATAATATTGCACGTCATTACTTTTAGTTAGTAATAAAGTAATAATAACCATTTAAAAAAAAGAATTGGCAAAATTGGTCCAGGCGTTGAGTTATGCGCTTACCAACACATTTTGCGATTCTTTTTTATATTACAGAAGAAGATATAGTTCACCTCACTGGCTTAGTACGGGTTGGCGAATTTTATTTCACGTAGAAATTAATCCGATAAATCAAAGGTGTGTTCTGGGATTTGAACCCGTGACCATCGTTAACTTGTTGGCAGTCGCGTCTAGTATGTTACCACATACAAATTAATAAAACCTTCATACTGCCTTACCAGGTGACGTAAGTAAGAGAACAAATATTAAAAAATATAAAACTGCATATCGTTTCATTATAATGTCTAGATACGGCATCAACGTACCAATTTCTTTTTTATTCTTGAGTCTGAAAACAATACTAATGCGAAATTTGAATTTGTCCTCCGGCGCATCTAAAAGTACCTATCAATTCAAATATATGTATAAATATAATGTCTTTTATAAAGACGAAAAATTATAATTAGATATATTTTGGTATACTCCGGCAAAACGCTTCGATAGAGGATACCTTATTTAAAACTGTTGCAATAATCTCAAAAAACAATGGGCTATTTTGGTAGATATGGACTTCGTTTTATTTTTCATTTAACAAAATTACGCGCAAGACGCCGCATCTAGATAATATTATATACACGATGTATAAATTTTTTGAATTTTGTTCTATTTCGTCAGCCGTCGATGAAAAACAATGGAAAGATAGATCATTTTACGTTGGATGTTAGTTGAAGCTTGACCGTCTTTTACGTCTCCCGTCAAATAAACAAAGATCATCCTATTTTGGCTGGACAGGTCACGCTTGAACGATACCCATAAAAAAGGGATTTTGGTATCTTCCTTAGACATTTTCCAATTTTTCTCACTCCATAAACCTTCCCAGGACTTCCACGAATATTTCAAGACCAAAATCAGCCAAATCGGTTCGTGCGTTCTGGAGTTATAGCGTCAGGAAGGAAAACCCGACTTATTTTTATATAATAGATTTGATCGAAGCCTAAGTAAATAGTCAAAAATGCTGTTATTACTATAAGAGTTGGTCCTAAAATTCTTATTATTCGGGACTGGAATTTCAGCTCGGTGTGGAGATATACTCGCCCCCTATCTCATCTAAATCATATGTCATGTGAACGATGAGAAACTTTAACCTAGCGACCTGAAGGAAACCAAAATTATTTAACTAAATGAAAATAATTATCTTATTCAATATAAAATCGAACATACAAAGGTCTATCGACTATTTCTTTAAGATTCACAATACATCAAAATCAAACACATAACTACCTTTGTTATTGTCAAAGGTAAAAAAATTACCGATAATCGAAATATATATCAATTACTTCATAAATAGAATCCAATCGATAAAATGCGTTATTTTCACATTACTATCACGAGGTTTTGGTCGGGGAATTACACAAACACTATACGAAATATTATTTTATCCTTGAACTCTGTTCATGATATATTATTTCATGTTGGTTTTTTAAGCGGTCGGTTTTGATAGCCTCCGTAGCGCAGTTGGTTAGACGGCGGCTGTTAAGAGAGGTCGCGGGTTCGATCCCCGCACCGAGAGAAATGTGTGAACCAAAAGCATTTGTTTCTGGTCTGGGTTTGTGAGGCCGAAAGTCTCTCGTAATCTAGATTATTCTAAAGACTTGGACTAAATTTAATCCAACGTTTATCCGAATTTATTAATATGACCCGAGTATAATAGAGGGCCAGCCAACCCGCACTAGGCCAGCGTGGTGGACTATATGGCCTAACCACTCTCAATCGTAGTCTCGATTGTAGAGTAGGCCCGTGCCCTACAGTGGGACGTATATGGGCTGATCCAAATAATAGAGGGAGCGGTGTCATACATTTGCGTCTTCAAAAATGTAGATTTTAGTGGTGGTAGGTCTCTCACATGTGAGACGCCGCATGGGTAGGTACTACCGCAATATCTTTCTCTTGTCAAACAGCAGTGTAAATGCACTGTTGTGTTTAAATTGAAGGACATTGTAGCCAGAGTAACTACTGGACATATTGAGACTATAATCTTATGTCTCAGGATGGCGAGCGCATTGGAATGCCAAGCACTACTTTGTAATTCAAGGTGTTGTTTGATTCTGCTACTGTTTATGAGCGGTCGTATCGCTTACCATCAGGCGAGCGGCATGCTCGTCTCGCCATTCATTATATATTAGTGGAAATTGAACTAGTCAACAACACATAACTATAAATTATGTTGGCAACCAAAAGTATAGGTATTTAGTTATTATCCTTCTAAAACGAGTTTAAGTGAATTTCTATTGGCCTAAACTATTAGTTTATTTTACTTATTATGTTGTACAATATGTCACATATCAGCCAATAAGAGGGCAGTAAAATGTGGCCCGGCATCACTATTTCTATCTACGTTTTTGACGTACCAGCGCCCTCTATATCACTACATAGTATAAATAATAACATCGCTTTCTCTGTCCCTATGTCCCTTTGTATGCTTAAATCTTTAAAACTACGCAACGGATTTTGATGCGGTTTTTTTAAATAGATAGAGTGATTGAAGAGGCAGGTTTGTGTTTATAATACATGCATATTATTGTAGAGAAATCTATATGCACCCGGGCGAAGCTGGGCCGGGTCGCTAGTTATAAATACTCTAAAGTCAAGGGAATAAGAAACGATGAGATCTTTAGGCCTTACAAACACCCAAACTTGAAACTAATATTTGTGGGCCGCATTAACATTTTTCTTGGTACGGGGTTCGAACCCGCGCCTTTTTGTTTCAAAGCCGGCATCTAACTAACTGCGCTACACAGGCTTTCAATTATTCACATGAAATTAAGCCTAAATTCGGGCCTGTAACAAGTTGTATTCCATTTAAAATGTTTTAGTTGATCCATACAATCATGTTTTAGTTTGTCATCATACTTAAACAACGGTATCCATTGCTGCATAACTCGGTGCGTCTCAAGCGAGTCATTCAAGCGGCATCGCAATGGATAATGTAAAAACGACCCACCTCAGCCGCCAACGAGGGAAGTTAAATTAATTTATGTATAATGTATCAGACTCCAAGTTTGAGAATATGCTGGATCCCACAGGCGACGCTGTGGGGTTCAATGTATAGGCGACAGAGTTTAAAAAAAATCGACAGTCTCTACGTAAACTATGGAAATTGGAAACAACTTTACACCAATAACATTGTATGTGGCAAATTAAATATTTTATTATGTTTATATTATGCACTTTCAATTATATTCGATTGAAGAACAGTTGATGTTATATTTGTAAATAATATTTTATTGTAAAGATTTATAAATCTTTACATCTCCTTGCGATTGGTGCATTAAAACAAAAATAACACTTTTCAGTTTCGGTAGTTTAAGTGAGGAGCGTCGAAATATGTAATTGATGGCTGTCTCTACATGGAAGATTTAGGGCCAGCGCAGTCCGGGACGGCATGGCAAGGGAGTTAATTTGTTACCAAAAGATATTCAAACTTACCAACTGGTAATACGACGTAAATTCCAATGTATTTTTATGCCGTGGTATTGAAAGACATTTCTATATGGCCTAACCCCTCTCAATCGTACTGAATGTAGAGGAGATCCTTGCCCTGCAGTGGAATTATGTGGGCTGATACAGAATAGTATATTTATAGACTCAGACAAATTGTGAGTGATTCGCAATATTTTTATACATCGGGGGTTTCCCCGTGGCTAATTGTTTGGAATTGGTTATAAGAGGGGACTTTTCAATTAGTTGTCAGCCCACTATCGCCCACTAGTCACTCTCACTACTGATCACGGGATACCTCCACAACCGTTGACATAAATAAATGGACAGGGCGGAAACCGCGTAAAGTGTTATGAGGAAAGTGGTGCGCGCGCTCCAGTGCATCTCTAGTGGAGCGTTACTGAAATTAGTCGTCGCTCGCAACTATTTTGAAAACCCTTGCTTGTATTATTTATGAAATAATGTCAAATAAAATAAAGATAATAATTCTTATCTCCGTTTAGACGAAATCGATGGAATTAAGTTAATTTAAGCGCGATTTTAACCGTCATCTTATTGAAACTCCAAATGTACTGACAAGCCTATCCTTTTAAATCAATGATGGTATAGGAAAAAGATATATTTTCAATGATTATAAAAATAATTGCGTCTCAGGCCCGGGGTTCTAAGAGAAGTTAACTTGAAGTCCAATAACAATATTTTTTTGTCTTCAGCTCTGTAAATAAAATTTTAAATGTCATGATTTTTTTTTTATATTGTAAAAATCTGTCACTCGGGATATAAAAGGAAAGTTTTATAGACAAACCATAAACATACTTTTAAGCAGTATCGGTATCGAGATGAACGATATTTTTATCGACATTATGAATGGGCATGGATAGATTTCGTATAACTTGACCCACACAAGTATTTAGAAGATTAATGCAAGGTGTATGTGAAACACTAACAACATTATACAATATTTTTACGACACAATTCAAACAACAATTTGAATGCGATAATATTATGAAGTAAAATAAGTAAGCCTGTAAATGGCCTGTAAAAGTGCGCGGTGGCCTGTTGGTAAACGGACTAGTCGTGACTGCCAACATGTTCACGGTGGTCGCGGGCTCCAATCCCAAGGCACACCTCTTTTCGAAGTCATGTGTGTATTAATAGTCAATCAACGCGCACTAAAACGGTGAAGAAAACATCGTGAGAAAACCTGCATACCATAGCGATTTACAAGAATTTATATGGTATGTAAAGTCCGCCAACCCACATTAGGCCAGCGTGGTGGACTATATGGCCTAACCACTCTCAATCGTACTCTTGATTGTAGAAGAGGCTCGTGTCCTGCAGTGGGACGTATATTGGCTGATCCAGAAATAAATAAGTCTATTTTTTTCCGATTTGGGTCATTGTTTGCATGACAGCACATACATGATATTGACATATGGTATTTAACCTTATATTCCTCACCACCCCAGGTAACACTGCACCAAGTTTGAAAAAAAACTGCCTAGTAGTTTTGTCAAAATCACCGCAATTTCTATGTCTCCCACCAAACAGTTTAAATGCACTGTTGTGTTTCGGATTGATGAACATTATAGCCAGAATAAATACGGGACATATTGAGACTATAATCTTATGTCTCAAGATGGCAAGCGCAGTGGAATGCCAAACATTGCTTTGTAATTCAAGGTATTTTTTGGTTTTACCACTGTTCATGAGCGGTTGTATCGCTTACCATCAGGCGAACGGCATGCTCGTACCCAGGCGGCGTCACATATGAGAGACCTACCAGTAAAAAACTAGCATTGGAGAGTGGATTCTACAAATCTTTCAGTGAGTATGAATCAGGGGCGTGCACTCCTTGTAGGCAGAAATGCAGTGCTTTACTTGCCATTCACAGATATTTTATTATAACGTTCGTACGTTTTAGATGACTTTAATTTATAGTAAATAAATGAATAAACAAAATATAATAACTTAAAAACGCCTAATATTTTATAAATAGCACCTATTTGCAATCACGCAAACATTATGGTTGCCACGCGAAAAGCAAGAGACGCTGCAAAGCAACATAATGTAACTAATCAACTAAGTCATGCCGCCGCGTCCCGCATGACATTTGTTTGCATGTGTGTAGTAATTTTGGTGTCACGGACACAGCCACAAACGCACACACCCATGAATATTGAAAGCCGCGACTCCTGCGGCAGGCCTCGGGAGTTCGGCAGTTGTCGGGAGTAATCGTAAATGTTCGTTGACTATAATCTGAGTAAAATTAATAGGCTGGAATCTAATAAATCACCTATGCACATTATGCATTTTTTGGTTAGTAAGGTTTTATTTGTTTAAATAGAAATGTTTTGTGTTTCGCGGGGGCCATTTAGCTTTTTTTATGAGTTTTTGCATTGTTTACTATTTTATACTAGTATGTTTGTAAAAAAAAATAGATTTCTTAACGGATTTTTCATTTTAACATTTGAAAGTGTGTACATTTAACAGTTTATTACTAAGTTTCGATATTAATTGTAGTCATTTGCTTTTACTAGTGTGTTTGTTTATTTTTTTAAATGTTATTTGATTGCGAGGTTTGTGTTAAAATGTATGTTTATCAAATGAATGAATGAGGTGGCCGAAATCTTGCGTTTATTTACATCGGGATAGGTATAGTAATCTCAACTAACCGGAACCTTGAATATGTGAAAATTGAAAGCTGACTATGTAGGTGAGTTTTTTTTATTTTACTTATTAGAATTTCTTCCGCCGCGGCGATTGATCGCTGTTTTGTCTGCGTTGCCGTAGAAGATGGACATGAATAGTAGTACATCTAAGACTTGTTATGTTGGCATGGTTTCCGATTTAGAGATCCGTCGCGTGGCTGTGGCTATGCTAAAAACTATAAAAGAAAAAGTTTTTGTGACCGAGTACTCCGCCGCATACCCAGTGTCATAATCCTGTGCACGCCGCTGGTATGAATCGATACCACGCCCCCGGGCCAACAGGCATTCGTCATGGCAATATCCCGAGCATGACGTGGAGAATTGACAATATTCGCGTATTTATACATTCAGATGAAATCCGATTCATACTAGTATTACATATTAGATTTTTTAAAATGTTATTGTTTTCGTTTGTGTGTGTGCAACGCATTCTTGAAACACGATTTTCGAGAACTTAGACATGTTGGTTCAATATGATGCACACTTATAAACGACCGACAATAATACAATAATTTAATAAAAAAAAAACACTACCTACTAATTTTTTTAACAATAAAATGAATAAAGGACTTCATTTTTATTTCTAAACCACGCTGGCCTAATGCAGGTTGGTGGAATTCACTTACCATTTAGAAATTTTCAAAAATCCCTATGGTATGCAGGATTCCTCACGATGTTTTCCTTCGGTGTTAGAGTGCGTATTTGATGACTCACATGACTCCAAAAAGTCATATGTCCTAGGATTCAAACCCGCGAACACCCTATCAGCAGCTGTCGGCCGCCAACTAATAGACATCCACGCGTTAAAAAAAACAGCTTGTAAATTGAGCTGCGAATGAAAGATTGCAATGCAGAAAAATCTGACCTATCAAATATTTTTCCATTCAAAAACGGATTCGCATAAAAATATAGAACCTATTGGAATGCACGTGGAATATTTACAGACCTAAAAATATCTGGAACTCTGAAACCTATATGACTATGTACATTTATATTGCACGCGTAATATTATAAGTGCGTTGTGGCTTGTTGGTTATAGGGCATCGAGCCCGGGTTTACCCGGACCGAAAAAAACCGGGTTTTCCCGGTTCTGAGGATTATAAAAAAACCCGGGTTTGGTTTTTAAAACTCGGGTTTTTCGGGTTTTTTTAATACTTTTGTTTTTGATATTTATTAAGTTTAAGCCACTTCGAATGCAATAATAAGTAAATGGAATAAAAACACGCTTTGATAAATTATTATTTATTACGTAAAAAGTAGCTTCAGTGCTACTTTCCAACCAATAAAACAAGCCATGCAAGTTAATGGAACGCGCGCGTCCATCTCAAGACATGAATGGGGTGAAGTGTGGAGCAGTGGGTTAGTTATATTATTAAATATATATAATAATATAAATTTAACTGTTTTTGTAAAGTACTATTTTATTTATTTAAATTTTTCCTCATACTTTATATTTTGTATTCATTATAGGAAAAGTGCGTGGTGGCCTATTGGTAAACGGACTAGATGCGACTGCCAACATGTTCACTGTGGTCTCGGGTTCGAATCCCAGGGCACACTTCTGACTTTTCGGAGTCATGTGTGTATTGATAGTCAATCACAGACATCACATCAATCATCTGAGTTGACACAGCTGGTGAACCAGCCCACCAGGATCCCGGATGTGGACCTTCTGCTGGCGAGTCACCCAGCCGGGTATCGTGTGACCGTTAGTGCGCCTCTGGGCACTTCCGATCACTGCCTGGTTGGGTCGTCAGTACCTTTCGCTTCACCTCCACGTCCCGTGCAGGTTAAGCGGAGGGTCTGGCATTACTCGTCGGCAGATTGGGATGGTATGCGGGAATATTTTGCATCCATCCCTTGGAGGCAACGCTGCTTTGAGGGCAAAGATCCTTCAGCGAGTGCCAACGCTATTGCTGGCGATATTAGGCTAGGAATGGATTACTACATTCCTTCCTCTGAGATCGCCAGTAAGGGCCGTGGACGCTCCTGGTTTAATGGTGCTTGCGCCGATGCTGTCGGTGACAAATAAGCGGCGTATCGCGCTTGGATCAGGGGTCGCGCCAAGAAGGATCCCAATATCGGTTCCCTCAAAGAAGCCTACAACCGGGCCACCAAGCCCTGCAAGAAGGCTTATGTTAGAGCGGATGCCCAGCGCGTTAGCAGGATTAGGCGTGCGTTTGCCAATCACCCGACTAGCAGTCGTGCTTATTGGAGTTTGGCCAGGGCCGTTCAGTCTAACTTCTCCCGTCCAGCATTGCCTTCGCTGAGGTACCCGGAAGATTCGCTGGCTCACAAGCCGCAAGAGAAAGCTGCCTTACTGGCAAATCTCTTTGCGGCTAACTCCCGCCTCGAAAACCGTGGTTCTCAAACGCTGCCCACACTGCCTGACTGCGGTTTCTCTTTGGCGGATATTCGCATCAGGCAGTGTGATGTGCGGCGTGAGTTACGGTCTCTCGATGTGCGGAAAGCCAGTGGTCCGGATGGGATACCAGCGGTGGTTTTAAGAGCTTGTGCGGCCGAGTTGTCTCCTGCACTGACTCGCCTCTACCAAGCGTCCTACCGCACAGGTGTTGTGCCGGAATCTTGGAGAGAGGCCAATGTGCAACCGATCCCCAAAAAGGGTGATCGGTCGGACCCTACCAATTACCGCCCTATCGCTATCACCTCAGTGATGTGTAAGGTCATGGAGCGGATCATAAACGCTCAATTGGTCCGCTACCTGGAGAATCACTCGTTGATCAGTGACAGACAATACGGATTCCGTCAATATCGATCGCCAAGGCGTTTGATAGGGTCTGGCACCGTGGTCTTCTTTCCAAGCTTCCGGCATACGGTTTGCCCGGCAACCTGTGTTCTTGGATTTCCGGCTTTCTGCATGGGCGTAGAATACGTGTAGTCGTCGACGGACACGCTTCGGCGCTCATGTCAGTAAATGCCGGAGTTCCACAGGGCTCGGTGCTGTTGCCCACCTTGTTTATTCTGCATATCAATGACATGTTGTCGCTTGGCAACATTCATTGCTATGCAGATAACAGCACGGTTCATGGGCGATACCACTGCGGGCCTCCGGGTAGCCGAGTCGAAACTGTGACGGGACGTGAGGATCTTGTCATTGAGCTCAACCAGACCTTGGATCTCATTTCTACATGGGGTTCCAGGAATATGGTTGAGTTCAATGCCAAGAAAACTCAGGTGTGTGCGTTCACGTGCAAAAAATCCCCGTTCTCTCCCCTCCCCATTCTTCAGGCTACTCCCCTCTCAGTGCGGGATGACCTGAGTATCCTTAGTGTGGATATCCGCTGTGATCTCAATCCAAGGAATCACATCGAGGGCGTAATATCTGCCACATCACGCAGGGTTGGAGTCCTGAACAGGGTGCGTCGGTTTTTCACGCCCGGTCAGCTTTGTCGCTTATATAAAGCGCAGGTCCGGCCGGGTATGGAGTACTGCTCGCACCTCTGGGATGGATCCGCCCAGTACTTGCTCGATGCCTTGGATGGATTGCAGCGGCGGGCCATCCGCATTGTGAATGATGCAGACATTACGAGCAACTTAGAGTCGCTATAACTCCGGAGGGATGTCGCCTCTCTAAACGTGTTCTACCGCCTGTATCACGGTGAGTGCTCTGAAGAATTGTTCAACTTGATCCCCTCCTCTCCATTCCTTACCAGAACCACGCGTTCTGGCTTGCGATCCAACCATCCTACAATCCTGGGTCCTTCCGCCGTAGCGTGAAGATGCACCTTAGCAGGCCGGCATAATTGTTTCCATTGGCATGGGACCGCCGTTCAATGCCAATGGATACTCTGCCTGGGCGGCATTTGCGCTTAACATCAGGTGCAACGCCGCCACTATGCCGGGCCAGATTAAAATAAAAAAAAAAAACACCACGCACTAAAACGGTGAAGGAAAACATCGTAAGGAAACCTGCATACCATAGCGATTTATATAAATTTATATGGTATGTAAGTCCGCCAACACGCACTAGACCAGCGTGGTGGACTATATGGCCTATCCCCTCTCAGTCGTACTGTCGATTGTAAAGGAGGCCCGTGCCCTGGAGTGGGACGTATATAGGCTGATACAGATAGGAAATCGATATATAAAGGCAGATTAGAGTATTTTAAAAAATTACAATAAAATGATCGAAATGCTCGAAAAAACCGGTCTACCCGGGTTTGGATTACTCTTAGACCCGAAAACCCGGGTTTTCAAAATTGAACCGAGTTTCGATGCCCTAGTTGGTTACGATCGATATAGAAGGTCGCCCATTCGAATCTAAGGACATAAATGAATTTTGGAATCATTCATAATTTTCCTATCAAACTGGGCAATATATGTATGAGCACATATATAAGCACAACGATGTTATTGACTGCCCCGGTGGCGTAGTTGTAATAGGATACGGTTACAAAGCTGAGATTTCGGGATCTAATCCCGGGTTGGGCAAAGTGATATTATCTATTCATTATCAGCCCAGAGTCAGATATTTGTGCACGATATGGCGATAAGCTCAGCACCTATCACATCGTGAGACGGAACATACGTTCCCGACGTTTCACTTACTTTACAAGCTGTCAATAAGATATATATAAGATGTTAAGTCTCAATATGTCCAGTAGTTAACTCTAGGTACAATATCAATCAAACCGAAACACAACAGCGCATTTACACTGCCGTTTGACGAGAGAAATATACATTGCAGTGGTACCTACCGCGGCGGCCTCTCACATATGAGAAATCTTAAATCTACCAACATTACTTACCACCGTCTTTAATTACCGTCATATTATGCATAGCAATGAGTGTAAATAAGGTGGCATTTATTCGATATCAGTTTCTACGAATTGTCAAAGCTCTGTTAAATAAACAGTGGGTACAATGAAGCTATCAAATTCTGTGAAGTTCATTTGTAAACATAATATTATATTTCCTGGGGTGTTACCTACACTATGATGTGTATGCTGGTGGTATGTCTCTCCTGTGAGAGGAGTGACAATGAATGAACAAAAAGTCATGTTCATTCATAGTCACTCTAAAGAAAAGGATAGCAAGCAACAGCGACGTCATTCAAGGTATTTTTTTTTTGCTTCAGTGTTTTATACGGAATGCAATCTCCATTTGGGTATAAGCTTCTTGGTTCCATCCCAAAATGTCATAAAAGAGCCTATCGTCTTATCTGGTACTAATTCTTGATTCAGGACTAACGTTGAATATAAAAATCCAATATAATTTTTTCCGAGCTGAGATTCGAATGACAACTCAACTTTGTTACGTCACGTAGTAAAAATGCGCCAATTGTTTCCTTTAAAGTTTAAACAATATAAATATGATTCATTGCTTTGTTTAGTCTGAGCTCTGAATTAAATTGGTGTTCTCTATAAACAATTATTCAAAATAAGTACCTACTATAATAATATTGTATTAAGTACCATTTTTTGTTGAAAGAGCATTTATGTTACAATAAGCACTCTTTGTTAAAAGCGTATTTGAATGGATGGAGCGTAATTTGTTAATATACTTACTCAATTTTATTAGTGAGTGTAAGACGACACTTTTATCCCCATATACATTTCGTACATAATAGATCACAACACTCTTTAATTTTAAAGGTATTTAATTGTTTACATTACAGATACAGTCTATAGCAGTGATTCTCAACCACTGTGCCGCGGCACTTTTGTGTGCCGCTAAATTTCAAAAGTGTGCCGCCAAATTTTGCAAATATATAATAATGTTAATATTATTAAATTATATCATTTAAAAAGAAAAATATTTTTAACATGAATATATATTTAAATCCACATAAAAGTTAATTATTTTATTATTTGCTTTGCAACGCGTTTTTTCTTAGTGCCAAATTATGATGAAGCGGCGTGCATAGCAATAGGAATATATCTCAAGTCGGCACACACATGCCACTTCTGCGTACAAAACGTGTTGTTTTAGTGATAGTTGGGACTCACAAGGTGTTGCATAGTAGTTACTGCACCTTTTCTTTACGATATGAGAGTAGCATTGTCATTTTTACGACCAAATATAAACGAAATTATCAAAAAACATCAAGCTCAAATTTCACATTAAAAATATTTTTATTATGAGCTTGTAATTAATCCCTTAATAAACGTTTAGTTATTATTGTAGTATATATTAGTTTATTTCGTATATTTAAATTTTTTGTCATAAACTATTTATGCAGTGTGTTGTAGTAAGTAAATATTTTTTATCTTTTTCTTTGTGTGCCGCCAAATTTTGAAATCGTTAAATATGTGCCGCAACAAAAAAAAGGTTGAGAATCACTGGTCTATAGAGTACATTTTACGTACCGAGATAGAGACGTCACTCAATCAATTCACAGCCCCCTTTGGTAAGAAGAAGTAAGAAAAACAATCCAAAAATATATATAACTTTACGTTTATCTACGAAAAGATTGAAAGAGGTTTGGGACTGAATAAATTAAATAACAGCATCGATTTGAATTTTGTCCATTTGAAATACTTATGTATCTAGTTACAAATTATTTTATATGGAAATGGGAACATAACAATCTTCATTTCCGCGTGCGTATGCATATTCAAAAAAATATATATTTTTAAATTGTTCCACAATGCTCTTGGAAGTAATTAGAAATTAGAATGAAGAAACCCGTAAAATTTAACGATTTTTGCGCCATCTAGTGTCAAGTTAGTCAAACCGATCCTTGTGATGCTTTGTTCTAAGTTAAACTAGGTATAGATTATCTGTATTTGGTGGAATAAGGCTCAGTTGTACAAATTAACTTTGCCAATATTTTTGACCATGAAAATGTCAATCTCATACATTCGCAAGGTCAAATATGCCAAGGTCTCAAATGTATGGCAATGACATTTTCAAAGGCCTTAAAGTTACAAAAAAATTGTCGAAGACCCTTTGTAGAATTAGCGTCGGTAATCCAATAGTGGTAATAGCTTATTTTCCAGTCTAACTAATTCGTTTGCAACTCCCAAAAATCCATGAAACCAGAACTCAACTCTCGCAGTTTCTGATAGACGACACAAGAATATTTATTGTAGGTAAACCAAATACAAGAATACACACAAAATCAAACAAATTAAATAGGTACGTCTTGGTATTACAAAGGGCGGCCTTATCGATTAAAGCGATCACTTCCAGGCAACCTTTATGACTATGAGGATTATGTATGTGACTGTTGGGTGTTTTATTTATTTATATCGCTCGGTTTGACGCTTTATCAGCCTGTGTGTCGCCATCCCAGTCGCTGCCATCAAGCAGTTTATACGCGTCATAACAACGGCTCAAAACGTAATGATTTGTAAATCCTTCTGCTTAGCTAGCGCGTATCACGCCCCGTGTTGTTCTATACTTGAAAATTTTACATTTTATGCTTGATTCCAACTGAATTATATGGAATCCTAAGGCGCTTCTGACTTTTCGGATATATTTTGTAGTCACCATGCTTTAATGGTGACGAAAACATCGTGAGGAAACCTGCATAATACAGTGTTTTTTTTATTGAAAGGTGAGACGAGCATGCCAGTCGTCTGATGGTAAGCGATATGACCGCTCATAGACAGAAGCAAAACCAAACAATATCAAGAGTTACAAAGTAATGCTTAGCATTCCACGGCGCTCGCCGTCCTGAGACATGATGTTAAGTCTCAAAATGTCCAGTAGTTACTCTAGCTACAATGTCCTATTTGCAAGAATTTATATACATAAATAAATTTATTCCAACTCTGATTTTATTGCGGATTAAAGACATGTTAGACATTCTCGGAGACTCGCCGAGCTTCAATGCTCGGTGTCAATACATTGCGTGCCAGTGTTATCCTGGCTTACAGGTATTGCAGTGGTGGGTGTGAGGGCGGGTAAGTCTCCTAAGCATACATATTTTAGAAATCAGAAAACGAGTCAGCAAAAATAACAATTAACTTCCATTTATCTACGTCTATACAATCAATGTTAAAGATACAAATAACTTATGTATACCAAAGCTTATACAAATACAATTAAAAAATAGCTAACTAGAACTTTACTATTCAAAGGTTTGAGGACGAATGTGTCGTCCCTCGCAAAATACAGTATTCTAATACTATGGTTTTGACAGGACATTAGTGTCGCCTTATAGGCCATAAAGAAATATAAGTTATTACATACAAGCAAAGATTTACAAGTGGCGCACTTTTAGAAAAATTAGGACCCCATTATGTTCTCGGAACTTAAACATTACTTTCAACAAACAAAAAATAAAAAGGGTACTTCACATTACTTAAGTTGGCAATAAATAAATAACTCTATCGTGGGAATGCTCATTCACAAAAACCATAAATCAGACTAATTGCATAAAACAATCTGTTTGTTATTGTTTATGTTTGTTACTGACAAATGCGTATTGTACATATTGGCTACAGTTGAGGTCACTGAAACTAGTTAACTAGCAATTACATAATGGTATCTCACACATATATACATAAACTCACGCCTTTTTTTCTAGACGGGGTAGGCAGAATTACTACGGTACGGTTACAAAACTGGGGTCTCACTAAGGCCCAGTCGGGCAGTGATACTGGATTTTTCTATTCATCATCAGCCCGGAGAGAGGAATTTGTGATCGATGTAGCGATAGGCTCGCCCCCTATCATATCGTTGGAGGCGAAATGTGGTTGTCCTCGTAGCATCTCTGCCTACTTTTCGGGGAAATATGCGTGAGTTTATGTATGTATGAAATGTATGCAAATGTTATAACAATTTTCTAATTAACTGCTCTGATTAAAACCACTTGTAACTTTTGTAATAATCACTAAATTGTAAACAGGTTTTGAAAAGAGCAACACTAGAGTTTCTTGCCCGTTCTTCTGTAGTGAAAACCGCTTTCCGAACCGGGTGGTCCATAAAAAATTTACTGAATCTAATTAATTATGTAGAATATTTTAATGGATTCAATAAATTATTTTCATTTAATTTCATTTATGTAAAATCTAATCACGGTGACAAAGTGGTGGTAGTACTTAGTTGCTTTGTGTCTGTAGTCACTAAAACCACCTCCGTGCTTCGTTTTCCGTAGCAGTCTGGATATATCCTATATATGTATATATAAAGATAATTATTGGTAACAATTATGTTGTATTGTATTCAATTAAAACCGTTTTCCTGCCTTTTTGGTGCCCATTGAGTTTTCTAGATTAGTAGTTTTAAGTGTGTTTAAATATTCAACTATGAAAACGAATATATAGTCAAATATTTCCATTGATAAATCATTGTTTTCAATGTAAATCGAATCTGCAAAAAGTGTATTTAAACACGGATAATTCGTTACCCATTTATTTTCTACTAGCGGCCCGGCCCAGCTTCGCCCGGGTACAAATATATTTCTGTACAATAATATGTACGTATTATACATAGAAACCTTCCTCTTAAATCACTCTATCTAGTAAAAAAACCGCATCAAAATCCGTTGCGTAGTTTTAAAGATTTAAGCATACAAAGGGACATAGGGACAGAGAAAGCTACTTTCATATACTATGTAGTGATTTCTTAAAAATGTCATTCTGTTATCTTCTAGTAACTGGACCTATTGTACTGTAGTAAAGTAGGTCACACTTTTATATTATTTATTTATTAACGCTTTATAAACAAAGTATTCAGGCGGACTTAATGCCTTAGGCATTCTCTCCCAGTCGACATTTGGATGGTGTGCAAAAATCAAGGTAGGCGCAAAAATAAATACTAAATAAGAAAAATTTTGGCAATAAGGGAAGAATATTAAAAATATATTTATAGATAGCCTTACATAGATTATTATACGGGGTATCTCAAGACTACTACCGAAAACGAAGCTGGGTGGTAGTTTTAGTCACTTTAGACACAATGAGAGATCAGACTGCCTCGGTGGCGTAGTTGTACTACGGTACGGTTACAAAGGTCTTGGGTTCGAATCCCGGGTTGGGCAAAGTGATATTGGATTTTTCTATTCAGTATCAGCCCAGAGTCAGGAATTTGTGCCCGATATGGCGATAGGCTCGCCACCTATCACATTGTGGGACGGAACATACAAGGCGAAATGTGGGTGCCCTGGCACCTCTGCCTACCCCTTCTAGGAACAAGGCGTGAGTTTATGTATGTATGTATGTCGACACAATGCAACTAAATTTTGCGCAAAAATTTTCGACGATATTTTTTTCTATCATCGTATTAGGGTGGTAAATACATAGTTTTTTCTTACATAATAATGTACACCTTTTTATTTTTAATCATGCTATCGTACGCATGGCTTTAAATTATTATTTTAGCAAAAACAATGGATTTACCACCCAAACACGACGATATTTAAAAAAATATAAAAAAATAATTGTGTTTTGCAAAATTTTTAGTTCCATTATGTTCGTTATTACTAAAACTACAACCCGAATTAGTTTTCGGTAGCAGTCTTGATATACCCGGTATATCTATGAGTATAATTAAAGTTTTCCACCAAAATTATTTTATATTTTTATTATAATTATCTCCTTACGAGATAAATTTTATACTTAGTCGTATAATTGCAAAAATAACTTTGGCAGGAAACAACTCAATTATTGACTCGTGAAGGATTTGAACCTCCGCCCTCCGATGTTCAAGATAATCTGTATATCGGCGCTCTAACCTACTGAGCTAACGAGTCTTGCTATTCTCTGCCGAATAACTCGATCCGTTCCAGCTACATGACGTCATTGCACACTCATGGATTTAATACTTACTGGAATTTCGACTTAAATTGAGAAGAAATAAAGTCGAATGTCGAATAATAATAACGTGACTTGATTCATCATACTCTATTTACATTTCGGCAACATTCCAACTAGTCTAAGATCCCGCCATACATCGACCTTCACCGAGATGTTTATTTGATGAAACCTATTTTATATGCAATTTAATATGTCAATAAATATATTGTATATGGGTTGCCTTGCAAATTTCAGTCCAGAATACGATTAATTAATTATCAAAAAAAAAATATATTTTTTTACACATTTCACCTGTTTGATTATTAAACAAATTCTATACCAATCGAAAGTATGAAACCCATAGAATATGTTAACGTTAGGTTGCCTATTTTTTTCCGGTCACAACCCTCAGGTTGCCAGGTATAAACAGGTAAATCGCTACTAGCATTTTGCGCCGGTCTGATTATTGAATGGAAATTAAATGAAAATAAAGATCATTTTATTATGAACACGGTGGTATAGGGTTGCCTGCGAAAAATCAGTCCCGAATTGCGGTTGTCGAATTTAGAAAAGTGAAATATTGCTCCGAGTGACACAGCATAGCAGCTGTTCGAAGTCCGCTCATAAAGAAAGAGGGTGCGCATGCTATTTATTCTTGAGAATGAAAAGGACAGCGATAGACTCGTATATGCTGTGTTCTGTGTTACCTGGCAACCTGAGGGTTGTGACCGGAAAAAAATAGGCAACCTAACGTTTACATATTCTATGGGTTTCATACTTTCGATTGGTATAGAATTTGTTTAATAATCAAACAGGTGAAATGTGTAAAAAATATTTTTTTTTTTAATAATTAATTAATCGTATTCTGGACTGAAATTTGCAAGGCAACCCATATACAATATATTTATTGACATATTAAATTGCATATAAAATAGGTTTCATCAAATAAACATCTCGGTGAAGGTCGATGTATGGCGGGATCCTATACTAAACGTAAACTAGAAACATTGCAATATTCAAATACTGTTTTTAGAGCACAATAAAAAAAAAACAAATCTACATGTAGAAAATATAAATAATTAAATTATGCGCATGCTTACGCCTATATTTCCGTAGAGGTAGGCAGCGGAGTTATAACTTTTATTCACAATATATACACCTTTTTATATACTAAATCCATAGTCTATTAACCTTGGCTTACAGTACCAGCGTCTCTGTAAAATCGACCTGACGAAAAACTTAAATCCTACTTCACTACATAGTATAAAACAAACTCGCTTTCTCTGTCACTATGTCTCTTTGTATGCTTAAATCTTTAAAACTACGCAACGGATTTTGATGCGGTTTTTTTGATAGATAGAGTGATTCAAGAGGAAGGTTTATCTATTTTACACGCTTTATTACACGCTTTATATTAGCTTCACTTGTATGTTTGTATATTTGTATGTTTGTATATTTGTATGTTTGTATATTTGTATGTTTGTTTGTAACCGACTTCTTTGGGCGCGATTTTGACCCACTTTAAACGGCCAGATTTCGTTCAAATTTTGCACACCTGTCAAAGACCGATGACAATACAATAATTCGATTAAAATATATAATTATCCTGATTAGATTCGCCAGGATTAATTATTCTTATAATTGATGACCATTGCTACATTCATCGCTAGATGGCGTTAACATTGTATTCTTCCAAGAAGCTTATACCCAAATGGAGATTGCATTCCGTATAAAACACTAAAGCACAAAAATTTGACCTTGAATGCAATCGCTGTTGCCTGCTATCCTTTTCTTTAGAGTGACAATGAATGAAGTTCACGTGAAGTTCATTCATTGTTACGCTAAAGAAAAGGATAGCAGGCATCAGCGACGTCATTCAAGGTAAAATTTTTGTGCTTCACTTTTATATACGGAATGCAATCTCCATTTGGGTATAAGCTTCTTGTATTCTTCAAGTGTCAAATGTTACTACTGACCAACAGATGGCGTTATTGATTGGAAATACAGCCGTAGATGGATGTTTTTAGTCAAAACAATTATATAATAGTTAAAAAAAACTAAAATACACGCTTTAATAAGATATACAACTAAAAAAGTAAAAATAATTGATACTGAATTTAAGATAAGAAAATGGAGTAAAATACATATATTTTATTGTTACAAAGCGTGGGGTGCAGGAGGATAAGTAATTGTTGTAAACACCCCACGCTTTGTAACAATAAAATATATGTATTTTACTCCATTTTCTTATCTTAAATTCAGTATCAATTATTTTTACTTTTTTAGTTGTATATCTTATTAAAGCGTGTATTTTAGTTTTTTTTAACTATTATATGTATTTTGTACCCTGGAGAAGCTGGACCGGGCCGCTACTTTGATATAAATGCGAAAATTTGTTTGTTACCAATATTGATGATAGGAGACTGCCTATTCATAGTACCTAACTGTAAGAAATATCGTAGAAATATTATCTTATATTAGGGATGATCCATCGTACGTTTGGTAGTCTGGAAAAGATCGCTAATAGGAATAAGACCGCCAGTTGTTACACTTTTTCAAAAGAATGTAAACTGTGTATCTGTTATAATATGTGGTGAACAATAAAGTGTTATTTATACAGGGTATATCAAGACTGCTACCAAAATGAAGCCGGCTGGTATTTTTATTGACTACAAACACAATGCAACTAAAATTTTCTAAAATATCCTAATTTTTGGGTGGTAAATCCATAGTTTTTGCTAAAATCATAAATTAAACCCTTTTATACCTTAGAAATAAAAGGGTATACCTTATTATTTTAGGAAAAAAAATTAATCTACCATCCAAATACGACATCAGGAAAAAAATAACAAAAAAAATCGTCGCTTTTTTTCACATTTTCTGTTGCAATGTGTCTGAAGTCACTAGAACTACCTTCCGGTTTCGTTTTCGGTAGCAGTCTTGATATACCCGGTATATCTATCTATTTAGATCCCGATACCAACCCTATTAATATCTTGTGTATCAGCCCATATATGTCCCACTGCAAGGCACGGGCCTACTCTACAATCGCGAATACGATTGAGAGTGGTTAGGCAATATAGTCCACCACGCTGGCCTAGTGCGGGTTGGCGGACTTACATACCGTAGAAATTCTTATGAATCGCTATGGTATGCAGGTTTCCTCACAATGTTTTCCTTCACCGTTTTAGTGCGTGGTGATTGACTATCAATACACACATGACTCCGAAAAGTCAGAGGTGTGCCGTGGAATTCGAAACTGCGACCACCGTGAACATGTTGGCAGCCGCGTCTAGTCCGTTTACCAACAGGCCACCACGCACTTTCACTATTAATATCTTGAAGGAATAAAACTTTACAATAATATGAGCCATAAAGGTATATCTACTAATATTTAGTGTTGTAGCGACGATCTGTCGTTTGTACGTCCTTAATAATACAAATGTGCACAGAGTAATGTTCACTCAACAACTCCGAATAGTTTAAGGCGAGGGACACTTAATAATTCTCGAAACAGTTTTATTTTATCTTTAACCACAATCAAATATTGAAAAATATATAGGTATGTTATTTTACAAGACAATATTGATATAACGGTTAGCCGATGCTTGCATTAATTTTGTTGCATCGAGAAATCTCAAAGTTAGGTCTAAGGCGAAACAATTCAAAGTAATTAAAATCTTCCGAGGAATATGTCGAAAGACAAGCTGTTACATATAATAACCCCTTGCCGATTTGCAATTAAAGAAATCAAAACTATATAAAAACTTTCTTTTATTACAATGAATGATAAGAGGAACATGCCATTCGCCTGAAAGTAAGCGATGCGACCTTTCACGGATAATGGCAAAACTTTAAAATAAAAAAAAGTTAAAAACTTAATGAATTACTAAGCAACGCTTGGCATTACACTGCGCTCGCCATGTTGAGACATACAATATTGCCATAATATGTCCAGTAATTACTATGGCTATAATGTCCATCAAACTGCAACACAACAATACATTATAATTGCTGTTTGGCGAGAAAAATAGACATTGCGGTGGCACCTACTTAGGACCCAGCTCGGCATTAAAATTCAAGCGCCGGGCTGGAAGGCCGGTGACGCCGACACATCCTTCCTGCGCCTCTCACCCGGGGCTGCGGGAAGAGGACCATAAATCGTTTTCGCCATCTTTTAGAAAAAACGCGGCCTCTCATACATGAGCCACTGCAAACCTCTGAATAAAATTCCTCTGTGCTCCAGTCAGCTAATAAGTGCTGTTAATGAACAGACAGACGGAGCGCCAACAGAATCGGTAATACCCAGCATTATTCATTAGTTGTACTGATCACTGTCAATGTAACATTAAACATAGTACTTGGGTTATTTAAGGCCCGGGCACACCGGGATGGAATGACAAGATATTTTTTTACAAAGGATATATCTGGTAGAAATACGGAATAAATTCCAATATTTCTTGATAAGGTACCGAAGGGCATATGTATGCCATGGCACGATGTGACACGTCGGAAGAAGCAGTCCAAGTGGAGTTAATCGTCCACGATTTCCTACAGCCCGAATGCGTTTTGTTAGTGCACTGTGTTTTTAATCACCAAAACTACCGCCCGGCTTCGTTTTCGATCGCATTTTTGTTGTTATCCTGTATGAGTGAAGTTGCTTTATCTTTACTCGATACATAGTATAAAAAAGTAGCTTCCTATTTGTCTGACCCAATGAATGCTTAAATTGTTAACACTACGCAACAGATTTTGATGCGTTTTTTAATAGATAGAGTGATTCAAGAGGAAGGTAAAATAATATATATAGTGTGTAGTGGAATCAAAAACCTTCTGCCAGGCAAAGCTGGGACGGGCCACTAGTAAAAAATACAGCATACAAAAACGAAACTTCAAACTCACTTATCCCATAAAACAAAACGTTATACAAAAAACCGGCCATGTGCGAGTCGGATTCTCGCACAAAGGGTTCCGTAGCAGCAAATAACATAATATAAAAGTTCTTTTAAACTGGGATTAACGATTTATGACTATTAAAAAACCACTTACTAGATCTCGTTCAAGCCAATTCTCAGTGGAAGTTTGAAGTAATGCACATCATATTTTTTTAGTTTTATCATTCTCTTATTTTAGAAGTCAAAGGAGGGGAGGGACAAATTTCACGCAAATTATTCAGTTTAAAAAAAATGATATTAGAAACCTCAAACCTCAATATAATCTTTGAAGACCTGTCCATAGATAACACACTCGCATGAGTTGGATGAAAAAATAGTTGAGTTTCAGTTTTAACTAAGGGGAAACCCCTAAATGTATAATTTTTTTCTAATTTTGTGTGAAATTCTTAATGCGGTTCACAGAATACATCTACTTTCCAATTTTCAACAGTACATACATATATTATAGTAAAAAAGCGTCTGTGACATATGGACGGACAGATAGACAGACAGACATGACGAATCTAGTTTGGTTTTTTGTCATTTGCCTACGGAACCCCAAAAACGCCGCAAAACAAATTGACATTTGCCAAACTTGAGCAAACTATTGGCCGTTTATAAAAGCAGCACTTAATAACAGAGTTGTCGACACGGCGTGGATAAATTTTGAACACCTCGCCGTCGTGAGCCCTTAACTCGAGAACTAATATAAGTTTGTCGATCCCTCAGGATTATTGGCAAAAAATAAAACTTCCTTTTGCTGAGCGCGAACGCTGTAAAAGGTACACAACTTTTTGAATCAGCACTGAAATAACACAAATAGATTATAGTATTGCTGGAGGATAAGTAATTGTTGTAAGCACCCCACGCTTTGTAACAATAAAATGTATTTTACTTGATTTACTCCATTTTCTAATGTTAAACTCATTATCAATTATTTTTTACTTTTTAGTTGAAACTTTTATGGAAGCATGTTTTTATGTTTTTTTTAAACTATAATTTAATTGCTTGCACTAAAACCATATATCAATGGCTGTCTTATCGAAGGAAGACAGTTGCGCGCAAATTAAGCAATTTTTGATGATTTTGGATAAGATAATGTCATATATTTTTAAATTATTGTATTTAGAAATAAGACTATTATTTACGGATTTTATCGCGGGTTTAGTTTAATTTTTACATTTTTTGAATTCCCGACGTTTCGATCACTTTACAGCTTTCGTGGTCACGGGGCGGAATTATTGTATTGTCATCGGTCCTGGATAAATATGCAAAATTTCGAGTCAATCAGACGTTTTGAAGGGGGTCAAAAATGTCAAAATCATGTTCAAAGATTCCATTACATACGTCTGAAGCTAATAAAAGCGTATTAAAAAGAATTAATGCTGCACTGTGCAATTTTGAAAAGTTCTGGTCGGCAGATCCGAAGATATTAGGTCTTTACCATTTTTTTAAAGGACTAACTCTGCATATCATGCTTTCTGACAAAAAAATAAGTTTTCAAAATCGGTTCCCAATTGCCGACGAAATCGCGTAATAAACATTCAAAAAAAAACATTCGGATTGATTATGATTATTGAGACTTAGCATCTTATGTCTCCGGATGGCGAGCGCAGTGGAACTCCAAGCATTGCTTTGTAATTCAAGATATTGTTTGGTTACGCTACTGTTCATGTGCAGTCGAATTGCTTGTCTTAAATAAGTATAATTATCTATGGTAGCGCTTATCATCAAGCGAACGACATGTGTAATAAAATAATAATAATAGAGCGGGGATCGAACCCGCATCTTCTCGTTTCACAGCCGGTTTCTCAACCAACTACTCAAGGTCCAAAATAATCTTTAAAAACAAACCGATGTAAGTTTTACTCTGTTCGCGCTCAACTATTTCCCTTTGTCATGTAAATGAGGTTTGGAACTAAAAGAAATATTCTTGAAAAAATTGAGTAGACACGACGGGATGTTTACAGAGAGAATTCGTGATGGCAGAGCTCTTAATCTATATACAAATGATGTATCAGAATCAGGCCTCTTTCACGATTCTGCAGCATTTTTGCAATGAAAATCGAGCTTTTACCGGATAAAATTAAAATCAATTTAGTGTTTATGTATTGAAAATTGGTACCCTAGGTGCGTGGTGGTTGGTAAACGTAACAGACGCGGCTGCCACCATACTCGTTATCGCTATTTTAGATATTTAATTTCCCTGAAAAATTGGCATGAATCCTTCACAAATGCTCTAGTGTTTCCTCTGAGTGGTGAAAGCACTTTTGCTACGTGCTGAGCCAATCTATAGGTTGTTGTGGAGCATTTTCCTTATCGGTCAAACCAAAAGAAGCATTGAGACCCGCGCAAAAGAACACATAGCTGACGTTAAACATCGACGCTCAACGATTACCTTCGTTTTGACCAGCCCCAAGTCTTCGCCAAAGAACACCGTTTCCTTACCAGGATGATTCGCGGAACTGTTGAAATTAAAAAACACCCAAATTTCAATAGAGACGGTGGCTTAAGCTTGCACAGGCATGGGATCCAATTCTACACTTAATTAAATCGGAGCCCAGAAAACCAACTGCCAGACCTCAAGACACAGTAAGCTTCTTCTGCGTAGAACTAGCCTTAATAAAAAAGTTAATTTAAATTCTTAATTAAATCATTCTAAATGAAGGGTAGTTAAATTGTAACAGTCACAGAGCGGATGACTAATACCTCATAGACTACAAGCCCGTGGCAAAAATCGATGGGTCAAATGAACCACCAGGAGACCTATTTGGTAGGATACAGGGGCATAAAATAATAATATTCAGCACTATGCCGTCACTTGTAAGCTGTCCGTCTCAGTGCAGATGAGACTTCAAAATCATCAAGGAGAGGGGTTCATTTTGGTCATTTATTTTTGTACGGCATTTCTACCATCGATAGGTCCATGAAAAATAATAGAAAGAACACGTAGTGCCGTACAAAAATAATGCGTCACAAAGTCGGAAGAACGTTAGATATTCCGGCAAATTTGTCGCTAAATTTGGTCATTTGATTTTAAACGGCATCGGTTCCATACAGTCGCAATACCTCTTCTAAACCATTATTCCGCAACGCCGTACAAAAACTATGCGACAAGGAAAAAAAAACAGCGGTTGCAACCCACTCCCTTTCAGTGGTCCGGGTGGTGATTTGACACAATATGGGATAACTTTATTTTGAAAGTATTTAATGCATAGATAACATTTTTTCACATGCCGTACATTTTTTGGTGATCCAAAGGTCTGTAGAGCGGAAAATATCTCTCGAATAATCCATGTAATAAAATATACTTTAGGGTGATATTTAGTATGATATTTACTGTACAGCATTTAGACAATTTATTTGTATCTAATGCAATCATCTATAAAAGTCAATTTCGTACATATCTGAAAGTTCACATTGATAAAAGGTAATAAACATAACAAAAACTTATTATTATTAATTCCTTTTTTTTAACTTTATTTGTCCGCAAAATAAGATGACACATATTCATGTTTCAGAAGGTGATCGAGAAGAGGATACGGACGTCGATGAGGACCTTGATTCCGATACCGACTCAGTCACTGATTCAGATATTGACTTAAAATTTGAAAGACATACCTACCTATTTTTTCATTTCTGTATATATCATTTAGTATATTTAATAACACAATTCAAAAAAATATGTCCATGTTTGGAGTATATGACATCGAAAAGTTTACAAAAATATAAATACTGAGCTTAGCTATAGTTTTCAGTTTTTGGATATAATATACACTGTTTCACTTTAAAAGCTGGCATAATGATTTTTTTTACATGTTATTAATTATTCTCTTCAAAAATAAGTTAATGCCGTGTAGTATCACACGACCATAAAGTACTTCTGAAATGGTAGTGCCATTTTAATCAGCCAAAAATTATGTTCTGCATTAAAATGTACGGCATAATTTTTTCTTCATTTATTTACCTGAGAACTATTCAAAACAACAATCATATTTAGAAAGTTGCTGTATTTCACTAATCTACGATAATTTAAACTTTTGAAATGATTTGAGATTTTATTTTCCTCTCAATTTCTTTTCAAACATTTTTATTGAATGCCAATCCTAAATAACGATTGTATTTAGCAATATCATGTAAGAAAACAGGTTGCCGTACAGGATCAAATGACCTTTCAGCTTTAAAAGTCAAATTTATGAGGAATTTGTGTATACATTAAAATTAACAATAATTTAGTGACGGCCTTTTTTAAAATAGTAATTTTGAGTGCTACTTAATGTTATGAAACCGATGCCGTACTTTTTCAAATCACCCCCCGAACCACTGAAGGTGAGTGGGTTGCAACCGCTGATTGTTCTCCCTTGTCGCATGGTTTTTGTACGGCGTTGCGGAATAATGGTTTAGAAGAGGTATTGCGACTGTATGGAACCGATGCCGTTTAAAATCAAATGACCAAATTTAGCGACAAATTTGCCGGAATATCTAACGTTCTTCCGACTTTGTGACGCACTATTTTTGTACGGCATTACGTGTTCTTTCTATTATTTTTCATGGACCTATCGATGGTAGAAATGCCGTACAAAAATAAATGACCAAAATGAACCCCTCTCCTTGATGATTTTGAAGTCTCATCTGCACTGAGACGGACAGCTTACAAGTGACGGCATAGTGCTGAATATTATTATTTTATGCCCCTGTATCCTACCAAATAGGTCTCCTGGTGGTTCATTTGACCCATAGATTTTTGCCACGGGCTTGTAGTCTATCAGTCGGCCCCGTGACCACGAAAGCTGTAAAGTAATCGAAACGTCGCGTCGGGAAGTTAAAAAATATAATAATTAAACCAAATCCGCGATAAAATCCATGACTAATAGTTTTATTTCAATACGAATGTTACGCGTAAATCTAAGAAATCATTAAGATTATCATGTTTTTGGGCAATACTAAAATCAAATAAGTGCACACGCTTATTTCTCTTGCCGTTTTTTAGGTCCTTACGTATAATCTATATAGTGTAGGGTAGACTGGGTACGGTTGATACAAAGGACGGTTGAAACAGAGTAAAAAACTCGTAAACGGTTACGCGAGGTGCGATGGGTGCAAAGAGAATACGCAGTGGACGACAGGTCCGAACACTAATACAGTGCCGCGATGCTTCCCGCGCTTTGTTGTTGTGTCCAGGACGGCTTATTGTTTTTAAATACCCAAAAGTAAGTATTTTTCATCTGACATTAACGCCTATATTATCTGTTCTTTTTTACATGAATGTTGTATGTGTGTGTTTTTGAATAATATGACGCTTGTAGAATAAGGCATACTGATTATTTTTAATGTATTGTCATTTTTGTCGTAACTATAAAGTATATTTTACCAAAAGTGGGGATGGGGACGGTTGAAACATTTTTTGTGGGGACGGTTGAAACAGAACATATATTTATTTTTATTATTTGTAGATGCCGAGTGCCGGGAAAATTGACATATCGAGCTATAGTCATGCATATGAGGAAGTAAAAGCTGGAGATCCACTGCGAAAAGCAGCGGAAAAGCATGGATACATTCGAGAGCGAGATGCGATCGGTAAAGTCGACACAGATATGGGGTATAAAGCACATAAGAAGAAATACTAAGCCGGAATTTTCATCAGAAGAGGAAGAATGCTACTGTATTGTGTGCATAGAATCATATTCAGTGAGCAGATCAGGAGAAAAATGGATACAGTGTACTTCCTGCAAACAGTGGGCCCATGAAGAATGCACAGAAAGTGGTGTGACCTATGTTTGCCACAATTGCGATTCTACATCCGAGTAATATATAAGCTAAATGTTATTTTTTTAATGTTTGTTCGATTTAAGAAATGTCTTATTTTGTTTATTTACAAAGTTTAGTTGTTTTTACAGAAGTTTCTGTTAAGTTTATTGTAATATTACCCATGTCTTTTTTTATTTATTTATTTTTACTACTCCTTAAAGACTGATGATGAATTTAAGAAGTATTAAAATCTTGAAGACTGATCAATGTTGTCATGTGATGCCATAATTATTTATAAATTTAGTTTTTATGATAAATAAAACATGTTTCATATGTATTTATTGTATTATTTGCAAGTGTTTCAACTGACCCCACAGGCTGTTTCAACCGCCCCTGGCATGGGGACGATTGAAACAAATTATTGATTTTTTTAAATTCCATATATTTCTGAAAATAGTTATCCGAACACTAAAATGAAACTTTCATATCGTACCTAAAACTTCAAATTTTAATTTTACGCATCGTTATCGTCATTTGGTTCGTAAACAACAAAATTATTAACGATAAAAGCTAAATTGTTTCAACCGTACCCAGTCTACCCCTACATTTCATCGAAGCGCACAAAACTAAAACAAGCTTGCAGTTCCCAAGATAATTTAAAATTAAACAGCGGAAGGGTCTCCAGTTTTTAATGTAAACACGTGGTAGTTTTACTATATGAAATTGAATGTTGGTTTAGGACGCCCCTCGCAGCGTAACGAAGTGCTTATGTATGGGAAATTGAAAATTTCCATGTTCCACACAGGTGGTATTCAAATGGATTTAATATAAAAATATGGGATTTTAGTTATCGTGTTAGGGATATTCATGGTGTTGGTTCATTTATAATGCAATAATTTATGATTGGGGGAGATTGTTCTGCGAACATACTTTCGTCAGGTCTCTCATATGTTAGAGGCCGCCTGGTACCACCGCAATGTCTTTTTCTCACGCCAAACAGCAGTGAAAATGCGTTGTTGTGTTCCGATTTCATGAACATTGTAGCCAGAGTAACAACTGGACATATTGAGACTTAACATCTTATGTCTCAGGATGGTGAGCGCAGTGAAATGCCAAGCATTGCTTTGTAATTAATATTGTTTGGTTTTGCTACTGTACTGTACTGTCGTATTGCTTACCAACAGCCGAATGGCATGATAGCCACGCAATTCATTGCAACATTTTTTTTAGAAGTTTTATTTAAAAAACATATCTAATTATTTATTTATTACAACATTTCATAAAACATGATATATATAGATGTTCAAATTATAATAGTAGGAGCTACATGTTTTGCTATTATTGCATGCAATATATTAATATAAGTTAACCTATTTTTCTTCAACACAACTCTTCAATAAACCCGTTCAATGATATTGTAAGCTACAGTTGAAAATCCCACGGGAAATTATCTGAACGACATCGATGCTGTAAAAATAAAAACAGGATAATAGGCCGTTATATTTATTATTTACACTTATTTTTATATTTTCTTCTTGTCTCCTCTTGGGCCCGAAAAATACTTTCCTTAATAGTAATGTGTAAAAATTTGCAGTATTTTTAATATCGATATTTTTAAATAAATAAATAATTACATCTAATTGTTACATACATAGTCATGACCCTACATTAAGATCGAGTTGTGTCGTGAGTATCAGGAACTACGAGAGACTTGTCGGTCTCACAAACACCCAGACCCGAGACAAATACCTGTAGATCACACTAATATTTGTCTCGATGTGGGAATCGAACCCGCGGCCCCACGTTTCACAGCCGGCGTCTAACCGACTGCGCCACGGAGGCTGTCTTTTTGGTTTAGGTTATGTTATGTGTGATAGCTCAAAGCTGCAGGAAGTCACAGGATCTAAGCTTTTAATAGCAGAGAATTTTCTGCGACTGAAGAGACAGAGAGATAATTAGCTTATTTGAGGTCAAAACGACAATTTTCGGAATTGTTTTTTAAAATGAGTGTAAAATTAATATGGCGATAGGAATCTTACTAATGGTAGGTCTCCCATATGTGAGAGGCCACCTGGGTTGGTACCACTGCAATGTCTATTTCTCCCGCCAAACAGCAGTGTAACTCTGTATCAGCCCATATACGTCCCACTGCAGGGCACGGGCCTCCTCTACAATCGACACTACGATTGAGAGTGGTTAGGCCATATAGTCCACCACGCTGGCCTAGTGCGGGTAAATGCACAGTTGCATTTCGAATTGAAGGACATTGTAGCCAAAGTAACTATTGAGACTTAACATCTTATGTCTCAGGATAAAGAGGGAAGTGAAATGATTCATTTGTAATTCAAAGTGTTGTCTGCTTTTGTTACTGTTCATGAGCAGCCGTATTGCTTACCATTAGGCGAAATACATGTTTGTTCATTGCAATAAAAAAATAGTGTCCATATCAATATAATTCTAGACTTCTAAAATTCTAAGAATCTCTATTGTTGGATTCTATTATGGCACATTAGTGAAGTTTTACGTCCGGCGTCTGAATATTCGAAGTTCGTATCGTTTTTATAGAGTAACCCCCACGCTGCGAATGTTCCCAACTATTTCTTCTGGATGTCCGCTCAGTTGTAATACCTCAATGTTGCAGAAACATTTAGAAAAGTAAAAAAAATCTTCCTGAAGAAAGCAAAAGAAATAGAGACACTGAGAAATAATCACTACATAGTATAAAACAAAGTCGCTTTCTCTGTCCCTATGTCCCTATGTCCCTTTGTATGCTTAAATCTTTAAAACTACGCTACGGATTTTGATGCGGTTTTTTTCAATAGATAGAGTGATTCAAGAGGAAGGTTTATATGTATAATACGTACATATTATTGTTCAGAAATCTATCTGTACCCGGGCGAAGCTGGGCCGGGCCGTTAGTAACGTACAAACTTCGATCACGTACAAAACTAAAACGAGCTTGCAGTTCCCAAGATAATTTAAAATTAAACAGCGGAAGGGTCTCCAGTTTTTAATGTAAACACGTGGTAGTTTTACTATATGAAATTGAATGTTGGTTTAGGACGCCCCTCGCAGCGTAACGAAGTGCTTATGTATGGGAAATTGAAAATTTCCATGTTCCACACAGGAGGTATTCAAATGGATTTAATATAAAAATATGGGATTTTAGTTATCGTGTTAGAGATATTAATGGTGTTGGTTCATTTATAATGCAATAATTTATTTGATAGCCTCCGTGGCGCAGTTGGTTAGACGCCGCTTGTGAAACGAGAGGCCGCGGGTTCGATCCCCGCACCGAGAGAAATGTTTGTGCGGCCCACAAATATTTCTTCAGGGTCTGGGTGTTTGTGAAACCGAAATGTCTCTCGTAGTGCCTGATACCCCCGACACAAGACTCGATCTTAGTGTGGGGTCAGGACTATGTATGTGACTGTTGGGTGTTATTTATTTATTTATGATTGGGGAGGTTGTTCTGCGAACATATTTTGGTGGTAGGTCTCTCATATGTTAGAGGCCGTCTGGTACCATCGCAATGTCTTTTTCTCACGCCAAACAGCAGTGAAAATGCGTTGTTGTGTTCCGATTTCATGGACATTGTAGCCAGAGTAACAACTGGACATATTGAGACTTAACATCTTATGTCTCAGGATGGTGAGCGCAATGAAATGCCAAGCATTGCTTTGAAATCATATTGTTTGGTTTTGCTACTGTACTGTACTGTCGTATCGCTTACCAACTGCCGAATGGCATGATAGTCACGCAATTCATTGCAACATTTGTTTTTAGAAGTTTTATTAAAAAAAACATATTTATTTATTTATTAGAACATTTCATATAACATGATATAAATAGATGTTCAAATTATAATAGTAGGAGCTACATGTTTTGCTATTATAGCATGCAATATATTAATATAAGTTAACCTATTTTTCTTCAACACAACTCTTCAATAAACCCGTTCAATGATATTGTAAGCTACAGTTGAAAATCCCACGGGAAATTATCTGAACGACATCAATGCTGTAAAAATAAAAACAGGATAATAGGCCGTTATATTTATTATTTACACTTATTTTTATATTTTCTTCTTATCTCCTTTTGGGCCCGGCAGCTACTTTCCTTGAATAGTAATGTGTGTAAATTGGCAGTATTTTTAATCTAGTATTTTTTTAAATAAATATATTCCGTATCAGCCCATATACGTCCCACTGCAGGGCACGGGCCTACTCTACAATCGAGAATACAACTGAGAGTGGTTAGGCCATATAGTCCACCACGCTGGCCTAGTGCGGGTTGGCGGACTTACATACCATAGAAATTCTTATAAATCGCTATGGTATGCAGGTTTCCTCACGATGTTTTTCTTCACCGTTTTAGTGCGTGGTGATTGACTATCAATACACACATGACTCCGAAAAGTCAGAGGTGTGCCCTGGGATTCGAACCCGCGACCAAACACCCAGACCCGAAGCAAATACCTGTAGATCACACTAATATTTGTCTCGATGTGGGAATCGAACCCGCGGCCCCTCGTTTCACAGCCGGCGTCTAACCGACTGCGCCACGGAGGCTGTCTTTTTGGTTTAGGTTATGTTATGTGTGATAGCTCAAAGCTGCAGGAAGTCACAGGATCCAAGATTTTAATAGCAGAGAATTTTCTGCGACTGAAGAGACAGAGAGATAATTAGCTTATTTGAGGTCAAAACGAAAATTTTTGGAATTGTTTTTTAAGATGGGTGTAAAATTAATATGGCAATAGGAATCTTACTAATGGTAGGTCTCCCATATGTAAGAGGCCACCTGGGTTGGTACCACTGCAATGTCTATTTCTCCCGCCAAACAGCAGTGTAACTCTGTATCAGCCCATATACGTCCCACTGCAGGGCACGGGCCTCCTCTACAATCGACACTACGATTGAGAGTGGTTAGGCCATATAGTCCACCACGCTGGCCTAGTGCGGGTAAATGCACAGTTGCATTTCGAATTGAAGGACATTGTAGCCAGAGTAACTATTGAGACTTAACATCTTATGTCTCAGGATAACGAGGGAAGTGAAATGATTCATTTGTAATTCAAAGTGTTGTCTGCTTTTGTTACTGTTCATGAGCAGCCGTATTGCTTACCATTAGGCGAAATTCATGTTTGTTCATTGCAATAAAAAAATAGTATCCATATCAATATAATTCTAGTCTTCTAAAATTCTTAGAAGCTCCATTGTTGGGTTCTATTATGGAACACGTAGCTTCTGTTCAGACGAATTTAAGAAAAGGTGTTGAAATCTCGCTCGGATTGAGCGCTACGTTCGGGGGTCAAACACCTCGACAACCATTAAAATAGTACGTGTTCTAGGGATTACTATATTACTATTATCACTACATAGTATAAAACAAAGTCGCTTTCTCTGTCTCTATGTCCCTTTGTATGCTTAAATCTTTAAAACTACGCAACGGATTTTGATGCGGTTTTTTTTAATAGATAGAGTGATTCAAGAGGAAGGTTTATATGTGTAATACGTACATATTATTGTACTGAAATCTATTTGTACCCGGGCGAAGCTGGGCCGGGCCGCTAGTATATTATATACTCAAATTTCGAATATTCGGACGTTCGACGTCGACGTAAAAGATAAAAGTTTTTCACTTCCACAATCAATACTTTTTTATGAAACTTATCATACACTCCATAGTCTAAGATTACGGCGTACCATAAAAAATTCGAACATTTCGACAGCCTCCGTGGCACAGTCGGTTAGATGCCTGTGAAACGAGAGGCCGCGGGTTCGATCCCCACACCTAGGGAAATGTTTGTGCGGCCCACTTACATACACTTATTTATTTTATATAAAATATAAAAGTTTCTCGTAGTTTCTGATAAACGACACAAGACTCGATCTTAGTGTGGGTTCAGGACTATGTATTTGACTGTTGGATGCTATTTATTTATTTTATGTAGTATTTAGGCATATTCGTACAGTTATGCGTATGATGTTCGAATATTCGTCATCGCATCAGAGTAAAGAGTAGCCCCACTGCACATTTTTAATAAAAATCTGTTTTATATTGTTGTCTGTTTTATATTTTGATATTGTTTTGCGGTGCTGTAACACCAATATTGAACGTAAAATCATTTTCTATTTATTTTTCCCTATCCTATTGTTACGTTTGGAGCCTTTTTAATAAAATGCCAAATTGGACTCATAGTTTTTTTTTTGTTGCCATGAATGGTGAGTCGTGCATGCCGTTCACCAAATGGTAAGCGATACGACCTCTCATGAACAGTGGCAAAACCAAACAACACCTTGAATTACAAAGCAATGCTTGGCATATATCTCCGCTCGCCATCCTGAGACATGAGATGTTGTCTCAATATGTCCAATAGTTACTCTGGCTACAATGTCCTTCACACCGAAACACTGCTGTTTGGGAAAATAAACAGATTTTGTGTTATTACCTATCCAGACGGCCTCTCACATATGAGAGACCTACCAGCAGTAAAATTTAACGATATATACTTTTTACATTTGTTGTGAATGCCTTTAGATCTAAATGATAATGTAGACCCGAAATACATATTTATCAAACATACAAATTGTCGCGTTGGTTTTGCAAATCCGTTGGTTCTTTATCAACGAAGCTACGGAAACCGCAATCTACATAAACAACTACAATAAAGTATAATTAGATATCATCATTGTAGCTATAAATTGTGTATTTGCGCCGTAGCTTAGTGCCGTAAAAAATAAGAGTACAAATCTCATTGGAGAAATATTTAATATAATGAATTAAATTATAATCAAATACCTATATGTTGGAAGTAAGAATAAAGAAAAACGATTTGTATTAAGTTATACTTTTTAAGGAAAAAAAATACTAAAAATCACGTGCACCGCAGCTTTATTAAATTACTACTAAAAAGTTACTGAATGTAGAAGAATTGAGAAGTAATCTCTTTAACCGAGATTATTATATGATTGGGGGGTCAGACCCCTTGTATCTCCCCTGTAATCCGTGCCAGACATCTAGCAATTACAGAAACTTGCCGTGCGGTTACTCACGAGGTGAAAATTGCCTCGGACTGGCTGATAAAGCGAATTTTCTTCGCTTGTTCTACTTAAAAACTTGTCTAGTTTCTGTCAGGAAGGTAAGAATTAAATGAATAGAAAAAATAAATTATATTTATCCTTTATTATATCCAATCCATGGTTGCCTTTAAGACATTGTCTTTGAGCGATAAGACAGCCAATTGTACTTTATTGATTACTAATTCTATTTTTTTATTTTAATTCTTTGATTCTAATTTTTGTATTGATTTCTGATTGTATTTATTTCATTTTTTGCCGTTAAGTTTACATAAATAAATAAATTAAGCTTGACACTATTGGTTGAGGATAATTAAAGAGTATAAACAGTCCCATACATAGTCTTGACCCCACACTAAAATCGAGTCTAGTGTCATGTAATAGAAATTATGAGAGACTTTTCGGTGTCACGAACTTTCAGACCCAAAACATATACCTGTGGATCACTCAAACAATTTTGTTTCAAACCCACGGTCTTTCGTTTCACAGCGTCTAACCAACTGCGCCACGGAGGCTGTAATTAATCGTTCTTTCTTTCTTCTTATGACGGCTTTTATAGATACTTACGTATACATTGATCGTTATACAGGCGAATATACTAACTACCAGCAATGTACGTCAAATAAGTAGTTTGCTTCTTATACTCGACTTTTGTTAACTTCCATTGTATAGTTGAGGTGGGTAGGTAATTGGCAGTTCATTTGATCTCGCTATACCCCCCCCTACGCGTGACAAGGGGAGGTGAAATGCAATTTTTCTTTCAACCTGTCTATGTATTGCGTCAATGCTCTCTATGGACGGCCGCGTTTAGACCGTACTGTAACTTGTTAGGACTGTCCCCTTATCTTTAAAGCAGTTTTTAAATGCCATTAATATGAGCTATCTAAAAAAAATATTCATAAATTTCAAAAATTAGTAATCAGCTATTTAACAGCTATTTCACACTATGGTACTGCTATTTCTATACAAGTCGCATTCGCTTCTCAGTAATCATACGTCCCTTTTCGGTCTACTGATTTCCTGCGGTCCTAATTGATACAAACATACATAAACCCACGACTTTTTCCCAGAAGAGGTAGGCAGAGATGCTACCATGTCACCCGTTCAATAAGACTATTTCCAAATATGAAATAGTACCTGTAGTATATTGATAAATTCATACTCTTAGCATCTGTCGTCTCGAACTATACACTACGCGAACCAAGGGTGAGTGAGATAGATATAGAAGGAGATAGATCATAGACGTAGAGGACGGAACGGGGTGAAGACGTGGTGTATAGCAAACGAGCCGATAAATATTAATAATTGTATTCTACTACAATGTTACACATATTAACCGTAAATAGTGACTATTACAGTACCTATATATTTTTAAATATGTTTGAACACAATTAGCCAACCATACTATTCCCGGTGGGGCAATATTAGGAGACTGCCCCGCTCTCACACCCGCCACTGCAACTCCTTTAAGCCAGGATCAACAGTGGCACGCATTTTAATGACACCGAGCAGCGACTCAACGAATTTCTTAACTTGTCTTTAACCCGCAATAAAATTAATCATGAGACATGAAGTAAATAATAAGCAGTAGGACTTAGAAATATTTTGTCCACTTCCGTCCGTAGGTAAGCGAGTGACAAATCAATGGACTAAAGAGGTAAATAACCTATGTTAAGACTTTTATAGCCAGAGAAGAGGGGCAATTACGAATAAAGATAATCTAGCCAAAGTTTAACTATACGTCAAGCTAACTCACCAAAGTCCCGTCTTCGAAGCTGAATGGTCGGCGCCGACGACGGAAGGTGCCTATAGGTCCACTAAACACCACTTTGCACCAAATAGACCAGATAAGCCAACAAAACCATGCAAAATCCAGCTCGGCGGCGGAGCCCGCGCCATGCGTTGCGAAGCGTACACGGGAACTAAAACTACAAAAGACGTAGGTACCCAGCAAAAGGCAAACGACGACAAAGTACCCTCCACTGGATTATATTTAGGATAAATCAAATGAATACAAACTACATAAACTATATTATTGTGAAACTTTAGCTATACGAATAAATGATAAGTATTATATTCAAAACTAAATCCTTGAGATCGTCGGAGAACCTGAGGTTGAGAATGCCCGTGCACTCTACGACTTTCATGGACAAGTCTTTCACTGTACAAGCAGTCCGATTATGGAATGCACTTCCTGATGCAGTGAGACGGGCACGAACATTGGTGTCCTTTAAGAAAATGGTTAAAGAACACTACCTGTCCCTTTAACTACTACGTACATTACTCAAGTGATTGATTGTTTGTATATTATGTATGTATTTGTATATATTATTATGATATCTGTCCACTTGTATATGTATATACATGTATTTATATATTTATTTATGTATCTAGTATAATATGTTTGTTAATTTTTAATTATATTCGTATGTCACGTTTTTTGCATATATTATTTATTTAATTTCTTTTTTCTTTAGTCAATCTTTATCTTACTTGTTACACTATTAACTGCCCTCTCTTTTTTTCCATCTCTTACTGTCCATCCCAAGTCGGTAAGAGATTGCCTCGAGCGAAACGACCGCCTTTTGTACCACTATGTAATATAATGTTCTGTAATTAAGTTAACTTAGTGTACAATAAAGCATTTAAATAAATAAATAAATAAAATAAACTAAATTCGCGGCTGCAACAATAACACCCAAGTCACATACACAGTGTTCGGATTGAAGGACATTATAGCCAGAGTAACTACTGGACATATTGAGACTTAACATCTTATGTCTCAGGTTGACGAGCGCAGTGGTATGTTGCTACTGTTTATGAGCGGTCGTATCGCTTACCGTCAGGCGAACGGCTTGCACGTCTCGTCATTCATTGCAATAAAAAAAAAACAGTCCTAACCCCACACTAAGGTCAAGTCTTGTGTCGTGGGTATCAGGAACTGCTAGACTTTTCGGTCTCACAAACACCCAGACCAGAACAAACATTTCAGTCGGTGCGGAGATCGAACTCGCGGCCTCTCGTTTCTAAGACAGCGTCTAACCGACTGCGCCACGGAGGCTGTCACAATATCTTTTCAAAAGGTCCTTGGGCGGTTAAAATCGTGGCCCGAAATCGTTTGGGCTTTTATCATGAACTTGATTATGGGTAAATCAAAGGAGCTTGGGCGCTAGGATGCAATATAGATTACACCGTGTTGTAAATGCACCCCTTATGGAATATTAGTGTTGCTAAGCGAGTATCTGGGGGTATGCAGGTGGGGTGTGTTTTTCTTTAATAAAATGTTTCGAGGCGCTCGCTACGAGCCATATACCCGCGGGAGTCAGAACGATATATACATTAAAGCACCATCGTATTAATTGCTTTATTTTATGACCGAGCAAAACGCACGACTGCCTCCGTGGCTTAGTTGTACTAGAGTACGGTTACAAGCCTAGGTCTCGGGTTTGAATCCCGCGGTGGCGTAACTGTTTTACTAGCCAACATTATTTGTTTCTGAGCTTCAAATAGTGAGCAAAAAAAATTACTCGTAGTTTCTGATTATCATAACACAAGAATTGAATTTTATTGTAGAGTTAGGTAGTTCGTTTATTTATCAAAACTAATTGGAAATATTTGATTGTTTGTCTACATTACATAAGCTCAGAAATTACAGCGCCGATTATTTTCCCGATTATTCCTGATTGTCCCTACATTAGACCACCTACACGCCTGATGAAAATAGAAAATAGAATATTTTCAAAAAAATGTATTTGAAACCGGGCGGAGCCACGCCAGACCGCTAATTTATAAAACCGAATGAGTTTTTGTCTATTATGCTTTCACTGTTGGTAGATCTCTTATATGTGAGAGACCGCCTGGATAGGTACCACCGCAATGTATATTTCTCCCGCAAACGGCTATAAAAATAATAATAAAATTCTTTAATCAAGTAATAAATGACTCATTTTTGGGGCTAGTACATGTATTATATAATAAGTATGTTAGGTATATTACAGAGGTATTTTTTTTACATATTCACAATATAATAAATTATAACTATACCACGAGTCACCGACATCCCATACAATGAGATATAGTGCAGCAGTGGCTCATGTAAAGACAGTCAAATCTGTCCGTGATCATTTTTAGAATGCTGTTGGAACTATTTATATGACCAACACCAAACAGCACAAAATAGACATCAACGGTACGGATTTAGAATACGTCCATGAATACATATATCTGGGCCAATTGGTTTCCTTCCAGGCGCGGCAGGAAAAGGAGATTGTGCGCCGCACTGAAAATGCCTGGAGGAACTATTGGTCCATGAAAGAACTGATGAAGGGAAACCTTCCCCTCTCCCTAAAGTAAAAACTCATAGATGTATGCATCCTACCGGTCTTAACATACGGTGCGCAGACTTGGTCTTTGACAAAAATTCAGAAGTCCGCCCTCGGAGTATGTCAACGAGCCATAGAGCGCAGTATACTAGGGGTAAAGTTGGTGGACCACGTTAAAAACAGTGTATTGCGCTTTAAGACTCAAATACTAGACGTTGGGAAGAAAGCAGCAAGCCTGAAGTGGGACTGGGCAGGTCACATATGCCGCATGCCCAACGAACTGTGGGCAATAACAACAACACTATGGAAACCATCAAAGACGTTGAAACGCCGCGGTAGGCCCAGAAAAAGATGGCGAGACGAGCTGGATAGGTGGGACAGAGATTGGCAGGATCGAGCCCTAGACCGGGACGAATGGAAGGAGGGTAGAGAGGCCTTTGCCCTGCAGTGGGACAGCGTAGGCTGATGTATATGTATATGTATATATGTTGGAACTAGCCCTAATCCTGTTTACTAGAGACGCGCACCTTTTGCGCATAGTGGTATAAAAACAATCCACTCTAGCCTCGGCAAACATAGTTGATGCGCTGCAAAATCGTGGCAGCCCCAACAGCATTCTGAACGCATTATTGCTATATAAATGCACTGTTAATTGATATTGTAGCCAGAGTAACTACTAGTAAAATGGGCGTTCTTCTTTCGCATACTAAATACTTGCCAGGTTGCAACAAAGATATTACTTTAATATCAGCATATACCTAACTAAGTAGCAACTGAACGAAACCGTTCTAAAGTTATCAACAGCTGTTATTACTAACTGAGTACAATCAGAACAGTTTACTTACTGCACAAACAATTTACTAACACTTGACTCTTGCGGTTTTAACTTGCATATTCTCTTTGCCTCATTTAAAGCCACAATGTAGAGTATAGATTAATACTTCTCTACTTCCTCTTAGCCAAGCTACAAACGCTCCCAATCTATTCTCTTTCAATAATTGTTAACGCCTCACCTCATCTAGTATTTTAATACTGATTGGGGTTTCGATATTTTTTTATTTTAATACGCCTACGAATTTGTGATAACCAAAGTTCATCTATCGATGTCGATAAAATGTAAGAGGGGATCACAGCCGGTCATGAGAGGGCTGGCTCCAGTTTGACAAAATTTATTTATTATCTTGTTGATAAAGTAAATAGTGTGTGTTTGTGTGTTCACAAATCACGGCTGTAACAAACTTTAAAAATCATTATTACGAATTCGAGTATTAAAATCGTACCCAATGTTCTGACAAGAACTATATGACCCCCCTGGTTGAAAGCTGGGTCCGCCCTTGATAAGAAAGGAGGTTCGAGACAATTAATGACGTCAAAACAACATAATACAATATTTGAGGACCACATAAATATTTGTCTCAGCGCGGAAATCGAACCTGCTTCACAAAATCTCGCTATAAATTCCATAGAGTTTTATTTAATTTTTTTTAACTCAACTGAACTAAAACGAACTGAGAGCGAGAAATGTGTAAACTAAAAATAATAAAATAAAAACTCAAAAAATAATTTTAATTATAAATCGTGGCACGTTTTTGTTTAACTGCATCCGTTCAACTATGGCGCTTGATGCTCAAGTAATGAGCAGAAGCGGAAACATCTATAGTCTATACAACTGATGGTAGATCTTAGAATAACTAACTAATATAATGCAGGTTTGCTTGCGATGTTATCCTTCACTGTTATAGTGCGTGGGAACTGAACGTCAATATGCTCATAACTCCGAAAACTCAGATTCCCGGAGGGTGAAACAAACATCAGTCATTCAAGTTTTCAACAAGGTTATATGCTTCATAAAATACAGTTAATATAGGTATAAAACCCTTTATAACGCAGTGTCAGAGGCGGACTGTGAAATTGTAGGGCCCTGGGCTACGAGTTAGAGGCCCACTAATTATTCAACTAATTCTTATTACGTCAAAAAACTGTTTTGCAGAGTGATCTAGGTATACTGTAAAGGAAAAATAGGGCAATAAAACGTGTTATTTATCTTAATAAAATTTACAAATTTATTCGCAATGATTTAGCGCTGTTTCGTAATGTCGTTAAAAGGAATATACATACATACATAAACTCACGCCTTTTTCTCACAAGGGGTAGGCAGAGGTGCCAGGACACCCACATTTCACCTTGTATGTTCCGTTCCACGATGTGATAGGTGATGAGCCTATCGCCATATCGGGCACAAATTCCTGATTCTGGGCTGATAATGAATAGAAAAATCCAATATCACTTTGCCTAACCCGAACCGAACCCGAGACCTCAGCTTTATAACCGTGCCCTAGTACAACTACGCCACACGAGGCAGTCGTTAAATGAACATATTAAAAAAGTTAGGCCTTTTGTATCCACGGGGCCCTAGGCTGCAGCCCAAAAAACCCCTAGATAGATCCTGCCATGCGCAAACAAAACTTGATATTGCGAAGGCTTTAATGGCTAAACTTAAAGACCTTTGTTTAGTAAATCAGTTTTGGATTATTATTAATTTTGTAGTTTATCTAGGGTTAACACCTCTGGGATTAGATTTCGCGTGTTACGTGTATAACTTGGCAAATAAGAGTACGATGCGTTGACAATTGGCATAAAAACAATTATAACAACACTATTAAAAATGTCATTGTGTTTGTTGAATAATTTTATACGTGGGTATTTGTATACATTTCGTACGATTTTTTCAGTCTTACGAAACCTATACTCAAAACCGATATTTATAGGCTCAAACATTTAAGTTTAGGTATTGAATCCCGTTGCCGCATCTAACTAGAATCAACAAAAAATTAAGGTGCCACTGTTAATGTTTGAGACTAGCTATCGCCCGCGATGTTCCCTGCATAGTGTACTAAAATAGTTTTGATGTTGTGAACAAACTACGTGCAAGCTGTACTCCCCTTTTATTTAAGATGCATGGAAAAGGATACATATGTAATTAGATAAATATGAATGTTATGTGTTATCTTCGTTGGAGATTGTTATAAATAAAAATAAATTCGCAGCGGGATGTTATATAGCTTATAGTAGTCCAGCTGGCACCAATAAAAATTTGATGATGAATGAAAGATGAAATGATTGGTTTAATTAGGTATGTTTGATTTAATATATTATTTTTTATATGTTATCTATATTAAATTTTTGATTTCATATTGTGTATTAGGTTTGTTCATATTTTTATCTATACTTAAATTAAAAAAACCAATGTCCGTAAGCATCTCGCTATCGCTTCCGCTTAACGCTTCCTCCCATGACATGCACCACATAGTTCGGTATTAATTCAACTGGCAGTGCAACAAGATTGCTTCCGCACTCCAAAGCTAAGAACATATGGGAACTTATTTCACAGATTTTATAGAAAGACTTTTAACTGCATCTTTGAGGCTTTATTGACTTTCATACTATGGAGGAAGGGATAAAAGTGATGATAATTAAAACATAATACGCCCAACAGACATAGTCTTAGAGTTATTTAGTGCTTAGAGTATTAGAAGGAGCACTGGTGCTTCAAAAACGTAGATAAAATGGTGCCGGGCCACCATTTCTTGCCCTTGCCCCAACATGTACGAATTCCTTGGAAGCCTATGTTATTAATATGTTCCGTATATATGAGTAAGTATTTTGATTTGTTGGCTAATCAATCAATAAGCAAATTATTAAATATACTAGTGCAATGAAATAAATATATTTTTTTGCTTTGCAGTGGTATTTTTATAATTATTTTGTTTTTTGCTTTGCAGTGGTATTTTCATTACTTTTTTTTTTATTATAAAGTGATTTTTTGTATTGAAGTCGGTTTTTATTTTTGTGCCAGTGTTCCTATACAAGGTTCCTTAAATTTTTAGTGACACATTTCGGGATATACTAATGTGTTAGTAAATCTATAGGTAAAGCAAATCCCATCAAAAGAACCTGTAAAAAAAAGTCTCGCAGCTCAGGTTTTCTACCGCAAAAAGATGTGCGATGCATGTAATACCAAGTCGGTTAATTTATTTAGTCCTTGCTTAAGGGACCTTCTGTATAAAGTTATTACGTATGTTATTATCATATCAATATTAAAAATTCTTAACGTTACAAATAAATAGATCGACTTGGCCATCGCATGAAAACATAATGTATCGTACAATTTATACATCTTGCTGCAAGTTTAAGTTTTACAAGTTACAATTCTTAAACTATGGTTCAAATTGAATGAAATTTTAGTAACTGAAAATTCAGGCTTCTTGCTTAAACCACAACGAAGCTATGGAGGCTTGAAAATGGTCTGAATTGCTTCGAGAATAGGATGGTACGACTCTGCTGCTTTTTAGCTCGACTTGGAGGGGGCACTGCCGTGCCCCCAGATTTACATGATTCAAGCTCTAAATCTGCTATGGCATTCTTCTGTGATCTATGTGTGTGAGTAAAAAAAATCGGTCATCAAAGGAATTTATAGCAATTTGTTGTTACACAATTAGTTTAGTTTGATATTTGTGTGAACCACAAATATTTGTTTCAATTCCGAGTATGAGACCGAAAAGTCCCTCGTAGACTCTGATACCCGCGACACAAGACTCGATCTAAGTGTGGGGTCAGGACTGTGTATGTGACTGCTGGTTATACTTATTTATTTCCACTAATATAGGAGCGTTACAAATATTAGGAACAAAAAATCTACGTTTCTGAACACCAACGCAAATGTTTATCTGTATTAAAAATACTTCTAAGATGCCATGTATGAGAATATACAAGAGATTTTTCGATCTCACAAACATCCAAACCACGACAAAGAGGAGCATACCTTTTGACTGATGGTAAGCAATACCTCCGCTCATGGATATTAATAAAACCAAACATCATGAATTACAAATCAATGCTTGGTATTCCACTGAGTTAGTGGACAAGTTAAGTCTCATTATGTCCTGTAGTTTTTTTCTTTTTATTTTTATTTTTTTTTCGCTTAAGAAATATAGGTACATTGCGGTGGTAGGTACCCACCCAGGCGGCCTCTCATATATAAAATTAATTTGATTTGATTTAATTTGAATTTAGAACATCAGCATTAGAATTTTAAAACCTCATATTATTCACTTTTAAACGACATTTTTCATAGTATAATAGTCCTAAGTATTCGCATTTTCAGATAATCCTTAAAAATATATACTTACAAGGTGATTCGATTTTTCTAATGAGAAGCATACATTTATATTGTATATGGTTATACACTTTTTATTATTTTTCTAGACACGCATATTTTAAATCAAAATACAGAAAATGACCGACATTATCTTATACTTACTAATATTATTTTTTTACAAACATTCATATTGGTACTGATTTTCAAATCTTATACATGTACCAAAAACAAACTATGTATAAATAAAATAAATGAATAATAAAAATTACATATTTCCTATGGGTATAATTAAAATTTACCAGCCAAAATATTTGTTTTCTTACTATGCAAAATCTACTAATCGTATTATTGTAAAGAGAGAGTAACTGAGGCTTTTTTGACAAGAGGAAAACAACAGCAGCTTCTTTCGGTACCTCGGAGGCCGAAAGGGGTATATAAATGTCACTGGCCTACCAGCCCGAAACGCTGTGGATATTGCAATACTGAGGCCTAACCCTTCTCAATGCTAAAAAAGGCCAGTAGGTAGCAGTAGAATATAAAAGAGGTGATAACGGTGAGTTTCTTAAGCCTACTTAATTCTTATTTTTTATTGAAAAGAAATAAAACAAGAGGACTATTGTTATGATGGTAGGTGGTCAACGCCTATAAATACCAATCAAGGTAAAATAAATGTAAACAGGTTTCCTACTCATTAAGATTAAGGACGCTTTTCTCCAGAAAGAAATAACCCCTGTTCAATCCAAGAGCAGACCCCACCTTCCCTAGGTGTTAGGTATTAGTATGCTGGACCATTTAGAGTCTACATTTTTTGCTTATTAAATACGCTGAAACGTTTAGACATAGACACATAAAAAAAAAGAAGTTAAAACGACATTTAATGACTCGTGAAGGATTTGAACCTCCGCCCTCCGATGTTCAAGAGACTTTGTATATCGGCGCTCTAACCTACTGAGCTAACGAGTCTTGTTCATCCCTCTCGAATAACTCGATCGCTTCCAGCTACATAACGTCATCACACATTCATTTAGATTTGTAATATATTAGAATTTACACCTAGTAACAAGGGTAATAGAGTCGAATATCGAATAATATACTTGAAGGTCATTACCAAAGTGACTCAATTGTTTTGAATAACGATAAAGCTTAATCCACACTATCGGTTGCAATCTGATATGTTTTTATAATCTCTCGGAGTCTTATTGTGACTAGCGGGACTCGAAGGGATCTTTTTTGCCAAGCTATGAGTATATTATAACTGGTGGTAGATGTAATGTACGTGAGAGGCCGCCTGGATACAATCGACGCAGGAAAGCGATTTTGTCGTATCTCAAAAAATGCGTATATGCATTGAGTATATTATTTAATTCATAAAAAAAATACCGCATTGAATTTCCTCGTGAAAATTTAAGGTTTTATTTTAAAATGTTATTATTAAAGACATGGTATTCCTAAGTTTTCTAGTTTAGAGGTTATTCATTTTTTAAATATTTTTACGACAAAATCGCTTTCTTACGTCGACATGTATCCTATCGGTAAAGTATTCGAAGCGAATAAACCGTGGGTTTTTGTTAGTTACAAGATGATTGAGACGGCTTGCTTTATTGGTGTCACAATTAGAGGTGTGATGATAATTACGCAATTATATCCGACGCGTTTTTGCGATTAACTGTCGTGTTAAAAAAGTCACAGAACCGTTTTTATTTTATATCTCTGAATGTATTGAATCATAGATGCAGTTTTAGACTATGCATAAATTATTACTTAGTTGATTATATTTATATTATGATCGACATTATCGTGTTGATTGAGCCTTATTTTAGGAGCGATAACAGCAACCGGTTTTATAGTAGTCTTTGTTCATTAATGTGTGAGTTTTTATTTATTGACTCTTTATATACGAATGGCATAAAGACATTAGGACTTATAATTCTACCTATTGTAGATATAGACATTTTATACTAATATAAATAAATAAATAACACCCAACAGTCACATAAACAGTAGTGACTCCATAATAAGATCGAGTGTTGTGTCGTGGGTATGTATACCGTAAACACGTTTGTGGAAAGAATGTTTTCTAAAGTAATAAAACCCAACGGTTGTCAGTCAACTAAGACTGCAGTACTAGAGTAGTGTTCCACACATCGGTTTAAATATAAACTTTTATGACGTCAGAAACAAGATTCTCCGAGATAGTTATTGTGTGGATGCACCAGTAGAACTTGAGATAAAAAATAGTACATTCCCATTCTGTTCGTTACACAAACCAGTAAGTAAGTCGTTTGTATTCATTTGAATTAGTAGGATAAAAAATATTCCGATACCGGGAATTGAACCCGAGCCTCCTGGGTGAGAGCCAGGTATCCTAGCCACTAGACCATATCGGATTTGAATATGGTGATAAAATTAAAAATCTTTTGGATACGAACTGCATATAGGTACATATTTATATTTTCTAATAAGTGATGATAAAATGAAAGCCTCGGTGGCGTAGTTGTACTACGGTGCGGTTATTGAGCTGAGATCTCGGATTCGAATCCCGAGTCGGACAAAGTGATATTGGATTTTTCTATACATTATAAGCCAAAAATTTGTGTCCGACATGGCGACAGGCTCGGACTCAGGACTATCACATCGTGTGACAGAACATATAAATCAAAATGTGGATGTCCTAATACTTCTGCCTACCCCATCTAAGAATTAGGCGTTTGGCCATCCCGGGATTCGAATCCGAGACCTTAGCTTTATAACCGTACCCTAGTACAACTACGCCACCGAGGCAGTCAAGTTATGTACATATATTTTATCTGACGGTTGAAAAACTGGCCCTTAGTTCCTTAAATTAGCTGAAATATTTGGCCCTTTAAACCACATCAATATAATATTCTTAAACAAGTCCCGAGTGTACCTAGTTTCCCACTCTTGAATGTAGAAGCAATAAAATAGTTTTTATAGTTGAATCCTTGATTCCCAACGGACCAGCTCCCTTGACGCTATTAAATGCACTATGAACTAGTGTTGGACTAAATAGCAATAATAATCACAAATAGCATGTGAAGTCGATAATAACATTTAGCACGTTATATAAATAAGCTTTTTGCGATTTCCGATTGTGGTTCAAAAAGCCGATCGGCTAATATTTTTATACGAACTTGTGTAATAAAGAAGCGAGTTTTTTACGAACCCAGTGAATAGTCAATTCTGTCTAATTTTAGATGTATAAAAGGTCAATTTTTATGTTTACAATTTTTGTGGGGTGGGGGCAATTAGCAATAGCAGAAATAGCGAAAAATTGCAGAAATAGAGCTTGCTAAGGCTTCAAAAATAACAAGGTGGTGATGTTAATTTGAAATAGCAATTATTCCCATTACTAGAAGTAACTGTTAACTATGTTTGAGAATCCTGTCGCAATCCTTATATCTTTACTTATATTATAATGGACAGCCTCCGTGGCGCAGTTGGTTACACGTCGGCTTTGAAACGTGATGCCGTGGGCTCTATGCCAGAACCGGGACAAATATTTGTAATAAAACTAATATTTGTATGATCATCGTGTAATATGTTTCGAGTCTGGGTGTTTGTGATACCGAAAAGACTCGCGTAATATCTGATATTCACGACACAAGACTCCATCTAAGTGTGCCTAGATACTCCACAAAATGTTGAAATCCTCCATCATTCGTCACAACCATAGACTAACTTCGGAGATATCAGAACTAAACAGAGAATATTATTGATATTTAGAAATGAAAAACTTACTCCGTACGTTGAAAATCCAAACATTCGAATTTTATATCGTTTCATAGAATAGCTCCTAGTTGTCGAAACTGCAATTTTTTTTTATGGCAGACTACAAATAGTCACCATACATTTTTTTATTTTTTTTCCGTAATTATAGTTACTATATAAAATAAACCAAGTAAAATACCTCGAACTTGTTGTAAAATTATATTGGATATAGTAAACATACGTTTTCTGCAATTAATAGTTACGTATAGACAAATGGTTTCTTCAAGTGGTATTACAGTAGAACCTCTATAAGTCGAACATCAAGGGAGACGCCAAAAAATTCGAGTTATAGAGTTTTCAACTTATGGAGGATTTCGACTTAGGCGGATTTTGATTCGACATAAAGAGTTTGAGGTTTATTCTTGTTCTGTTGTACTAATTGATGTGTATTGCAGTAGAACCAAACTACTTCTGACAGTATTAAGGTCGAAAACAAATGACTTGCTTAGCTAAATTTCAAAGGAAATCAAAATTGAACACCTGACACCAAGCAAGCAAACACGTGTTTACGTGAGTCATAAATTTATTATCGTATACTCCTAAAATGTTTTTTAAGAAACAATAGTGTACTCACATTGTCGGCAAGTTCTTAAAGTCGGTAACTTATTTTTGTTGGAACAATAGAGGTAATAAATTCCAAATGATCAAGTTGTAAAGGTTGTAAAATAAAACGTTGCTATGTTCGAGATACAGAGGTCAAATTTAAATTTTCGAGTTATAGAGTGAAAATATGTACCAAAATGGCTTGGAGGGACTCGGTGATTATTTCGACTAACAGAGGGTCAAGATTTCAAGTAATGGAGGTTTTGGTGTTTGAAGGGAAGGGAACAAAACATTTTTTCGAGATTTGGAGGTTTTTGACTTATCGAGGTTCGACTTAACGAGGTTCTACTGTATAAGATAACTCTGATGCTATGAAATTGTTAAGCAAGTCTTCAAGACCTAGGTTAGGCGTTCTCATTACATCCTGTAGTACTCTTCAAATATCTCTCGCTCACTGGAAAAGAAGAAAGATTATGAGACACTAATTTGACTGGAAATTGTGTCTTGCTTTAGACCTAACATATTGTGTCTATCGCCATCCACTGAAACGGTGAAGGGGATCATGAGGGAAATATGAATTTCTATAATAAAGTCACCAACTCGGAATAGGCTAGCGTGGTGGACTTTATGACCTAACCGCTCTCAATCTCTCATTTGTGGAGGAGGTACAGTACAGTATCGTCTCGCTAAGTCTTTTGACTTGGTCCTTGGGTATCACAAGCTAAGTACTAGATGTTATTCAATATTCGGTATCACATATTTATGTATGTATGTGTATCATTCGGTCTCACAAACAGAGCAAAAACAAACATTTTTGTAGGAACGGAGATCGAAGCGATTGGTTTCTCAGCTGACTTATCTTGCAACGCAAAGGCTACCATAAAAGTAAATAAGAATCTGTAATTTGTTTACCTGTATCAGCCCATATATGTCCTACTGCAGAGCACAGAATAAAAGTACTAGCTATTAATACAATTGAGACATAAAGAATAAAATGAATAAATAAATAACACCCAACAGTCACAAACATAGTCCTGACCCCACACTAAGATTGAGTCTTATGTCGTGAGTATCAGGAACAACGACAGACTTTTCGGTCTCACTAACACCCAGACCCGAAAGAATTGGGTCGCACAAATATTTCTCTCGGTGCGGGGATTGAACCCGCGGCCTCTCGTTTCACATGCGGCGTCTAACCAACACCACGGAGGCTGTCAAATGAATGAATGAAGAATAAAAATTGAAAGTATTCATTAAACCTAATAAGACCTTTTCTTCATGAGCCGTTTGAGCGCCCTCCGTTTGGTGCTACTTGTAGAACTTTGAGGCTGGAGACTCTGCGAGCGACTCTGGAAATCAATACCAATAAAATAAATTTGAAAAACAAGGTATATCAAGACTGTGACAGAAAACGAAGCGAGATAGTTTTTGTAACTTCAAACAAAAAGCGACGTATTTCTTTTATATTTTTTCTCTATCGTCGTATTTGGGTATTAAATATTTAAATAGTCATTGATTTCTTAATAATTGAAATTCTTATTTTTTTACTTTTGTGTTAGATCTAACCAACTGCGCCACGGAGGCTGCCAATTGCATGTATTGACCATTGGGTTTCACATTTTTTATCTTTGTCAAGTCCTCCAAGTCGCACTAACCCCACCACACCGACTTACTACATGGCCTAACCCCTATCAATCGAACTCGCGATTTTAAAGGAGGCAAGAGCGTATTATAGGCTGATATAGATTCTCCATTGTTTTATACCAAGGGACATATAAAACCATTTCCAATACATATTCATTGAGAGTTAACAAATTCTTGCGGATAGTTTTAAACCCGGCGTATATTTGGCGCGAGATACCCCGCGGGCCGCTCGTTATCCTGATGTACGGCGGGTATCGGGTTCGATGCCCCGGGGAGCACGTCGGGTGATTTACACCGGCCATTATGAAAAGTTTGTGAGAAGTGCATTCCGAAAGGCCTGATTTCGGCGATTTGTATGTGATTGCACATAGGTATTTGATATTAATCCAGAATTCATGGAGTAAGTAAGGAATTCGTCGAGTAAGTCAACGGGTTTTGGGTTTAATTCCTGGCTTAGTAACCAATTTTTTTTATTGCGAAGTATGGCGAGACGTGCTTGCCGTTCGCCTGATGTTAGCAATTAGCAAAACCAAACAACACCTTAAACAAACCAATGTTTGACATTCCATTACGCTCGGCATCCTGAAACGTAAGATGTTAAGTCTCAATATGTCCAGTATTTACCCAGGCTACAATGTCCTTCAATCCGAAACACAACACTGCATTTACACTGCTGTTTGACGGGAGAAATAGATATTGCGGTGGTACCCACCCAGGCGGCATTCTCCTTTACTGAAGGGCCTATCCATAATTTGTGAATCAATGGTTAAAGCTCACTCAAATCCTTTTTAAAGTACCTACATCAAAATAAACTCCCAAACAACTGCAAAACAGCGCAATGTGTCCCGTAATATCCAATGGAGGCCATCGAGAGGCCATAAACTCGTAGTGATATCAGTTGTGTTGAGGCCACACAAGGCCACGCGGGACCGGACTGGGCCAATGGTCCCGTGAAATAAAATGCGATCTTTAAATCCATATGTGAAGTTGAACAAACTTTGAACGGGATTCGTCTGAGTTTTATTTTATTTTATGGAGATATCTAGTGGTTGAAATTGGCTTTGATAAAATGGTTGCGGGTTTGATTCAGCGTCAATTTTTGCCGTGATATCAATCAAATTGGTTTAGTGTGAACCGGGAGGCCACGGGACGTATTCTCGCACCAAAACAAATAATTATTATATCCTTTTATGAAATAATTTATAACATTCACGCATAGTGGTTTTCACTGGTGGTAGGTCTCTCATATGTGAGAAGCCATGTAGGTAGGTACCGCAATATCTATTTCTCCCGTCAAATAGCAATGTAAATACACTGTTGTTTTGGACTGAAGGACATTGTAGCTAGAGTAACTACTGGACATATTGAGACCTAACATCCTATGTTTCAGGATGACGAGCGCAGTGAAATGCCGACCATTGCTTTGTAATTCAACCTATTTAGTTTTGCTACTGTTCATTAGCAGTCGTATCGCCTACCATCATGCGAACGGCATGTTCGTCTTGCCATACATAGCAATTAAAAAATTGTGTCTAATGTACTCACGCTGGTGTTCTTCCGGACAATAATGGCGACTCCTCCGCCGCGGCCGGGCTTCGCTCCCGCCGGCCGGGGGACACGCCCCACCAGGCATCTGTCGTTACTGTACGGCTGCTGCACTGGCTCAGAGTCTTCGTCTTCTTCGGAGGCTAATACCAAATTAAAAGTAAGTATACGTTTTGACTGGTATAAAGATATATTTTCAGTGGTTTCAGCGATAGAAAGAGTGATTCATGGAGAAGGTTTTAAGTATAATACATATACTGGTTGTCCCAAGTTGCCATACTAAGGGAGTATCTTAAATATTGGATAGACAGTTTACTGATATGGAATTTTAAGCCGCGGGACGGGACGGGATTGATCGGATCATAACGAATAGATATTTAATAGGGATCCCGATATAAATCGGGAGAGTAGGACAGCTACGTCGATTTTAAGTGAACAAAGGTTTGTGCGAAAATTAACAGCTATTAAAATTGAAATTGAAATTGAAACATGACAGCCTCCGTGGCGCAGTTGGTTAGACGCCGCCTGTGAAACGAGAGGCCGCGGGTTCGATCCCCGCACCGAGAGAAATGTTTGTGCGGCCCACAAATATTTCTTCCGGGTCTGGGTGTTTGTGAGACCGAAAAGTCTCTCGTAGTTCCTGATACCCACGACACAAGACTCGATCTTAGTGTGGGGTCAGGACTATGTATGTGACTGTTGGGTGTTATTTATTATTTATTATCACTATCGCAACGATAAGTAATATCCGGGAATTTTATTGTGATATAGGCCACGTACAGGCAAGTGAAAAGTCGGACGCCCGCCTACGACAACCTGGCTAAAGTTGCAGGAAGTCGCTGGACGCAGGCCGCTTTCAACAGATCGATGTGGGGAAGGCTTATGTTCAGCAGTGGACTTCCTGTGGCCGAGATGATGATGTTGTGATATCAGAACTATGAAAAGCTATTGAATGAATTATTCAACTCAGAACTTAGTCATGTGACTGAATGTAAACACCCAAAATGTCTTCCAATCCTTTGAAGGTCTGTATTCAATTGAATTCTGCTGAAGTGAGAGGGCAAGAAACCTGTTTGCTTGCTTTTTATTTTTTATTTTTTTATTTTTAAACTTTATACAATACAGTACAGGCGGACTTAATGCCGTCTGCATTTTCTACCAGTCAGCCTTTAGGAGATGCAGAGATGAGATCAAAAAGGTGTTTCTAAGGTACGAAAAAATATTTACGTAATTAAATTCTACATTACTAAAGAGAGAAAGAGACAAGGCAGTTTGCTGATAGATAAAGATGCACTATTACATTCTTCATCCCTGTCGTACTTGAGTATTCCAGGCAGCTTGTATCTCACTCTATTCCCGCTGCGGCTTCTGCTTCTGCAGTCCGAGTCTTCGGGCTCGGACCTCGCGTGCCACTTGCATTTCTTCTTCTTCGTACTGCCGCTTGTGTATTTTAATATCCTTAAAATAAATCTATACTAATATTTAAAGCTGAAGAATTTGATTGTTTGTTTGTTTCCTCTAATCTCAGGAACTGCTTGTTCGAATTGAAATATATTTTTGCGTTGGATATGCCATTTATCTAGGAATGCTATCTGCTATAAATCATCATGCTATGACATATAAGAGGGAAGCAGTAGTAAAAATCTATCAAATACGAGTTATAGTAGAATACAATTAGGTATTAATATTTATCGGCTCGTTTGCTATATACCACGTTTTCACACCGTTTTACCATCAACATCTATATCTGTTCCTATTCACCCCTGGTTAGAGTTGTGTATAGTTCGAGACGACATGAAGAAGACTATGAATAAGTTGTGAGGGGTTGTTGCGTGGATGACAAAATAAAATCGCTTAGAAACTGGAGTAATTTATTTGAACTTTACACCGCATATATGTACACTTTTTGGGTATCGCAAGAAATGCTTAGTCAGAGCCGCGCATATTATGTAGCGACGAATAGCGTCAGCCTAGTGTCCAGGTGTGTCGCACTACGAACTACGCTTTGTGGCGCCACCGTCGCAGTGAGATCAGCGGAGCGGGGGCGCATGCGCACTGTGGTAACATAAATACGTCGCGGTGCGAATTCGGCCTTTAGTCTGGAACTAAGCGTCGATGTGTGATGATGCTACCATGCAGCTACAGTACTCCCCCTCAAGCGAAGCGTACTGGTTTTTTCACTATTCTCCCGGATCTTGTCTTCTGCGGAATATTATTACATGTCGGTGCCTTTTCCATAGATTTATGACTGAGAGGAGAGACTTGGTCGTTGCAATGTTCTTCCATATTCAATGTATATGCCGGTTTCAAGCGATCAATTGAAACATTGATCACGCGCGTAGGCAGTCGTATCTTGAAAAATTTGTCGTTCCTCTCTATGACAGGGTAAGGGCCTTCATAAGGGCGTTGTAGCGGTTTGCGCACACTGTCTACTCGCAGGAAAACTGATTCGCATTTTTCTAGATCCTGGTGAACAAATATATTTTTTGAGCTGCGGTGAGGAAAGTAAATCGGCGTCATCTGCGTTATGACCTTATGTAGCTGATCTACGTAGTTGTAGTCCATATTTGTTCGTTTAGGTGATGGTGTTACAAAATCGCCTGGGAGTCGTAATGCTTGTCCGTATGTTAGCTGAGCTGCACTTGTGTTGGTGTCACTTCGCATGGCGGTGCGCAATCCCATTAATACGGTAGGTAATTCTGTGATCCATTTGTTGCTGGTAGTGAGTCTTGCCATGAGTGCGGATTTCAAAGATCGATGCCATCTTTCGATAATCCCATTGCTTTGCGGGTGATACGCTGTGGTACGGTTTTTTTCAGCGCCGACTAATCTTGATAGTTCGTGGAACAGCTGACTTTCGAATTGTCTTCCTTGGTCAGATGTGATAGTAACGGGAGCGCCAAAGCGTGTTATCCACGCTTCGTAAACGACTTTGGCTACATCTTCAGATGTGATACTTTGCATCGGAATAGCTTCGGGCCAGCGAGTTGCTCGGTCAATCATGGTAAATAAATAGCGATGTCCGTGGACTGATGGAGGTAGCGGGCCGACTATGTCGATGTGTAGATGTTGAAAACGGTCGCTCGGCGGAAACGATGCAATATCGCTGCGTATGTGGCGTAGGATCTTAGATCGTTGACAGTCTGTGCATGCTTTAGCCCAGTGGCCGATATCTGCGTTCATTGATGGCCAGAAGTATCGCTCTTGTATGATTTTTCGCGTGGCTCTAATTCCGGGATGACTTGTGTTATGCACCGCGTTGAATGCGGGGCGGCGGAAGTCAACAGGTAAATAAGGTCACAAATTGCGTGTTGATGTCTCGCAGTAGATGTGTTTGTCCGTCATAGGTACAACGATCCGTTGGAGAGTTATATTGGGCTGCTTTATCAGCTCAGGTATGGTCGAGTCGTGTTCTTGTGCCACTGCTAGTTTAGCGTAATCGATGGATGTGGGTGTCTCGATAGCCTCGATCCGTGATAGTGCGTCTGCGACTACGTTGTCTAACCCACTCACATGACGCACGTCGGTCGTAAATTCGCTGATGAAGAGCAGTTGGCGAGCTCGGCGTTGGGTCTCGCTGTTCGACGGCGGTTTGTTGAACGCGTATATTAGAGGTTTGTGGTCTGTATAGATAATTAATGGTCGTCCTTCAAACATTTTTCGGAAGTGTTTTACAGCCATATATACTGCTAACAACTCTCTGTCAAAGGTGCTATACCGCTGTTGCGTATCGGATAATTTCTTCGAGAAGTAGCCAATCGGTGCCCATTTCTTCTTTACGCGTTGTTGCAGTACAGCGCCTGCGCACTTGTCCGATGCATCGCACATAAGCGATATTGGTTGCTCGGAAGATGGTGACGGGTGAGCGAGTAAGGTTGCGTTTTGGATGCTAATCTTACATGCTTCAAATGCGTGTGATGCTTCGTCTGTCCATGGTATTTTGGACTTGTCGCGCTTCTTGGAGTTGTGAAGGAACGCGTTGAGTGGTGCTTGTATGTGCGCTGCGTTGGGAATGTTGTCACGATAAAAGTTGACCATTCCCAAGAACCGACGCAATTCTTGCACGGTTACTGGCTTCGGATATTCCGCGATGGCCTTGATTTTTTCGTACGGTGGCTTAATACCGTCGCTGGAGACATCGTAACCGAGGAATGTGACGTTTTCCTTCCCGAAGACACATTTTGACGGATTTATTGTTATTCCGTATTCATCTAACCTTCGCAGAACGGCACGGAGATCTTCGTAGTGTTGATCTATGTCTTTCGATGCCAGTATGACGTCATCAATGAAAGGGAATGCGAAATCGAAGCCGTTGAGTACTTGATGAATAAAACGTTGGAATGTTTGGCCAGCATTTTTGAGGCCGGGGCACATTCGCGGAAATTCGAATAACCCGAATGGCGTAGTTATAGCAGTCTTCTCAATATCTGGACCATAAACGGGTAACTGCTGATACGCACGGTTCAAATCTAATGTGGTGAATATTTTCTTGTCGTTGAGAAGGTATGTGAAATCCTTAAGACGTGGCACCGGGTAGCGATCTGGTAGTGTGACGGCGTTAAGTCTTCGATAGTCGCCACAGACACGTAAGTCTCCATTCTTCTTCGGTACCACATGCAAAGGGCTTGACCAGGGACTTTTGCTAGGACGGCAAAGCCCCTGCTGCATCATGATTTCAAATTCATTTTTGACAGCCAAGTATCGGTGTGGTGGTAATGGTCGCGTTTTGCAATGTAATGGTGGACCTGTAGTCTCGATGTGGTGTTCGACGCGGTGTTTAGGTATTTCCTTCATTGAAGACGGTCTTATGATGTCTGGGAACTCGGCGAGTATTTGATGGAATGGTTGATGGTCATCAATGCTTCTTACAGTTGGCTCAGTAGAGTATGTAACCGACGTCTTGACATGCAGGTTCGTGACCTTATCAATGAGACAGCGACCTCCTATGTCGACGAGAATTTTGTGGTGTTTTAAAAAATCAGCACCTATGATTGGCTTACTGACTGCGGCGACGACGAATTTCCATAAATATGGTCTTCGCAGGTTCAAATCAAGCACCATTGTTTTCTCGCCATAAGTGGGTATTGTCGTGTTGTTAGCAGCGTATAGTTGGAAAGGTGTTGGAGTTACACTCTTTCCCTTTTGCTTCGGTATAACAGAGACGTTTGCGCCCGTGTCAATTAAAAATCGTAGATTTGAGTTTCTGTCGGTGATAAATAGGCGGTGTGATGCATTGTTCGCGCCGGATCCCGCCTCAGCCAACGCGTGGTTTAGTTTTCCGAGACAGTCGTGTTATCTTCGAATTTGCAAGGTCGAGTACATTTTCTTGCCTGATTGCCGAATTTGCGGTGATAAAAGCACACGGCTGGCACTTCAAAACGATGAGGCGTAGCACTACGAGGCACACGATGTCTGCTTTGCGATCTTGAATTAGAGCGATTACGTCGAAAAGGTCGTCTTGATCTGTATGGTCCGCGCTGAGCCTTTAATTCAGCTATCTCCCTAGTTAGCATGTCGATTTTTTCGTGTATGGACATGTCCGTTGAGGCAGTATGGCTTGGAGCGGATGAAACTGCGGCGACTTCAGGACGCGACTGTTCCAAAATCTTGTCCGCCATGAGCGCGAGTTCGTTGATGTCCGACTGCTTAGCGATATTCTCGCTTACCGCGAGAACAGCACGGATAGACTGGGGGAGATGATTCGTCCACATAATACGCAACGTTGATTCGGAGATGTTATCACCGGCGAGATTCTTCATACGACGTAGGAGTTGTGATGGCTTCATTTCTCCTAGCTCCATTTCTGACAACAATCTTTGCACTTGACGCTGCTCGGATTCTTCGTATACCTGCAGTAAGCGGCTTTTGATTGCTGCGTACTTTTCGTTATCAGGAGGACGCAAAATGATGTCGGCGATCTCGTCGATGTCTTGCCGTTCCAGTTGTGCGATGACGAGCTCGTACATGGCTTTATCGCCCTTTTTCTGTGAAGCGACGATAGCTTCGAACTGAGCAAACCACAGACGCAGCCTGTCGCGCCATATGGGTGGTATGCGTACACTCGTGGAAACGCCAGAGAGTTCTTGATCGCAAGCTTCTCTTGTAGGTGTTGCCATTGTTCTTGATCACGTCGGGGTCACCAATTGTGAGGGGTTGTTGCGTGGATGACAAAATAAAATCGCTTAGAAACTGGAGTAATTTATTTGAACTTTACACCGCATATATGCTGAAAGTTTCTTGCGCCGCTTCTTCTACTCAGCCATAGCACATTCCGAAGCGGTGGTAGGGTTAGGGAATCTGTCCGACCTCGCCTGCACCTCACTCAGGCCCGGGCCTCTCCAGTTGCACGTTGCCTCCCCCGTCAGCCGACCCTCCCATAACGGATGGGCGGGCCGTCTGCGGGTCCCGGTAGCCCTAAGGAAGGATCTCGCTCCGAGCGAGATCCGAACGCGAAGCCGCCTAAAGTCCGAACTCGTTTCGGACTTCACCAAGGAACGACACCGTGTTTACGGGTCGCTTGGATAGACCACAATCAGAGGGCTCACGCCCCGGTATTGTTTCCACAACGCGGGACCTCCGCTATCGCGGAGGTCCTGCGTTCGTGAAGGTCTGTTGTGTTCGGCCTTTAGTCTGGAACTAAGCGTCGATGTGTGATGATGCTACCATGCAGCTACAAAGTCAATATACTACAAGTTGTACTAGATGACCACCAGGTAAGTCAATTCTTGCAATTATAATATTTAAAAACTCACGACAATTTCTTCTTCTTCTTTATATTCTCCACTGAACTGGAAGTGTCTTCAGTTTCTTCAGAGTCAGTGGTTGCGTACGGCACTTTACCCATTTTCGTTAATGAAACTATGTTTTTAGTTATAATCTACTGGATGATATGACATTTGTATTGAATATTTTTTTTATTCTATAAGACTACATTTTTGTGCATTTTTCAAAATTTGATTTAACTGACAAAACTCTGTTCATTGTTTTGTGACATTTCTTTTTAAAGACATAACATTAGTTTATAAAAAAAAAAAACAAATTATGCAAAAAGGTTCACAATAAGTAACGGAAAATGAATGTATAAATACTCCTTGACAAAACTCCATTCCTTATTCAAAACTGGCAAATTAATAAATCCTATTTGGATAAAATAAGGACTCGCGCCTAAACGAATTACAGCCAATTAACGCACTTTGTTTAAATTCAGGACGGACGTTCCTTTTTCGAAATACAACTGCTGACGCGGCGGTAACAATTTTCTAACTCCATTTTAAATTAAAACACGAAGAATTCTGACATTCATTCTCATAATATCATAATTACCCAGCTTCTAATATAAGGACTAGTTACTTGCATGCCTGATATTAATAAGTATAATCTTTTGTATGATGATCAACTTTATACATAGGTAGATATATCTGGTTATATATCCCACGCTGGTTTATTGCGGGCTTAGAGTATTCATATTAAAAAGAGAGCACTGTCATACATATGTGTTTTCAAAAAACATACAGTTGAATTGAGAACCTCCTCCTTTTTTGAAGTCGATTTTTTTTATTTGTAATATTGGTAGCGCTCTTATATTAGTAAAAATTGAACTGACTATTTAACAACAAATTATTATAATATTCTTTAATAATCGAAAGTATATTTAGCTACTATTCTTACAAAACAATTTTTATTTTTTAAATTCCCGACTTTTCGATCACTTTACACTTTACATCTTTCATGGCCATGGAGCGGACAAACAAAAAATGTCTCATCCACAGTCCACTAAAGTCCAAAGCTGTTAACTAATCGAAACGTGGGGAAGGCAAAAAATGTAAAAACTACACCAAATCCGTGATAAAATCCGTAAATAATAGTTTTATTTCAATGTGTAACATTTACATAACGTCAACCTAAGAAAGCATTATGCTTATAGATTCTGTGCAATTTTTAAAATCAATACAATAATTGCATTTTTTTTACTTTCGAATAGCTGGACAAAATGGTATCTACAACACCTTCCTTCATAATCTGCGTAGCAACAATGAGATATTTTGTATTGTTAAACCGAAACTTGCACACTTAACTACAAAATACAGCAGTGTATACTGGAATTGAACCCGCGCCCACCTGTTTGGTAGTCCAGTCCTAGCTTTCAAAGCTATATCTCCATAATTCTAGACGTATTGGTTGAAATTGAGTTACAACTTCTGGAATACTAATAAGTTTCCAACACTTCTGAATTGTTTCATTATGTTTTATTCATCAAGTTTATAATACAATTGGTTTTATTATACACCATTTGTATGGGGTTTGTTTGTGTCTTGTGTGTTTTTGCCGGCTCCAGATTACTCGGTCTCAAAACTGTTTTATGACTGCTAACTTTGACATAAAAGCTTAAAGTGGGTGTTTGTGACACCGAAAAGTCTCTCGTAGTTCCTGATACCCACGACACAAGACTAGATCTTAGTGTGGGGTCAGGACTATGAATGTGACTGTTGAGTGTTATTTATTTATTTAAAGAGTATGTATAATATAGAGGGGGCACTGTCATACATTGGCGTCTTTAAAAATGTAGATATTTTCTTGTTGGTGATGTTGGCAGCGCTCCTCTTATAGTGAAAATAATGGAATATACTAAATATCGGTATAGTAACGGCTTTAGTTCGTAAAACCTATTTTAATTATCGAATGTTCTGTCCCTATTTAACGACTATTGAATTAAGTTTGGGCGAAAGGGACAAAATATACTATAGCTAAAATAGGTTTAACTATATGGCTTAACCAATCTCAATCGTACTCTCGATTGTAGAGTAGGCCCGTGCCCTGCAGTGGGACGTATATGGGCTGATACAAAAAATAGGTTGAGGAACTATTTATAAATAAGAACATGAAAATCCAGTGACTACATAATAAAAAATATGACTTCAATTTAGCAATGAATACTGTACGTAAGTCCGCCAACCCGCACTAGGCCAGCGTGGTGGACTATATGGCCTAACCACTCTCAATCGTACTTTCGATTGTAGAGGAGGCCCGTGCCCTGCAGTGGGACGTATATGGGCTGATAAAGATAAAGAAGACTGTACGTATACCCTCAACGGGATATGAACCTACGTAAAACCGAAGAGCCACTAAGCTACAAGGTAATTACAACGCTTATTTCATTAAATAACCATGAACCAGTAATATTGAATAACCGGCCAAAGTGCAAGTTCAGGTTAACAGCCATAACTTAGCAACTTAAAGCTTACTTAGCGCCACTTAGTGTAACTTAGCTAAGTTATTGTCTGAGTAACTTACCTACATAATAAAGGAATGTTGGATTTCAGACTTTGTTACCGTTGCTTCATTGGTCTTATATGGATTGTGATTTAATTTAAGGGTTCAATTTCCAAGCCAACTTCGATTCAGAGTGGATGGGTATCGGGCCACCTTTTTCTGCCCTCCTATTGACAAATATTTACCGGTGGTAGGTCTCTCATATGTGAGAGGCCGCCTGGGTGGGTACCACCGCATTGTCTATTTCTCCCGTCAAACAGCAGTGTAGAAGCACTGTTGTGTTTCGGAGTGAAGGGCTTTGTAGCCAGAGCAACTATTGGACATATTGAGACTTAACATCTTATGTCTCAGGATGGCGAGCGCAGTGGAATGCCAAGCATTGCTTTGTGATTAGAGGTGTTGTTTGGTTCTGCTACTGTTTATGAGTTGTGGTATTGCTTTTCATCAGGCGAACGGCATGCTCGTCTCGCCATTCATTGGAATAAAAAAAAAACAGGTTGTCTAACATTACTTGGAAAAGAAAAGTAGAAATAAATAGTTGAGTGTTATTTAATTCCACTCATACTCGTTTTATAACTATAATAGCTAAATATAATTTCGTTTATCAAAGGAATTTAAAGCAATTTATGGCTTAATAATTAATTTAATTTCCACTAATATATGAGCGTGACCAACATTACGAACAAGAAAATATCTACGTTTTTCAAGAAGCAAATGTATGACAGCGCTCCCTCTGTATTATAAATACTCTAAGCTCATTTGAAATAATAATAATTCCCATTACTACTATAAACCCGTCTTGTATCAATCACATCAAAAACCACACTTGAACGTCGACTAAACCGGAACAAAATGTTATATATTCACGTACATAATCCACTTGCCCAAGTAATTGTCCTACGCCGCTCTACTGGCATGTCAATTGAATATTTACAGAGGCCCGATCCCATTGCACTGGGCCGTGCTAGACTCCCCGAGCGCTATGCAAATTGGGCCTAAATTGAAAAGCTACGGATCACTAATTGTCTTAATTCTATTAACTTGTACAACTGATAAACTTATGAACATTTATTTAAAACCGTATTTTCATACAGAGTATATCAAGACTGCTATCAAAAACGAAGCCGGGTGGTGGTTTTAGTGACTTCAGACACAATGCAACTAAAAATTTGAAAAAGACCTATGCCGACAAGGCGGGTCAAACCACGACGGCGCCAAGTATGGGATCGAAAGAATATACATAACAGCAATGTCGCCTGAAATAACTATGAACCGTGACTTGACTTAAGCATCCCTGGCGCAGTTGGTAAAACGCCGGGTATGAAACGCGGGGCCGCGGGTTCGATCCTCACACTGAGACAAATATTTGTGAGCACACTTATTTATATATTATAACATATTACAGTTTACTAGCGGTTCGGCCCTGCAGCGCCCGGGTGCAGACACACTTTTCAAAATGGCAGCCAAAATGGTCAATGCCGACTTTTTTTTTATTCTTTGCATATATATATTTTTTTTTATGAAAATTATTATCCTATGTTACTTCTAATACCCCCAAGAATATGTGTACCAAGTTTCATGATGATCGGTTAAGTACTTTTCGCGTGAAAGCGTAACAAACAAGCTTACATTCTCATTTATAATATTAGTAGGGATCAGAAGGGATTTTACCTACTCTTAAAGGTTATTTCTATATTACTCCGATATAAATAAAGAAACGGTGAAAATGACTTTCTCAGAAACTTCGTCTTTATTTTCATTTTTCGTTCACAACACACACGATTTGGAAATAAGGAATGCACCGATTCCCATATGCACACGCTGTGTTGTCGCTCCGTTTCCAGAAATTTCGGCTGGAAACTTCTTGCCAATTCTAAGCCAATATCCATTGAGGGACAAAATCCTGCGAGACTCAATTGAGTGGTGTTACAATAGATAGCCTACCCGGATGTGTAGAGCAGATTGGTATGTAGCACACCTGGTTTTAGATATGCTATGAAAAAATATTAATTTATCTTTAGTTTATCGAACGGGTACACACCATGTACATACTGTCTTTTCGTTTTCTTCTGTACACCCCATAGCTGTCTGTAAGATATTGTCTAAAGCGATAAAAACACAACTTTTTTACAGACTCCAAATAATACAGTTGAGTAATTGTACTTAAATGTCTACAATATCTACTCCTGAACAATCACATCGGATTCATCATCATCATCATCTCAGCCACAGGAAATCCACTGCTGAATATAAGCCTCCCCCAAGGATCTCCACATTGACCTGTTGAAACCAGTCTGCATCCAGCGACTTCCTGCAACTTTAGCCAGGTCGTCCGTACACCTTGTTGGCGGGCGTCCGACATTTCTCTTGCCTGTACGTGGCCTCCACTCTAGAACCTTTCAAATCGAAACTTGGAATAATCACCCGAGCTTCCGATCCTTCACATCAGCCGTTGACAACTCCGTTGTTTATTCAAACCATTATTCATTCTTAATATAACTGCCAGCACCAACAACATACTAGAATAGGGTGCTGTATTCATCGCTCATTGAAATCACCTGTTACAATTTGTTTAAAGTGTTTTGAAACCTAAGATTACTTTGGTGCATATACAGGGTATATTAAGACGGCTACCGAAAACGAAGCCGAAAACGAACGAAGCAGTGAGGGGTCAGGACTATGTGGGTATTGGGTGTATATTTTATCTATCGTTTTTTACTTACAATTATAATTGACTACCTCAGTGGCGCAGTTTTACTACGGTTGGATTGCAACGCCGAGGTCTCCGGTTCGAATTCCGGGTCGGGAAAAGTGATATTGGATTTTTCTATTCATTATAGGCCCTGGAATTTGTGCCCGATACGGCGATGGGCTCACCCAGTCACTTCGTGGGACAGAACACTCAAAGCGAAATGTGGATATTCTGATAACAGTTTTGTCTACCTTTTCTGAGGAAAGAAGCCGTGAGTTCATGTATAATTGTTAATCATAGCGTAGCTTCCACCGCGTGGGGGCGAAGTCTCTCGTGTCTGTTGAATAGGGTCCGGATTAGGCCCATTTCCTATTCCGAGTGCGAGTTGAAACATCAATGGAATGCGGTACCGATGCACTTTAATATTTCCTGATATTGGATAAATATTAGTTGTATACCAAACTGATATCGGGATTTACCGCACCGTATTGCATTTCTACCGCCAAATAGCAGTGTAAATAACCCCTTCCTCTCCCTCAATGTATGACGTAATTAATGGATGGCCCCTTAAAGCGAGCACCGTACCTTAAACGGCAACGCATCTCCATGCCTTATGGTGTTTCAGATGTTCATGTGCGGCGGTCACCATCAGGTGAATCACAGACTCGTTTACCCCCATATTATACAAAATATCAAAAAAATATAGGGTTAAATTGATACTTTCCAAAAAAGACAATTGCCCAGAACTTAAAAAACGTGAATTAGTACTAAAAATGATACGAAGTTCAAAATTGAATCCTGAGTTACTTACTCGTAAAGATACTTTGCCTGTTGCGTCCCATATCACCTTTATTGAAATAGCTGAGATAGATATGCGAGATTGACTGCGAGTATGTCGCTCGCGAGTCATCTTTTAATATAGTTCACTGTCTGTTATTTTCTTTTTACATACATATATAAACTAAATTAATTTCCAACTCCTCTGATTAATTTCGTTGCGGGTTAAAGACAAGTTAGACATTCCCGGAAACTCGCCGAGCTTCAATGCTTGGTGTCATTACATTGCGTGCCACTGTTGATCCTGGCTTACAGGAGTTGCAGTGGCGGGTGTGAGGGCGGGACAGTCTCCTATATATAAACTAAAGCTTTTTAACCAGAATTTATGTAAAGTCAGCTAAACCGCACTTGGCTAGCGTTGTGGACTATATGGCCTAACCCGTTTCACTTGTACTGTAGATTGTTAAGGGACTCCGTGCCTTGCAGTGGGAAGTCAATAATAATACAGATATTATACTTTAAAAATATTCTCCTAGTTACAGAAAGTCCAACACGAACAAAACCCTTACAATATCTATTTTGTCAAAAAACCCGCAATTTATATTCTTAACACTTAAAAGATTACAATGGAGCGTAACAAGCCCACAAATAACCCTTTCAATGTTATATTAGATTTATCTCGGTCCCAGAGGCCCGCCGGTCTAAGAGGCCCGATACATCTTTCGCAGGAGACCACAAATCAACCGGAGTGTGATTCAAGTGTTAAATTTAGAGTTTTGTACGGTATTTAAGGGTTAGATTTTTTGACCTTTTAAAATTTTCGCAGAAGTATGTATTTATTTTATTTATTTATTCGTTTGTGTACACAATAAATATAACAGTAAATAGAGACAAGGAAACAACAACGTACAAATGGCGGTCTTATCGCACCAAGGCGATCTCTACCAGGCAACAAATGGATGGATTTATGAGAAAGAGAAAGAAAGTGCAGTGTATAATAACGAAAACATAAGTTCAAATAAATAATACTATTTATACATAAATATAGAAATCAAAAAAATACATAAATAGCATTTCATTGAATATATTACAATGAGGATAGGATTATATCCCTTTGAACTAAATCATTGGGCTCAGAGAATATGACACTATGATGTGATTATGATATAAATTAATATTTTATTTTCGTCCATGTACATAACTACATACTGGTATCATATTTGTGATTAACAATGGCGTTCCCAAGATTTATTTAAATACTTACATACATTGAAAGACAGTTGGGTGCATTTATATCAGTATTTATTTTATATTCTGTACTAAACTAATCATTTACCTCTAAGCACCATATTCAATCTACGTCAAAAGCCAGCAAAAATCATTAAAATTAATCTCCATATTCCATTCAAAGTTGCTGCTCCTTGATCGTAATTCCGAATTTCCGATAGGCTAGATTCAATGTTTCAAAAGCTATTAAGGACAACTGTTGTAACCTATTATACGGACCTAAGTTAGACTTGGCAAGGATATTTTAACGATCCGTGTATTAATTGTACTTATTGAATTTAATAGATAAGTCATTTGGGATTTCTGGGAGTGCAATATACATCAATCTAAACGGATAACGCAATTTTCATGTGATACAATTGATAGTTCTACTTATTGACTCAAATGAAAAATCTTTGCTATGTACAATCTATATGATAGCTATAAAATGTATTGGCGTGAACTACAAAATATCTATTTAACGCATTGTTACTGTCTGTATCAGCCCATATAAGTCCCACTGTAGGGCACGAGTCTACTCTACAATCGAGAGAACGATTGAGAGTAGTTAGGTCATATAGTCCACCACGCTGGCCTAGTGCGGGTTGGCGGACTTACATACAATAGAAATTCTTATGAATCGCTATGGTATGCAGGTTACCTCACGATGTTTTCCTTCACCGTTTTAGTGCCTGGTGATTGACTATCAATACACACATGACTTTGTTATGTACAATCTATATAATAACTATAAAGTATATTGACGTGAACTAAAAAATAAAAGTCTATTTAACGCATTATTTAAGATTTATTTTATAAGTAACACAACAAACATTTAAATAAATACACCCAACAGTCACATACATAGTCCTGACCCCACACTAAGATCGAGTCTTTTATCGTGAGTATTAGGAGGTAATAGACTCTTCAGTCTCACAAACACCCAGACCTGAGACAAATACCTGTGGACTACATAAATATTTGTCTCGGTCATCGGTGCGGGGATCGAACTCGTGGCCACGCGTTTCATAGCCGGCGTCTAACTAAAACTAATTCACGCCCGAATACTGGAACGCCATTCAAATAATAAGTTGCTCTTAACAGCCCACGACCCAATTACGCCCGAATACTGGAACGCTATTCAAATAATAAGTTACTATTAACAGTAGGTACCACAGCCCACTTAGCCAGTACATTTAATCGAGATTAACGTAGTTAAGTGCAACTTATTATAAGTTGCGTTCCAGTATTCGGGCAATAACCAGTACATTTAATCGGGATTAACGTAGTTAAGCGCAAATTATATTTAATTTGCGTTCCAGTATTTGGGCGTTAAACTACTAATTTAATTTGGGATCAGGACTATCTATGTGTGTGACTGTTAAGTGTAGGTAGGTATTTATTTATTATTATCTATACCACTCATGGTACCACTTTCGATCAGCTTTATGTGGTTCTAAAAAATACGACAGTCCGTCTTGGCAAATGCGACATATACATATAGTCTACTGTCATCATCATGACTAAATTACAATTTAATACCTGAATGTCAGAAATATGGATATTTGGTGTGGATTATTGGTACATGAGTTGAAAACAATTGCTTATTTTTTTGTTTCCGAGCTATCTTAATCACGCAGCTGAAACCGCGAGCAAAATGTAGTTATAATAAATACTATAAATAATTTTCCCTGAATAATCCAATAATTAAATAAAACAGGAAAATACTAAACATATTGTACCACTTCAAATGTAGTTGTAACGTAACACATGGACAAGATATTTGTATCAATCAAAAAGCGCCGAAATAATTCAAAACGTGAGTTTATTTTAAAGTTTTATTGATAATAGCTTATAATCCAAACTAAATCACATACAATCAAAGTAAGAAGATTTAGATTTACACAAAGATTTATACTTCGATCAAATATTCACTAGAGTCTAGATTATAAAGACCTAAAACGGCAAGAAGTAAGAGCACAAATAAGTGAGTGCTCTTATTTGATTTTAGTATGGTCCAAAAACATAATACATTTTACTTTTATTTAATTTGATTATAATTTATGACTTTTTGTTACATCTCGTAGTTCGATATTCTAAAGTATAAGTAAGTATAAGCAACCTCGGCCACTTTTGGCGTCTGATTTTGTTCCGGACCCTGTATCTAGTGTATATTTGATCAAAGGAGTGATACATTAAAAGTTGGAAAGAATTGTTCTCTTTCCTCCATAACAATCGGTATCTGTATCAGCCCATATACGTCCCACTGCCGGGCACGGGTCTCCTCTATAATCGAGAGTACGATTGAGAGTGGTTAGGCCATATAGTCCACCACGCTAACCTATATTGTATATAAAATTTAAAATAAAGAAAATATAGAACAAAACATTTGACTTACATCTAAACTTTAAACATAAAGATAAAAAAACAACTGCAGCTGTACAAAAAAAAGTACCTACACTATAAAATATCACATAGACAAACTTGCATAAATACATAACGCATTCACTTCACAGTAGTACAAAAATTCCGACAAAGCACCTTCCATTCATCTACCAATCAATCACACTATTAAATTTGTTAATGACACTTGTATCTTAATGGGATTTTTTTGTTGCTATGAATGGCAAGACGAGCTTGCCGTTCGCCTGATGGTTAGCGATACAGCCGGTCATGTGAAGTCAGGATTATGTGTTTGTTGGGTACCTACATTTATTTCTTTTACAGAGGTTCATTATGAGGTGGAAAATGAATTGAAGCTGCAATCGATGGGAAAGGTTGGAGAGAATTCTGTTATACCACCTGAGTCCACTTCATGCACAATTGACAACAAGGCAGGACCGTGAGTACAATATTAACTAGTAGCCCAAATATTTCATCATCATCATCTCAGCCACAGGAAGTCCACTGCTGAACAAAGTCCTCCCCCAAGGATCTCCACATCTACATCGTTATTTTATCAGCTTTATATACTGTTCTGCTTTATTTTGAAAAAGAAGGAATAAAAATCAAAATAATTTTCCTTATGTTTATCCGTTATTAAGTGCACTGCCTCGGTGGTGCAATTTTTCCTTTCATTTTCAGCCCGTAATATAGAATTTGTGCTTGATATGACAATAGGCTCGGCTCTTTCACATCGTGGAACGAAACAAACAAGGCGTAATGTGGGGTTACTGGTAGCACCTCTACCTATCCCTTAAGGGAAGAAGGCATGATGTGTATATATAATTTATTTATTGTTTCTAGAAGCTCCTCGAGCAATCATGAGTCTAAATTACCAGCATGCTCTTCAACCCCGTATTTTGAGTCCAAGGCCAGGGGCAGACCACGACTTCTACAGCATACACGAAGCGAAAGGCGAATCCGAGGACTCAATTCTCATTTACTAGAAGCCATCAAATCCAAGGACAGCTTGCAGGTGGAAGAGTAAATATATCTTAATGCTCAACTCCTCCTATAAATTTAACTTTCTGATTAGTTTCGTAGCTGGTTAAAGACAAGTTAGACATTCCCGGAGACTCGCCGAGCTTCAAGGCTCGGTATCATTATATTGCGTGCCACTGTTGATCCTGGCTTGCAGGAGTTGCAGTGGCGGGTATGAGGGCGGGACAGCCTCCATATCTTAATGTAAAAAACAAAACACAACTCTTGGGACCACACATCAAAGCTGTCACTTATCCAAACGTCATTCTTAACACAACCCAGGGTGGTCGACAAGGAACTGATACTCAAGACTTACATCTCGATCTTAGTGTGGAAAAAGGACAATGTTTGTGGTCAAATCTTTACTAATACAATATAATATAAAAAGCTGAATAGTTCGTTTGTAGGTCTGAACGCTAGTTGATGATAAAATTTTGCAGATTACTAAACCAAGGTGCAAATCCGAACGCCACATGCTACTTAGACTACGTGTCTGCCTGTCATTTGGCTGTGTTGGCTGGTGGCGACATCTTGAAGCTTCTTCTGTCTCGACGAGCGGAGAAGATGAGAGCCGACCGCCTCGGAAGGACTCCGCTGCACCTCGCCGCATGGGAAGGCAACGTAGAACAAATTGCACTCCTGCTAAATATTCCCGAACGTAAATTAAATTCATAAATGTTGATAATCAAGATACCAAGACTTGTGGAATTAATTCAGAAGGTTCTAAATATTTTTGCAGGAATACAAGAGAAAATGAAAGCTGACAAGATATTGGAGGCAATAGAGAACGTATCGACATTGAATTGGGATTACAAAGAGCTGGTGAACGTCCGTTGCGAGTTGAACGAAGCGCCTCGAAACCTACAGAGGGAATGGCTGGACAACATCGACCATGACTGCACAGGACATGAAGACAAGGCAAGTTGTATCTCCGTCCCTTTAACCGTAACAGTTTTCAATGCTTTTTCCACTTTAAGATTTTTTAACACCCAGATAGATAAGATCTATTTGCTTACCTGAACTTGCCGACATTATTGGCTACAAAATCATCAAAACCAATGTACAACAGGGTGGAAAAAGATAATGAACCTTGAAACCTCTCATCATTAGGGGCCTACCTACCTAGTATGTTTTTCTAAGTTTCTGGGCCATTCATAGATTTATTACCTAAACCCCTATTAATAATTGCAGCTAAGGTTGCTGCTACCCGGATGGACACCTTTGCACGCCGCAAGCGCGAACGCTCAACCCCTCGCCGTTCTGCTACTCCTGGCCGCAGGGTCAGATCCTTCCATTCGGGATGCGGCTGAGAGATCAGCGCTGGATGTAGCCGGCTATGCGTGTTATAGTGGACTGCCAGTCGCTACCAACAGGTAATATTTAATTGTGTATCAGCCCATTTACATACGTCTCACTGCAGAGCACGGACCTCTTCTACAACCGAGAGTACGATTGAGAATGGTGAGGCCATATAGTCCACCACGCTGGCCTAGTGCGGGTTGGTAATATTTAATGATTTTTTGCGCCCTTGCGTTAGAGCTTTCTTCAATTTGATAAATGTCAATTTTCAGGTTTGCAGAAGTAGTTAAACATCTTCTTGGAGCAGATCCAACAGTCACTACGAGTCATGCTGAAACACAGAATACTGTACTTCATACAGCGGTTGAGGTAGAAAGCATTGACGCTATAAAGCATTTGATTGAAGTCGGAGCATCAGTTCTCTGTCTCAACATGAATGGACTTACCCCCATGCATGTATGCGTGGAAAGGAAACTTGAAGAACATTTGGAAGTAGGTATTTTTGTTCACTTTGCTCGTATCATTTACCCTTATTTTAGTACTGTCTCTGCGGCCTTCCCAGGTTAATTGGTGAAGGTAAGCTTCCGCTAAATATTGTCAAACAGGTGTATATAAATTCAATAGTACAAATTTCACGTTTACTTAACAAATGGCAACTAGATAAGGTTGGAAGATGTCACTAGATTCATGCATCGTGATAGAGAGAATTGATACCAAATACAACATGTGAAAAAATCAAAAATAATGAGAAGCATCTCACGATATGCACGGTGTTCTATGTTTATTGTTGCAGGTTTTAGTGTACAGCGGTTTCAGCGATTCAGAATGCGGTAGCGCTGTAGTAGACGCAAAAGACAAATATGGTCGGACAGTACTCCACTTTTCTATACTTGAGAAATGGCCAATGGGAGTTAGTGTGGCTTTAGAAGCAGGAGCGAGTGTCACAGCTATAGTAAATATACGAAATATTATTAATTAATACAACAAATTTCACGAGATTTACGGCGCTGTACCACCTCTCGCCATTTGTTGAAGAAGCCCCTTTGAGGGGCAAATAAAACATTGTAGTTTCATCATAAGAAAAATAGTTTATTAAAGTATACACATAGAGACATTAATATTTTTTACATCTATAGTACTAACATATTAAATCTTAATCATTTCAGACAAACGACGGCGAAACAGCGATTGATTTAGCCGCAGCACTAGGCGACCTAGATATACTCAACGAAATTATGAATGCAGCCAAAATGGATAACTCTATTAACGATTACTTTAATGGAATAAGCGAAACCGCTCTTTACAAAGCTGTTGTCAATGGCCATGCAGAATGTGTAGTTAGTCTTCTTGAAGATGGAGCAAACATAGACGTTATCTTTCCTCGAGAAGGAAATCTACTCCACATTTCAGCAGAGAAAGGTTTGTTTAGTGTGCTACAAGCCCTCCTTACACACGATTATCTTGCCACTCAAGACATGATAAACTTTCGAAAAGAAGACGATGAATGCGGATTTGCTCCTATACATTTAGCTGTATTAAATAACCATCTAGAATGCGTCGAATTGCTTCTATCAAAGAACGCAAGTGTAAGTCTTGGCGCTTCCCTTGGACCGTATAAAGAATTCACAACGTTACACTTAGCTGCAATGAAAAACAATATGGAAATGGTAAAGATTCTCGTCAATCACGACGAGACACTGGTACATAAGGTCAATCATTTAAATTGGACTCCCTTACACACGGCGATACATCACAAAAACCGCGAAATGGTGAAATTTTTCATAGATAAAGGAGCAGACTTGTCTGTTTGTACTGGAGGACCGGTGAACCTAAGGAAAAGTGCAGTAGACATGATAATGAATAATCTGTCGAAACCAACAGAGCTGATTGAAGAAATGTTCGACTCATACATTCAGAGCAACGATTTAAGTCTCCAAGATCCTGATTGTGAAATCACAGTGTATTACGACGTGATATTACCCAAAGACAATAGTAAATTACAACTAGCTGTTATAGAGGAGATTATAAAATCAGGAAACAGACAAAACCAGCTGAGGCTTCTGGTACATCCTTTGGTAGAGAGTTTCCTTTATTTGAAATGGAATGCATTGTTGCCGTTTTTCTTTACAATGGTGGTGGTGTACGGGTTGTTTGTGATGTCTTTAACCATATTTACGGTGTCGGCATTCTTTTTCAAGGACTATGGAATAGATGCGCCTTCTATCCTGAATCCTGAGGGCTGGGGTATATTTGTTTATGTCACTGCTGTAATATGGATATTACAAGTAAGTATTTGGCTTCTAATTATTATCGTAATATATTCTTTTTTTTCTGTTGCGTTCATTCGAAGTCAAAGTTGCGTTCATATTTGTTTTCAGCAATTTATAGTCATTGTGACTTAGCTACTTAGTATACCTATGTAGTGCGTGGTGGGCTGTAGGTAAATGGACTAGAGGTAACTGCTAAAATGTTCACAGTGGTTGCGGGTTCAAATCCCAGGGCGCACCTTTTACTCTCCGAAGTCATGTGTATACACACATGCTAGTCAATGACCGCGCACTATAACGGTGAAGGGAAACATCGTAAGGAACCTGCATACCATAGCGATTTCTATGGGTAAAGTCCACCAACCCGCACTAGGCCAGCATGGTAAACTATATTGTCTAACAATTCTCAATCGTACTCTCGATTGTAGAGGAGGCCCGTGCCCTGCATTGGGACGTATATGGACTACAGATAAGTAAATCGGAATTACAAACTCTAGACTTATAAATAAACTGGTAGGTACTTTATCAATAATGCTGATTATCGTCTAAAACTGACTGTCTCTGTAGCACAGTCGTACTACAATATGATTGCCAAACTGAGGTCTTGGTTTCAAATTCCACATGGGACAACGTGATATTGGTTTATTCGATTCATTATAAGAATTTGTGCTCGATATGGCAAGGCGAACCTGAGGTGTCCTGGTAGCATCTCTGCCTAACTCTTCTGGGAAAAAGCCGTGAGTTGATGTATGAAGTCTAAAATGTGTGTTTTATTTTCAGGAATTGATCTTCCTAAGCCCGATCCGAAGATATTATTTCTTGCAAATTGAAACCTATTTTAAACTATCCTCCGTTATTTTGGCTCTTGGGCTGCCCTCAAAAGTGAATAATGTCACGACAGACCTGGACTGGGTTCGGCACGTGGCTACAATGGCTGTCCTCCTATCCTGGGTGGGACTCATGTTTCTTATGTCCCGGTTCCCTACGTGGGGTTACTACGTCCTCATGTTCAAGACAGTGTCCTTGAACGTGTTCAAGGTAACTCATCGGTTGTAAAAACCGCATTATAATTTAGTTGAGAATATGACTAACAGTATATCATAACAAAAGCTGTTTTATTGAGGCAATGGCGAGACGAGTATACTGTGCGCTTGATGGTAAGCGATATGACCGCTCATAAAGAGAAACAAAACCAAACAACACCTTGAATTAGAAAGCGATGGTCGGCGTTCCACTGCGCTCACCATCCTGAGACATATGTTAAGTCTCAATATGTCCAGTAGTTACTCAGGCTTCAATTTCCTTCAGAGCGAAACACAAAACTGCATTGAAACTGCTGTTCGACGAGAGAAAGACATTGCGGGGGTACCTACCTAATTTTAAATAGTATTTTTTTATGAATATTGTTATTTGTTAGTTGCACACACTCTTTTACTTTATTGGAAATGATTAAGAAACCCGCATATCATGCAGATACAAGAATTTCTATAGTACAGTCAGCAACATAAGTCGCTGAACACTTCACATTTTTTTGATTGCCTTTTTAAGAATAAAAATTTGTACGTACTACTCTGTAGTCGTAAAATATAACCAAGTTAAGTCATCTATGGACTATGCCGACATGCTGACAATTCCAAATCTCGTGACTGTGTAGCGACTTATGTTGCTGACTGTACCTATATTAAATTCGCCAACTTAAATAGGTTAGCATGCTGGTCTATGGCCTTAGTCCTAACCTTCTCGATTGTAGAGATTATATTCAATGATGAGATGATATATCATTTAGTTTATCATCTATTATTTCAAGTTAACTTATTGTTGCAGATACTGCTGGCCTTCGCATTCTTGTTAATCGGGTTCTCTTTTAGTTTCATGATACAGTTTCACTCTAAGCCACCGTTTGAGAACCCATTTGCTGCCCTTGTCAAAACTATGGTAATGATGTCTTCAGAATTTGACTACGACGACCTCATAGACAAGGACAAAAAGAAGTATCTAACCTCGTCTTTAATCACCATTCGTTTTATTTTCCTAGGATTTTTGATATTCACCTCAATAGTCCTTATGAATCTCATGGTAGGGGTGGCTGTGAACGACCTAAGAAATCTAGAACTAATGGGAAATATTCGAAGACTTGAGAAACAGGTGGAGCTGTTAGCTGCCCTAGAAACCTTAGCCAACAATAAAGTTTTCAGCAAACTTCTCCCAATACAAATCCTGGACAAATTCACAGTGAAGAATGAAATAACTTTGTTCGCAAATGACAATTTTATTAAGATTCCTCCGCAAATAACTAATACTATATTTAAAATAATTTACACGCGAAAACAACACACCGACAAAGAAATAGACTCGCAGGCTTTCAAAAAGAAACTGGATGTAGTTTACAGTACTGTTATTAAAAATAAAAAAATGCTTAGAAAAATTAAAAAGAAAATGAAAAATGTAAATTTCGCCCCACAAAGTACTACGAATGAAACTTAACTATGGATAATATTTAAATAAATCAAAATATGTACTTTATTTAAGTAGTCTATATATGAACATATCCATACTACTGCCGTTTCAAAACGCGTTGTGTAGTTGTGAAGAAGAAATTTGCAAGAAATTCTAATTTAGCAACACAAACAACTTTTTCAAAAACGAGTGCCATATTTATTGGTACCAGCCCATATGCGTCCCACTACAGGGCACGGGCCTCCTCTAAAATCGAGAGTACGATTGAGAGTGGTTAAGCCATATAAATAGTCCACCACGCTTGCCTCATGCGGGTTGGCGCACTGACATACTATATAAACTATACCATATTTACCATACTACATAAATCCGAATAATGTTCAGATCACTTAATGCTCCGTTGTTTACTTAATATCGTAATTACTTGAAAAAAGAAACATTCTCAATCATATGAGTTTTTGAAAGTGAGACGTGAATGAAAAGGAATGATACCCATGAAATAAATGACAAAGAATTAAAAAAACTGTTTTTATTTGCCATAATTAATAACAGGAAATAAATACATTTTACTAAACGTTCATATTTTATTATTTTCCTACTGTACGTACAACTAATATAGGGTATATCAAGACTGTGACCGAAAAGGAAGCCGGGTTGTAATTATCCCCTCAACCGTCAAACGAACAGCGCTCAGGCTCGTCGGACTTCAAGCAATAAAGCAACCTAACGTTATTGAAATAGGGGCTATTTTAATTCAAGGACACAATATGGCGCTTACGACAAGCCAGGGGTTAAAGTGACTAAAAATAAAATGCAATTAATATTTCCATAGATTTTTGTGATATTTTAAATATTATCATGTTTGGGTGGTAAATCCGTACTTTTATGTACCATAGCGTCTTTAAATATAAAACAGTGTACATTATTCTATTTATTTACCACGCAAATTGGACATTTTCTGCATTTTAGATGCATTGTGTCTGAAGTCACTAAAACTACCACCGGGCTTTGTTTATGGTTGCAGTTTTGATATAAAATAATTTGATATCCCATCAAAAACATCCTGTAAAAAAATTCCAAGTCTCGCAGCTCAGGTTTTCTACCGCAAAAAGTTGTCAGATGCATGTAATACCAAGTCGATTAATTTATTTAGTCCTTAAGGGACCTTCTATATAAAGTTATTACGTTAGTTATTACCATATCAATCTTAAAAATTCTTTACGATTTAAATAAATGGATCGACTTGGCCATCGCATGAAAACATAATGTATCGTACAATTTATACATAATGCTGCTGGCCAAGTCGATCTATTTATTTAAATCGTAAAGATTTTTTAAGATTGATATGGTAATATCTAACGTAATAACTTTATATAGAAGGTCCCTTAAGGACTAAATAAATTAATCGACTTGGTATTACATGCATCTGACAACTTTTTGCGGTAGAAAACCTGAGCTGCGAGACTTGGAATTTTTTTACAGGATGTTTTTGATGGGATCTCACGTCTTTTTGTAGTCCTACTTTTTTCCTTTTCGGTACTTCTTACTTCTAGAATATCACTAACGATTTTTCTTAAAGCCTCTGTCTTATGGATTTTTCTTATTTTTGTAGGCATCAATTTATCACAAATATACCGGATTTGATTATTAATGTTCTTTCTTTCACTGTAATTGATATTTTCGAGCTATTTAGTCTATTTATTTGCAAGGGCATGTGACATGCTGAATACACCATTTCCTTCTCTATATCCCCTCCTGTTATGCCTCATATATATAGATATCTATCTACAACTATTATTCCATTATATACGGGTACAATGATTCATTAACTGCAAATGTAACTTTATAATCCTATACATTTATATGGGATTACAAAGTTATCCGCACCGCCGCTCATGCCCGTCAAGGTTAAAATAGTAATACAAATTGCCCTTAGTGCGACCGAAATGGCCATATTTAACGGATTTCTAATGCATCCAAACGCGCCACGTCATGTCAACTACTAGTTGACAGTTGGTCTATCTAGAAAACTAGACACAAATTATGAAATGTTTGAATTTTCCCTTACTTTAGACACTAAACACTAATTATATTCTAAATTTGAAGGTTCTATGTCTGCTAGAAGTGCCTTAGACTTTTGATGATCGGTCAGTCAGTCAGTGAGTGACAAAATTAAGAAAGTTTGACTAGTTACAATTCTTAAACTACTGGTTCAAATTGAATGAAATTTTAAATATACCGTGTTTACACAATGCCTGCTTAGTAACTGAAAATTCAGGCTTCATGCTTTAGCCACAACGAAGTTATAGGGGGTTGAAAATGGTCTGAATTGCTTCGAGAAAAGGATGTTACGGCCTATAGCTCGACTTGGAAGGGGGGCTCGGCCGCGCCCCCAGATAATGTAAAGCTAACATCAAATCCACAGCTGTTTAACTAGTGGGGCCAAATTTTTGCCTAGGCTACGGTAGGAATGGGTTCGACCGGGTACCATTTTCTCACAGAAAACCGTGAAGTGCCTTTGTCGTGTCTCGTTCAGTGAGATTGATGGAGGCCAATATCTTTCCTCTCTTTGATTTTTAATATAAGAAGATGTCACACTTGCGGGCCAAGTAAATATTTTTATTTAAAGAAGCAAAGATTTACGATATTTATGTTTATAGGCAAGGGTAATCATTTTGCATACGTTGAGCTGAAAAAAATCGACCAATAAAATTCTATTTTTTTTTTCTTGGTCTTCTTCCAAAAATTTCATTATAAAGAAGAAAGCACACTGTCACACCTCAAGCATTTATCGCTATCATCATCAACATTATATTTTCTACACCTCAAACACTGGCTTCGATTACTCTGTGACAGTTCAACGCGCCAATTGTCAACATCTGACAGTTTCAAACTGATAGATGACAGCTCCAAAACCTCGCACAAAACGCTGTCATTCAAACCATCTGTACTGTTTAATTCGTCCAATTTATCAAATAAATTTTTGTTCAGATTAATTACAGCCGAAAACTTTTTTAAATTCTCATTTTTGGCTAGAACGCATACCTCCTTTTTAATATCCAATATAGTGTCCATGGTAGAAATATCGACATTGTTAGCTGGCAACACTGGCCTGTCAGTGGTGAAATAAAACGGTTTCTCAAATAATGGGTGGTGTTGCCACACTTCCTCAATCAAATGAGGCAAAATAGGCCCTAAAGCTTTACACAGAGACATCAAAATCGTGTGAACGACCAGTTGCGCAGATAATCTTTCATTAGAATCTTTTTTGTTGCAATACAGCCTATCTTTGATACAGTGACAATACAGACCTGAGACCTTATTGCTTATAAAATAGAGTGCAGATTGCGTTGCGTGGTTGTACCTGAAATTGTCGTAATGATCGAATATTTGTTTGACGAATTCCTCTGTTTCCCTAACCATGTAACTATCGAAATAGTTTAATGTTGTTTTTTTAACAAAATCAGTTTTTTCAAGGTCGCTGACGACACTGAGTAGATATCTCATGATGTTGCGGATTCTGATGATTTCGCTTTGACAGTCGTCTAGAAGTTTCTTGCTGATAACGATCTGAGAATGCTGAGTGGCATGACTTGCTACCCACCATCTGTAAAATAAAAAAATGCTATAAATAAATAAATAACACCCAACAGTCACATACATAGTCCTGAACCTACAGTAAGATCGAGTCTTGTGTCGAAGGTATCAGGAATTACGAGAGACTTTTCGGTCTCACAAACACCCAGATCCGAAATAAATACCTGTGGGTAAAGATAAAAAATTGACAGCCTCCTTGGCGCAATTGGTTAGACCCAAAAGAAATATTTGTGGGCCCCTCAAACATTTCTCTCGGTGCGGTGATCGAACCCGCGGCCTCTCCCTTCACAGGCGGCGTCTAACCGACTGCGCCACGGAGGCTGTCAATTGCACAAACATACTTTGCAAGTTGCAACTCACTTTATCTATCCTAATGGGTTTTTTTGTATATCAATGATCCTAATAAAAAGCTGAAGAGTTTGTTTGTTTGTTACCTCTAATCTAAGGAACTACTAAAATTCTTGTTGTGTTGGATAGGTCATTTATCGAGGAATGCTATACGCTATATAACACCACGAGCAGTTAAAAAGAAGAGAGACAGAATAAACAAAAATATATAAAACAAGCCACTGTGGCGCAGTTGGTTAGATACACGGCGTGGAACAGAAATGCGCAGGTCTGATCTTGGGCCCTACTATATTCAACGAAACGAAGTTCGAAACTTCGGATGATCGAAGTTCATATACGATACGAATGTACCTACATATACTTATGGTCGTTATTGACTTATAGTCGTAACCATAGACTTATAGTTAGGATGTACGTTACACAAATACGAACTTTTACAGAGTAGATAAATTCATATTGTATATAAATTTCGATCGTCCGAAGTTTCGAACTTCGTTTCGGATTTATATAGTAGGGCCCCTTATTATAGAGTAAAGACATACATAACATCACGCTATTTTTCAGTAAGGGTAGGCAGAGGTACCACGTTTCTCCTTGTATGTTGGGTGTATTATTATTTTCATACCTTAGTGTGTCAACTCCGTATGCTGGTTGATTATTCTTATCTTTCCCTCCTCGTATGATTGTAGCGGGTTCGATAATATTGCCGATGGATTTGGACATTTTTCTCTTTTTCTCGTCAACCACAAAACCGTGGACGAATATTGATCTGTAATAAGAAAAACACCAATAATTATGAAATGAAATGAAAATTACAATAATTTATTGAATCCATTAAAATGTTCAACATCGTTTAGATACAGTAATGTTTTTATCTACCACCTGGTTCCGAAAGCGGTTTTCACTAGAGAAGAACGGGCAAGAAACTTTAGTGTTGCTCTTTTCAAAACCAGTTTATAATGTAGTATTATTAATATAACAACAGCAACTTCCAACAGGTCATTGTGGAGATCATTGGGGGAGGCCTATGTTCAGCAGTGGACTTCCTGTGGCTGATATGATGATGATGATTATTAATATGTAATCCGAATAGTGATCTTGACCGGAAATTGATAACTAATTAGGTACACTATTTTCTCTTCTCTTTTTCACTCTTCAGCCACAGGAAGTCCACTGCTGAACATAGGCCTCCCTCAAGGATCTCCACATCAACCTGTTGGAAGCGACCTGCATCTAACAACTTCCTGCAACCTTAGCCAGATCGTCCGTCCACCTTGTAGGCGTCCGACACTTCAATTAACTCTAAGGTGAATGCCCATTTTAACCATGAAACTTAGTATCGTTGCGAAAAATTTTGTGCCTCGATGAAACCTTTTTTGTGTAGAGAAAAATATATATTTTCAATAAATATAAAACATAATCGAGACCCAGGCCCGGATTTCTTGGAGAAATTAACTTTAAGTCCACTAAAAATATTTTATTTGTATGGAACTCTGTCAACAAAATGTAACGTTTGATGGCAATTACTTCACTACATAGTCACTACATAGTATAAAACAAAGTCGCTTTATCTCTCCCTATGTCCCTTTGTATGCTTAAATCTTATAACTACGCAACGGATTTTGATGCGGTTTTTTTAATAGATAGTGATTCAAGAGGAAGGTTTATATGTATAATACGTACATATTATTGTACAGAAATCTATTTGTACCCGGGCGAAGCTGGGCCGGGCCGCTAGTAATTTTATAAAAATATGTCGCCCAAAATAAAACAGAAAAATGTTTAAGGACAAACCGTAAAAAATGGTAGGTATTATTAATATTAAGCAGTATCAGTATCAATAATATTTTTTACCGTTCCTAATTCCTATGAATGGACATTCTCATATTATTATTTCATATTCGCATATTGCATAGCGATATGCGTCGATATCCTGCCACGATCGATTCAAAATAAAAAAAAAAACAAAATTTCATGGCAAAATATTGCTAAGGAAATACTAGAATTAAATAAAAATGAATACATTCAACTGATTGTAGAAAAAATACCGTATGACAATTATTTATTATTTATTAATATACTTTATTTTACAACAACATTTATAAAAAAGAAACAAAAAACAGATAAAAATACATTACTTAAGATATGATTACAATTTTAAAACAATGGCATTTGGATTGACTTGGTCAATTTCATAAATAATTATTGGGATAGTGCAAATAATGTAATTATTTTAGTCAATTCGAATTAAAACAATACTATGGGTATAATATACAAAAAATCTAGGCTAAAAAGTTTACAAAAAAGTCTGACTCGTGAAGGATTTGAACCTCCGCCCTCCGATGTTCAAGTTAATTTGTATATCGGCGCTCTAACCTACTGAGCTAACGAGTCTTGTTCGAACCTATCCAAAGTATGCTTCTGTACGGGAGTTATGACGTCACTCCTGCATCATATTCTATTTTTACCATAACTATTCGGCAACATCCCAAATCAATGGCTTACGCCCGAATACTGGAACGCAAGTTAAATATACATTGCGCTTAACTACGTTCATCCCGCTTAAATGTACTGGCTAAGTGGGCCGTGCGCTGTTAAGAACAACTTATTATTTGAATGGCGTTCCAGTATTTGAGCGTTAATAAATCAAATCATGTTGTATTGCCATCTGGCGTGAAATACTGTAGATCAAATAATTGATTGCATTATTTTATTGAAAATGAGCACAAACAATCAAACTACTATAATAATTAAAAAAAAAACATATTTAATTAAAAAATTAAAGTGTAGTTTTTTCATCCTCTTGTAAAATTTGGTTGAATGGAGTTACGATGTGTGATAATTAAGCCATCAAAATGCAATTTTATAGTAACAGTATAGGATTTCTAAGATATTTTTAGGACAATTTCTATGTAGATATTTCCTATGATGATGTCAAAAAGGTATTTTTTTGGCAAAGAAAATGGCGAGACGAACATGCCGTTCACCTGTAAAACCAAACAACACCATGAATGCAGCAATGCTTGGCAGTCCACGGCGCTCGCTATCCTGAGACATAAGAGTCTCAATATGTCCAGTAGTTACTCTGGCTACAATGTCCTTCAATCCACAACACAGTTCATTTACACTGGTGTTTGGCGGGTGATATAGACATTGCAGTGGTACCTACTCAGACGGCCTCTCACATATGAGAGACCTACCAGGGGAAGGGAATTGCAATAAAATAAAAATTAATAAAACGCTTACTTGTAAGGTGGCGCTTCGTTCAAAGCCATAGAGGTAAGTAACGATGCCTGAAACCACCCCGTAAGTTGATCAACCCCTTCCGAGTATAAATCCGCAGTCCTACCCCCTAGGGTGCTCCACGATAGACCCGAGTCGAGCCATATGTCCATTATGTCCTGGAAAAAAAAACAACAGTTGAGAGGACGAAAACAGTGGCGCCATCTTGACTAGCTAGCTAGCTACACCTAGATGGCGCTGTATCATGTATCACACTCTGCCATGTGTGCTGTTCTCAATTGATCATATATTAGAATAAATTGTAATTAAACAGTTTATACAGGGTATATCAAGACTGCTATCGAAAACGAAGCCGGGTGGTAGTTTTAGTGACTTCAAACACAATGCAACTAAATTTTGTGCAAAAAATTATGACGAACTTTGTTTTTCTATCGCCGTATTAGGGTGGTAAATACATAGTTTTTTTCTTAAATATTAGTCTAGACCCTTTTATTTTTAAAGACGCTATGGTACGCAAGGCTTTAAATTATTATTTTAGCAAAAACTATGGATTTACCACCCAAACTCGACTATTTAAAAAATAATAAAAAAAACGCGTTTAATATAATATGACTGTTATCTCTGGCCATAGATCACTCCCACTCTGGCGGACTTTAAATAATTCAGTAACAGACAGCTTATCTAGATTTCAGATTTTTAGTAGAGATACCTACTTATCTCTGTGTATTATTTTATGTAATAATAAATAATATAATAAATACACCTAACAGTCATATACATAGTCCTGACCCCACACTAAGGTTGTGTTTTGTGTTGTGGGTATCAAAAACTACTATGATTGGTTTAGAATTTTAAGGGATGAAATCGTAACACATCATTATTTTTGAATTTGTAATATTAGTGCGTTAAATGCTCGACATGAGACTCGAACTCAATACTGAATGAATCAAAAAACTTAGCACTAAACGGGCTTATTACAAATATCTAATAACGTTAATAAAATTGGCATGAATCAATATTACCTTTCCTTTTGTTACGTCGTCAACTTGGTACTGATTAGTGACGTCATCTGTTAGCAACTGTTTGACGTCACACGTCCACCATACATCGATTCCTTGTTTCTCCACTAGATCACATAACCTCTCTATAACACTCCTAAAAGTAAACAACATACATAAACTCACGCCTTTTTCCCAGAAGGAGTAGGCAGAAGTGCAACCAGGACAGCCAAGTTTCGCCTTGTATTTTCCGTCTTATTATGTGATAGGAGGCCAGCCTATCGCCATATCAGGCACAAATTCCTGACTCCGGGCTGATCGTAAATAAATGCACCCAACAGTCACATACATAGTCCTGACCTCTCATTATGATCAATATAGTCTTGTACTGTGGGTATCAGAAACTACGACAGATTTTTCGGTCTCACAAACACCCAGACCAGAGACAAATATTTATGGGCCTCACAAACATTTCTCCCGTTGCGGGTATCGAACCCGTGGCCTCTCGTTTTCGCGGCATAATTGTGTCTATGTGCATCAAATAATATTTGCCAATCGTCACTCTTTCAATATCGCATGCTGAGAGGTCACCTAAGTGTCACAACGATGCGACACGCAAACTTCTTGTTTTCATTTTTATTTTATTTTTTTCTTGTCAAAGAATGTAGTGTGAGTTTGTGTGTTGTATTGTGGTGGATAATAAATCTGTTTTTCTTTCTTTTTTTATTTCACTTACAATCATATCAATACACAACGCTACGTCATTTAAAAAAAAAACTTACTGTTGAACTATGACGTCATCGCGACAGTACAGCGCGGGTATAGGCACGCCCCAAGCCCGTTGTCTCGATATGCACCAATACGGACGCTTTTCCAATTGAGCCCTGAAACCTTGCCTGGATTGTGCACTGCTCGACGGCGGAAGTATTTCCACTTTATCCAGAGCTGCCTGAGGGAACACAATTTTTTATAATTTTATTTTATTTGGGTGGCTCACAGCTATCAATAGCAAACAAACATATATTATACAAATTGTATACAAAAGATAGCCAATTACGAGCTACCGCAGATAGGTAGTACAAATTGTAGTACTACGCGAGCGGTAAGATAATAAACTCAGTTCATTCAAATTTTTATAAAAAATAATAATTTTCATCATCATCATCACATTTTACATTTTGTTCACTTTATTACATCTTACAGCCAATGGCAATTTTTTTATTATTTAATTTCTAGTTAACTATCCAAGAACTCCGGGCTGGGTCGCAATTATGTTTACATTTATTTAAAATATATTATATTTCCCTGCACAAAAAAAAGGTTTAATAGTAGGCGGACTTTGGCACCAGCCGGGATAACACCAGGTAGAAGAAGCAAAAAAAATTTTATTTTTGTTTTTATTTTTATTTTTGTTTTGTTGCATTTTGTAAACGCATATTGTTTTATCACAAACAGTGCAAGTTGTGACCGCCTTCAAAGGGTGTTACTCTTAATTTATTTATTGTGTATTTTATTAGTCTAAGTTCTATTGTAACAACCACTGGCTGACCTAATAAATAAATAATAATAATAAAAAAAGTAAGTTTCACCGAGGCACAAAAACCTTCGCACCGATACCAAGTTTCATAGTAAAATGGGCATCCTGTAACATTAAACCAGTAACTCACCAAAGTCCTCTCCTTAAGCTTAGCCGTGTCGATAAACCACTGCCTACTGGCCCTGATGATGACTGGCTTCTTGGTCCTCCAATCCAGAGGGTACGAGTGCACGTACACTCCTCGATGGATGACGTCATCACCCAGGCGGGAGATCACCGCCTCCTGACCTTCGGCGAAGACCGGGAGACCGTTTAGACCGGGGTCTAGGTTCGTGTAGAGACCTGACTCGTCTACGTTGCATTCCTGGAAATGAATAAATCTATTTTTTTTTCAATGAATGTCGAGACGAGCTAGCCGTTCACCTGATGGTAAGCGATACGACCGCTCATAAACAGTAGCAACATTCCACTGCGCTCGCCATCCTGAGACATAAGATGTTAAGTCTCAATATGTCTAGTAGTTACTCTGGCTACAATGTCCTGCAATCCGAAACACAACAGTGCACTGCTCTTTGGCGGGAGAAATAGACATTGCGGTAGTAACTACCCAGATGACCTCTCACATATGAGATACCTACCACCAGTGATCTATGAAACTTATGTTACTCTATGAAATCATACGAACTTCGAATGTATGTTCGTCGTCCGGAGTAAGATATAAGTTTTCCACTTCCTAAAGATCAATACTATTCTCTATTATACTCTTCATTTTCTACTTAGTCTATGGTTGCGACGTACGATGGAGGATTCCAACATTTTGTGGAGATCTAGGCACATTAGTGAAGTTTTACGTATGCGCGGCGTCCGAACATTCGAAGTCCGTATCGTTTCATAGAGTAACCCCCCTTATTCGCACGGGCGCCATTTCAACGAGCGTTAAAAAAACATTACAATGAACAAATGTAATGATGTGAAAATCCATTAGTTTGTTCACATGAAGGCGATTTTTTTTACATTCAGAATGAAACAAGTTAGAAACGTTTTAAATCTTGTAGTGGGAGTAAGGGCCGAAACTGCGTTAAGCGGGCACGGGCGCGGTTTCATACAAAAGTGCTCCGTCGCGGGGATCCGCGCGGGCGTCCCGCACGGGGAGGCGCGTCCCGCACCCGCGCCGCGGAGCCCGCCTTCGTGCGTCGGAACCCGTCGCGGGGGCACGCGCGGTAAAGCGCGCGGTGTCCGCCAGCGGTAACATGACGGTGATGGCATAGGGCACCGAGACGTGGCCTCTCACTTTGGACTTCATTAGAAGGCTCAAAGTCACTCAACGAGCAATCGAGAGGTATGCTCGGTATTTCCCTACGAGATCGACTCAGAAATGAGGAGATCCGTAGGAGAATAAAGGTCACCGACATAGCGCAAAGGATTCTATAGATGATTCATAGCGAAAGGTTCTAGAGTGGAGGCCACGTACAGGCAAGCAAAATGTCGGACGCCCGGTTACAAGGTGGACGGATGACCTGGCTACATTTGCAGGAAGTCGCTGGATGCAGGCTGCTTCCAACAGGTCGATGCGGAGACCGTTGGGGGAGGCCGATGTTCAGCAGTGGACTTCCTGTGGCTGAGATGATGATGATGATGAATATACTTGAGCAAAAATAAAGATTTTTTACTTAGCGCAATGTTATTGCCAGCCTTTCCGTTGGTGATATGACTGATACAGATTTTACCCTTAAGTTGTTGACCATCAAATATGGTTCCAGTTTCGAAGATAATTCGCCATAGACCGGTATCGAAACTTTAAAATATTTGTACAATGAGTTTTCATTTTCTCTTAATTTACTGAACTTTACAACAAATTCTCCGCCTAGCAACCTAAATTCAATTAACAGCCTTCCTGGCTGTCGTTTTTTTTTTGCTAGTCGTCGTTTTGGTATGTAATAATATATTAAGCTCTCCATCGACACGCCTGTACATGCACACCTTTAAAATTGAACCAGCGACACTGCGTAAATCCGGTCTCCGCGACGGGTACCCGCGACGGAGACCGTCGCGTTCTCACGGAACCCGCCCGCGTGTCCACGCGAGGAAACGCGCGACGGTTGCCCGTCGCGGGCGCCCGCTTAACGCAGTTTCGGCCCTAATAGGAAAGAAATGCAAAACAAAGATAGTGACGTCACTAGGGTTATTATACATTACAGTGTGCGCGTGTGAAAGAGACAGCAAGATGTCCCCACTACATCCCTACTCTTTAATTTTAGATATTAACATTTGCCTTATGTTACAAGCTACTTTAATACTTTTTTGACAACAAGGCTTTATTTTTAACGTTTTTGTGTTTGTAAACGAAATAATACCAAAAATAGATAATAGTCAAATACCCTTTTAAAAATAAAACAATTGAAAATAGCGCCATCTGTTTTGAAGTTTTAACATTTATATTTATCTATTCTGCTTATCGCTTATCATGAAGATGACTCGTTTGTTTATCTAGTTTACACTACAAATTACAAAACTTATTTGCAGTATGTAGAATCTTGCATTGGGAGTTTCTATTTGTACTGGAATATTCTGTATGAGCCCATATAGGTACGTCCCCCTGCAGGGCACGGGCCTTCTCTACAATCGAGGGTACGATTGAGACTGGTTAGGCCATATAGTCCACCACCCACGCTGGCCTAATGCGAATCGGTGGACTTACATACCATAATATATTTTATAAATCTCTAAGGCATGCAGGTTTCCTCAAGATGTTTTCCTTCACCGTTTAGTGCGTGGTGATTGACGATCAATAAACACATGACTCCGAAAAGTCAGAGGTGTGCCCTGGGATTCGATCCCGTGACCTCCGTGAACATGTTGCCAGCCGCGTTTAGTCCGTTTACCAACAGGCCACCACGCACTTCGATACACTGGAATATTACCAAAATGTAAATAGTGAATGATGCAGTAATGACGTCATAACTCGCATACAGAGATACACATTGGACGAAACTGAACAAGACTCGTTAGCTCAGTAGGTTAGAGCGCCGATATGCACACTAGCTTTGAACACCGGAGGGCGGAGGTTCAAATCCTTCACGAGTCAGACTTTTTTCAGAAAGGAATAGGCACAACTTACTACCAGTAGTCTTCTTTTTTGACCGATTTAGTGTTAGGACTGTTTGGATAAGTTGATAATCATTTAAGTATTTTGATAATGAAGTTTCAAACCGATTCATAAATGACTACATTATAACTTTCTATAAGGAATCTGTTTGCAAAAATGTTTTGATTTTAAACTGTTGAAATGTGGTTTAATAAACGATAACATGTTAAGATTTGCTAATACTAAAACAAAAATTAAACAAGCCGACAGAATAGCGAATCTTAATGAATGTCTTATCTCCTTTTAATATTAAAATCATGTGATTTAAATAATGCAAGTTTATGTGTTTGTACTCTGGCTTCAATATCTATCAAACCGGAACACAACAGTGCATTTACACTGCTTGGCGGGAGAAATAGACATTGCGGTGGTATCCACCCAAGCTGCCTCTCATATATGAGAGACCTATCACCAATAAAGCTATATAAAAAATACATATGTACGTGTGCCAGCAAAGTATTCTATATCACTCACCACAGTCATATTATTCCTCAATGCCACCAGAAAGTCGTCAGGTCCATGCGCAGGCGCAGTATGGACCAGACCGGTTCCCTTCGAGTCTGTCACGTGGTCTCCCTCCAAGAATGGCAAGGAACCTTCCACCAACACGTTCTTGTATGTCGCTCCTGACATGTGATGACCTTGGGACATGGAAAACGACACACATATTTTTTAACACGCTTTTACTAACTTCGCCTGTATTTATGTACCTATTTATGAATGTATTAACAGAATCTGTGGTCGAATTTCGAGCACTTCAAAACGTCCGATTAACTTGAAATTTCGCATACTTATTGTAACATATAAGTAAATGATGACACATCTACTGGCGGGGCGAGCGGTAGTGGCAGGGGTGCGGGGAGTGCAGTGGCTGCACTCACCGGACACTTGCTGCTGGTGCGCCGTACGAATAGTGTGTCTGTCGGAAATTAAACTGTGTTTCCTTTATATTATAACCTATACCGAATAGTGAACTCTACATGTGGCGACCCTGCCATCCACAAATTAAGGTTATAAAGGTATGCACCAAACAATTTAAAAACTAAGCATGAGCTTAGAGGTAAATCGGTAGCAAATCAGTTTTGTTAATATTCGTGCCCTACATAATCGTTTCTGCGTTTTATTAGCATCTTTAAAGTATTTATGGGCATTGAATCGTCGTAACTAACTTAAGTTGTTAAATTACATCTATAACAAGGCACTTGTTATTGCAAAACGGAACTGATTTAGTTACTTTGATTGGTACCTAAATATGTAGCACATCAATGACTAAATGCTTTGATTATTGGCAAAGACAGATTAGAATGTGGGTTTTGCTTAACAAGATATATTTAAACTTAAAGCAATACGACCATTTTCTGGATATAAACTATAAACAGCTGTTATTTATGATTGTAAGAATGGTTAAATCAAGATATTGTAATGGACTTGATACAGCGTGAAACATTCTTCGATTTTTATGTTTAATTATTATCTACCCATATTTTCTGTTATTGGTTAAACGTGTTAGATTACAGAAATATTAATAAATTAATTATTTATATACAGCTTTTCGAATGTCAATAATAAAAATATTAATTAATTCGTTATATATGGCAACACTGTTTGCACAAGCGGGAAGAAAATTTTTTGGCGGGAATTCGTATTGCTCGCCCGTTATAGACGTCAAGTGTGGTCTTGAATTATTTGCACACATTGCTGGAATAAGTGTGAAACTGTACCCTTAAAGGTATAAAATATACTAATGTTAATAGTTACACAGTTTATCATTATCAGAGTAGATAATATTTAACAAACGCAAACGTTGAACATTGGGTAGCATTCGTTACTTACCTCGATATCGATGTTCAAATATACACTTTTTATTCTGCCAATAATCAAAGTTAACATTGTTGTCAGAGGTAGTTTGCTTATGCAAACAGTACCTAAATGATCTTGCATTGTATAAAGAACAGGCTAAATGGCCTTAAGTTAAATACAATAAGATCAAGAGGTAGTTCGATTTATTCGGAACGGTACCTAAAAGGAAATTACTCCAGCCTTCTGGGTAGACCATAAATATGTCGCAAACACCACCTTTGGAGTCTTTTGACTGTGACAGCGACTCAGCTTCAATTGGTCTATGCCGGAAAAATGGGAGTGTGCACTACTAGTGTAAAAGGGGACAAAGGCCTTGCTTTTGCATATGGGCAGGTCAACCCTCCAAGAAATATATTATAATATTCCTGGTACATATGTAGAAACTACTAGTAATAATACTAGTATAATGACAACGATGTATTTATCGTCGCTGTCAACATGCTAAACGAATACTTTTCCTCCAAAAATAAAATAAAAAATAAAATAATAATAATAAAAAATAAAAAAGTGGTATTTATGAGCGTCACTTGTTTAGGCTCATCAAATAAGGAAGTGGAGAAAAAATAATGACAATATTCTCGTAGAGTTAGACACCAGAGCTCTAAATGTCAATTCACTGCCCCTATCGAACACGTGATTGTTCAAGTCACAGAGAAATGTAAGTCAGCCAAATTAAGGGAAACAATTCTAACCCTTACCGATGATGTGACTCTTGACAAAATTATTTCCGAAACCAACGCTCTAAAGGAGTGAATCGACAAATTAATAATTTTGGTTTGTCGAAATCAAGTAAATACCTAACGGTTAATATAATGGAGGGTTCTAAAAAAAAAAAAAAAAAAAACTTGAAATATCGAGTCCCGTGGACGTTATGACGGTTGTCATCCAAGGGATTTCAAATTTTGCCCAGTCCGAATTAAGAAATGTCTTAAGTGCGGGTTTGTTGGTCATTTCGGCCAACTGTGTAGGTCTTGGGCGAAAGAGCGTAAAAAATAATGATTCTACTTCTAATAGTTTAGTAGGAGGTCTAAGGGCAAGGCTGAAGAAGTAAATTATATTTTTCATATTAATAATGACGACACTATTAAATGTACGGGGGGTGTCAAAGTTGAGATGGTAATAGATTCCGGTCGTAAATGCAATATTATTAATGATGTTACATGGCAAGTTCTCAAGAACAATAGGGTCCTAGTTGAAAATCAAGTGAAATCTCCAAACAAGAGATTCATGCTAATGCATGTAATACTTTAATTGTACTAGGATCTTTTGAATCATTACAATTGGCAGCAACTACCCCCGAGCCGAAGCCACCTTTTATGTAGTTAAAGATGGTAATGGGAATTTGCTAGGAACATATTATACTGCCACGTCCTTTGGCTTTCTAAAAGTTGGATTAGTTCCCAAAATTTAAAGATGTTCAGATTCATATCTTTTTAAAATAAATCAATCAAACCAGCTGCTCAGCCTTGTCGTAAAGACCCTGTTCCTCTTGAGTCTAAAATTAAGAAGAAAACTTAAGAACTTATTGAGTCAGATATTATAAAGCCAATTAATGGCCAGCCTGACTGGATCTCTCCCTTAGTATCGGTCTTAAAAGTAGATGGTGATATACGCATCTGCGTAAACATAAGGAGATCAAATAAAGCTATCATTATGGAGAACTATTCTTGCACAATATGGAACAGTTTATTCCAAAGTTCAGAAATGCTATCATTTTCTCTTAACTTGAAAAAAAAAACCGTCCACCAGCTAGAGCTAAGTGAGGACAGTAGACATATCACGACATTTTATAAATGTCTAAACGAATGTCGTGTTCGCCTGTTATTGGCACGTGTACGTGTGTATTAGACCAATGGTCAATTTACTTAAGAATATTATGTATACTGTGCTGTTGGTGTACCAAATATACTAAAATACATTCATTTGTAGCCGGGCACTATCTCTGCCTGTTTAGATACAAACATTCGTCATTTTGTGAAACTCGTGTGTCTCGAATATTAAATATAAAAAATAAATAAATTAGAAAGTATCATGTTGCCTTGTACAGGAGTCGCCAACTTTATTGGCGATATAGTCGTTAAGTTTTGTTAAACGATACAAAATGTGCATTCGAGTAAATCAAATAGATTTTCTTGGTCATCAGCTATCTTCTGAGGGACCTAAGCCTTTTAGACAAATATGTAAAGGCAATCGAATTGTTTCGAGAACCAAAAGTTACGGGAGAAGTGTCAAGCTTTTTAGGGCTAAGTAATTACGTAGGAAAATGGATCCCTAACTTAGCTACTTGGACAGAACTTTTGCGCTAACTTCAAAGACTAAAACAAAGCAAAGGTGTAAATATCATTTTATTGGCGCAATAAACAAAATAGGCGTTTGAGGGGTCGAAAAGCGCTATGACTCAAATTAAGACCTTAGGCTACTATGATCCGCTTGACTGTACCCAAGCCTCCGCCAATGCTAGTCCAGTCGGTTTAAAAGCTGTGCTCGTCCAAAATGGCACTAACGGGCCTCAAATTGTTGCATACAGCAATAAAAAATCTGACAGACCGTGAGAACCGGTATTGTCAGACTGAGAAAGCTCTTGCGTTGGTTTGGGTGGTGGAACATTTTGATACATACCTATTTGGGAAAGATAGTTTTGCATTTGTCAGTGATCACAAGCCGTTAGAGGTAATATTTGGATCTGACTCTAAGTCGGGTGAAAAAATGGATCGCTGGGTTTGCGCTAACAGTCATATAATTATACATTGCCCTTAGGCATTAAATCCGCCTGTACTATTAATTTGTACAAAGTGTTTAAATAAATAAAATAAAAATAATTTCAAAGCGGTCTGTAACAAATATACAACACACAACGTGTCGTGGGTGTCAGGAACTGCGGGAGACTTGTCGGTCTCACAAACAAACGTGATAAGTCACCACAGCTTTCGATGGTGATAATTATTTGAACTTAGTTGTTGACCAATATCGCCCTATAGCAGTTACCTTGCATGGGTCAAGGATAGTTTGTGAGGGAGCTTTAGAGCTAAAGTTAGTCAGAAACGGAATATATAACAACAGCTGGGACCAGAGTGGTAACGCTTATAAGGTCTTTGTGCAGGAACTTTGTTCTCAAGGCAATTTACTAGTACGTGAGAATAAAATTATTGTTATCCCATTATGTTGAGGTTAAACTTTCTAACTATTTGAAGTTGTTGCAAAGAATTTGGAATTCGGTTGGACCATAGCATTCCTTATTGGCCTCAACAAAATGGGAAAGTTGAGAAGCAGAACCGTGATATATTGAAACAACTACGGGCGTCAGTTTAGAGATAAGTTGCCTTCCGTTTTGATGTTTAGTTTACTGACCTAGAAGCAAGAGACAGGGATACTCTAACGAAAAATAAGGAAAAGAATACACAGATAGAAAGAGGCAAGCAACGGAATCTAATATTGATATTGGAGAGAAGGTATATGTTAAATATACAGTGAAGAAAAACAAGTTGTCGACCATATAGTAGTAATAAGCTTTATAAATGTGAAAACATGTTAATTGTAATTTAAATATTGTATATTACCTAGATTTATAACTGTTTGTTTTCCGAATAAAATAAAATAAATAAAATAAAATATTATAAGAACGGTTACGTAGAAATATAGTACATTCCAAGAGGGTTGAAGGAAAGTGAGTAGTCTGCACAAATGGTGATGATAATTCTTCAAATAACGACACCACCGATGACGAAGCAAGTGACGAAAATAAATAAGTGATGTGTTTAATATTATATAACATACATAGCGTTTGAATTTAATATTGTTCGATGATTGTTTTGATAAACTAATTTGTATTTGATTATGAAAACTAATTCTACTTTTTTAAATTTTGTAAAAGGTAGATGTAACATATAAGTAAATGATGACACATCTACTGGCGGGGCGAGCGGTAGTGGCAGGGGTGCGGGGAGTGCAGTGGCTGCACTCACCGGACACTTGCTGCTGGTGCGCCGTACGAATAGTGTGTCTGTCGGAAATTAAACTGTGTTTCCTTTATATTATAACCTATACCGAATAGTGAACTCTACACTTATCCTGGACCGATGACAACGCAATAATTTAAAAAGTATATGACATTATTTTATCCAGAATCACACAAATATATATATTTTTTGAATAACATATTAAAAGTTGGTATTTGCGCGCAACTGTCTTTCTTTGATAAGACAATCGTAGATAGACGTTTTAGTGCAAGCAATTAAATTATAATTTCAAATATTTTTACGGCACACCAAAGTCATTCTTATAATTTCTGTCCATCCAAAGGTTGCCTGGTAGAAATGGCTAATAGTAATAAGGCCGCCCATTGTACATCTTGGTGTACAATAAAGCATATTTTTTAATTAAATTGGTTACTCACCATCAAACTCCACAATCCTGGTGATTTCCACTCCAAGGACCTTCTGCAACTCCTCAATCAGACTACTGGCGACGAGGTACAGGCCAGGCTTGCTGGACAATGTGACTACTGAATACTTCATCTGAGGGTTATAGCATACTGCACGGTTTGCCACTAGAGTCCAGGGTGTGGTTGTCCAGATTATTGCTGATATGGGTTTACTGGAATTTTAAAGTGTTTTTTTGTTTGGTGAATGATAAAAGTAATATGGAATATGCGTGAGACTCCAAAAGTGAAAATATTTATTTTTGTAATCTTTATTGAATATACCAATAGCGATTTTTTCGAAATGTTGGGCTATTGCTTGATAAGGAAAGTGACGACAGTGTACACGAGTCACAATCTTATGAAGTTTTAGCTTGTTAAGTGTAGTAGTGTGTAGACTGCTACTGAATGGGCTCCCCAAAACACCAAAAGACCACGTGGTAGGCCGCGTAGAAGGTGGAAAGATGACCTAGATCATTTTAATAAGAACTGGAGGATGAAAGCCTTGGATAGAGACGGGTGGAAGAAAGAAAGGGAGGCCTTTGCCCTGCAGTGGGACAGTATAGGCTAGAAAAAAAAAAAGAAAAAAAAGTGTAGTTTATGTTTGTTTACGAGTTATGTTGTATTTTATTTACATTATTTTTTATTACAATAATAAATATATGTAAAATCCACAAAATAATTATTTTAGTAGGTACTGAACATTGAGAAAATAATTAAAGCTTCAACTTACCCATCCAACTTGTCTCTTAACACATCTGGAGGTTTGTCAACACTAAAAGTTACATAAACTTCTGAACTTTTATATTGTGGGTCATACTCCAACTCCGCCTCAGCTAATGCTGTCCTGAAAATATCTTTAATTAATCAATTTTTGCTGATGTAAGCTGTGATATTTTTAGTATTATATTTTTAGAGGACTAATGTGGACTTCTTTCACTAGTTTAATAGAAAATTAAATAATATTTTTTATACGATAAATAGTTTGAAGTCCATGAATATTTGTTAACTCTTTTATTAATATGCCACCAAAATGTACCATTCATTAATGAAAAATGCTTACTTTAAAAGTCTACAAATTTGTCTTTGTAGCCTGTCTCTGTAAAATATGTTTATTCTTCTGATATGTCAATAATTATTGCATACTTACTTCGATGAAGGTGACCAGTACACTGGTTTCAAAGCACGATAAATGTAGCCTTTATCATACATCTTGTAGAATAACTTCAGTTGATTTTGTACATAACTTTTATTCAAAGTCAAATAGCATTGATTCGTCCAATCTGCCATCACACCCCAGCTTCTAAATGCTTCTTTCTGTTTCTCAACAGTTTCTAATGCAAATTCTCTTGCAATATTCCTTATGTTCACTGGATCGGTAAAGTTTGTGCCTTTAGAAGACTTTTTAACTTTTTGTAATGCTTTTAGCTCTATGGGGAGGCCGTGGCAGTCCCATCCTGGTACATAGTGTACTTTGTTGCCTTGTAATATTTGGCTTCGGTTACTTATGTCTTTTATTATCTGTAAAGTTATGTGAAAACATAACATTTATTGAAAAAATAAACATTAAGACACAATATTTTGTATTATTTTATTTAATATAGATTTAGAGTCAATTAACTTGCAATAACATATTTCAAATTGTTAGGCACAGAAGAACGCATTAGTGTTTTTTTATGAAAAATGTAATAATTAATTACAAACAGGCATATTTTTATGTTACCTTGTTGACAGCGTGTCCCATGTGTAAATCTCCATTTGCGTACGGTGGTCCGTCATGTAGAACAAATTCTGGACCTTTTAAATTTTCCCTTTGCCAGTTATAAAGCTCTGAAAATTGAGCTGTCTGCGGAAAATCAACTTTTCATTAGTATTTAAATATTATTCATTTCCAATACATAACAATAGTTTTATTACAGAGGAGGATAGTAAAGTAATGAAATATTGAATTTGTGTTTACTTTTATTGACTTTTTCAAATAAATACCTCAAAAATTCGATCTTTTATTGCGTTACTAGATCGAGCCGGAAAAGTAGTCTTTGGAGTGAGAATCGTGTGTGAATACGTCTTTGTTTTAGGTTCAGCCGAACTCTTTGTGCGAACACAATTGACACAAGTCCATTTTGTTAAACCATTGCGGTAATTTAAAATAAAATTATTTAAATTCTTGGAGATAAACATTGTTATAGGTTAGGATTTCAGATTTCTACTGATGGTACGTCCGAAAATAGAAAAAAATTGTTTAAGTTCTACTATTACTTAAACAGTTTTTTTAAATAAGTAGAATAATTGAATATAAAATATACCTTATTTGTTTATTTTATAATTAACATGTTTAATTTATTTAAGATGTAGCACATTTTATACTATTTTACATGTAAATGTAATGCAAATTCGAGAAGTTTCAGAACGTACCCTTTTTGACGTACGCATTAAACAAAACAACACATGTTTTGTGTTTTAAAATATTTTTCGTGTTTTATTAATTAAATAAAACAGAACAAAGTTATTCCAAAATGGTAAATATTATATACATCAACACATATAATACGTATTCACAAATGTGTTACCAAAAGTGTGACACTAACCTATATATTTTGTTTCAGCCGAAAGCTAAAAACGCTAAGAAGAAGTTCATTGACAAAAAGAAAGCTGTGACTTTCAATTTGGTACATAGATCGCAGAGGGATCCTTTAGCGGCTGATGAGACAGCCCCGCAGCGCGTTCTTGTCCCCGTAAACGCTGTTGTACCACCGAAAAAAGAAAAAGACCCAGTAAGTGACCTTTCTAAATACTACTACTCATTACTAAACCTTTGAAATTGTAAGCTGTCTTATCAGAATCAAGTAGTTTCAGTTTTTTCAGGTGTCTTGTTCCATGATTTTATATGGAGGGATGAAATTATCCATCTCCATGTAAATCTTGTTATCTGAGCTCAAATAATTTTCATAATTCACATAACTCAAGACTTGCATTAGACCAATGATGCTAATTGTATTTATTTTATATATTGGAAATAATGGTTTCTTTGATTTACGCGAATGGTACTCCTTGAAATAAAACAATTTACTATCTGAAATTCCAAAATAAAATCTATAAATTTTGGTTTTATGTCAATATTACCATTTTCCAAGTATAAAATAGTGTGCCTCCTAGCTATTACACTCTTAATGACCTCCCTGTTATTATTTACACTCCAGCCAGAATAATATATGAAATATATAAATGAGTAAATATTATGTTTTTTTCAGGACCTAACACCCGAACAGCGACTAGAAGAGCAAAGGAAATATGGCATATACTTTGACGATGACTACAATTATCTTCAGCACCTCAAAGATACTAGAGAAGTCACACTTGTTTTACAACCTGTAAGTCAACTGCTAATTATATCACACTATATTTAAACAAGAATGCCTATACATTTTATAGGTTATAAATATTCTTGATACCGATATTGCTTTGAATTCAGTATAGTGTTTTTTATGGTTTGTCTTTTATTATCCTAGGTATTTTTATCAAATAAAGAAATTATCTCTTCTTTGTTTCTCTCTCTGCCATACACACTTACATTGTGTATTTGCTTTATTATTCTCCTTTCATCCATTCTCTCTTCATGACCAAACCAATCCATCCATGGTAGAGTTTTTGGGATTTAATTTTATTTTTAATTATTTATTTACATTTTCGTTATATTAAAAAAATCTACTAGTAGTATTATAAACTTTACATTTATATTGTGTTCAATTTGTTCTATTCAACTTTTCAGTTTCGAAACCCACAATAATGTCATATTGTTTTATAAATTAACATGTTCTAATACACAGAAAGCACCCCACAAAGGTAAAGCTAAAACTCAAGAGACAGAAGAAGAAGCAGACGGTGATGATCTTCCCATTCCAGTGACAGAGAAGTTGACACTGCCTAGTTCGGTGTTTGCTTCTGAAGTTGAGGAGGATGTGGGATTGCTGAATAAGGCTGCTCCACAAGGTATATTGGATTTGGTTGCTGTCTATTACAATATTTCCGCGCTTATCGCTAATGTGCCAATTTCTTACAAATTATTATTTAATATAAATTCCAAATAAGCTATAAAGGGAGCAAGCGTAGGACTTCAATATGGACACACAACCCGGTAAAGGCCGCGGGATGTTGCTGGATACAGGCTGCCTCCAACAGATCATGTGGAAATCATTGGGAACGGCCTATGTTTAGTTGTGGACTTCTTTTGCCTGATCGATGGATGGGTATAAGGGAAGCAGCATATTATGTTGTAACTTTTTAGAATAAAAGAGGAAAATCTTCTTTTTCTAATTCAAACTTATAAAATGGACTCCTCAAAGCTACAGGGTCTGTGATATTTCAAGCCAGCAATAACAACACAATGTTCTCTTTCAGGCTTATGTCTCGATTTGGATCCAGAAGTAGTGGCTGCTTTAGATGAAGATTTTGACTTTGATGACCCGGACAATCAACTTGAAGACAACTTTATCGAACTTGCTATGGGTGAAGGTAGGAGTTATCTCAATAATTACTTAGAAAACTACTTTTTTTATGGCTTTTATCGCAGATTTCGTTTGATTTTACATTTTCAGCTTTTTTACGTTTGAGTTTTGCTATAAAAATAGTGAAAAAAAATATTTAAATATGAATGATCTTATAATGTGTTAAAATTGTACAAATATTTTTGAATTGCGTAATCGTTCAGATAAAGACACAAAATCGTCTATTTTTTCGAATTATTGGGATTCATACTTACATAAACTTACGCCCTTTTCCCAGAAGGGGTAGGTAGAGGTTTACCTGGTAGCAACAAGGACACCCACGTTTCACCTTGTGTATTCCGTCCCACGATGTGATAAATATACAAATAATCTCATACAATCAAAAGTATATTGTTTAATTTAATAAAAAATGCTTAATAGTCATGTTTGTATTGTAGGTGATGAAGATGATGACTATGAAGATGAAGATGGTGATAGCATGTCCGGTGATGATCAGTCAGACAAAGCATTCGCATCGGATCTTGATTCTGATGATGAAGTTGATTCACAGGTACAGTGCCTTTTATTTTAGTGGTTAAATGCGAAAGAATGGAGGATCCACTATTTGGAATTTGGAATTCTACAATTTTATCTTTTAAGTGCATTTTACTGGTCGTAAGTATCGCATATGTGAGAGGCCGCCTTAGTAGGTACCACCGCAATGTCTATTTTTCCGCCAAACAGCAGTGTAAATACGCTGTTGTGTTTCGGTCTGAATAAATTATAGTTCAAAAAACAAAAATACGCTTTTATAAAAGAGCTGCGTGCATTATTTTTTTTTTTTCAAATCAGTTATATCTTTGAAGATTCTGTAAAAGATATTGTATTGTAATTAAGTTTTTTAATTATTATATTTTCATCGGACCTGGATAAAGGTCCTCGTAAATTGACTTCAAAGAATCCGTTACATATATACGTACATACATGTATACATACTGGCAAAGTTAATAAAACCGTATTTAAAAAAACGTGATTAATACAAATACATTTTTTATTATTTCTTCAGGAGGGTGGTCAACGTGGCAGAATGCCGATGTGGGATGAGCGTGATAAAGACGACACAAAATCCCGTTTCTCGCAGTACTCTATGTCTTCGAGCGTCATGAGACGAAATCAAGGACTTACATTACTCGACAACAGGTTTGAAAAGGTAAAGTGTAATTCAGTACTTCAGACTTTTTCGAGCAAATAAAAAAAAATAATATTGTATCAGCCCATAAACGTCCCACTGCAGGGCACGGGCCTGCTCTATAATTGAGAGTACGATACAGTGGTTAAGCCATATAGTCTACCACACTGGCCTAGTGCGGATGAAAAGAAAGTAAAAGTAATAAATTACTGGTGGAAGGTCAGTCATATTTGAGAGGTCATCTGGGTTACCACCGTAATATCTATTTCTCCTGTGAAACAGTAGTGTAAATGCACTGTTGTGTTTCGTTATGAAGGACATTGTAGCCAGAATAACTATTGGACATATTGAGACTTAACATCTTATGTCTCAGGATGGCGAGCGTTGGTTTTGCTACTGTTTATGAGCGGTCGTATCGCTAACCATCAGGCGAACGGCTTGCTCGTCTCGCCATTCATAGCAAAAAATAATAATTGTAAATTGCTGAACCAAAAATGATAATAAATAAAAATGTTTATTTCCAGATGTTCGCCGAATACGATGATACAGAACTAGGTGCATTGGACCTGGAAGACATCGACGGGTACCTGCCCGAGTCTCACCAGATGCTGCTGCGAGCTGCCGAGGACTTTGAGAAGTCGCAGCAACGGTACCAGCTGGATAAAGAGAAGGAGATCGCCAGGTATAATAACCTAAGTCATACATGTCACTTTATTTGGCACATGTCCAACTATATTCTTTGTTATTTAAAAAATGGCAAGAGAAATAAGAGCAAAAATAAGTGTGTGGTCTTAATTTATATCAGTATGGTCCAAAACATTATAAATCTTAATGTAAAGTAATAAGGTTTATTGTTGCCTGAAGTTAATTATAATTTAAGACTTTTTGTTACATCTCGTAGTTCGAAATTCAAATGTATAAGTATAAGCAACCTCGGCCACTTTTGGCTTTTGATTTCGTTCCGGTCTCTGTATCTAGTATATTGCATCTTTAGAATTAGAGTGACCAAATAAAAAAAATATGATTTTGGCTTTTAGTCATATTTCGGCTCAAAATGACCTATCGACCCTTAATTAAAGAAGGCCTCTTGACGCATGAAAGACAGAAATATGTATAAATCGCTCTTCTAGATGTATCTTTCATAAGTACAAAATTTCTTATGTTACAAATCATTAATAAACGTTTTCCAAAAAATAAGACTTCTTTAATAAGTCAGGTCTCTTTAATTCTAAAATTGCGATATATTTGATCGAAGATATGACGCCATCACAAAATAGTACAGTATTACTCAGAACAATACTATAATTCTTTCTGCAGGCTCCAACGTCTCCAAGAGATCGAAGAGGAGTCTGAGGAAGAGATGGTGACGATGGAAGTGGACCCCAAAGAGAAGTGGGACTGCGAGACCATACTGTCCACTTACTCAAACCTGTACAACCATCCCAAGATCATTGAGGAGCCTAAGGTGAGACTTAAATTTTTATGTGATAGGGGGAGGGGGAAAGGGGGTCGTAAGTGACAGGTGACGAGTCTTTTGTCATGGGTATCAAGCAATAGAACTTGAACTATCAGATATATCGGTCTCACAAACACCCAGACCCGAGACAAATCACTACATAGCATAAACAAAGTCGCTTTCTCTGTCCCTATGTCCCTTTGTATGCTTAAATCTTTAAAACTACGCAACGGATTTTGATGCGGTTTTTTTAATAGATAGAGTGATTCAAGAGGAAGGTTTATATATATAATACGTACATATTAATGTACAGAAATCTATTTGTACCCGGGCGAAGCTGGGCCGGGCCGCTAGTACTTAAATAAATCGGGAATAACTTGTGTATCAATCCCCAAGGTAAAAAATTAAATAAATCTAACAGTTAAATCTAGTAAGATCTAGTCTTGTGAAATGGGTATCAAATACTACGAGAAACTTTACGGTCTCACAAAAACCCAGAACAGAACAAATAGCTTTATTGGTTTATTGATCTACGCCACATAGGGTGTCAAATCAGTTATCAAATTATACATGTCAATTTTGTATTTCAGAAACCCAAAAAAATCCAAATAAACCCCAAAACAGGTATACCGAAGGACACTCTAGGGAAGGATAACAAGTTGACTATGAAGTCTCTAGCCAAGTTCAACGCTATGAATGATGCCGAGGACCAGGACTCTGATGATGATGGCAGGACGCATGCGGAATCAGTACTGTCCACTCTCAGTGTTCTGTCACTTAGGTATGTACTTGATTTATACATCAGATGATTTTTTACATAGCAATGGATATACGAGGCTATACGAGAATGCCGTTCGCCTGATGGTAAGCGATGCGACCGCTCATGAACAGTAGCAGAACCAAACAACGCCTTAAACTACAACGCTTGGTATTCCACTGAGCTAACCATCCTGAGACATAAGATGTAGTGTCAATGTGTTAAGTAGTTACTCTGGCTACAATGTTCTTAAGTCTGAAACACAACACGACGATCGAAGTTTTTTATACGATACGAATGTATCTACTCTGTAAAAGTTCGTATTTGTATATCGTACATCGTAACTATAAGTCTATGGTTACGACCATAAGTATATGTAGGTACATTCGTATCGACTATCGTATATAAACTTCGATCGTCCGAAGTTTCGAACTTCGTTTCGGATGAATATAGTAGGGCCCCAGGGCATTTATTATGCTGTTTGACGGGAGAAATAGACATTGCGGTGGTACCCACCCAGGTGACCTTTCACATATGAGAGACCTACTGACATTTAAAACGCAATTTAATTGAAATATATGAATGGAGAGTTAGAGTTAAAAAAACACCATTAGTATAATTTATGATCTATATCTCATAGGTATGATCTTTATTTTATTCATCAGATGAATTTAATAAAACTTTAATTAATGATTCGAAGTTAAAGGACATTGTTACTTGTTTTTAATGTGGTATTATTTGGTAAATATTAATCCTTTATAATATTATTTGTTACACTACACACAATTATACATACTAGTGGTCGCCTAGTGGTCGAAATTCGACCAAATCAAGAAGAGAAAAAGTTTTTACCTGTATGATGATGTTGTTATTCTGATAATTCGTGCACATTTAAATGTCCGTATCTCTCAAAATCGCTTATTTCCCCTGAAGTATATGCAATTACTAAAATCGTTAACTACAATAATTGCTTTGAACCAGCAATAGTAAATTATATTTTTTTTTTTTTTGTACCTGAATGTTGTTATTGCAGATTGCTGCTACAGAACTTTCTTTATGCATATAATGAATGATAGCGCTCAGTATTTCACGTAGTATTCGTCAAATAAATCTTTTCTGTTTGATATTCAACAAAACCACAGTAAACATTTTTTTCTGATTGACATTCAACTACATTATAATAAAGCAAAGAAACAATTTGACCAAAGAGTAGTAGAGTATGTATACGTGTACAAATACTTGTGTATGCGTGTGTCAAATGCATGCTGGTTTATTTATTGATTTAATGTACTTTTTATGCATTATTATTAAAATCTTGTTTTATATTACATTTAATATTAGGCTTAATATTAATATTATTGCCTCATTTAAAATTAATATTCTCTTTTAATATTAATATTATTACCTCATTAGGCAAATAAAACCTTTTTTTTGATATGTCTATGTCAGAAGAACAAAATGAAAAAGAAAAGAAACAATTTGACACCGGAGTATGTATACTTGTGTATGGATGTGTGTGTGAAATGCATGGCAGTGTGTGTAATGTTTTATTTTTTGATTTAATGTACTTTATAAGCATTATTATTGAAAAATATTAGCATTCTCCACTTCTCCTACACATAAACTATAAGTGTGCCAAATTTTATGCTCCTGCGTCCGCGCAATTTTTGAAAAAAGGGATCCAAAGTTTTTGCATCACGTATTAATATATAGATAACCATATTTTAAATATTACCTAATAACCCACTGCTTAACCCTATTCTTGACATTGTGTACAATTTGATACGTTCTGGTTTATAAAAATCCCCCAACTTTATTTGACGATATTTTAAAAATTTTATTGTTTAAAGTGGTAGAAAATATACTTATATATCTACTAAAAATACTATTTATTTACTAGCAACACCAAAAACAGTAGTAGAACGCAAGATGGCGGACCGATCGAATGCGTCTACGCACCGTAAGGTAAGAAAAATCGTTATTTATTATATTACGTTACATTTAAAAAAAAAGCAATCTAATATACATAACTTATTATATATTGTAACCATTAAAGCTATTTTTATGTTTTTGAATCAATTGTAAGTGCATGTAATCTTCTTTACTTTTCGAGTGTAGCAAATATGATACGTTGCCAGATGACTAATATTCTAGATACTTTTTGCTATGTATCAAATATGTGACACTGCCAGGTATAATAGATAAATTGATAATATTTAAGATCTGTTTTTTTTTTGTGTTTGTGTGCTTGTGTGCATGCGTGTGTGTGATTTTATGCAGTTGATTGTAAACACTGAGTGATATACTACTTGGGTAGGCGAAATATGTCATTATTTATATATAAATGTAATTATTTCATATTTTCGCAGGTATTTTCTAACTTGACTATACAGCAACAAAGAAGAGCTCGGCAGCTCATAGCTCTTATTCCAAAACGGGGAGCTAAATCGGATTTGGACGAAAGTGAGTCATCTGAAGATGAACTGCAAAGCTACACACGCCCAACGTACTCGGATAGCAGTTCCTTGCCTCCATCATTACCATCTTCCATGGAAAACTTAAATCTTCTATCAGATGATGATATTGAGGTAAATGAGGTTGTTGCTTCTAGATCATTAGTGCTGAATCAAGAATCATCACCTTCAGTCAACCCTTGTTCGCCTTTACTTTTATCCAGAGAGTTAAATAGACCGGTACGTTCACCATTGTCACCATCTATACTGGCTACTATCTCACAAGTACCTTCACCACGAGATTGTACCTTGAAGCGACAGAATCTCTCACCACCGCCGTCGCCATTAGCTGTACCATGTTCATCAATAGCCACTCGATCAAAGAGACCTAGACTAGTCACAGTAAGACGTAAAGTAATACCACCTAAAAGGTTAGAACCTAACTGGGGTCGCTTCAAGTATACTGGTTGTGCAGAGGTGGAGAATATCGTATTTGAACCACGTGAAGAGAAAAGTGCAATTGAATACTTTAGGCTGTTCTTTTCTGATGACATCATTTCTCTTATAGCGCTACAAACTAATTTATACAGCACACAATCAAAAGGCAGCTCGATAAATATTACAGAAGACGACATAAAAGATTTTCTGGCAATTCTTGTATATATGGGTATAAATAAATTGCCAGCTTATACAGATTACTGGGCTAAACTTACGCGATGCGCTAAAGTAGCTGATATAATGACCCTCAAGAAGTTCCAATTACTGAGGCGATATTTGCATTTCAGTGACAATTTGAAAGATGATGGTGATAGATATTATAAAGTGAGGCCAGTACTTCATATAATACGGGAGAATTGTTTACAAGTAGAAGAAGAAACGCGTTTTAGTATAGACGAAATGATGGTTCCACATAAAGGAACAAGAGCAGGCAGCCGTAAACAATACATAAAAAATAAACCCAAAAAATGGGGTTACAAAATATTTGTAAGAGCAGGTGTCTCTGGAATAGTCTATGATTTTCTGATCTACGGAGGTGATGACACGTTTAGATTTCACTCATTCACAGATGACGAAAATGGTATGGGACTAGGTTCAAAAGTAGTTTTAGCATTGGCTAAATCTATTCAACAACCTGCTTGCAAAGTTTTATGTTTCGATAACTTTTTCACCTCTATTGAGCTGTTACAATATTTACGCAATGAATATGGTATTTTTGCAATTGGTACAATACGAGCGAACAGACTCAGAGGAGCAGATAAAAAACTACCCACGGATAAAAATCTTAAGAAAATGGGTAGAGGATCTCATGCACAAGTCGTATGCAATAAAAACAAAATTGCTGTTGTCAAATGGTTCGATAACAAATGTGTTATTGCTGCAAGTACTTATGTAGATGCCTATCCTACCCAGACTGTAGTTCGTTACAAGAAAGATCAGGGTAGAAAAATGCCAGTAACTTGCCCTAATTTGATAAAAGAATACAACAGTAACATGGGCGGTGTTGATCTGGCCGATATGCTCATTGCCTTGTATCGTACACCATTCCGAGGTCATCGTTGGTATTTACCAATATTTTCACAAATGCTCGACATCTGTATAAATAATTCTTGGCTTCTCTACCGGCGAGATAAAAAATCCGGGTTGGATAATAAAACACAAAAATCCTTAAAATCTTTTAGACTGGAGATTTTTGAAAGCCTACGAAATTTTGAAAGAATTGACACAAGCGATATTGGTAGACTTGGCATGAAGTCTACTAAAAATATACAGAAACCAACAGCTGAAAGACCGCCAGAAGCTGTTCGATACGATCAAGTTGGTCATTTTCCAACTATACATACTAGTAGAGGAAGGTGTATGTATTGCACAAAAGGACTGACTAAATTTTATTGTCAAAAATGTAAATTGAGGCTGTGCTTGTTACCAGAACGTAATTGTTTCTTTGAGTTCCATACCAATAAATAATTATATTATAATGTAAGTAATGTTACAAAGAACCTATTTGTGAGACTGATTTTTAGATATGATATTTATTGTTGATCTCAATTTACCAATGACTGTGATTTATAATATAAAAGCTGTTTTATTTCTTTGAATTAGTATACTTATGGAAAATATATAATGATTGTTTTAATTTTTCGAGATTTAGTTTATTTTTGTTTGATTTGTTATTTAAAACGCAGTAATTAGCTTCACTCAGTAACTGGCAGTGTTGCAAATTATATACGTAGATTATACAGCGTTGATTGTTAAAGACCTGGTGATGTATCTAATATGATACGCTCAATAAATCCAAAAATACTAATATAATATTTTTTTATTTATTTTTTATACCTTCAATGAACACCCCAGAGCATATGTTAAGTATCATTTTTCAATAATTCTAAAAAAAAAAATCTTGCCAAGTATAGGGTTAACACAGGACTCCTACAACCGAGAGTTGTAATAAATAAATAACACCCAACAGTCACATACATGATACATAGCCCTGACACCACATTAAGATCAATCGAGGATTGGCAGACTCATCATAATATTCTTAAAAATAATACTATTCAATCATTCATATTAGCATGTCAGAATACTGTATAACAATTAACTTTCAGACCGAAAGACGAATCACCAGAAGAGAAGAAAGAGCGTAAACGCCTCCTAAAAGAGTACAGAAAAGAGAGAAGAATTGAGAAGAAGGCGAATAAAGAAGCATTCAAAGAAGAGAAGAAGCGGCAGGAGAAGATTATGTTGAATAATAAGAATAATGTGCAGGGGAACAGAATATTATAGGCATATACTAAGAGAAAATCAGCCTCATTAATAGATATTTTATAAAAATATTTTAAATACCGAATGTTTTGTCCGTTTCGAAAAACTTTTGAATTCAGAATCAATCAAAATTAAAATATTCTTTATTCAAATAGAAATATATATTTAAATATCGATTTTTTGTCCGTTTCGCAAAAAAACTTTTGAATTAAGAATAAATAAAAATATTCTTTATTCAAATAGTCTTACACAAGATGGTTTTGAATCGTTAATTTCTGCTACCATTGCTTCGGAACGTGTTGTAGCTGTGAAAAAGAAACCAAACAAGAAACTACCTTATTAATACTGTCTTCTTTTTTCAGTTTAAGTTAAGAACACAAAAAATAGGTAATTAATTTAGGGTTTTAAACTGTCTATTAATGAGGCAGAATGTTTACAATCAGCCCCAAATCGCACTAGAGTTTTGGGTTTGAAGTTCGAGAATTTTCTAAATGTCTTATAGGTCTCAATGAGTATCATTCTATACCTACTGTGGGGCTGTTAAGTTTAGCTTTTGGAAACATTTTCTGTAAAATATATAATATACGTATTTATAAGTTAATTGTTGGATTTTTATTTCACTTCCTGTTGCTGTAAATGATGTTAATTAGGATATTAATTATAGTTATCGTATTTATACAAAGCATATCAAGACTGCTACTGAAAACGAAGCCGGGTTGCCACCTGGCTAAGACTGTCGTCTTAGTGACTTCAGACACAATGCAACAATTTGTTTTGCAAAAAAATATTTTTCCTATCATCGTATTTAGCTGGTAAATACATTGCTTTTTTTGTAATAATATGATATCACTTTTATATTTACAAGGCGCTACAGTACGTAACGGTGTAAAATACTATTTTAGTAAAAACTATGTCTTTAAGAACCAAAAACGATATTAAAAAAAAAAAACAAAAATGCCACGTCTAATTTTTTGGTAAAACTATTATTTTCATTTCGTGTGTATTGATAGTCAATCACCACGCACTAAAACGGTGAAGGAAAACATCGTGAGGAAACCTGCATACCATAGCGATTTATAAGAATTTCTAAGGTATGTAAGTCCGCCAACCCGCACTAGGCCAGCGTGGTGGCCTAACCACTCTCAATCGTACTTTCGATTGTAGAGTAGGCCCGTGCCCTGCAGTGGGACGTATATGGGCTGATACAGAATTATTTTCATGTTCATAAATATAACATAGTGTTTATTTTCTCTATGTTCATAAAGGATATGTCTTGGATATATTCCAAAAATTAGTCAAGAACCCTATTGAAATGGCGCCAAATTGTTTCTAAACGTGAATTGACTGTTTTAAAACCAAGTGCCAACCGATCTCGTCGTTAAAGCTTTTTTCAAGTATCTTTTGGAATGATGCCGAATTGTATTCATGTTGTAAATAGAATATAATGCAGTATTGACGTCACAGCTTGCATACACACAGCGGCGTGCACAGGATTATGACACTGGGTATGCGGCGGAGTACTCGGTCACAAAAACTTTTTCTTTTATAGTTTTTTAGCATAGCTACAGCCACGCGACGGATCTCTAAGTCGGAAACCATGCCAACATAACAAGTCTTAGATGTACTACTATTCATGTCCATCTTCTACGGCAACGCAGACAAAACAGCGGTCGATCGTCGCGGCGGAAGAAATTCTAAAAAGTAAAATAAAAAACTCACCTAGTCAGCTTTCAATTTTCACATATTCAAGGTTCCGGTTAGTTGAGATTACTATACCTATCCCGATGTAAATAAACGCAAGATTTCGGCCACCTCATTCATTCATTTGATAAACATACATTTTTAACACAAACCTCACAATCAAATAACATTTGAAAAAATAAACAAACACACTAGTAAAAGCAAATGACTACAATTAATATCGAAACTTAGTAATAACACACACTTTAGTACACACTTTCAAATGTTCAAACATACTAGTATAAAATAGTAAACACTAAACAACGCAAAAACACATAAAAAAAGCAATATGGCCCCCGCGAAACACAAAACATTTCTATTTAAACAAATAAAACCTTACTAACCAAAAATGCATAATGTGCATAGGTGATTTATTAGATTCCCGCCTATTAATTTTACTAGGATTATAGGCAACGAACATTTCCGATCACTCCCGACAACTGCCGAACTTCCGAGGCCTGCCGCAGGAGTCGCGGTTTTCAATATTCATGCGTGTGTGCGTTTGCGACTGTGCACGGACACCAAAATTACTACACACATGCAAAAAATGTCATGCGGGACGTGGCGGCATGCCTTGGTTAATTAGGTACATTAATTTGCTTTGCAGCGCCGCTTGCTTTTCGCGTGGCAAACATAATGTATGCGTAAATGCAAATAGGTGCTATTTATAAAATATTAGGCGTTTTTAAGTTATTATATTTTGTTTATTCATTTATTTACTATAAATTAAAGTCATCTAAAACGTACGAACGTTATAATAAAATATCTGTGAATGGCAAGTAAAGCACTGCATTTCTGCCTACAAGGAGTGCACGCCCCTGCATACACACGCACAAATTGGACATAATCAAATAAGACTCGTTAGCTCAGTAGGTTAGAGCGCCGATATACAAATATCCTTGAACATCGGAGGGCGGAGGTTCAAATCCTTCACGAGTCAGACTTTTTATTAAAAGAACACATTTTTTACTCTAAAATGCGGTTTTATGTATTTATCCTATATGAAGATACTCCATAAAATTACCGTAGACTGGTATGAAGTCCCTTATATGTGAGAGGCCACCGCAATGTGTATTTCTTCCGCCAAACAGCAGTGTAAATGCACTGTTGTGTTCCGGTTTGCCGGACATTGTAGCCAGTGTGACTACTGGATTTTGAGATTAAACATCTTATGTCTCAGGATGGTGATTTATGGTATTGCATGGTTTTGCTACTATCCCTGTGAAAAATCAGAGGTGTGCCCTGGGATTCGAACCCGCGGCCACCGTGAATATATTGGCAGCTGCGTTTGTGGTAGTCTGTAGGCGTGTATCAAGGGTGATTTCAAATAAAAAACATAATAAAACAAATACAGTAACATACCATATATTGCTTCTATAAATTTTTTATTTAACTTATAATCGCTTACATCTACTGATATAGTTATCAACTATTTACATATAAAATATGTCGATTAAGCGCCGTATATTTAATTAATAATTAAAATTGTATGTATTCAATTCACCACTTTTTATAGTTAGATTATAGATTACGTAATTTTCTAAATAAAACTTTAACGACAGTTTTTAAAATAGTTCTGGGCTTTAACTCAGTCTACCACTTTTACAATTTCCTTAATTTTATTTGACAGCCTCGTATAATTACGAAGAATATTCTCAAAATTTAATAAAATTCCTTTTATTGATTTAAAATTGATTTCTGGTCCATTTTAACATCCCGACATTTTGACGATTTTAAAGCAAGTAAACATCTCACAGGGCGAGGACCACAAAAAACAGTCACAAATTATTTCAAAGAAAATTTCTTTCATATAGTACAACGGCGCTTATGACACGTACAGATCAAAAATAATAAAAAAATCAAATAAATGTCATACAATGCGGAATGTGAATGAGTCATACATTACATTCCAAAAGCGAGATTGCCATATTAAAAAATGGACGCAGGGTTTAATTATTTATATTTGTTATTTTTATCTATTATTACCTAATCTTATTTTATGTAGGACAAACATTATCCCCATTTACGACTACGACAAGTAATTTATTTAATGTCATCTTTAGCACTATATGAGTTTTTTATACTATTTTTTTTAACGAAAATTCATTTATATTTATGGCAACCCTTCAAATAGGCTAATGTCAGGGCAATCTTATCCACAAAGACCAAAATTCAAATGAGTTCCATCACTACCTTTTGGTACAGAGTAATTTTCAACCTTCCATCCATTTTCCACGGCAATCTCGCTGGCATTATTTTGCCGGCACTAAGACAGCTCGAGGCCCTCGTAGCCGAGGCCGTCCGGGTCGGGACACTCCATCCGGTTCTTGAGATGTTGCAGCGTGTTGTGGAAATGTTTCGTTATTTGCTCCACCTCTTCGGATTGGTCTAGATTGGCAAGCTCTTCGCGGATTTTCTGAATTATCTGAGTAAAAAAGAAAAAAACAATAAGTATTAGTCAATGTACATGGTATATCTAGAACGCGACCGAAAACGGAACCGGGTGGTAGTTTTAGAGACTATATTCACAAAGCAACTAAAAACGCGTCAAAATTTCTGTGATGTTTTGAATATCATCGTATTAGGGCGATGATAATATTTCTGTATCAGCCCATATACGTCCCACTGCAGGGCACGAGCCTCTTCTACAATCGAGAGAACAACGATTGAGAGTGGTTAGGCCATATAAGTCCACTACGCTGGCCTAGTGCGGGTTGGCGGACTTCACACGCCATTGAAATTCTTATAAATCGCCATGATATGCAGGTTTCCTCACGATGTTTTCCTTCACCGTTTTAGTGCGTGGTGATTGACTATCAATACACACATGTACAAGTACGTGTCCCGCTCTCACACCCACCACTGCAACTCCTGTAAGCCAGGATCTACAGTACGCAATTTAATGACACCGAGCATTGAGGCTCGGCGAGTCTCCGGGAATATCTAACTTGTCTTACATGTACAAGTAGTCTAATGTATGTGATAAATAAAAATAATAATAGAATTGACAGCCTCCGTGGCGCAGTTAGACGCCGCCTGTGAAACGTGAGGCCGCGGGTTCGATCCCCGTACCGAGAGAATTGTTTGTGCGGTCCACAAATATTTATTTCGGGTCTGGGTGTTTGTGAGACCGATAAGTCTCTCGTAGTTCCTGATACCCACGACACAAGACTCGAGCTTAGTGTGCGGTCAGGACTATGTATGTGACTGTTTGGTGTTATTTATTTATACTCACCGCGTCAATAAGATTGGTAGTGGTGGCGGCGTTTCCTCTCTCCCTGAGTAGAGCGTATCGTCCCAGTAGCTCGGCGAGTAACTGAGCCTGCACGCCGCCGTCCATGCACTGTTGGGCCACGCGCGCCGCCTTCTTCAGGCATTCTAGGGCGCGGGACGCCTCGTTCAGAGGCCACTGGGGGAAAAGAATGTGTATATATATATAAAAATATATCTTTGCAGGTGTTTATATTCATATAGTATAAAAGCTGAATTTTATATATGTTATTGAGGCAACTATAAACAAATATTCCCTTGGTATTCAGACTCTTGATGGTTCTTTCATCTTGCCAGAAATAATTCACATTTCACACAACTTCATAATAGCTGATCGTGTGATGCCTATGTTAGAGGCATGAGCAGTCAACTTTCAGCTTTTATAAAATGACGAGTCTGGCGGCCACGGGCTCTTGGTCTATGTTATTATCTATTTGTAAGGTTTTTTTATTCTTTCCAGCTAATTATTTACTCCTTAGACTGCCCTCTAATTCTCCTATTATTATATTCACCAAGATGTCCCCACTACACCGTAGTTCTGAATGGATTTATAAATTTCTTTATTTGCTAGACCATAGCTACGTATATACGTAATACAATTGAAAAATGGAGTCGAATACTCCATTACTAATTTATATGCATTTTTTTTTGTAAGACGGTCGCATCTTACAAAAAAAAACAACTCATGAACAGGAGGAAAACCAGCACAACACCTTGAATTACAAAGCAATGCTTGGCATTCCACTGCGCTCGCTATCCTGAGACAATGCTACGTCTACAATATTTTTCCTTACTGTTATATATTTACCTGCTTGCCATCTTTAGGTCCCTTCCAGAACAGATGTGCGCATAACGCCACGGCGCGGCTTTGGTCGGGTTTCTTCAGCAGCTTGCTCGCAGCCAAAGCGCATTGTGTGCGCATGGGCTCCGCGTTTTCAGCACCTATAATATATACAGGTGAGTTTTTCAAGTGGGCGTGGATGACCAAATTCGAAACTATGAGGAATAGCGAAAAATGCTCAAAGAACTCACGAGCCCGATTTTGATGAAAACTAAAACTGTATACTTAGATTTTTGATAAATCAATATGCCTATCTAGGAAACGAACCCAATGATTTTGCAAAAAAAAAACACATGCTGTATTATTACACCATTTGATAATGTTGCTAATAGGAAACAAATTCTAAGAATTATACACGTCAAATTAAAGGAAAGATGTAATTTTAGGCAAAATAAAATGATTCATTTTCTTAGCACCTGACAATTCGACCTGAGAATTCGTCGTATTTTGTTGAATACTTTATAAAATATTTAATTTTATTTGGTCTTATGAAATATGAAAAATTATAAAATTCCTCTATCAACGTAGGGCGACCAGGTGTTAAGGTAACTGAAGAAAAAGTTGAATTTTGCTTAACAGACATCTTGTCTTTAATTTGATTTGTATATCGCTCCTTTACAATTAAAGTACTCTATTAAAAAAAAAAGATTTTGGTTTTTGCTCATTATGGCTCAAAATTACTATCTTTATGTTATTAAAGAAAAACCTATTGACGCGTGAAAGACAGAAAGATGAATAGGTACTTCGGTCTTCTTAATGTATCTTCCATTGGTACAAAATTTCTTAAGTTACACATTTTTAATGAACGTTTCCCAAAAAAATAAGATTTTTTAGTTATCTATAATTCTGAAGGTGCGATATTTATTTATTTTTATAATCTATAGCTACACTAATAAAAGTACTCTAACGTCACGGCCTCTTTAGAGTAACGTTAACTTAATGTCAGTTTTAATAAGGTATATTTTCACAGCCTTTATGTTAATAGAAATAGGGTATATTTAAAAAAATGACGTGCCATTTCATTTGTATCAAAACGTCGGAAACTTATCTGTACTCCTAATGTTGTGTCGAATAAACCTGCAGAATAACTTACCAAAGCAATTGATCTGTTCAAATGTGGCGATAATGAGCGTGATCGCGGCCAGTTGAGCCTTGCTGTCGGATATCTCGTCTTCGTACAGAGAGAAAGCTTGTGAGAGATACTCGTATGCGATAGTCTCGTGATTCGCGAAGCCTATCTCGCTGATGGCCAGGGCACCTTGTAGGTATAATCTGTGGAAGTGTTGAGAATTATAAATAAACAAGAGATATGTATACTACTATAGTTGTACTAGAATCTCATGGCATAAAAGTACCACCCGACTTCGTTTTTGGTAACAGTCTTGATATACCCTGTATATAGACTAGATTGAAATTTACCTCAGTGGTAGCTCGGCCAATTCCGCCTTGACCAGCATACTGATGGTCTGATGACAGAACTGGAATATCTTCTGACATTTCTTCTCCCACATCTCGTCCTAGCGACAAAAATATTCATATAGCATCATCAAGTTTCATATACAGGGTATGTGTGGGTACTTATGAAGTGGCAGTTGTAATTTTATATGTGCAGCAGTTCCACTGCAGGGCACGGGCCTCTACAGCTATCAAGAGTACGATTGAGAGGGGTTAGGCCATATTTAAACACGAAAATACATATTTGCATTAAATAAAACATGTTTATCAAAGGTTTTCCAAGACGTAGGATGAACGGAAACATCGAGAAAGAATCTGTTTACTATAAATATATTCACAAGAATTTGTATAATAGGTAAATTCCATCAACTCGCTATCGCTGACTTTTCCAATTAAGCAGTGATAAAAAAATAATGTGCATGTGATTTTTAAGGATTTTTCGGGAGGAGGATTTCGAAAGGCGAGGCGGTATGCGTGGAACAGTATGGGCGGGAAGGAGTGTACTGGTGCATGGTACTCACCTGGTCGCTCAGCTCCTTGTACATGAAGGCGAGGCGGTATGCGTGGAACAGTATGGGCGGGAAGGAGTGTACTGGTGCATGGTACTCACCTGGTCGCTCAGCTCCTTGTACATGAAGGCGAGGCGGTATGCGTGGAACAGTATGGGCGGGAAGGAGTGTACTGGTGCATGGTACTCACCTGGTCGCTCAGCTCCTTGTACATGAAGGCGAGGCGGTATGCGTGGAACAGTATGGGCGGGAAGGAGTGTACTGGTGCATGGTACTCACCTGGTCGCTCAGCTCCTTGTACATGAAGGCGAGGCGGTATGCGTGGAACAGTATGGGCGGGAAGGAGTGTACTGGTGCATGGTACTCACCTGGTCGCTCAGCTCCTTGTACATGAAGGCGAGGCGGTATGCGTGGAACAGTATGGGCGGGAAGGAGTGTACTGGTGCATGGTACTCACCTGGTCGCTCAGCTCCTTGTACATGAAGGCGAGGCGGTATGCGTGGAACAGTATGGGCGGGAAGGAGTGTACTGGTGCATGGTACTCACCTGGTCGCTCAGCTCCTTGTACATGAAGGCGAGGCGGTATGCGTGGAACAGTATGGGCGGGAAGGAGTGTACTGGTGCATGGTACTCACCTGGTCGCTCAGCTCCTTGTACATGAAGGCGAGGCGGTATGCGTGGAACAGTATGGGCGGGAAGGAGTGTACTGGTGCATGGTACTCACCTGGTCGCTCAGCTCCTTGTACATGAAGGCGAGGCGGTATGCGTGGAACAGTATGGGCGGGAAGGAGTGTACTGGTGCATGGTACTCACCTGGTCGCTCAGCTCCTTGTACATGAAGGCGAGGCGGTATGCGTGGAACAGTATGGGCGGGAAGGAGTGTACTGGTGCATGGTACTCACCTGGTCGCTCAGCTCCTTGTACATGAAGGCGAGGCGGTATGCGTGGAACAGTATGGGCGGGAAGGAGTGTACTGGTGCATGGTACTCACCTGGTCGCTCAGCTCCTTGTACATGAAGGCGAGGCGGTATGCCTGGAACAGTATGGGCGGGAAGGAGTGTACTGGTGCATGGTACTCACCTGGTCGCTCAGCTCCTTGTACATGAAGGCGAGGCGGTATGCGTGGAACAGTATGGGCGGGAAGGAGTGTACTGGTGCATGGTACTCACCTGGTCGCTCAGCTCCTTGTACATGAAGGCGAGGCGGTATGCGTGGAACAGTATGGGCGGGAAGGAGTGTACTGGTGCATGGTACTCACCTGGTCGCTCAGCTCCTTGTACATGAAGGCGAGGCGGTATGCGTGGAACAGTATGGGCGGGAAGGAGTGTACTGGTGCATGGTACTCACCTGGTCGCTCAGCTCCTTGTACATGAAGGCGAGGCGGTATGCGTGGAACAGTATGGGCGGGAAGGAGTGTACTGGTGCATGGTACTCACCTGGTCGCTCAGCTCCTTGTACATGAAGGCGAGGCGGTATGCGTGGAACAGTATGGGCGGGAAGGAGTGTACTGGTGCATGGTACTCACCTGGTCGCTCAGCTCCTTGTACATGAAGGCGAGGCGGTATGCGTGGAACAGTATGGGCGGGAAGGAGTGTACTGGTGCATGGTACTCACCTGGTCGCTCAGCTCCTTGTACATGAAGGCGAGGCGGTATGCGTGGAACAGTATGGGCGGGAAGGAGTGTACTGGTGCATGGTACTCACCTGGTCGCTCAGCTCCTTGTACATGAAGGCGAGGCGGTATGCGTGGAACAGTATGGGCGGGAAGGAGTGTACTGGTGCATGGTACTCACCTGGTCGCTCAGCTCCTTGTACATGAAGGCGAGGCGGTATGCGTGGAACAGTATGGGCGGGAAGGAGTGTACTGGTGCATGGTACTCACCTGGTCGCTCAGCTCCTTGTACATGAAGGCGAGGCGGTATGCGTGGAACAGTATGGGCGGGAAGGAGTGTACTGGTGCATGGTACTCACCTGGTCGCTCAGCTCCTTGTACATGAAGGCGAGGCGGTATGCGTGGAACAGTATGGGCGGGAAGGAGTGTACTGGTGCATGGTACTCACCTGGTCGCTCAGCTCCTTGTACATGAAGGCGAGGCGGTATGCGTGGAACAGTATGGGCGGGAAGGAGTGTACTGGTGCATGGTACTCACCTGGTCGCTCAGCTCCTTGTACATGAAGGCGAGGCGGTATGCGTGGAACAGTATGGGCGGGAAGGAGTGTACTGGTGCATGGTACTCACCTGGTCGCTCAGCTCCTTGTACATGAAGGCGAGGCGGTATGCGTGGAACAGTATGGGCGGGAAGGAGTGTACTGGTGCATGGTACTCACCTGGTCGCTCAGCTCCTTGTACATGAAGGCGAGGCGGTATGCGTGGAACAGTATGGGCGGGAAGGAGTGTACTAGTGCATGGTACTCACCTGGTCGCTCAGCTCCTTGTACATGAAGGCGAGGCGGTATGCGTGGAACAGTATGGGCGGGAAGGAGTGTACTGGTGCATGGTACTCACCTGGTCGCTCAGCTCCTTGTACATGAAGGCGAGGCGGTATGCGTGGAACAGTATGGGCGGGAAGGAGTGTACTGGTGCATGGTACTCACCTGGTCGCTCAGCTCCTTGTACATGAAGGCGAGGCGGTATGCGTGGAACAGTATGGGCGGGAAGGAGTGTACTGGTGCATGGTACTCACCTGGTCGCTCAGCTCCTTGTACATGAAGGCGAGGCGGTATGCGTGGAACAGTATGGGCGGGAAGGAGTGTACTGGTGCATGGTACTCACCTGGTCGCTCAGCTCCTTGTACATGAAGGCGAGGCGGTATGCGTGGAACAGTATGGGCGGGAAGGAGTGTACTGGTGCATGGTACTCACCTGGTCGCTCAGCTCCTTGTACATGAAGGCGAGGCGGTATGCGTGGAACAGTATGGGCGGGAAGGAGTGTACTGGTGCATGGTACTCACCTGGTCGCTCAGCTCCTTGTACATGAAGGCGAGGCGGTATGCGTGGAACAGTATGGGCGGGAAGGAGTGTACTGGTGCATGGTACTCACCTGGTCGCTCAGCTCCTTGTACATGAAGGCGAGGCGGTATGCGTGGAACAGTATGGGCGGGAAGGAGTGTACTGGTGCATGGTACTCACCTGGTCGCTCAGCTCCTTGTACATGAAGGCGAGGCGGTATGCGTGGAACAGTATGGGCGGGAAGGAGTGCTGCACGCGGCGCGCTCCGCCGGCCTGCAGCTGCTTGCGCGCGGCGCTGAGGATCAGGTACTGCTGGTCCGCGCAATCCGAACGGAAGTGGTGGATCAGTCTGTCAACAATATACTACTGCTGTAGACTTTCCCGATCACACCCATCACTGCAACTCCTGTCAGCCAGGATCCACAGCACACAAAGATTTAACACTGAGCTCCGGAGCTCGGTGAGTGTCTCAGGAACACTAGCTTGTCTTTAACCCGCATCGAAATTAATCAGAAAGAAAAACAAAAAGAGTTGGACTACTGCTGTATGGTAGTTTTATTATGGAAATACTAAATACCAAAATTTGGTAAACCTGGAATGGAATCCCTATGGCTATATAGAGACAAAGTAGGGAGAGAATGAGAGAGTTTCAGTCACCTGGCCAATAAACCCTGCTCCTCAGTGAAGTCTTCCACATCAGGTTCTGAAGTGGGCTGGTCAGGCTGATCCTTCACTAGCACGTCCAACATGGAGAGGACCGATTCAACCTGTAAAAGACATCATCTCACATCATTATACCTAATGTTTAAAAATTGTCAAATACTAGTCCATTATGAATAGTATAAATATTTTTATTTTGACATTCCTCACAACCACTCAAACGTTCCCACCCCAACGTTGACATAACTACTTATTAAAAGTCAAAAGTAGTTTTTTTATATACCCTATTTCTGTTAACATAGAAGCTGTCAAAATATACCTCTTTAAACTAACTTTAAGTTGACATTGCTCTAAAGAGGCCGAGATATTAGAGTACATAATACACTTCGCTTTAAATTAACAAAAGCTTTTCAAAAACGAAAAAAAGGTTAAACTCACATCCTCCGGAGTGGAGATCATAGTGTCACTATCCAGTACATCATTGACCAGGTGAACAGCTATCATGATCCTTCCGGGATGGTTGAGGTGTTTGATCAAAGGCGCATAGTTTTGCAGCTTGATGAGAGTCAGTATGTTCTTGTAATGATCAGCTGGCAGTTTGAGGATCTTCATAAGCTCCTTGAACACTGGCGTGTTGTGTTCTAGGGTTTGTCTCCCGCTGGAGGAATGTTGAGTTTCAGTTTAAAGAATAATACATTGGTAATACGAATGAGTTTGGGCTAAAATCTAGTAGTTTGACAATGTTTTTATGGTTTTTTTCTCTGTCCTCTATTTCTCCTCATTTTAGCTGTCATAATTAGCTTTAAGTTTTTCTAGAGCGATAAGGCCGTCATGTGTCCTTTTATTTTATGTTATTTATGTACATAGTTCTTTTTTGTGTGTACATTAAATGATGAATAAATAATTAGTAGAATCTTTAAGTTCTACACATTATTTAAATTCAGTATTTTTTTCTCTACCACCTAGTTCAGGAGGCTGTTTTAATCAGAAAACAGGCACGAAACTTTAGCGTTATTTTTTTAATCAGTTTTTAATTCAGATCTCATACATAAATCACAATTAGGTTTAATTATGAACAATTCCTTAGAGCTATGACAATGTTGGAGCATTGATTAATTATACAGGGTGACCCAAAAAAGGCGCACTTCCTAATATACATATTTTTAGTAAATAGTGATTGCCTCTAGATTAGGATGAATTTTCGTAGTTTAATCTGATAATTTAAAAAAATGCGACAAATAAAAAAATAACAGCAAACATGCTTCCCCTTAACAAATTATGCCAAAGTTCTGAGAGTTCACGACATTGTCTATTTGTAAAAAGTGTTAGGCGAAATCCATGAAATTTTAGTTGCTGTTAAAAATGGTTTTCATTGTATATTCCGATAGCCATATAATTGACAACGAAACGAAAAAATACGTATGTGTTAAAAAAAATTCTTTACCAATTATAATTGGTTTTATGGGAAAAAGTAGTAATAATACTTAATACTTTAAATGGTCATAACTCCAAAACGGATAAGTATTTTCCAAATATTATTTCTTTATCATCATATTAATACTATGGCCTTGTATCCAACTTAGCAACTGCGCCATTTTCCTGCACTCCCGGTATATTATAAAATCAAACTCCAACGACTTAAAATAATGTAATGTTATTTTTTGCAGAAGTCGGTTAGAATAGCTGAAGAGGACTAGGCATAGTAATTTTTGAAATAAAGTTCCTTATGCCTTCTATTTGACAGTTCTACCTAGATATTAGCGCAAACTCTTTAAGATTATTTAAATAAATATATAAAACACGTACGAAAAATAAACATGCAAAATATACAGACAGACGAGATCATTCAGAGAAAAATATAAAAGAAGAAATATTTAAAAGCATTTTTGTTACTTTCCCAAATAATTTAACGTTACTCAGACATTCAGTCGTAAAAACAAGTTAAATTATATACATGCCAAGATTTCAGAAATATACAGAAGCACAAAGACAAAAATTAGTTTAGTTTCTTTTTAACAAATTTTTTTTTTCTTTACACATTTTTTTACTACAATATCCTCATCCCTTCTACGAAAAATATATCTATACACCGCCAATAATCCATATATCTATCTACATATAAATACAATACCATCAGCCACGAAGAAAAACTATATAATTAAGCTAATATTGAAACCGTCACCAGCAGGAATAAAATGCAAACTACTTTTAGGACCCTGAGACAGAAGCTAAGCAGTAAATTTAACTTAACCTGCATGCTGTATTGTTTTGGGGATGATAACATAATGTTTTTGTATTGGGACTTTATATTTTTTTTGAAAATAGTCCCTATTAAATAATTCCACCAATAACCAGGAAAATGCTAATTTAAAGTTATGATTATCAAAGTATATGAATTTAAATATAGTCATTAGTTAAGATAAAATTCGAATATCTCATAGACTCATTTTTTACTTCAATCCCATAGAAAAACAAAAATGACAGTTTAGTTTTTAAACAGATTAAAAAAAGTACTCACAATTTTTTTTTTCTGAATCTGTGTGAAATCTTCAGTGTTTTTTTTACATTCTAAATTCCAAAACGTAACTCAAATTTCCTTTTAAAGAGAGTTAATACTTCCGTTGTCACTTATCATTAATTATGTCAACTATTTCATAATTCTTTTACTATTAATTCATTTTATAATTAATATCACATAGTCATCATCCCCAAAACCGATAAAACTTAACATACATCTAATAAATAATAATGCCACATACATACACTTTTTTAAAGACGTACGGATAGTACCTAGCCTGATGTATGTCTGTGCATATCTTGTCCGTGTGAGCGAGCACGCGGTCCACGTAGTTCAGTTTGTCAGGATGGCAGCGCTGGGCCAGTTTCAGTAGTGCCAACTGAAGGCTCAGCATGTCTTCCGGGGGCATGTCGGTGCGACTCTGCGGGTCGGTAGGGAAATTAATGACGGCGAGGGTAAATAGTGGAATAAATAGCAATAGCATGTGAAGTCATTAATAACATTTAGCAAGTTATATAAATATGCTTTTTGCGATTTGCGATTATGATTCACAAAGCCGATTGGCTAATATTTTTTAAACGATGTCGTGTATCTATGGAGTGAGTTTTTTTATGATCCCATTTAAGGGAGAAACTGAACAGGTGTGTGTAATTGTAGATGTGAAAAATGGTTATAATATATGGTCAGTTTTTTGTTTACATATTATGAGGTAGTAAAAGCAGAAAAGTAGAACATGCTAATGCTTAAAAAAAGAACAATGTGGTGAAGTTAATTTGAAATAACAATAACTACCATAACTACTAAATACTACCATAAAAACTAGTGCTCGTGGCATGTCAATATTGCATCTGTGTGAAAGCAGGATATTGCATACAAAAAGATTATGTGTGTGTCTGTATGTATGTATGAGTGAGTTTGTGTGTGCGCCCCAGTCAACGTTAGTATTAAATGCATTGACGTATATTGGTTCTTAAATATTTCCTTAACAAGTGTTTATAATAAGTGCTAATGGAAGAAAAAATCATTTAAACATCTAAAAACAATCGTGAAAATGATTCTATAGGTGTACAAATAATAGCGATAAGAGCACCATCTGTACTTTTTGTTTAATTTGTAATATCTTTAATTGAAAATGAAAATATTGTATTCAATTGTTTTCTGAAAATTCTATGTATGCTAATAAAAAAAATTCAAGAAAATTAACACACAAATATGATTTAACAAATCCCAGACTATCTCACTCTTAGTACAACGAAATACATACAAACGTGTCACATATTCACCTGTGTGATGGCGGCCACCTGGTCCGAGAACACCTCGAACAGCTGCACCTGCTGTTCCTTACCATCTTCCAGGACCACGCTCAGGTTTATGTTCCCCTCGTTTCTCTACAACAGGAGTATACCGGGTACATCAAGACTGCTACCGAAAACGAAGCCGGGTGGTAGTTTTAGTGACTTCAGATACAATGCAACTAAATGTTGTGTAAAAAATTGTGACCATTTTTTTTTGTTATGTTTTTTCTATCGTCTTATTAGGGTGGTAAATACATAGTTTTTTCTTAATTTATAGTGTATTATGTATACCCTTTTATTTTTAAAGATGCTACGGTACGCAAGGCTTTAAATTATTATTTTAACAAAAACTATGGATTAACCACCCAAACTCGACGATATTTAAAAAACAATTTAAAAAAAAAGTCGCGTTTCTTTGCGAAATTTTCAGTTGTATTGTGTTTGTACTCACTAAAACTACCACCCGGCTTCGTTTTCGGTAGCAGTCTTGATATACCCGGTATGTGACATTTCCCTCATTCCTCTACAACTGGAAGATATTGATTAGACATTACATTACACTGGTGGTAGGTCTCTCATATGTGAGGCCATCTGGGTACCTACCTAGGCTGAGCCTCGAGCCTGCCATTCGCCTGATGGTAAGCGATACGACCGCTCGTGGACTACTGTCCAACAATAAAATCAAACAACGCCATGACTTTGCTTTGAAAGTGCTTGGCATTTTACTGCGCTCGCCATATCAATTTGTCCAGTAGTTACTCTGGGTAAAATGTCCTTTAAACCGGAACACAGCAGTGCATTATCGCTGTTTTTTGGCGTGAGAAATTGCAGTGGTACCTACACAGGCGGCTTCTCAAATATGAAAGACCTACCATGTTATTTAGAAGTACTGCAATCTTTTTTACCTACCTTAATCCTAAATAAACAAAAAACACCCAACAGTCACATACTAACATCAAGTCTTGTGTCGTACGTATCAGAAACTACGACATACTTTTCGGTCTCACAAACACCCAGATCCGAAAGAAATATTTGTGGTCCGCACAAACATTTCTCTTGGTGCCGGGATCGAATTCGCGGCTTCACGTTTCACAGGCGGCGTCTAACCGACTGAGCCACGGAGACTGTCAAATAATTTAAATGTTAAATAATTGCCAAATGTTAAATGACAGCCACCGTGGCGCAGGCGGTTAGACGCTGCCTGTGAAACGAGAGGCCGCGGGTTCGATCCCCGCACCGAGAGAAATGTTTGTGCGGCCCACAAATATTTCTTCCGGGTCTGGGTGTTTGTGAGAGCGAAAAGTCTCTCGTAGTTCCTGATACCCACGACACAAGACTCGATCTTAATGTGGGGTCAGGACTATGTATGTGACTGTTGGGTGTTATTTATTTATTTATAATTTCTAGGTACAACTATACTAAGTCTCTCTGTGACAAGTGTTTCTGCTACTATTTTTTTTTCCTTTTTTGTCTTTTTTTATCCTTTGTTACATGGTGTTTTAATAAAGAGTTATTATTAAGTCTCTCACCTGGCTGTAAGAAGCGAGTCTATCAATAAGGGCAATGATGATATTCTTGATGTTGACTCCTGGCTGCAACTCGGCACAGGACTTGAGGAATGGTTGCAAATTCGCCAAGTGGAACTCATCGGGGAACACCTGGGAACAACATTGACTACTTTGGGAATCATCATCATCATGCATATATCTTGTGCAGACTTAATAATTTTTCCATCGAAATACTTATGTCCAAAATTATTAATTTAATTAAGCTAATTATCTCAGAAATCGATTCTCGAAAATAAACAGACAAAATCAAACAATAAAATTCCTATGGATAATTTTAGTACTCAAAATTTCAATTATTTGGCTACAGTTATCTCAAACTAATTATACTAAAACATACCATCTGTTATTGTTTGCTTGCATTGAATAGGCTGAATCATACCGAGCATTGAATCTCGCCGAGTCTACGGGAATGTCTAACTTGTCTTTAACGCGCAACGAAATTAATCAGAAAATGTATAGGAGGAGTAGTTAATAAATTATTGTCCACTTCCCTCCATGCAAAGTACACCACCATACCTGTATAATACACTCCATAAGATACTCCTGTGCTATAGCGTCCCGGCAGCTGACAACTTGCTCCAGGATCCCGGGCAGGACGAGCCTGCGGTATTCATCTTCAGACACAGCCTCCAGCTGGGAGAGACGGACTAGGTTGGTACCAACCAGGATTCGAAGCTCGGACCGTTCGCGCTCACGACGCTCTTTGTCTCTGAGGATATGTCACTTGTATCTGTATCAGCCCATTTTACAGTAGGACAAAGGTTTCCTCTACAATCGAGGTAGGAGGTTAGGCCATATGGTCTACCACTGGCCTGGGTTGACGTACTTAATTTTTTTTTTTGCGCGAATGGCGACACGAGCATGCCGTTCGCCTGATGGTAAGCGATACGACCGCTCATAAACAGTAGCAAATCGTATTTGGATGGGAAATAAAACCTTTTTGTCTAAAGTAATAATGTACACCATTTTATTTTGAAAGACGCTATAGTACGCAAGGGTTTAAATTATTATTTTAACAAAAACTATGGAATTATCACTCAAACAGGATGGTATTTAAAAAAACACAAAATAAATTTGTGGTGTTTCTTTGCAAAATTAGTTGCATTGTGTTCGTAGTCACTAAAAACTACCACCCGGCTTGGTTTTCGGTAGCAATCTTGATACACCCTGTATGTGTGAGAGGCGGTTAAAGGCGTAGTATGAAGAGGCATCTTAGCAGGCCGGCAAAATTATATCAAATGTCTTGGGACTGTCGTTTGATACCATTCGATATTCTGCCTGGACGGCATTTACCCTCACCATCAGGCGAAGTATTGCCGTTATGCAGGGCCAGTGCAAAAAAAAGGAAGTGAATTATAAATACATTATTTTACCTTGAATGTCCTTGATGTTGCATCCTGACCCATAATTTGTTCATCTCAGCGAAATTCATCAGCACAAAGTCAATAGCGTCGCGTACCTTTAGCGAAAAATAATTCGATTAATTGACGTACATAATGGACCCTGTGAATAAGTGAAGTTGGTGGTAGGAGTGATAGAAAAGGATGCAGCATGCACGCCGTGACGTCATCTTCCATAAGGTGCACGCGTGCGAAAGAGAAAACGAATATCCCCACCGCACTATTAATAATATTAATATCTCAGTCATTTTATATCCAATTTTGATGCTGTATTAAAATTCATGTTGTAATGTATGTTGTAAGCAATACTTTGCATACGTGGCGCAGACGGTTTGACGCCTGTGAAACGGGAGGCCGCGGGTTCGATCCCCGCACCGAAAGAAATGTTTGTACGGCCCACAAATATTTCTTTCAGTTCTGAGTGTTTGTGAGAACGAAAAGTCTCTCGTAGTTCCTGATACTCACAATACAAGACTCGATCTTTGTGTGGGGTCATGACTATGTATGTGACTGTAGGGTGTTATTTATAGAAAAAAAAACAAATATTTGACACAGCCGTATTCTAGTACCATAGATATTTCACTTACAGTTCCCTCGTTTTCATTCTGCGCCTCAATTGTGTCGGGGAGAACGTTCCTCGTGCACTGAAGCAGATAATTCCTGAGGAACAAACCGCGCAATGGATGCTGAACTCCACGGCACATCTCCACCAAGTCCTAAACCAATGACAGTTATTTATTTTCTTAAATGAATTTGATAGTATCCTTTATTGTGGATAAAATCTTAACAACAAAATCAATAACAGAATTTAAAAAATCCTATCTAAAGAAGAACTAAACTAATCATTACCATTTGACTTTCATAAATTAAATAAATTTTTCCGTAAAACCATGGAATTAAAGACCTATTCTTGTGTTTTTTTTTTTTATTGCATTGAATGGCGAGACGAGCATGCCGTTCGCCTGATGGTAAGCGATGCGACCGCTCATGAACAGTAGCAAAACCAAACAACACCTTGAATTACAAAGCAATCCACTGCGCTCGCCATCCTGAGACACAAGATGTTAAGTCTCAATATGTCCAGTAGTTACTCTGGCTACAATGTCCTTCAATCCGAAACACAACAGTGCATTTAAACTGCTGTTTGACGGGAGAAATAGACATTGCGGTGGTATCCACCCAGGCAGCCTCTCACATATGAGAGACCTACCACCAGTTGTGTTGTGACTATTCAAAAACACTTGTATATCTGAATTCCTATATCTGAATAGAGAAACAGCTCACCTTCAACAAATCCCTCCTGAGGTTAGTATTTGTCTTGATATACACCAAGCCCACAGTGATGAGCAGGTACAGCCGTGGCACAATGTTACCCGCATACTGCACCAATTCGTACAGGTCTGCCACCTTGCGACCCTTCTGAAACTCTTCGAGGAGGTACAGCTCTAGGTGGCGAAGTTCGTCTGTTATCGCCATGTCTGGTGCCGAGTTGAGGGTAATTTTGATGTCGAAGGGGTGAAAGGAGATGGGATGTTTGGACAAAACAAAAATTATTATAGTATAAATATTGTTGAGAGATTTTAACCGCTGATCTTCTTCACAGATATAACACATATTAGTGTTATAAAGGGTGTATCAAGACTGCTACTGAAAATGAAGCCGGGTAGTAGTTTTAGTGACTACAAACACAATGCAAATTATTATTTTTTGTGATTTTTTAAATATCATCGTGCTTGAGTGGTAAATACATACTTTGTTCTATATTCGTTGCTTTTTTGCAAAAAAATATATTTGCGTTGTGTCTGAAATCACCAAAACTACCACCCGGCTTCGTTTTCGGTAGCAGTCTTGATATACCCCGTATACCTTGCACAAGTACATTTTATACTAAAAAAAAATAATGGAATGTCGAAAAAAAAAACCTTAACAAAATAATTGTTGAGTGGCGGCATATATAATTTTAACAATAAACTAAAAGGATACAGAGTTCATAGTAACTCTTGGGCGACAGGAATGAAGTCCTCAGCTCCCCTAGCATGGTTGACGCGTGTTTCAATGCATCCATCAGCTTTGATTTGTCCAGACATCTTTTCATCTGAAAGGCCTGTATGGAAGATTAATAATTTTATTGATATTTTACTAGATGCCACCTGGGTAGGTACTAGGTACCATCGCAATGTCTATTTCTCCCGCCAAACAGCAATGTAAATGCACTGTTCTGTGCATTTACATCAAATATTATGCGTAATTGTTCAAATTATAAAAAATACGGTTGATAAATTACAGTTGGTCAATTGACACCCAGGTGAAAATGATTGAAAACGGTAGCATAAAATATCATAATATTATATTAGAGATCAGTTGGAAATAATGCATCCATTTGCTGTTTGTTTGTGTAGTTATTAAACCCTCTGGTGAAAGATTCCCCGATGTACCACTATTATTATATTATAATTTTTAATTCGCCTCTGTAGCGCAGTTGGTTCGACGCCGGCTATGAAAGGAGATGCCGCGGGTTCGACCCCTACACTCCGACAAACATATTTTGTTTAACCCACAAGTATTTGTATCGGCTCTGGGTGTTCTTGATACCCACGACACAAGACTCGATCTTAGTGTGGGGTCAGGACTATGTGCGAGACTGTTGAGTGGATTTTTTTTTTATTTATTTATTATTGCCATCATGATTTTGGACCACTCGACTGCTACTGATCTAGTAGTCTGTGGTTAAAGACCTGTTTTGTGAGTATATATGTGATTCAGCACACCAAAACGAAAGTAGAACACAAAATAATTGAGCTTGTGACCACTTTCTGTTTGACCAATCCATTATTCAGAATCCAACTCTCTATTTGACTAATATTTTATTACTTTCACATGCACCCAATTTAGAAATCTTAGATTGAAATTAAGAATAAGCCATAACAATTAATACAACCACCAATTACATGACGCCTCACTAAGACCAATTCTTGCGTCGTGGGTATGAGGAACTACGAGAGACTTTTCAGTCTCACAAACACCCAGACCCGAAACAACTACCTGTGGTCCACACAAATATTTGTCTCGGTGCGGGGATCGAACCCGCGGCCTCTCGTTTCACAACCGGCGTCTAACCAGCTGCGCAACAGAGGCTGTCAAAATCAATAATTTATGGATGGGCACAAAAGAAATCTTACCTGAACTTTGACAATATTTAGTGCATCTTCCAAGAGCTTCTCCTGCTCTTCAACTGGAGAGACCTGGTTCGTCATTTGTGCCTATTAAAAGAAAATACTGATTTTATTATTTTTTCTACACCAAATAAGGGATGGGGCTATGTTCAGCAGTGGGCTTCCTGTGGCTGAGATGATGATGACACCAAATAAATCTCAAACTAAAATATTTCACATAAGAGTACAAATGGTGGTTGTATCAGGCAAGGCAACCTGTTACTGACTACCATGGAATGGACATAAAAGAAAGTAAATATTTACAGCATTAAAATACATCGAAAAGTAAGTTATCGCTCAACATAACAATTGAATATGACTGCCTAATAGATTTGTCATATATTTCGATTGTAGTTGGATTTTTTTAGCAACATATACAACATATGATTCTTTTTACCACTCAGGTAAGTATATGAACCAGACTAATGTTTAGTTAAGCGGTAAAAATACTCATACCTATATTAGGTTGCCAAAAATAGTGAAAACTAAAATCACAAGTTTAGGCAGAAAGTCTCAGATTTATTTCAAATTAAGAAACATGTTGATTAAATTATATACCATATTTTGTCAATATAACCTGTATAAGTTCATTAGTGTTTACTGTAAAGTTTTATAGTTTTTGCCTCTGAGTTCTGACAGTCATTAGTAGTTGGACAACTACTGTGCTTAAACTTAAACTAAATCATAACATAAAAGTTATAAAGTAGTTTTATCAGTTAAGTTTTGTTATTTATCAAACAAATGTATTTAAAACAAAAATATTTGTATTTATGCTAACATACACTATTCCTTTTAATAGGAACAGATACAGACAGAGAGTGAATATACTGAAAATAGCACAGGTTTCCATCCAACCACATATTATTGTCAAGTTTAGTTGATGATATGGGCTACAATTATTCCATTTATCACCTCAAGACAAGAGCAACCATAAAACATTATATGATATAAAATATAATGATAAAACAATAACTTTATAGTACATAGGATAATGATTCTTATAAGATTTTTTATAGACAATGTGGAGCAGCTATAACAAAAAGCGTGGATTAATATAATAAAGCAAGCCAAGTCATGAGTGGGTGTCCTCTGCCTTCCCTACTAGGAAAAAGGTGTGAGTTTACATGTGCAATAATAATACACACTGTATTAGTCATGTAAATACTAATTACACAAAATGAATTATCTTTTGTACATCACTTTGTTTTAATATATTCAGGCTGATATGATTTTTTTATACATACTAACTTTTTTTATTGTTTGATTGTAAGCAAAACTGGAAATGTTTAATTATCTGGGAATCAACATAGGATATTTATAACCCAATTTAATTATTACTTAAAAGAATTTTTTACTTTATTCTTGGAATTTATGAATACATGAATTGAGATATGGTATGCAGTGATAATTATACAATTTTAATTATATTCCTTTGAACAATGTTAATTTAAACTAGCATTATTCATAAATTTGCGAATGTTAATATCAGAAATGGAAGTATTTCAGAGTAAAACATAATATTTGAATAGTAAAAAAAAGTTGTAAAACCGATAATATTTTATCTGGTTTTGGAACATAACATCATAATATATATGATGTAAGCTTACGACCAGGCGGTGTTCCTTATTTCGTTGAATATATTTACAGAATTATGAGTAACGCCTCTTCACCCTTTCTACCATTAATCTCATTCAACACTTTCAATCCCACACAAGTTTTACAATCAAAAGCACTGAACACATCCCAACATCATTTCTGTAGGTGCCGATCACCAAAAACAATCACCAATCTCCCCGCACAGATAAAAACTTGGTATTATATTATCACGAACTCACGGTAGACCAAATGTAAAGAAACGGGTGGTTTACTCCTGCCATATGTACGTGTGAACATGTGAAATGGTAGGAGGATATTTCGCAACGCACCTGTGATACGTATCCGTTGCAAACAAAACGCCTGATAAGGTTTATTTATGCAAAATTTGTTAAAATTAACGTAGGTGTTTGCCGTAAACAGTCTGACAGTTATTTTGACGACTAATGATCATTATTGCCATAAAATTTTTATGTTTCTGATCTTTACAATAGACAATTCATTTTAATTTGTATACAATTTATTAGAATAGTTTTTTTAAATAAATTCAAAAATAAATGAATTTATTTCATTTCATTTCTAAATCATTAGCATGTTTTCATAACATTGAAGAAATGAAATCGGAACTCCGAACATATTATTTTTTATATTGCAACTCAAATATTCATCTGTCACGTAGAACGTGAAAATTCGGCACGTCAAAGCAAAGAGTCGTCAAAGTCAAAAACACAGAGTACATTACTATATATGAAATAGAGGTCTATCTTCATGCTCAAAATGGGAAACACATGGTTGTCAGTTCTAAAATAATTAAAGGATGGCGCTGTTACACAATGAACGCTGGGTACCTCTATATATCGGCAGATGGCGCTGTTACACAATGAATGCTGGGTATGCATAGAATGGCTTTACTGATCACTGAACCCATTGATAGAATTTTTAAAATTACATTTTAAATATAAAATTAAAAATGTAATTTTAAAAATTCTACCAATGGACTGACGTCTTGATATTATTTTCGATGAATATGCTTGATTAAAACGATTTCGCATTTTAATCATTTATTGCAATACAATTTATACAATAGTATTATAATCACAATTATACTATGATTCATAACACAGTTTGTCTTTTATTTAAGTTTTAAGAAAAAAATACACTAATTACATACTTATAACCAATAATTAATGTCCATAAAACCATGTTATATCGGCAAAAATAATAATATTAATAACAACATGTCTTCTCTTTTTTAAACTAAATGAATTCATCGAAACTATACTTCTCATCAGAAAAATCGAAACTCTTCCGTTTTTACGATATAATTAAATCAAATATATCTAATTAATCATATTTTTTTTATATCAAGGCAACGACATTGGTTTTTGAACACATCATATTATTCGCTATTAAATGACATATATTCCTATACATTCTTTTCTGATAAATTATATTTTCTGATAATCCTTACAAAATATAAACTTGCAAGGTGTATATTTTTTTCTGATATGAAGTATATTCACAATATTCTGGATCCAAAAACAAAGAGTTTACCAAACTATGGTCCTGTATTTGTAATGTTTTTGCGAAAAAGAGAATTAAAATACAAAGAAATTGATTGATGATTCGTGATGGATGTTTAGTAAGCAAAATATACAATTGTTACATTTATTTTTCTTTTTTATAGTATAATTTGATTTTATTTACACTCTTAATTTTAGGGACTATAAGTTATCTTGCCAAATAGCCCGTTTACAAGGATAGAGTTTCTTGCCTGTTTTCAGACGAGAATCATATGCCAAGCATGCGAACAGCACAGTAAGAACAAGATAATCGTATTCTGGCAAATGTATACACAATGCCACTTTTTTACATCCTTATACAACAAAAACCATACATAGGGGCATAGAACTTTTCCAGTGTAAATAGGACCTGTATTTCGAAGCGGCATTCTGACAAAATTTAACAAAAAGATGACCGAAGATTTTCAATGACAAATATTATTTATTCTTTACTTTCCAGTGCATTTCCTACTAAAAAAAAATACATGCTATGTGGAACTTGTTTCATAGCAAAATATCTAAAACATAATATTTAAATTATCCAGTTTTAAATAAAAGCTGATATATTATATCACCGACAATTTTTAAAATGGATTTATGACCAACTTTTTAATTAAACATCGCCAGTGTGCATCGTAATGGGCAATACTACGTCATCATATTCTTTACATTACTAATTTACAAAGACAACAACAGAATGCGGCTATGTTAAGTCACGCAATAAGTATTTTACATAATATTTTGATTACATCAATATTTTGATTACATCAATAATATTGATCATGAAAAAATAATCTTTACGAAATATATTATACAGTAAATATTCAACTTTAAAAATGATTTAATGTTAGTTTATTAGGTATATACAATTATTAACAACGCTTCTTATAAATGATAGTGAGAAGAGAGTTATTAATAAAAAATATTTCTGGTTACTAAATTGTCAAATCGCAGCATGAGTAAGTACCTTAATAATTGTTATTGAATGATTTAATTCAGTTAGGCTAATTATTCTAGTGAAAACGTGTGTTGAAGATTTTACTCCACCTAACTGTTTCTAAACAGAATAAATAATGGAAGATCATAAAACCATCAGAAATAACTGATTGTGTATTGAACCGTGTGTCGGGAATTTCACGTGATGCAGAGCGGTAATAATGTTGTTGTTTCGAGTGTTGGTAATAGTTGTGTATATTGTACCTATTCATGTCTTCGACCAAGACACACCATATTTATGCAATACAAACGCGTGAATACTCAAACGGCAATTTAATATTACTATGCAGGTAACTACGTACGTCCGATAATTAGTTGTTACTTCTCAATAGGACTTGTACTTACTCGCAGTAAAGTGCAACATAATATTTGTATGGTGTTTCAGTATTCAGGCGCAAGTCTCGATAATGAGCTATAGTCATATAGTCCTTAAAGCGCTTCACAGGCATTTGTTACTTTAAATCCTTATATTCTCATAATATTAATTTACAATTGAATAAAAGCAATACGGATCATTCGAACTTGCACTTCATTGAATGAGTTCTTTAATACATACTTGTTTTTTTCTGGACAGACGTATCACAAAATATTATTATATGGTTTTATAATAAGTATGAAAGCCGTAAGAGCGGCGTCCAGTTACGTCCGCCGACACCTAGCGTGACATTTAAGAATCCAATAGATTGATTATGTTATTGCGCTAATCGTCGGCACTTCCAAGCTTATTATGAAACCAGGCAAAAATTATGTGCAAACTATTAAGTTACTACCATACAAAAAACAACAAGCATGTATGTATTAAAGAACTCATTCAATGAAATGCAAGTTTGAATGATCTGTATTGCTTTTATTCAATTGTAAATTGTAACAAATGTAATATGTATATGATTTAAAGTAACAAATGCCTGTGAAGCGCTTTAAGCGCTCATTATCTAGACTTGCGCCTGAATACTAAAACGCCATACAAATATTATGTTGCACTTTACTGCGCAAGTCCCATTGAGAAGTAACAACTAATTATCGGAAGTACGTAGTTACCTGCATAGTAATGTTAAATTGCCGTTTGAGTATTCACGCGTTTGTATTGCATAAATATGGTGTGTCTTGGTCGAAGACATGAATAGGTACAATATACGCAACTATTACCAACACTCGAAACAACAACATTATTACCGCTCTGCATCACGTGAAATTCCCGACACACGGTTCAGAATACAATAAGTGACGTGTGATGGCCTTGAGAGTTGGGGCTAAGTTTGTTTCAGTAGGTTGCTTGTAGTTACAGTGGCTCACACACGCACACACTCACGCTGACACTTACACCCACACTGGCACTGACACAGACACTCACACTGGCACTGTCACTGACACTAACACTCACACTGGCACTTATACTGGCACTCACACTCACACTGGCACTGACACTGACACTCACTCTGACACTGACACTCACACTGGCAGTTACCCTGACACTGACACTGGCACTCACACTGGCACTGACACTGACACTCACTCTGACACTGACACTCACACTGGCAGTTACCCTGACACTGACACTGGCACTCACACTGGCACTGACACTCACACACACACACACGCACACACACACACACACACACACACACAAACACGCACACGCACGCACAAACACACGCACACGCACACGCGCACGCGCACACGCACACGCACACGCACACACACACACACACACACCCATTCACACACACACACACACACACACACACACACACACACACACACACACACACACACACACACACACACACACACACACACACACACATTCACACAGACACACACACCCATTCACACACACACACACACACACACACACACACACACACACCCATTCACACACATACCGCTTCGACTGAGAAGCGCCATGGAACCAGCAAACAACCGACTGAATCAAACTTTATTCAGTGTAGAAACAGTTATAATGGCGTTAATTCTTCAAAACATGTTTTCAACTTTAGAAACTAGCGTTACTAAACTAAATCACTAAGGCTGAATTGCACAAACTAACTTTGCCAATACCTTTGCCCTTGAAACTGTCAATTCCATACATTCGCAAGGTCAAATACATCTCAAATGTATGGCGATGACATTTTCATAGGCAAAGGTATTGGCAAAGTTACTTGGTGCAACTGAGCCTAAATAGTACAAATTACAAAGGTTTTCACTTATGACGAAGGCACTCTGGGATGCTGTATTTTTATACATCTGCGCCTTTTATAGCATTCATATATTTTTTGCGCTTTTATTTGCAGAGGATCCGCATCGTCAACTTCTCTTTTCCCAGCTAGGATTTGATTGACATTCTTACAGTAATTAAATAAAAAGCATCTTATTACAATGCTAATCAAATAATTAATTAATTTGTCCCTGTGATGTCTACATGTTATTATTTCAAAATCAATTAGTAGCAATATTGCAGTCTTCAGTATAACCTTAATATCATCATTTACAACATGTTCCTTTATAATTATACTAAATATGTCTTGTATTTTCGAAATTATATCAATCAAGCCATTGCTGGGAGTGCACAACCATCGTCGTCCTGCATATTCTCTATATTTAATATATTCAATTTCATTTTTCGAAAATAAACTACATTTACATATAGTACATGATTTGAATACATGATACTGTAACTTTTTTAAAACATAACCACTAATATACTGTATAGGGGCTATTATGCGTGGGTCCTTTTCTTTAAAGTCCATTGGGGTAAAACTTAAGTCTATTATGGACTGAAAATCAAAGGACCCGGTCGACGTAGGTTGCTCGTCATGGCTGACGATGAGGGTGTGTAATGCATCACAAGAGTCCTCCTCGCAATTTGTACCTTGAGTGCGTACACTGTTTAAATTATTAATCAAAAGGGTTGCGAAAGCGGATTCGAATTGATCGCAATTCGGGTTCACGTTGCGACACCCATGACTGCGTACTGCCCCAAAGAAATTTTCCAGGGGGTCCTGATTTAGGTGGCGCAACCACACCGACGATATATCAAATTCAGAACGTAATTTTGTTAACAATACTTTTATTCCATTCAGTGTCCACACCCAATTTTCCAGAGTTGGTACAGACTCACTTTTACCACTATCATTTATAAATTTCATTGTTTTGAAGGTTTTGATACCTTCAGTCCAAATTTTATTGTGGACAGAGTTAATTTTAGCAGGGCCAAGTAAGGGTTTGGCATAAATATTTTTGTTTTTGCTTCCATTGACAGAGTCAAAAATGTTATCTAAAAAGTACATCAGATCTGCTGTGTCCCGACATTCTGCTGGCAAAATGCCCTTGTCTGAAAAAAAAAAATAATAATATTAGACTCTATTACTCATCATAGTTGGTAATTAGAAATTCGGGTGAAATAATAGAGAAATTATAAAGCAGTTGACTGTATGTACTGTACCTTGCTTAATGATGCAACATGCCAGTACATAGTACTTATTATAAATAAATGTCTCTCATATTCACATCTTTATGCTGAACACAGGCCTCTTTGGAAAGAAGATAATAAATACTATAAATAATTACACACGTAACAATATATAGATCTGATCTCATAGTAAGATCAAGTGCGGTGCGGGGATCGAACCCGTATCCTGTCGTTTCATAGTCGGCGTCTAATCAATTGCAGCACGGTGGCTGTTAAAATTAATAGTACACAGTCAGGTCATAAGTATTGTCACACAGTAAAAACTTTTATTTTAGAATGCTGGCCACAAAATAGTTTATTGAATTCGAATTTCGAATTGTTCATGAAAATAAAAATGTATACTTTTTAGATATTTTTTTTTCTCTCTTCTTGGCATTTTAGAATTTTACTCATTTTTAAATATGGAGTGGACGCTTAAAGAAGAGGTTACGCGCCAATTCAAATTTTTGACATACCGAAAAATTTTAATATAATCAAAAGATTCGTTTATCGTACCATCAAACGATACAATGAAGACTCTAGTGTAGATGACAGGTCAAGAAGTGGTCGCCCTCGGTCTGTTAGGACTCCAGCAGTGATAAAAGCTGGGAAGGCGCGAATTTAAAGAAATCCCAAACGTAAGCAGAAACTGTTGGCCCATCAGATGGGGTTAAGGAGAACCACGGTGAAAAGGGTGTTAAATGAAGACTTAGGGCTTCGGGCATATCGAAGAAAAACAGGACATCGTTTGAATGCTCGTCTAATGGACCTGAGACTGAAGAGGTGCCGAGCTTTGTTGAAGCGGTACGCGGGAAAAAAATATCGGGAAATTCTTTTTTCAGATGATTTTTTTTTTACTGTTACAACAAACAAAATGATAAGGTGTACGCACACAGTAGTGAAGAAGCGAGCAACCGTATTCCGCGTGTCCAACGAGGTCATTGGGAGTTTCTTATTGGGGCTTAACAGAAAGACATTTTTGTGCGAAAGGTGTAAAAATGAATGCAGTTGTGTATCAAAATACAGTCCTGACGAACCTTGTGGAACCTGTTTTTCATACCATGTTCAATAACAGGCACTGAGTATTCCAACAAGATTCGCCGCCAGCTCATAAAGCGAAGAGCACACAAGACTGACTGGCGGCGCGTGAAATCGACTTCATCCCGGCACGAAGACTGACCCTCCTTCAGTCCAGATTTGAATCCGTTAGATTACAAGATATGGCAACACTTGGAGGAAAAGGCGTGCTCAAAGCCTCATGCCAATTTGGAGTCACTCAAGACATCCTTGATTAAGGCAGCTGCCGATATTGACATGGACTTCGTTCGTGCTGCGATACACAACTGGCCGCGCAGATTGAAGGCATGTATTCAAAATCACGGAGGTCATTTTGAATAAACTTTAGTGTCATAAGAATCTATGTTTTGTTAAGTTCATTTTGGTATATAAATGGATACATAACGAATAAACTTGTATCAATTATTTTATATTAAACATGTGACAGAATTTATGACCTGACTAGGTATATTGTAATATAGCGCGTGGTGGTGACAGCCCATATACGTCCCACTGCAGGGCACGGGCCTACTCTACAATCGAGAATACGATTGAGAGTGGTTAGGCCATATAGTCCACCACGCTGGCCTAGTGCGGGTTGGCGGACTTACATACCATAGAAATTCTTATGAATCGCTATGGTATGCAGGTTTCCTCACGATGTTTTCCTTCACCGTTTTAGTGCGTGGTGATTGATTATCAATACACACATGACTCCGAAAAGTCAGAGGTGTGCCCTGGGATTCGAACCCGCGACTACCCTGAACATATGGGCAGCCGCGTCTAGTCCGTTTACCAACAGGCCACCACGCACTTCGAATATAGCGCGTGCTGGTCGCTAATCGACTGGCGGTGCAAAACCTAAAGCACATCTTTGACTTTTTGGAATTATGTTTCTACGGACAATCAGTTACATTGCACGTCTACTGCCAATGAAAACATCGTGATAAAATGTCTATGTGAAGTGCGACAACGCAAATAAGGCCAGCGCAATGGAACATAGCAACACCTTCTGATGTAAGTTAAAAAAATATTTAATGTTTGTCAGATTACGTTGGTAAAATGAGTAAGAATTACCTGCCAAATACCCCATATTTGATGCCACTGTGCGACTAAAGAGCTGAGAGGCAAACTTCACTTTCATTTTGTTAATTTTGTCTGGGTTAATATGGTTCTCCGTTAATTTTGGCATTAATCGAATTCCTTTATAACCAGGGTTTTCTTTGTATAATAATTGTAAATGAGACCATTTTGCAATTTTTTGCACTCCATCCATATTATAAGCCAAATTTTTTGTAATTAAATTATTCCTCATGCCTTTTAATAAATGAGGGGGGTCATAGAGAGGAATAATTTCCTGATTGTTTATTAATATTATATTTTCTTTTATTTCCTTTCCACTTCTTAAATAGACCCCCCTGGTCTCATTTACTAATATCTTTATGGCTTGTCTGTTATTAGTACCCTGGTCACAAACTAGTGCCACCACTATTAACCCACATTCTTGTATTTTTTTAATTATATCTTTTATTTGTGAGCAAAGTTCAGCCCCTTTTGTAGCACTGTGGGAGAAAGTATATGATATTGGTTGTTTATAATTATATATAAGCCCACGCAGCATGAAAACTTGAGCATGATCCGCAAATTCAGGCATTCTCTTCTTCCCGTTGTCGGCAACTCCTATTAATCTATCCTTTCGTGAATTATATGTTAAACTTGGTTTAAGTGACATTTCGTCAAACATAATTATACATAGTTTCTGCTGGTCCTTCATACTATCAGCTTTTTTTTTCAATTGAAAAAATATATTTTCATTCACTCCCGGCTTTATGTTACTCATTTGTATCAGTTTAACTAAAGTTTGAGGTGCCGGCAAAATAAATATTTTTCTCAATAACTTATAACCTTTTGGACTCTGCTTCCAAATGGATAAAGCCAAAATCTTTTCTTGCATAGTGAATCGCCGACCTTTTTGTTTTTTGGCATTTTCACGGCATTGCATTTTTATGAGTAACTTTGCACTGGCCGAGCAATTTTCTAGGAAATTCAGCATTCCAAGGTTGGAAGTTAATTTTCCAGCAGCTTTAATACTCGCAGTCTGCTTTTTTAATTTATTTTTCAGTTTACAAATTTTGATTTGCGCCGCTCTTATTTTTGTATACATCTGTCTTTCCGTATTGGACAGATGGATTCTTTTACCAGATGCTTTTTTTCCTGTAAATAAAATACATTTATATACTAAACTGCTAAGATGATGTCTAAGTATCTGTTATCTATACATATAAATAAAATTGAAGTGTCTGTTTTAAGAGTGAAAATAAAAAAAAATGTCCTACTACATATCGTTATATACACGACACCTGTGCCGAAAATGATATTTAAAATTTTTTTGTCTGTCTGTCTGTTTGTTCCGGCTAATCTCTGAAATGGCTGGACCGATTTTGACGGGACTTTTTTTGTCAGGTAGCTGATATAACAAGGAGTAACTTAGGCTACATTGATTTTAGAAAAGTTATTTTCTGTCTTTTTGTTCCGGCTAATCTCTGAAATGGCTGGACCGATTTTGACGGGACTTTTTTGTCAGGTAGCTGACATAACAAGGAGTAACTTAGGCTACATTTATTTTAGAAAAATTCTTTTATTTTAGAAAAATAAAGTAATGTTGCAATGCCTGCGCGCAGCTCACGCGCATGCCACCACTGGGCTGTCACGTCGGGCGCCTCCCACCACTTCTCCCACCAACGAATCAATATCACAATTACAAAATATTGTATATAAAGAAATTTTTCAATAAAGCTAATACAAAAACTGATAATATATGATAATTAAAATTTCATCATGGGACTGAATGAGACGGGACATAAACTGGATATAACGGGACGGGAAATATAGTCGACGGCGCGCGGGAGATATAGTTAGTACGCGTAATAATATGTTGTTGCCAAATCAATACTGGACTCAAAAGCTATCTGCACCCGGGCGAAGCCGGGTCCGACCGCTAGTACAGAATAAGTTATTATTGTGTGTCATGCTAATCATCTATTGGTATCTGAAGGAATAATCACCTCACACAAAATGTACTAAGTAAATACAAATTTTAAAAAGTAATTACAGGAAATAGTTATAATAGGGTATTTGACTATGATGAAAATATGAAACATATTGTTACTAGAGTAACTGTAAATATTTTTTTTATACCATATTAACTAATAATATATTTAAAACAATATTAGATTGCCTTAAGAAATCATTTTAAAATTAAATAAATTTTCGAGCTTGACCACGTGACTAAAAACGCACGCTACTGGATGCATTTAGAGCGACGTCTCTTTCTTGTTGTCAGTCGATTTTTAGAACATTTCCTGGGCGTTTTCCTTTGTTTTCGCAGTAATTTCTGAAATATTGATCCCATTGCGCCGCTAAGGGCACACTGCGAACTTTATCTGTAATAATTGTACGATGGAAACTAGAATATAAAAGCTGACAGTGGAAACATAGACGCAACAATAGACGCGATAGTGGTCGGACTATTTTTTTAAAACAACCCTGACTTTTACGCTGCTCAATTAAATTATTAATGTCAACTCTTATAAACATACCTATGTAAATATCACTATTAGTTATATTATAAATTAAAGCATTTTCAAGTGGCAGGTCTCACATCTATGATAGGCCGCCTGGGTATATGGGCAAATAGTATTTTAAATGCACTGTTGTGTTTCGGATTGAAGGATATTTTAGCCAGAATAACTACTGGACATATTGTGACTTAACATGTCTCAGGATGGCGAGCGCAGTGGAATGCCAAGCATTGCTTTGTATTTCAAGGTGTTGTTTGGTTTTGCTATTGTTACATCAGGCGAACGGCATGTTCGTCTCCCCATTCTATACAATAAAAAAAATACTAAGCTAACAATTTATAAAAAATACAATAAATTATTGTAGTCCACTATTATATCATATACTAGCGGCCCGGCCCAGCTTCGTCTGGGTGCATATATTTTTTGATTCCACTCCACACTAAATACATGTTATTTTTCGTATAAACTCTTGTATACCTAAACTTGACGTAGCTGTCCTACTGTCCGGCTCAATCCCGTCTCATCCGTCTGTTCAGTCTCTTCCCAATCCATCCCGTCCTTTCTCTTTATTATCCATCCCGTCTTATAACGTGCAATTATATTTCGTCCTATCAAATTTGTCAGATATCCCAGCCTTCTCCCGTACCTTCCACTCTATTATATCCCGTCTCTCCATATACATGTACATATAAAGATTGCCTTATGAAATTTTTGTGCAGCAGAAATCGTAATATATTAATTTCACCACAACTTCAAAACCAAACGTCCAATTTTAATGATTCAAAGACCAAATATTATCAACATAAACTGTACTTATTGATGAAATAATTTATTTTGATAAGGATTAATAGCATGAGTAAAATAAACGCGTTTAAATGTAGTCCAAAAAAATTTCAAGATTTTTAAATAAAAACGTGGTTGTTGTGCCTTACTCGACATAGATAGGTATAGTGTGTCGCGGACTTTTTTGTAGATATTTATAAGATCTACAATTAATTATAACATTTTATGGTTCTATCTTTTGTAGTTTAGGCAGCGTACGCAAAATAAGTAAATTCTTTGGTTGATTTTTTTCAGTTTGTGTCCGAAAAATCCAAATATCTTACGGAACCCTATTTTTTTCCAAAATAAAATATAGTCTATGTTACTCGTGGATAATGTAGCTTTCGAATGGTGAAAGAATTTTTAAAATCGGTCCAGTAGTTTTTGAGCCTATTCATTACAACCAAACAAACAAACAAAGTATTCCTCTTTATAATATTAGTGTAGATAATCATTCGATTATTACACGAGCGAGTTTTAACCACTTTACCCGAATCTTGGTGTTCTTTGGAATGCTCACGAACATTTTATTCGGTGTTTTAGTAGATGTACTTATTCGTGCATTTTGAGACTACACACCTATATTAAAGGATGGGAATAATTTTCGCATCTTTTGAGGGAGCGGCTCTGTAGTATTTACAAATAAAAAAGCAACAACAACGATTCAAATTGTAATGAATTTTCAGAAATGACACTTATAACGAAGCGCCTGCGGGAATTATCATAATATAGGTATGCTTATTTATTTAATTGATATACATAATATACTAGAGCGTAATTATCGTAAAGAATTAACTTAAACTATAAAATTAATGGAAGTAATGCCGCAACAAATTTTTAGCTGTAACCTGATCAATGTTATTCTTGATATTGAATCAAAATTTTTGTTTTGCAAGAAAGTGACGTAATTATATCACGTGACCCGCATATATGGCGTCTATAGCGTTCATTCAAACTTTAATCATGATTTTTATTGAAAATATAGCAGTTCACTAAGAAATAATCAAATTGCAAGTGTATTATGGTAAAAAGAACAATTTGAGATACTTTCCAAAAAACAGTCAAATACCCTAATCAACCAATTATGGCATTTTACAAATTTTTTTTACTACGTACTTACAAATTGCATAGGCGTATGAAGTTAAAGCTTAGAAATAATATAGTAGATAGCAAATCAGTGTGATAATTGTAACAAAATATTTTGACATAAATAGGAATGATATGCATGCAAATCTTACTAAGAGCTTGCTCCTGTCTTTTCTTCAACATTGGTGGTTGTGGTGATGGCTCATTCATTACAGTGTCTGGGTCTGAAATGTGGAGTTATTGTTTTCAATAAATCATCAAGTTCTCTAGTTTACTACTTCACTTAAAAAGACAGACGATTACATGCTGCCTACACTTTCATTCATATAAAATTAGCTGTAAGCTTCCCAAATATAATAAAATAAATAAAATAAAATAAAATAATATACAAACTCAAAGCATATTGTTGTGCCCATACATCATTTGCCCCAGAACCAAGAGCAATGGAAAAATGCTTTTAATTTTTAGAATGATTAGTAGAGTCATATAAAATACATATATATTTTAAATTCTGTTACAGCACAATGTACTGCACTGCATCTAGTGGTAAACATAAATGCCGTCTAGATCCATATCGAATGGCATCAAACAATGGTTTCTTGCCATCAAGTAGTTAACAAATAGATAAAAAAGTCTAACGTTTTTAAGAGATTCTCATGTTCTTCCACTCTTATTTTGCAACCGTTAAAAGTACCTAATATTTATTATATTAGCATTAGGATTACAACAATATTTCCCTACTAAACATATAATAGTACCAAATAATTATGATGAATAATGATGTTTATCAGTATACTTATGGATTAAACAATAAAGTATATCACAAAAACTTGATTCAGTAACCAGCAAGTTTCCTAGAAATAGATAAAACAGAATATTATTATTTACTTACAAGAGTCATTTAAATGTAGGAACGCTGCTACATGAAACTTATCTGTAGTTTTAATTATATATTTTTATTTTATATTGTTTTAGAAGTGCGTGGTGGCCTGTTGGTAAATGGATCATACGTAGATACCAAAACGTTCATGGTGGTCACGGGTTTGAATCTCAGGACACGCCTCTGACTATTCAGAGTCACGTGTATTGATACTGGACTATATGGCCTAATCCCTTTTAATCGTGATTTGCATTGCAGAGGATACCCATGCTCTGCAGTGGCATGAATTTGGACTGTAACTGTATGGTACAACCCTTAGCGTACATTTTAGTTTTTCTAATTATAATTAGCATGGATGTGCACGTTATATACAGTTATATACAGTTATTTAAGCAAAACCTATTTTCAACACAAGTTAAAAACACTTACCAATGTTTTCAAGTAGTAAATCATCTTTTACAATTGTTGGTAATGTGTGTACCACATATGCACTTGATTTGATATCTGAAAATAATAAAAGTATATAAACTATGATATCTTTGTCTATGTTTTATCATTTCAGTAACTATTAACATTGACCCAAAATTGATCAAATAATCAGTGTCAAGTCATCAGTTTAGTTGTTGTGTTTTGTGTATTTGTTTTGTCTAATTTAGAACTCAGATATATTGTATAAAAAACTTTGCATTATAATAATATTTTTATGACAAGATTAAATACATATACATACATGGCTGTAGCAAAATTAAATTTATTAAAATTACCTTTGGATGTTGATGGCATTGGTAGATTAGCAAGAGTGTGTTCTTGTAAAGGCATTTTGAAAAACGGTTTATTCACCTTTTCAGGTAAGAATGCTGAAATAAATAAGATGTCTTGTAAAATAACATTATGTGATACAACTTAAACATAACTTAAAGCAACAGAGTATGCTTTTATGTAAAATAATATATTTAAACTTACTTTGTATATTCAATGTTGGTACTGCAATATTGCTGAGTCTGTTGTTGCGGCAAAGATATCTTTCTTCAAAATGGGAGCGGCACACACGGCGGTTATTGTAGATGTGCTGATTGTCTAATGCCAAGATATCACCACCGATTGCATACAACCAAGTGTTAAAGCGTTGTCTGTCTTTCTCCGGGTTCGGAAATCCATGGAGAACTTTATGTGTACCTAAAATTTAAAAAAAGCCCTTCACATTGACACTAAACAATCTTAATACACAAAATATTACCCATTGTAATGAACTTTAAACAATTTTTCAGCACTGTAGTGGGGGAAGGAATTGTTGATTAAAAACTATTTTCTTAAAGAATTTATATAATACAAAGAACATATAAGTATTGATTAAAATCCGTTTTAACAGAATGTTCTTTTATTAGATTATTATTATCATAATCAGCCTTTTATCTAGTTGAATATATTTTTACAATGGCATTTGTAGGGAAGTTTTATTTTTAATTATATTATGCATTTAAAATGTTTAGTTCACATCCAATACCTGTATCAATCTTTGTTTTTAATATTTTTTAACTCAAACACATAGATGTAGTATATAATGGTTATACAACATACAGTGCCTCAACTTAATGAATCTGAAGGGGATAAAAAAATATTAAATAAACCAAGTTGCAGTGAGCAATGAGGTAAGATTTAAAGAGGTTAGGTAGGGCTAGATTTGTTATACTAAGCTTTTTCGTTACTAAGCTATTGCGCGTTTAAACCAAGATGAATAACAAATAGTAGTGCTTATATTACTTAGTATCAAACAATAATGACTGAATTGCTAAGTTTTTAACGTGTTTGAACTCTAAACCTATCATCGTTGATTCATTTTTGTGGAATTATTTGTAAAGTATTGATAAAATTCGTAAAGATGAACAAATAAATGATTAAAGGTGAAATAAACTTTCTATCTTTATTAATTAATGATAAATATCTTTATAAAGATAATTTCGACAAATGTATTCGTTATTACAGGGAGTTATAGGAGTTTTCGAGAAAATCGTGAAATCAATGAATTTGTTTTAATGAAGTTCGATAAGTGGTTAAAAACAGGTTGGGAAGATAACTTACCTTCGCCGTCTATACACCCAGGAACACAACATGCATCACGATGTGTCATGGTGACTCGGAAACTCTTCACAATCACCAAAAACAAACACAACAAAAAGAGTCCTATCTCAGTTCTTAATGTAAAAACTACGAAATTCGCAGTAGACTGTCACAGTAGAATGAATTTACCGGAGGAGCTTAAGCTCAACTCAACGGATAAACGCATTAACGTGACCAATATTCACAAAAATTAAATCACAGCACCGGCGCAAACGACGCGACGCGATCCGTGGTAATTTTCGGAATGAGGAATAAAAATGACGTAACATGACGTTTTTTTACCAGATTAAGAATGTGAAATAGCGACATCTATTAACGCTGTGACAGAGGCGAGGTTCTACGCCGATCATTTCGTGTTACCAGTTGAAATGTATGAAGATTGAGGAGCCTGGTCAAAAATTTGCAATCTATGGCTCAATCGTCACCGATAACATATGAATAAACAAAAATAAAAATGGATAATAAACCGTCGCTTAGCCAATATTTCGGCGGTGCGGAAGTGCCTCCCGCGTCCCAGTTTTTTGACGAAATCGGCACGTCGCCGTCCGATATGATACAGAGCATATATTTGGGTGATAACGAAGGTGGATTTTTAAGCACGATTTTCTCTATTTTATCTAATCGAAATACATTTTGATCAATAAAAACGGCAAGGTTAAGTTATATTAATAATTTACAGGTAGTCAAACTACAACAGCGAGTCTCTTCCCGCAAAATATGAGTGCATCTTTTACCCAACAACGCGCGACGGAAGAGGTAACATTTTCGAATGTAGTGCCCACTGTGAGTGGTTCTGCGGCGTTGCCAGCCACCAGTCTGCCTGACCCGTCCACGTTCTTCGACACCATCGGACCGGAGCCACAAATAGGGCCAGTTAAGAGTGCCATAGTCAGCCCAGCAATACTTAGTGATGCCATGGATGGACTTAGTATCAAGGTAATATCCTCAATTACATCTAAACTTTCGAACTCTGCCTGAGTTAATAATGAATATAATAAACCCGAGTGTAATAATCCTTAATACAAATATAATTAATTAATTATTTATTTATTTGTAACTTTGCAGGTGTAGTTCTAAATATCAAACATATTAATTTTTGCACTAAGTATTACTTTTCAATATTCTTACTATACTCATATTTAATTTGTTTAGAATCAACCAGTTGACAAAGAAGCTGATAGAAGGAGAGATGCCTGGATACCAAATGAAGAAGCAAAGAAAACTTTAATGAAGGTATCATGTAATACATTCTTCATACATGACTTTACTGATTGCAAACATAAATATTTAATATCATAAAATTATATTATTTTAGGTTCTTAAATTAAATTGAAATGTAGTAATATTTTATTAGATATATTGTGTCAAAAGAAGTAACTGTAAATATTATGATTGTATACATTAGGTATCCCAATAAACTATCATCTGAAGTATATCCTACTATGCTGTGTATACTGTGTAATGTGATATTTTACTGGTGGTAGGTCTCTCATCTTACTTACTGCCTACCATTAGGAGAATGGTAAGATTTTCGCTCCATTAATTGTAATAAAAAAGTCACTATTTTTTGCAGGCACAATCATCACCAAAAGGCTCATTTTTCCCTGAGAGGGAAGTACTCACTATGCCTGGTCTTGTTCTGGAAGAAGAACTTGTAAGTATTTATAGGATGGCTTTTTTGTCTAGAGTAGTATATACTATAATGTCTTACTTGTTAAGAAATAATATTGTTGCACTGTAGAGACATTATTTTTTCACCAATTTAATAAATGAATAAAATTAAATCACAAGACATCAAGAAACAAGAGCATGAAATGTCACAATGTTGTTGAATTGTCTTAAAAAAACCTTAACTTATGCCCTGTGGTCACTACCATATTCATAATGAGGTTTTCTACCTACAAACCCAGGCAGACGCCCTACAAGAAGTGGCAGTGAAGTACCTAGGAGTGAGCTGTGCGGGGAGTCGAGGAGTGGTGCGAGCTGAACATGTGAGTCGAGACGAGGCTGGGCTTAGGGAACTTCTGAGGACTGGATACTTGAGGGCCGCTATCAACCTTACTGCTGTGCTTATTAGTGCCGCTGGACAAGGTTAGTACATAGATGTAAGTTAGCATAAATAGTAATAGCAATCATAAATTCCAGAATTTGATCCCTATTAGCAACATTATCAAATGGTGTAATATGTATTATTATGCATGTGTTTTTTTTTTTCACAATCGTTGGGTTTGATTCCTAGCTAGGTATATTGATTTACTAGCGGCCCGGCCCAGCTTCGCCCGGGTACAAATATATTTCTGTACAATAATATGTATGTATTATACATATAAACCTTCCTCTTGAATCACTCTATCTATTAAAAATAACCGCATCAAAATCCGTTGCGTAGTTTTAAAGATTTAAGCATACAAAGGGACATAGGGACAGAGAAAGCGACTTTGTTTTATACTATGTAGTGATTAAAAATCTAAGTATGCAGTTAAAGTTTTTTTTTAACGTTGTTGAATGCCGCCGGGCAACTAAGTTGATCACTTGCATCGCTGACATCTCAGCGACATGTCAGCTACCATCTCACGCGGTAAAATGTTCTCGACACGATTCTTTACTTTTGGTCAAGTGGGTTGTGTCGAACTGTGTCGGTGCTTTGCGTCGACGGATTTAGTGTGCAGTGCTCTTTAGTAATAGTTTATTGTATTCCACTACTTAACCTAAGCACATCAACGGGCGGAGTGTGAAATTGTGGGGCCCTGGGCTATACGACTCAGAGCCCTTCTAATTATTCAACTGTTATTGCGTAAAGCTGTTTTACAGAATTATCTAGGTTTACTGCAAAGAAAAATAGTACAGTAAAATGTGTTATTTATTTTAATAAAATTACCCATTCATTCCTAAAGATTTAGCGCTGTTTTATAATGGTAAAATGAACATATTAAAAAAGTTATATCTGGGCCTTTTGTATCCACAGGGCCCTGGGCTGCAGCCCCAAAAAGAATCACGTTTTCTTTACTTACATTTTAATTTGCCATTTCATTAAATTACGAATATTTTGTCCCCTCCTACTTTAATTCATATTTCAGCCTAATGTATTCGAAATTCGAACACAGCATTAAGAGCGTATACACCTTGCGCGCAAAGTCAACTATAGGTATTTCTTCGTTAATTTCACGCACACATAAGCGACCAAAGCTGTGTGCGTAGAGCTGCCGCGTCGGCTCGCTATACAATCGGCTCAAACAACTTTGATCCGTGCGCTTCAAATATTCAATTGAAATGTAACTGTAATATAATATCATAAAAATATTTTATTTGCATTATAAGTAGACAAATATTACTGTGCAAGCAAAGAATAATACAAATTTTGGATACTAATCATATTTTCGTTATTATTACATTGTTAAGTTGCATTCAAATCAGTGTTCAATCAGTAGACACTACGGACGATTTATTAACCATTTCGTGTTCGAACACATAAATAGTGTTAGGGGCCTTACAACCTCTTACAATTACGAAATATATTTAATTTTATATTACAATACATAACATAATTTAGCCTCGGAATTACATCCCATTATATTACCTGAAACATAATTTATACTCACTACAAAATCATTGTAGGTAATAAAAATAATTAAATATTTTACTACCAAAGTACTAAGATGTGGTAATCGCAGTCCGCGCGTGGCTATTTTTATTACGCACGGCAAAAATCGACTGCAGCTAGGCCGGAGCGACGAGCGATACGTCCTCCCTCTAGAAGGCCTTGCGGCGGTCTGATTTGAGCCACGTCGGACAGCGTGTTTTATAGTGGTTTTTAAAATATTTGTAGAAAACATGAAAACTAATTTTGTTGAAATATAAAAATCGTAATTTATTGATAAGATGTTCTTCTATTATAATATGCAATTGCTATAAAAAATTATGTACGATAAGTTCGTGAAAAAAAATATGTTCTTGACGAGAGTTTCTGAATAATTTCGCATTGTTTAAATATTTATTTTTCAGGAACTAAACACAAAAAGATTATTTTTCTCAGCAAAATCCCTCCATAGGGGTCTTATTAGTCTGATAATATTTTTATTTTCATCTTATATTTAGTGGTTAAGGATATCTTAAGCTTCTAAATTGCCATTTAAAGCCTAAATAACGAAATTTGTGTTCAGTAATCCGTATAGTACTCACAAATTATCCATCAATCTATAATGTTTTCCACCAAAATCCCTAGATGACAACCTTTTCTAAAATAAGTACTAATTATTTTTCCTTTAAATTCTTTATTGGTGGCTATTAACTCGTTTGAAAAGTCCTGTTTTTAAGCCAAAAGGCGCGCACAGGGTATAAACGCTCTTAACAAAGAACCGTTTTACGATTCATCTACGAACTATTTCGAATTTATTTCTAAAGACGAAAGAAAGTATTATCGAATGTTTACATTTTTCAAGTGTTTATTTTAGGCCCCAACCCGTCGACTGGTTGCGGCCCTTTCAAGATAAATAATAATTATTTATGTAATCACAATGTAACAGGCTTTTCGAGGGTTTATATAGATCACTTGGAAAATTATTATACCGCGATCTAAATCGATTCTGGTGACATCTGTTGGTGCAATTAATGTACTACATAAATGTCAACTATATTGTGGGTAGTTGAATGATTTAAAAAAAAACATGCAATACCTTTTCATGACATGACATTTATAATGACTATTTGTGGGTAATACGAAAAAATGTATATATCATTTTTGACACAAAACTTGCAAGTATGGCTTAGACCTTTGTCTTTCCGTCAGGATAAATAGAAAAAAAATCAATAAAACTTGCAATGATTTTTATTAGTATTAATTTATAACGTGTTTTAAAATGATGTATTTGTTTGAATTATTTTAACTGAGCTGCATGGAAATATAAAAAGAGTGTTGTAATGAAGGATTGAGTGAAATTGTTACGTGTTATCAATCAGCTGTTCTGTATAATCATATATATATTATGAAATAATACGTAGTATTTTGAACAGGCTAATGTGATAAATGTGACACTTAAAATTTAATTTCTAAAAATACTACAAGAAAGAGTTAAATATTATCAAGTCCAACTTTGTTTGGTTTTAAATATTTACTACAGTGTCACCACCGCAATGTCTATTTCTCCCGCCAAACAGCAGTGTAAATGCACTGTTGTGTTTTTAGTGAAGCACATTGTCGCCAGATAAACTACTGGACATATTGAGACTTAAAATCTTATGTCTCAGGATGGAGAGCGAAGTGGAATTTCTATACAATTTCGTTCGGCTCTGTATGTTTTGTGATTTAAAATAAACAAAGAGACTGCTAACAGCATAAGATAAAAATAACGAGTATCTGAATTTTCCGTCGTAGTATATCTGGTTGCCATGTTAATACTAAATTCGATCTCAGCGCCCTCATTAAAAACTGACTCTATTTTACCAAGTATATTTTTAAAGTTTGTTTTGTTTTTCAAATAAATAAAAGAAAAAAGAAAAAAAGTTACTATGTATGTGACTGTTGGTATTTATTGTTACTCTTTTTTGCGGAGCTATAATTTTACAAAAACCTAAACTAGGTGTGGGTCGCATGCATCGGCCTACCAAGCACACGCCTCGCTCCCTTCAGCTGTGGCTCACCAGGTTCGCTCTGATGCTGAGGATCAAACTACACGAACCCTTGGCGAGGGAGGCGGAACCATTCGGAGACTGCTCCAAGCCTGATTTGTTTTATCAGGTTAGTGTTTAAGGTGGACAAGGGTGGATCCAGCTTTTACGCCAGGGGGGATCATATAGTTCATGTCAGAACACTGGGTCCCATTTCAATACTCCAATTCGTAATAATGACTTTTTAAAGTTTGTTATAGGCGTGATTTGTGAACACACACATACTTTTTTACTTTATTTATCGACATACAATGAATTAAATGTGCTTATTAATGTTACAAACAAGATAATTAATACATTTTATCAACCTGGGGCCAGTCCAGCGGGGGTCATGACCCCCTTGACCTCCCCCCTGGACCCGCCCTTGAAGGTTGATTGAGGGAGAATTGTGGTGTACGGGTTATAACTATTAGATTTAGTTTTAACAAACTGTTTAATGACTGCCTCGGTGGCGTAGTTGTACTAAGGTGCGGTTACAAAGCTGAGGACTCGGGTTCGTTTCGGTTCGGTTGGCAAAGTGATATTGGATTTTTCTATTCATTATCAGCCCAGAGTTAGGAAATTATGCCCGATATGGCGATAGGCTTGCCACTTCTCACATCGTGGGACGGAACATACAAGGCGAAATGTGGGTGCCCTGGCACCTCTGCCTACCTCTTCTGGGAAAAAGGTGTGAGTTTATATATGTATGTAACTTTGTAATTCACATATTACATACACAAACAAAGACCCAATACGAGTATAACCCATAAAAAGAAATTCTAAGAACTAGGTGCTTATTTAACATTGTGAGTCTAATTATGTCGATAACAAGTGGAACAAATACAACAGAAACATGAATTTTTCGTAACATCCTATAATGAGTCGAAGTCCGATTGACAATTATATACATACATAAACTAATGCCTATTTCCCAGAAGGGGTAGGCAGAGGTGCCTTACACATTTCGTTTGTAAGTTCCATCTCACGATAAGATAGGGAGCGAGCCTAACGCCATATCAGGCACAAATTCCTGACCCCGGGTTAAATATAAAAATCCAACATCACTTTTTCAATCCGGGATTCGTACTCGTAACTGTACCGCAGTACAACTACACCACCAAGGCAGTCAGGCATGTCTAATGTGTTCCTTTGGTCTACGAAAAGGATTCGTATATAAATCCTGAGAGGGCAATATAAAGATTTTCTAAATTTTTGTTCCTGAATATTGGTTTTGGAAATAAATAGTCACAAATTTATTTCAGTTTTATCCGGACATATACGAGAATCGAACTGCCTCTCTGGTACCTTTCTCGTTGAGACTGCTACTCGCCGAGCTACCAGGGCATCTCGGCAAACCCGAGGAGGCTGTCGACAGATTGTATGCCATTCTAGATGTTATACATACGGTAAGTAAAAAATATTTATAAGTAAGCGATACGACCGCTCATGAACAGTAGCAAAATCAAACAACACCTTGAATTACAAAGCAATGCTTGACAATCCACTGCGCTCGCCATCCTGAGACATAAGATGTAAAGTCTCAATATGTCCAGTAGTTACTCTGGCTACAATGTCCTTCAATTCGAAATATAATAGTGCATTTAAACTGCTGTTTGGCGGGAGAAAAAGACATTGCGGTTGTATCCACCCAGTCACACATGAGAGACCTGCAATGTCCCAAGTTCAATTAATTTTATTCGCTGTTATGTCGTTTTGGATGCCATTAAATATGTTTTTTTATTTATAGATGCTGTCGAACCTTCGCGAGGGTAAGACTGAAGATGGCACCGGTACAATATCGGAGCAGGATAAAACCGAGTCGATACGGCTGTGGACCGGCCGGCAGACTAGAGTCATGCATTCTATTGTCAACTGCGCCCTCGCTATGAAGGTAAGTGTGAAGTATGAAACTCGATTCTTAAGTAGGGTAATTTAGATTAAGTTTTCGAATCTGTACTAATATTATAAAGCTGCAGAGTTTGTTTGTTTGTTTGAACGCGCTAATCTCTGGAACAACAACTGGTTCGATTTAAATGATTCTTTCAGTGTTGGGTAGTCCATTTATCGAGGAAGGCTATATATCATCACACTATGACCTATAGGAGGAAAGCAGTGATATTTCTAACAAATACGAGGAAATTTTGTTCGTTTTTCGTCGTCCGATTGGTCGATATTCTAAACTGATAGTCAGAATTAAACTTTGCACCCAGGCGGAGACGGGCCCGACCGCTAGTTTGAAATAAAACACAAGTTCCTCAACGTTGGAAATTGTATCCGATATTAATAATGTTGAAATAAATAGCAATCACAATTTTAAAAAAATAATACAAATATTTGTAATAATGTTCTGATTTATAATATTTGACCTGTGCAACTTTATAATTATGAAAAAATATTCAATGGCAAAGGAGAATGCTCATTTTGAAACTTAGTTTCGATGCGAATATTGTTGTGCCTCGATGGAGCCTACTTTGTACGGAAAAATATATGTATATTTTCAATAAATATAAGCATAAGTCTGACGTTTTTGGAGAAATAAACTTGAAGTTCATTTTTTTTTTGTTGTCTTCGGCTGTGTGAAAAAAAGTAAAATGTGATGATCTTATCAATAATTACTTTATTTTATAAAAAAAAACTTACGCCCGGGATAAAACAGGAAAACGTTTAAGGACAATTTTTTCGAAGTTGTATATCAGCTGTTGCAAAGGCCCTGTAGTGGATCCTATATGGAGTCTGGAGTATACCGGGTATATCTAGACTGCTACCGAAAACGAAGCTGGGTGGTAGTTTTAGTGGCTTCAGACACAATGCAACTAAATTTAGTGCAAAATATTATGGTGATTTTGTTTTTTTTTCTATCGTTGTATTAGGGTTGTAAATACATCGTTTTTTCTTAACTAATAGTGCATACCCTTTTATTTTTTAAAACGCTAACGTACGCAAGAACTTTAATTATTATTTTAGCAAAAACTATGGATTTACCATCCAAACTCGACGATATTTAAAAAAAAAGTCGCTGTTTTTGTGCGATTTTTTTCATTGCATTGTGTTTGTAGTCATTAAAACTACCACCCAGCTTTGTTTTCGGTAGCAGTCTTGATATACCCGGTAGAATAAATACCATGTATTGACTGGTCATAAGAGCGATTGTCATAAGCGCCATATATGCTCTTGATTTAAAATAGGCCCTATTTCAATGACATTAGGCTGCTTTATTGCTTGAAATCCGAAAAGCCACAATACGGCTTCCGAGACAGTTGCAGGCATAGCCTCCATGATCAATAAACCAATTTACCGTCCCCAGGACTACCGGCACGCCTCCAATCTCCTGCGTACCCTGCAGGAACTCGCGCCCACGCCGGTGCAGCGGCGCGCGTGTGCGAGCGCGCAGTGCCGCGCGTGGCTGTGCGCGGGACACGTGCGCGCCGCCGTGGAATGCTTACACGCGGCGAGGGATGTTAGGCAACATATGTTAGTATACTGTGTTACTAGATATTTGAACTTTTTGTCATTGGTTAAAACTTTATGGCAATTCAAAGTTTAGGGAACCGATAAAGTATGTGATTTTTTTAAATATACCCGAGACATAAGTCGGAACATCAGAGTTTTATAAGAAATTTTGTAATTTTATTGATATATTTTATTTTATAGTTCTATTCTCTTTAGCTTTAGTTATTACAATTTAGAATGGAAGAATTTTGGATTAAGACAGCAAAGGTAAACTTATTTAAAAAAAATACACTCACAGCCTCCGTGGCGCAGTTGGTTAGACGCCGCCTGTGAAACAAGAGACCGTGGGTTCAAGAAATCGCTTTTAGTGATAAGACCGCCCATTGTACATAATTATGTAAGATTATCCTGTAAATTGTGTGTTATCTTGGTGAACAATAAAGCATAATTTAATTTGTTTCCAGATGCCCAACTCCTGACGTGCGCGAGTACGTGGACCTGGGCCTCATAGACATCGCGCACGGCAAGTATCAAGACGCGTACAATAACTTCGCCAGGGCGGCTGATCAGGAGCCCACTAATATCATGGTATGTGTGCTTAGAAATTCACTAAATTGACTATAAGTATAGTGCAAAGCTTCATAGTTGGTTAAAAGCCGGTTTTGAGATGTTAGGCCGCGTGTTCGATCACTGTACCAAGACAAATGTATGTATGTATAATGATATGAGCCCTTAATAAAATCAAAATATTCTTTGTTCAAATTGTCCTCCACAAGATCTTTGAAATCGTTAATCACTGCTTCGAAACGTTTTGTAACTTTCAATAAGAAACTTAACAAGAAACTCCTTTAGAAACGCCAAGCCATATCCAGCTTGGCACAAAAGAGTCTGTTTTTAATGTGGCCGCTGAGATCGAATTCAATATGAATATGGCAACCCAATATACTACGACGGAAAATGTTTACATACTTGTTATTTTTATTTATTAATAGTCTCTGCCCATATTAAATCACAGAACAAACAAAATTCGCACTAAAATGTGTATAAATGCTTCCTTATAAAATTATTCGACGCTATGCCATTTTTAGTAGTGTTGCCGTAATTGATTTTATATGCCAAATATCACCGCATCGTTCTATTTTTTACCAAGTTATAATTAAACAATTATGAAATTATAAGTGTTGATTTTCAGGTAGCGAACAACCTGTCAGTCTGTTTGCTGTACATGGGCAGACTGAAAGAGGCTATAGCGGTCCTCCAGAAAGCTATAAACTCAGACCCAGAGAGAGGTCTCAACGAGAGTCTTCTAGTAAACCTATGCACGCTGTACGAACTGGAATCATCCAAGACAAACGAGAAGAAGTTAAATCTTCTACGGATGCTGTGCAAGTATAAAAGTGATACCATACCTAATGTTATTGAGTGTTTGAAGCTTAGTTAAAAATATAGAACAAAAAGAATAATTTAGTTTACTGTTGGTCTTTCATATATGTGAGGCCGCCTGGGAAGGTTGCAATGTCTATTACTCCCAAACAGCAGTGTAAATGAATTATTGCGTTGCGGTTTGAAGGACTTTGTAGCCAGAGTAACTGGACGTTTTGAGACTTGACATCTTATGTCTCAGGATGGCGAGCGCAGTGGAATACCAAGCATTATTTTGTAATTCGTGGTGTTTCGATTTACTATTGTCCATGAGCGGTCGTAACGCTTACCATCAATGAATGGCATACTCCTTTCGCCAATAATTGTAAAAACTTAACATTTATTGCAATAATAAAAAAATAGTGCAATTTATATTTGTTTTCGATAGGTAGTTGAATGCTATTATTGAAAAAAAAACTATGCTACCAACAATACTTCTATGTATTACTACTTAATATAAGAATGAGGACCTTGTTTACCTTAATTTCGAAATGGGTTTATATTATAAGTATCCTCTGTGTATTTTTTACTTAAAACAAACATGATTTTAATATTCCATATTGTTATATATAATCCTAATTTATATTTATATATAGTTAATGTAAATATGTTATTTGTATATTATGTTTTAATACGTGAATAAATTATATGGAACAATTTTTTATTTTAATGAGTGAAAAAATTTTCGTTGAATTAAGACTTAAGAATAAGAGATTAAATTAACACTTATCATTATAGGTAATTTAACATTATTATCAGGAAGAGGCAAAAAAATTAAACTACAATTTAAGATAAGAATTAGTTGATATAATTATCGAAAATTACCATCCAAACTATTTTTTTTACTTCATAATATTTTCATAGTTTTTGGAACCGATTTGCACAATTCATTACAAATATAAAACTATACCAAAACAATGGACGTGCAGTGTGTAAAAAAATATTACATCATGTAATACAGCTAGTGTTGAGTAGGACATACAAGAGGCAGTACATTTGTCCCGTACATGACGTCAAAATGTAAGAGCGGCTCAACTTTTTAATTTGTATTACTTCATATTTGGTGTACTACTTGGTCTGTAATGTCATTTCATTGACGTGAGCCATGAAGCAAAGTTATGAGCCATAAATAAGCGTCAGTACGACTCACTTCAATTGAAGTGGAACATTGTACTGGCTCAGTACAAAAATGAGGCTACTCTTACAAACTCTTTTTCAAGTCATGTCCTACCCAACACTAAATACAGCCGATTTGCGTGTAAATTCGTCATGTTGGTATGCCTGACCAATCAAAAAACGGGATTTGGATGCCAAGGCCGTGGATGCACTGTTAACGGACAATTTTCATCGGTTAAAATTTTCGGTTCGGCGTTTGATCCCTGCAAAGCATTGAAGCAAATGTTTGTCTGTGGCTCACGAATAAATGTACTATGGTATGATTGCAAAGCTGTGGTCTGGGTACAAATCCCATGTTGGGAAAACTCATATTGGACTTTTCTATTCATTATCAGCTCGGAGTCAGGATTTTTGCCCCGATATGGCTCGCCCCCTATTACATCGTGAAAAGGAAAATACACAGTGAAACGTGGGTGACCTGGTTTTACCACTGCCTACCTCTTTTGGAAAAGGCATGAGTTTATGTACTGTCGAGTAGGTACACTATGTACGAATATATTATTTGCCATCCAGAGACCATTATTCTTTTACGACATTAGAGTCAAGACTTGATACGACATAAATTCGAATATTTTAAAACATTGGAATTTATGTCTTATTCTCACTAGACAAGTTTGAATATCCTATGGTGAAAAATCCCTTACCATTTCGTCTCGCTCTGCGCTGGCCTTGAGCTGGCAAAGAGATTGACTGGAATTAGAAATACCCATCAGTTACATTGGATTGTTCAACGACAAATGAAGTAGGGGCAATTTGAATGGGAATAATACCGGTGTTATACTTAGTATAATGGGATATCTTTCAAATCCAAAATCCCGTGTCTTAGCTATTCGTTGTTTGCTATCAATAAAACCACAGAACAAATTGACACGCAAAAAAGTGCATATTGTAAAGCTACATACGGTAAATTACAAACGAGAAACAAATCGCTGTCAACGAATTATTTTTACTCCGCACACTTACAGATCTATCAATTCTATTGACGAAATATACGTAAAATGGTGCACGAAAATAATTTTATTTCTGATATTGAATTTTATTTACTGTCATTTGTTGCTCAAATATACTGATTGGCAATTATAGTTTTCGATATACGGTTGATCGACAAAATTATGCAGGCTTCTGAAGTTATTACTTCAGTTTTTGAATAATCGTTCGGGTGGAAGGAGTACAAGCTATGAAACAAGAGATCTTGGGAGTTACTAGTTCGGTTATCTCAAACTGTAGTGGCCTGTTGGTAATAGACCAGGCGCTTCTGTCATCACGTTCATTGAGGTCGCAGGAGCAGACCCCAAGGCACGCGCTGTCTTAATAGTCATGTATGTATTGATAGTCAATCACCATACCATTAGATCGGTGAAGGAAAACATCGTGACGAAACCTGTTTAATAGTGATTAGTAAGATTGTTTTTTTTTTTGTATTTGAGTCCGCTAACCCATTCAAGGCCAGCGTGGTGGGCCACATGAACCCATCTCAAATGTACTCTTGATTATAGAGGAGGCCCGTGCCCTGCAAAGGCACAAATATGGGATGATACGGATTCTGTGTGCAATACTGTCACAAAAACTTTTTTGTCAGATATTGAAAATCATGAGTGACCTGGTGGTAGGCTCGTCCCATATAACATATAGGGACGGAAAAAAACTAATCATTTAATGCAACCCAGCCTTCTCTTTTGGGAATACATTCATGAGCCAAAGTCATGTCGCTAAAGAAATTGGAAAATTTGGCAAATAAGCCACAAAGGTCGACAATACTCAACATAAATAACAGATAAACTGTATGAGCTCCAATGTTACTCACAGTAAATACATTGCCAAAAATATGTCCAACATTTGCACCAGTTTACGCCAAAATGTATTCATCAAATACTGACCAACCTTGCCTCAAAATTAAGCCCTATTTATTAGCTCATTTAAAAATGTGAAATAAAACGCTGGGTACTAGAAGACTAGATTCTATACATTCAAGTTGTTAGGCCATTTCCATAGATCTGTAAATGCGAAGTATCATTAGGAACATGAATAATTTTCCATTAAACATTTTGAATGAAAGAAAAATTGTTCTACACTTGTCATTATAGAAAAGTTTACTTATTGCTTTCGTGGACTGTACAAAATATAGTCTCATTTTAAACGATACATATTGTTAATGCAGTTTTTGTTTGACTAGAAAATATATTTATGTACCCAAAGGTAGTAACCGCCATATCATAATATGACATAGCTTAGCGCCCAAACTATTAAATTATCGCAAGATACCAGTGTCTTACGTAAAATTGAGATTAATGGAAACATAGATTTGTATCTACACTTTTCAATTAAATATTCGATAAAGGCTGTGATAGTTAAGACAGTAGAGCTTAAAATACGTTTCTACTGTTCAAAAATTTGTCTCTAAAAACCTGGCATCCTACCCACGAAATTAAAATCACTAATAACACCTATTAAAATTTGCACCATAAACAATGCAACACTCAAGGGACCCGAACTAGTAAATCAAAAACTGCATTTTATAAACATATACTGTGAACACACGAGAACACCAAACCTGAAACTCAATTATATTACTGATCTGAACTTCATTGCTTATGGACGAATACACTAATATCTAACCCCTTCCAGTTAAATTTAATGAGGCCTAACTAAGACTAATGAAGAATATGTCATTAGGACTTCTTCTAGTCTTAGCATGCTTAACGTTTGATGTCAACCTGCCATTTAATTCCCAATTATCTGGCCGCACCCTTATTTGAAATTAGATTGCTTCCTTTGGCCAGTAGGTATCACAATCACAGCATGCATCACTTCAATAGTTCTGTACAATATACTTATAGCTAGAACTTGATATTCGATTCACATTAAATTTTTCTAAATGGTACGAAATTTTATAGGCTCCAACATTTTACAACGACCGTATTATTTACCACTTGTGCATCCAAATACGCATGCAAAATGCACAAGAAAAATCTCAATTATCGATACTTCTGACTTATAATAGCAATGATACTTGATACTGGAAGGAGTGACAAAGTTACAAGTTCAGACCGCGAATAAAGCGTGCTCCGTAACCCCGATACACAAGTACCTAATACACAACCATTACTCGCATACCCATACAGAAAAGAACATATTTCAAACATTGTTTTCGAATTGTTCTTATTTACAATCAGCTTCTATGCCTAGTTTTTGCTGGAGATGAAAATTTAAACCTTGCATTCGGCGAAGCGAAAACTCGACGAAATTACAGCATCAATTGTAAAATTGGAGAATTTTTATTATAATTTCAGGATTTAAAGAAACAACTAGGTATTACAGCGACAATTTATTTAAAAAATATTGTACTCGATGTACAGTGATGTCATTAATGGATATAACACTAATAATAGCGTGAAAACATGGGTTCGTTTTCGGATTGATCCGACCATCACGAGAGTTCGTGATATGAGCTACATATGCAATTTTTTTCAATGACTTTTTGCTACAATGCCAAGGAATATAGTTTTATAGACCGCGAGTGCCAAATGCCAATATCGAGAGATGAAACATTTATTATACAAAAAACATTCGCATATTGCTTACTACAGTGCAAAATCTTTTAAATTTTCATCCCAAACATTTGATTGATTATTGGTTATGTAACTATACTAATTCAGTGACTGCATAAAATTTTATAGGGAGTACAATTTCTAAGACAAAATTACAAAGAAAAGACATGTAATCTATGCATATACAAATGGCAAGCGAGACTGGCTTCACGGTACATTTTCACATTAAAATACCATCTCCTAATAAATCTTACACATGACTATCCAAGCTTATGACTTGCCAATGAATGGCGTTGACACTTCCACTGCGGTATATTTATAGACACGAGTCGGGTCGAAAGGACCGATACAACAGTGGGTACTTAGTCATATAATTTGGATCGCTGTCGTGATGTTACCAACTGTAACAGCATTCTAACGACTAATAAAAGGCGATTGTATCTCGTCGCTATCGTTACGCCAAACTGAATTAATAAATTGTTCTTCATGCTTTGTTAAACAATTTATTAATATCTGGTTATTTCAATCGAGCTATGACGTGATTTATTACAGTAATTGTTGCATTAATTATGTAAATTTAATTACAGCCGTTAATTATCTAAATACCTCGGTATTTCTCAGGGATTAATACGAAAAACATGCGATTTTCATATTAATTGAATGATCCCTCGCGGCCTTTTCGACCCGCAACCGCAGCGTGTGTTTAAAGCATTTCTAATGTCACAGCGCCGTTTAAAATCTCTACCAATTTAAAATTATGTACCAGACGCACAATAACGGCAACCAGTCTTTTTTTTTAATGATTTACTAAAGAAACATTTTGTTAGACCCAATTGTCTGCCCAATCGTGAGGTAGCATTGTTATTTAAGACGTTTTTGTGCAATGAATGCAGCACCAATGGGGTTGATGGTTGGTAAAAAATCAAGCCGTAAATTAAAAAAAATCAATACAATGCAATATGATTAACCATTTCAGGACAATAGCCAGGAATTATTACAAATTCCCTCCTAGACACTTTCCAATATTATTCTACACCATAGATTTTCTTGCTAATTGCATACCAAAATAAGCCAAATTAAAAATACAGTTCATCTTGACTTGATTTTTACCAACAATCATGCTGTTTAAAGGAACACGTCAAAAAATCTAATCAACTAAACACTACAGTTTTTCTATAAACGGAACACAAACAAAATACTGATTTGATCAATTGTAAAAAGAAAGCAAATACCTTCGGATCATATTTAAATACTTGATCAATTAACCCTATATATACATAAGGAATTTTACATGGCTTATGTATCACTGTGGAAAATATTACATTTTATATTTTTGACTGGCAGACAGGGATATCAGATTGTCCACACATTATCTCCTCAGAAACTGGCTTGTCACTGGTCACTGTCCTAACTAACTATTGAGCCTGATCTAATGATAAATGAGTATTGACAATGATAAGCATCATCATTAAATGTTCAGCACTTAATTCTTAAAATGTACTTTACTAAAATAATCACACAGAGCTGCCTCAGCCTGTTTGTCTAACTTAAACCTTTTTGGTGCAGTTTTGCCTTCATGTCAATTTGCATATAGCAATATATTTACAAAAAATACTCAATAACTCTAATGTTAATCATTTGCTACTTATTGCTAAGCCTCAAAATATATCCGATGGAAACTATTAATGTATAACTATACATTTGTCAATTGTGTCAGAAGCTGCGAGCTCATAATTATAATCCATACTCCGTATGGAGACAGATAATTTTTCATTGCAAATAGACAGCAAATCCATAAGTACAAAAGTCTATTACTGTTACAGAGCTCACTCATTGTCACAACATGGCAAACATTCTGTTGCAAAAATATTTTTTAAAGTCCAAAACTGACACCAAAAAGTAATACAAAAGTTTCTTATTGCATGTTTCACTTAAAGGCATAATAAGTCATGATTTCAGCACTGTGATGTTGAAATAAATAAGTCCGCTTAACACTACTCAAGTCCGGAAGATAGTTCACAACCGATTGCGACGGTTCCTTATAGCCCTAAGGCGCGCTCGGCGCATCTTCGCGGATTATATATCACCATTTTGGCTAATCCCGATCCTCTTGATGAATTCCTCTTGCAGCATCACCGTCTTGATCATGTTTGGATGCGTTCCATATGTGATTGTCTGATCAGGGGTTGAACAGTACTGTTGAGTTCCATCTGTGAGGATGACCTGACCGTTACTCAATGATGCGGTTGTGTCAACCGAGTTCCAGTATGTTTCACTAGGTGAGGTGTTGTTCACGCCCGGCGGAGGAGCGGCCGGCGCTCCCGTGTACCTGAAGTAGGGATTCTTCAGGTCTAGAGTGTTTGATGAAGAGATATTTGTTCCTTCTAAATTCACTTCCATTGTTACATCGTAACTCTGTCTCTTATTTGCGAGTAGTAATACTCTACCAGTTAATGCTTGCCCTTGTTTTGCGAAAATGGGTGTTTCTAGCAAGCAGCGGACTTGGTACCAATGTGTCAGGGGCTCTGTGGGAGCTGTTGACAACCATATATGCTGTGTAGCACCGGCGAATAAAACATCAAACCAGAAAGCAAGACCGTGGCATGTTCCAGACTGTGTCAGTTCAAATCTGAAAGGTACTTCAATCCGATGCAAGTCTGTTTCGTGTGCATTGAGAAAATCTACCACATGTCTGACTGATCTTGCCATGCAAATACGGACATCAAATGTGTCTACAATAGGTTGTCTGAAATATTCCTTCATTGCTGCAGTACGTAATGCACTCAGGTCTACTCCATGAAAACAGGTTTGGTACCAAAAATTAGCTTTGTTATATTGCTCCATAAATAAGGCATCATCTGTGAATGGTGCTATATGCAGATCACCTCTCGTTGGATACATGTTACCGTTTGGCTTCATCCACTTCTTAGCATGTAGATATGTCTCTAACATACGCTCATTATATAACATATAACCCATTGGCTCGGATATGATAATGTCTACACTCTCGGGCAGCTCAATCTCTTCAATCTTGCCCGCTATGACTGTGATGCGGTCATGAAGCCCGTTGGCTCTGACTAGTGCTTGGGCGTGATGCGCCATGTTACTCGCCTCCACTGCGTACACTTTCCGCGCCCCAGCCTGCGCCGCGAAGAACGACAGGATCCCTGATCCAGCCCCCACGTCCAAAACCACCTTATTTTTGAAATCGTTCACATTAGATAGTATGGCGCGCTGATACGTGCTCGTCCTCACATAATCCTGCATCATGTTTTGCTGTTGGCTCAGGTAACCGTAGAACTGGAAATATTGCATCGCAGAGGAGTCCTCCGTGCGCACCGTGAACACCGACGAGGAGCGCCCCGCCTTGATCTTACTGACGAGCAGATGGAAGTTCTGGCACTCAGCGTCAGACGCGAACTTGAAGAACAACGTTTCATTGTCAATAGTGAAGATGTACGATTGGCCGGCCACGCGGGAACACTCGCTCTGGCTGTGCACCGGGAACTCTAGCACCTCCTGCGCGAGCACTGGGTCCGCACGTATCACTTTCACACTCAACCCCTGCGGATCGTAGTCCACGTTTACATTTGTAGGAAAATTGAACCGAGGCGTCAACGCGCCATCACAGTTGACGGTCGACACCGTCACCGCGCGAAACGTGTTCGCCATTTTCGTTAACTTTTCGTTGGGACGCGGCTGTTGTGTTAATTCCACGCGTGTTATTCCAAACAAAGAAAAATGCCGTTGAGAAGTTTATCTATGAGGCCGGCGTAAAATCGATCACTCACAAACTTCCTCCCTCTTTTTGTCTATGATAAGCAGCGTGCTACGGCGCGATAACTTTTTAAAAATGTGGTGTCCTTCAAAAGAAAAGTCAAAGGAACTCCAGCACGATAATTTTCATCTGAAGTTACTATTTTTGTCAATCACGTAAATTCATGCGTAAATTGCTTCTAACCGTAGTTTAAACATATTTCTATATACGTTTTATTGTGAATTATCCAACAAAACTTGATTTTTTTCATAACTTCGAATTTTGTAACAGATTATTTTTCCTAACCTTGTAATTCTAGCTAACCTTATGTTTATTGAAATTGCTTTATGAGCTAAGATCAGTAAACAAGATTTATGAGTTAGTAAGTCATAATTAATTTGCCGCTTATTTGGAGAATTTCAAAGTTTCTGGTTTTGTTAAATTGACCAAAACTTAACATTAGTATTTCACATTAAACCCCACATTCAAGATTCCATTGACAAGTGAATAAAAAAGTGTCAATTGTCAATTGTGATTTGTCAAAAACATGCTCATTTTAGGTTGATTTTAGGATATAACCTATAGTACTTGTACAAAAAATTGTACTTTGCGTGTTTTATAAGTGAAAAAATGAGTAAAAAATTGCATAATTTGAAATGGGAAACTGTAGCATTGGAGGGCTTCCCAGCTTCAGTAACAGACAACCTCCAGGGCTTTGTTGGTTTAGAAGAATGTACCGATTACGGTATGGATAAGGATAACAAAAAGCCGAAAAAGGTAGAATTTCGTTTATTTTCTAGTACAAATCATTCTCTATAAAAAATATACTCAATTCTAGTTTATCTAAATTGTTGCGAGAAAATAATATTCTCTGTCTACTTTAGCCAAAGTCGTATTTTAGCAGTTGTTCACTATAGAGTGTTATTTTATGGATTATATTCGTAAATTAGACTGAAGATTGCGTTAATTAATTAGTATTTTCCTTAAATTCTGAACAATTTAAGAAAATCAGATTGAATAATATATATTTGATGTGAGCGGCTTACAACAGATTCTTTTAGAAATTCCATGGAGAAAAATATTTTTATCAGTAGATTTCTTGTGTTCAAAAATACGATTTTAAAATTGGCATAACCTAAGCATGTACTCTTTTCTTTTTTCAGAAAAAAGATAAAGAAATTCTAAAGAAACGCAAACATACAGATGATGAAGTTTCAAAAATTCCCAACAAAAAAGTTAAACTATCAAATGGATTTGTAGTTGAATCATGTCCTAAATTAAATCCATCCAAAAGTAATGAAATAAATGAAACTAATAAAAATAAGAAGACTAAGAATAAAAAACAAAAAGAGAATAAAAATGCTACAAATAGCAAAAATAATAAAAAAAATAAAACAAAATTAGGAGAAGATATAAGTCAAGTGCAGTCAGATTTAACACCGGAAGACATGCTGACATGGGCTGAATTCAAATTACCAGAGACTATATTAAAAGCATTGATGGAAATGGGTTTCAAAAAACCCACCAAGATTCAGGAGTTGACTTTACCCGCAGCCATCCATGGTAATTGGTTTAAATTATTTGATATAAAAAAACTAGTTTACTACTAGTATATTTTAGTTACTTGTATTGAAAACAATATGCAATTTGCCTATGTTTAAAATGTTGTTTTATACAAGTAGACGAGGCTAAGCTCTACTCCACTGATTTCTTATGCTGGCCTGAGAAAAAAAATACTGGATCATTTACTTTTAGCTTGCATTATTTTGCTTGATTTTCATCTACTATTGTTACAAAGTCTGCTAATTTCCCCCTTTATTCATAAGGACTTAACCTAATTTGAATGTCATTAATATGAGAATTTATATTGTACACAATATAAATAAAAATAATGTGTAAAAAAAAACTACTTTTTAAAGGTCGCCGAGATATCCTAGGCGCTGCTGAGACTGGTAGTGGTAAGACACTGGCATTTGGCCTGCCAATACTGTCGGGAATCTTAAAACTTAAAGAAAAAGCAGAGGCCAAAGGACTGGATGTCTATGATATACCATACAAAAAAACATCAAACAAAAAGAAAAATGTGGAACAGCCAGTTGTAAAAGATGTTAAGAACAAGAAACAAAAGAAAGTTAAAGAAGAAGACAAAAAAGCTGACATAACCAAAAAAGACGAACAAAACCAGGCAAAAGAGTCATCAGAAGATGGATATGCCAGTGGTGATGACTCAAATGATGAAGAAGGTGAACAAACGGAAAATAAAGGCGATGAAAGTGATGAATATTTAGAAGAAATAGAAGTACCATTAAGAAAAAAGAAAGATATTACAGAAGAAGAGGAAAGTTCTGATGATGAGAATTACACACATTTATCAGACATGCTAGATTCAGATGATTTAGCTGAAACAAGTGATGAATCCATCGGTGAAGAGGATGATGAAGTTCCAGATAGTGGTGAAGGAAATGAGGAAATTGATGATGAATCAGAGAATGATGATGGGAGTGAGACAAGTGATCACAATGAGAGTGAGACTGGTGATCAAGATGCAGGAGATGAAGAAACAGCTGGCGATGAAGATGAAGCAGAATCTGATGTTGATGAAAGTGAACAAACAGGAAATAAGGATGGTGAGTTAGTAAATGCATATATATTTTTTTGTTGCTATATAATAATAATAATAATAAATGGATATGGAGAAAAATGCAGTTAGAGTAGTATACTTTAAAAAGTATGCATATTAATAATAAGTAACTGGGGAAATGTGGTAATTGCAAGTATTTATTTACATACATACATAAATTCGCGTCTCTGTCCCAGAAGGGTAGGCAGAGGTGCAACCTGGAAACCCAAATTTCGCCTTGTATGGTCTGTCCTACGATATGATAGGGGCGAGGCTATCGAGCAAAATTCCAGACACAGGGTCAATAATTAAAAGAAAAATCCAATAATACTTTGCCCAACTTGGGATTCAAACTTGACACCTCAGCTTTGTGACTGTACCTTAATACAACTTTGCCACTGAGGCAATAATTTTACTAAATAAAAAAGTATGTACTTACATGTGTTTAAGCCAACACAAACAATACTAGTTGAAATATAAAAAAAAGTACAGATTTGTCAACTAAAGGTTTGTACTTCTTATAATAAAATAATTAAAAATAATATTCACAGGTATAGGACTGGTGAAAATGATGGATAACATAGAAATACCAGCGCATGCTCTAGTGAAGACTGGGAAACCTCTATACGCTCTCATTCTCACACCAACAAGAGAACTCGCCATACAGATTAGCAGACATATTATCGCTGCAGCTAAATATACAGGTAAGATATTCATTGAACAGAAGAATATACAGGGTATATCAAAACTGCTATTGTAAACGAAGCCGGTTGGTAGTTTTAGTGACTGCAAACACAATGCAACCAAAAAGTTCTATAAAAAATGCGACAATTTACTTTTTCCTATTGTCGTATTTGGGTGGTAAATCCATAGTCTATCCATATAATTAACATGGCAACTCCATGTACTACGACGAAAAAGTTTAGATACTTGTTATTTTTATTTATTGTTGTTAATAGTCTCGTTATTTATTTTAAATCACAAAACAAACAGAATCGTACGAAAGTGTATAGAAATCTGGATCGGCCCATATACGTCCCACTGCAGGGCACGGGCCTACTCTACAATCGAGAGTACGATTGAGAGTGGTTAGGCCATATAGTCCACCACGCTGGGCTAGTGCGGGTTCAATTTATTAAAATAGATATTTTTTTTTGTTAATAGGTATAAGGGTAGCAACAATAGTGGGTGGCATGGCGGCGGTGAAACAAGAGCGGGTGCTTCGCTCCGGGCCGGAGATCGTGGTGGCCACTCCAGGCCGCCTGTGGGAACTCATCAACCAAGGACAACCGCACCTTCAGCAACTTACTTCTGTAAAGTATGTTAATTTCATTCTTATGTCTTGTTTTTTATTGCTATAAATGGTGACACGAGCATGCCGTTTGCCTCATGGTAAGCGATATGGCCACTTATGAACAGTAGCAAACCCAAACATCTTGAATTACATAGCTACACTTGGCATTCCATTGTGTTCGCCATCATTCGTCCAGTAGTTACTCTGGCTACAATGTCTTTCAATCCGAAATACAACAGTACTTTTAAACTGCTGATTGTATCCGGATGGCCTCTCATACATGAGACCAGTTAACTTATTTATTTATTTAATTTCTTATTGTTATTAAGTAATTTATAAATAGGTAAATTAAAGTAAAAAAATAATATAAATAACACTAAATATACAAAATATTTTGTATAAAGAAATTTAAGTTCCATGTGTATTGACTTGTCATAAGAGCTCTTCAATTGCCTACATTCCATTCCATTCCGTTCCATTCCATTCCATTATTTATTTTAATTATTACCAACCACTTTGGTCGTCAGATTCTTAGCGATAGACGAGACAGACCGTATGGTTGAGCGCGGCCACTTCGAAGAGTTGCAGCCGCTTTTGGAGAGACTCAACGCGGACGAGGCGAGGCGCGGCGCGAGACAGAACTTCGTGTTCTCAGCCACTCTCACCATGGTGCACGATCTGCCAGCTCATATGAGGGGGAAGAAGGTATTGTATTATAGGGGTAGGAGGGGGGGAAGTAAACTGCCTCGGTGGCGTAGTTGTACTGCGCTACGGTTACAAAGCTTGAGTCTCGGGTTCGAATCTCGGGTTGGGCAAAGTGTTATTTGAATTTTCTAATCATTATCAGCCCAGAGTCAGAAATTTGTGCCCGATATGGCGATAGGCTCGCGATCTATTACATCGTTGGACGGAACATACAGGGCGAAATGTGGGTGTAATGGCACCTCTGCCTACCCCTTCTGGGAAAAACGCGGGAGTTTATGTATGTATGTATGTAAATTTCATTCCGCACGCGTAGATATTACATTAATTGTCACTGAAAAATATTATCCATACTACTTTATAGTTCTACTATTCACCACTAGATGGCGATATTACACAACGTCATACAACCCTCCTCTCTTTGATCGCAGGTAACGAAACGAGGCAAGATAATAAACAGAAAGATCGAGAAGATGACTGCTAAACAGAAGATAGACAGACTTATCAAGATGATTGGAATGACTGATCCCAAAGTGGTGGACATCACTGCACAGAACTTGGGTAAGTAGAATGATCATTGAAAGTGGGATTTAAGCGTAACTCCTGGCCAAGGGCAATTTTAACAACCGTGGGGTACATTGAGAAGGATAGGCCATAGTTCACCCCACTGGCCTAATACAGGTTGATGACCTATCCATTTTTTTTTATATATTATGTTTTTATTATGGTTATTGTAAGGTATGTATTTATTTGTCCAGGCACTGCAGAGACATTGACTGAGAGCAGAATAACATGTTCCTTGGCCGATAAGGACCCGTATGTATACTACATATTGAAGAGGCATCCCGGAAGGACTATTATATTCTGCAACTCTATTGGAAGTGTTAAACGGTAATTAATCCTTTGATTTTAGGTTATTGATAAAAAACTGTTTGAGAAAATTACCATATCAAATGCTATAGTGCTTAGTGACCGGCTGTAAAAAAGAGTGACTTTTTTTATTTTTTTTATCCATGGAATGGCGAGACGAGCATACCGTTCGCCTGATGGTAAGCGATACGACCGCTCATGAACAGTAGCAATACCAAACAACACCTGGAATTACAAGCGATGCTTGGCATTCCACTTTCAAACATCCTGAGACAAAAGATGTTAATCCTTAATATGTCCAGTAGTTACTCTGGCCACAATGCCTTCAAACCGAAACACAACAGTGCATTAACACTGCTGTTTGGCGGGAGATATAGACATTGCGGTGGTACCTACCCAGGCGGCCTCTCACATATGAGAGACCTACCACCAGTGACTGCTCGACCCCCCATCTTTGATGATTGCCGGATGCCCAATAACTTCTTCCTATCCTGTTTACTTTCTGCTCTCCTCTCGATTTGATGGGACAATAACACCTGTATGGATTTTGGAAGTTAAGAGGTGGCAATGATCACTTACCATAAAGTAATCTGTATGCTCGTTTGCCGGAACTATTGAATAAAAACATCCAGAAAAAATTGTTTCTGGTCTTAAAGTGTGATGCCAAAAATCCTTCATCACTTTAGTTTTTTTTAATGCCAATTATAGTAGTTAAAGATACTCCAACAAATTGTAGTGATCAGAAACAAAGCTCTTAAAATTGAATATTATAATTTATTTTAGGTTGGCGCAATTGCTTACGACGTTGAAGTGTCAACCATTACCACTACACGCAAATATGCAACAGCGACAACGGTTGAAGAATCTTGAAAGGTACAAATTACATAATTGTATTTTTATAAATTCTTACTAATAAGGAAAATGAGTGTTAGTATTACTTTATAATATCTTGATAAATGTACCATCCAACACAAAAATAATCAATTTGAACCAGTAAGTAGCTCTTGAGATTAGAGGTAACAAACAAACTTACTAACTTTATTTTTATTTACAGTTGCACAAGTTTTTAAGTTATAATTATTATCCAGAAAAGAAATAATATAGATATTTCGTCTTACACATAGAGTAAAGAAGCGGCCATAAATTCTAGAGCAACGCGTCTTAGAGTAATCTGGACAATGGATTATTTTTTTGTGTGCACATTATAGGTCATACGTTTAAGACGTGACCACAGACTACATAGAAAGAACCTTGTATGATCCATTGTCCTGATTGGTCAGTTGGCCTCGTACTTACCGCTCTTTATGCGTAAGACGAAATACTATAATGTGTTTTCACCTTTACTGTTGCTGCATTCATGATTATAACCTGTTTTGTTTTAATAAAATAAAAAAAACGCGTTCATGAATAAAAAAAAACATTAGGTGTAATAATACGTTAGGATAATGTTTATGTCATATTAATTAATACACAACAAAAAAATACTGATAATATAAAAATACTGATAATAAATGATAATCAATCACCACGCACTAAAACGGTGAAGGAAAACATCGTGAGGAAACCTGCATACCATAGCGATTCATAAGAATTTCTATGGGATGTAAGTCCGCCAACACGCACTAGGCCAGCGTGGTGGACTATATGGCCTAACCACTCTCAATCGTACTCTCGATTGTAGAGGAGGCCCGTGCCCTGCAGTGGGACGTATATGGGCTGATACAGATACAGAAAAAAATACTGCAACTACATACAATACAAATAATAAGTTCAATGCACTACGATTTTATTTTCTTCCCATTTAAGTTGAGAATGATGATCACAAAGACAGTCTATTGAAAATATTAAAAAAAAATCTAAATGCTAATAGCCGCGTACTGACTAGCCGTGGAGCCTCGCGCGGCAGCCTCAGACGTTTGCTGCGGGACGGTTGCCTCGCGAGGCAGCCTCGATGTGTACATTTTTTGGATCGAGGCAGCCTCGCGCGGCATGGCCGAGCCAGTTTTGCTCAAGAGAAGTTTTGAGGGAGTACGTTCGGAAAGCTACCGCCAGCACTGTCATTCTAATAATTTTACGGCTTGTAAAGTAAAGAAAACGGAAACCTAAACGTTTTTGGATGAAACTATTATACCAAAACAGATTAGATTTTTTTCTTCAAGTCAGCTATTGGAATGTTCATTTTCTAACTTATTCTCCGTGCATCTTCTCTTAATCCTCTATTAGTATAATCGGGACATTGCGCATCCCAAAGTCTTCTATATTCACGATCACCGTATAGTTGTATTAATTTAAGACACTGTTCTTTATCCTTGGCGCTAACCTGCGACGAACAAGCGAGGCGAAACACAACCGTCTTGATTGAGCGCGGCAAACGTACCGAGGCGCCTTTGAGCATGGACAAAAACCGACAACGCTCGGCTCGGGCCGCGGCACGCTCGGGCGAGGCGGCGTGTGCGCTTGCCTCGGGCGAGGCACGTCCCGACTAGCCGAGCATTTGCTTCGCGCGGCAGGCCTCGCGAGGCTGCTCGGCCAGTCAGTACGCGGCTAATGATAAGCATTTATTATTTTTACTTTAGAATTTGTTATTTTCATATAAGCGACTGATATTGTCTTTTGAGAATATATTTTTTAAATCCAAATATACCCTTAGATTCCGCGACTCCCCCCACGGCGTCCTGGTGGCCACAGACGTGGCGGCGCGCGGGCTGGACGTGCCGCGCGTGGAGCACGTGCTGCACTACCACGTGCCGCGCACCGCTGAGAACTACGTGCACCGCAGCGGACGCACCGCACGAGCCTCTAATGACGGACTCACCGTACTCATCATGGAACCTGGTGAAGCGCATCTGTACGCCAAGCTGTGCAGGACTTTGAATAAGAGTGAGTTGTTTAACACACTAAACTATCATCATCATCTTAGGCACAGGAAGTCCACTGCTGAACATAGACTTCCCGCAAAAGATCTCCACATCGACCTGAAGCGGCCTGCAACTTTAGCCAGGTCGTCCGTCCACCTTCAAAGCGAATGTCCAATATTTCGCTTGCCTGAACTTGGCCTCCACTCCACTAAACTATTCATATTATCATTATTTAGTGTTGGAATACCATAAATATTAGCATTATTTGGTGTTTGAATAAATAGCAATAGCAATCACAAATAGCAAGTGAATTCGATAATAACATTTCACAAATTATATAAATAAGTTAAATTTTGCGATTTGCGATTGCGATCCACAAAGCCCGTCGGCTTATATTTTTATACAATCTCGTGTAATCTATGAAGAATTGAGTTTTTTACGAATTGAATTGAATGAAATGAAGAAACTGAACAGTCAAATTTGTGTGTGGAATTTTAGATGGGTAAAATGGTTAGAATATATGGTCAGTTATTTTGGTTAGTAACTGCTTTTGGCGGGAGAAACATACATTGCGGCTGTATCTACCCAGGCGGCCTCTCACATATGAGAAACCTACCAGTAAGCTAATGCATAATCAAGATTGAAGATTCTAAGGAGACTTTTACATGTACAATATTGAATTCCTTTTTTACGCAAGTTAAAGCATTAAACAGTAAAACCAAGCTGGAAGACAATTCTAATTCTTTCCAAAAGATTTCAAATGAATATTATTATTTGAACTACCTTTTACATGAGTCCTATTCATCCCCCACAGCCTCAGAGATTCCGACATTCCCAGTGTCTGCCACCAGTCTGGCCCCGATGAAGGAGGTAGTGAAGTTGGCCCGGGACCTGGACTCGTTGGAGCTGAAGCGACGCCGCGCCGCGCAGTCGGTCGGCTGGAGGGACAAGGCGGCCAGGGAGATGGACATCATCGTTGATGATGATGACTTGTATCCTTTACAACACCCAACATAACACCCAACAGTCACATACATAGTCCTGACTCCACACTAAGATCTAGTCTTGTGTCGGGTATCAGAAACTACGAGAGATGTTTCGGTCTCACAAACACCCAGACTCGGAAGAAATATTTGTGGGCCGCACAAACATTTTTCTCGGTGCGGGGATCGAACCTCATACAGGGTATATTAAGAGTGTTACCGAAAAAGAAGCCAGGTGGTAGCTTTAGTGAGTGCAGACACAATGCAACTAAATTTTACGTAAAAAATTGTGACAAAGGACCTGGACAGCTTCTGCCTAGTTACTTTTTATCATGTACAAAAACAAAGCAATAATTGAATGAATATAAAAAATCAACTATTAATTTAAGAATATGTCATATTTCTGTAGAAGTTTAGGGAGTAATATAAAGTTTAATAAGATTTTGCATTGATTGATGACCCATTTCCGCCATTGTTGGCCCCGCATAAACGTTTCGTTCGCAGTAAAGCAAGTGTAGGAAAAAAATAAGAACTTTGTCTAAAATATTCCTAAAAATAATCTATAAGTAGGTAATAGGCCATAATAACTAACAATACTAAATATACATAAAGCAATGTTTGTAGTATATACTTGCACATATATTCTTCCCATTTTTACACAATTTCATTGCAACAACTAAACGCTGCAGTAAAATACTTGACACTTGTCAGTTGCTTGACAGGAACCATGCTTTGTTTATTTGTTTACATTGTGACACAATTAAAAACGTCTCGGTGTATATTTTGTGTAACTTATAAAATATTAGTTCCTTTAAATTCCAAATTCGATGATAAAGCATTTATGTAAACGTATTCTTATTAGATTCAATAAATTGACGGATAACCTACAAAACATAACCTGAAAATAAGATATGTTTTTGTAAATATCTAAAAACCCTGAACTTCATAGGCTTTGTAACTTTTCTGTATTAATCTTGGAACAAACCTTACCCCAACAATGCAAAACTAATTGATGTAGACGAGATTCGAAGTACTAGGCACAGCGCCATACAAAATCTGGCCATGTCCTTTCTTTTGTTATTTTTTTTCTATCGGCTTATTAGGGTGGTAAATACATAGTTTTTTTCTTAAATAATAGTGTACAATAAAATAAAAGGATTATTTTGAAACACGCTAGGGTATGCAAGGCTTTAAATTATTATTTTAGCAGAAACTATGGATTTACCACCCAAACACGACGATAATTTAAAAATAAGAAAATAAAATAGGCAAGACGAATTATTTTAAAATCATGTTTTATAACATAGATACACATTTATTATATACGAAATAATCTATATTTCAAGAATTAACAAAGGTTTAACACAGTTTTAAGCCATTTTTCTAATAATCTTTCAATAGTGCACAGAAAAAGCTAGTAAGTGTCATGGCGTCCGTTATAACGTCACCACTAGGTAAACATGTCATTGTGTCTATGCGCAGCGAAGAAAGTTAACGAAACAAATCATATTTCGTTTGATAAAAATGAATTCTAAAGTCTATAAGTGGTTCCGGTAAAGTTAACATTCCACATTTCTAAAGAAATTGGTAATGTTTACGGCAGGTTTACATAGGCGTGACGTCATGCGTCGTGGCTAGCGTTTCTGTCAAAATGGCCGATTCCTATATTTTATACTTTAATTTTATTGAAAATCTTGTTAATCTCCAATTCTTAACTCCAATAACTGGGATTTATTTAGCTCGCTATTTGCTCGGCATGCTGGGGACTTCACTCGCAATGATCTATCAGCTGAAACCTGTGCCGAGATTATGTCGGACACTTTTACATATTGCGCAGACATTACCATCGGTCGAGGTTCCATCACTAACACTCGGAGGTGCGATTGGTGGAATGACTTACTGGTCCAACTACGTCGGACTTTTCGCAGAGCGCGTAGGCGTTTCAACGGGCTTAAGAGACGTTGTGTCACAGGGGAAGCAATTACATCTGCTTTAAATAAACTGAGAGTTGCCAGATCACATTATAAAGCGGCCGTCCAAAAATCGAAAGGTAATTTGTTGCGTAAAATTGTGACCCGGTTAGATAGTGAGGGTCCGTGGTCTCCTTTATACCATGAATTCAAAGCGAATAGGTCAATCAATTTGGCTTATATTGAGAATTTAAAAATTGACAACAGCTTCACTACTGGTATTGAGGAGACAACGGAGGCTCTGTTACAATCGTTAATTCCGGATGATAATATTGAAAATGATACAGAATATCATAAGCAGATTAGGATGTGGGCCTTGGAGGTACCGAACTCTTCCGATTCAAATCTCGCGTCGTCTCATGAATTTAGCGAAATTGTACGAGTTTTGCCCCTAAACAAGGCTTCCGGTGACGATAAAATAACTAATAAAATGATTAAAGAAGCGTGTAAATCGGCCGGCGATGCATTACTTACTGTTTATAACAGATGTATTGCTGAAGGGGTATTTCCGCGGGTATGGCGTACCGGTTTCATTCGTATAATACCCAAGTGTGGCGATAAATCTCCACATGATCCTAAGTCGTATAGACCTATTACACTCTTACCGTCTCTAGGTAAACTTTTAGAACGTCTTATCGTCCCTCGATTGCTACCGGGTGGACCAAAGTTTCACGAAAAACAGTTCGGATTTACGACGGGTAAGTCAACTATCGACGCGGCAATATCGGTTAGAAGAGCTGTAAGTACATCGGCGCGCAAATATGTACTCGGTATTTTCCTGGACATATCCGGTGCTTTCGACAACGCTTGGTGGCCGATGCTGCTTCTTAAGTTGAAATTACGAGGTTGCTTTAAAAATATATATTCACTTATTTACTCGTATTTCTCGCACGGAACAACAAAACTTAAACTTGGACACTATGCTGTGTCGAAACCACTTACGATGGGCTGTCCACAAGGTTCGGTCTTAGGTCCTTATTTGTGGAATTTAGGGTTCGACGATTTTCTTGCAATTCCCTTGCCGTCTGGGTGTTCTTTGACCGGATATGCGGACGACGGCCTCTTGCTTATAGAGTCAAATAGTAGGTCGGGATTAGAAATTATGTCGGACGCGTGTTTAAAACTAATATGTGCTTGGGGCCATCGAAATCGCTTAACCTTTGCACCACAAAAAACTTTCCAATTACTTCTGAAAGGAACTTTAAAATCACAGCCGCGAATTAAATTTAATAATATCAATGTCAAAAAAAAGGAATCGGTTTGTTATCTTGGTTTAATTTTAGAAAAGAATTTTTCCTTTCTTGAACATATTAAGAACGTCGGGGAAAAGTCGAAAAGGAACTTTTTTGCTTTGACAAGAATATCAAAATCAACGTGGGGGCTATCTTTCAATACACTAAAAATCATCTATGGAGCAACTTACTTAGGATGTATCTGTTATGGATCTCCCGTATGGGCTGATAGGGCTACTATCGGTGCTGTGCGAAGAAAACTGCTCCAGAGCCAACGTTTGGCGTTGATATTCTTGTGCAAGGCATATAGAACTGTTAGTACAGAAGCTTTGCCTGTCCTAGCGGGTGTACTTCCAGTCGACCTGGAGGTGCAACGTCGCGCCCGCGATGTATTACTCTAATAGAGAGAATATGGATAAAAGTTTTTTCACCGCACGTGAACTTTTAAGAGTTGACAGATTATTTAAACCGGTTTCAGTGGTATATAGCGAACTCTTAGATGAATGGCAAAATAGATGGGAGGTATCTTTGAAGGGCCGGCATCTATACCAATTTTTTCCTTGCGTACGTGATCGTTTAACAAAGACATGGCTAGATGTCGATTATTGCGTATCACAATTTCTCACGGGCCATGGTAACTTTAAGTCTAAACTATACTCTTTTAAGCTTGTTGCGTCGCCTGCGTGTCCATGTTCTACACCTAATTGCGAGTATGAGCAGTCCGCGCATCATATACTTTGGGAGTGTAGTCTTTGGCATAATGAGCGTAAAACCATGCTAGATAGTATGCAAATATCATCTGGAGTTGTATACTACATGGACCTTGTAGAGACTAGAAAGAACTTCCGTGCTTTCCGGCGTTTTTGCCATACCTATTACTGGAATCAAGCATAACAGTTCACATAATAGGTCCCATCTAAATGTAATAATAATTTGATCCGTGGTGCTTTACAGCTGGCTTCTCCGGCTGTAAAAGTCTTTTTTGGGAGGTTATTACCTCTTCAGTTCAATGTTTTGTCACCCGCTTTGCACGGAGGGAAGTGGACAATAATTTATTTCCAACTCCTCCTATTAATTTAACTTTCTGATTAATTTCGTTGCGGGTTAAAGACAAGTTAGACATTCCCGGAGACTCGCCGAGCTTCAATGCTCGGTGTCATTACTTTGCGTGCCACTGTTGATCCTGGCTCACAGGAGTTACAGTGGTGGGTGTGAGGGCGGGACAGTAATCTCCAATTCTGGATTAAAACTAAAACAACGTTTTAAATCCTTCTAATATGTTTTTCCCCCTTACATCATAAAATATTTGATATTTTGATACTGTCGTCACGCCTATTGTCGCGTTTCTTTGCGAAATTTTTAGTTACGTTGTTTTTGTAGTTACTAAAACTACCACCTGGCTTCGTTTTCGGTAGCAGTCTTGATATACCCGGTATATTTTTTAACGTATGATAATATATCATCTCTGGTGTTTTTTTTCCTTCACTCCCCCACCAGACCAGTAAAGCAGGTAGACCCGGCCATAGACAAGGCGATCCAGGCGAAGAAGAAGCAACTGCACTACATGCTTTCCCGACCCATGTTCCCCAAGGGATTCTCCTTCAAGTACCCCACGCTGAACGACCCCTTCGCATTGAATCAACCAGAGGAAAAAGCTTTAGACGTATGTACAGCCAATCTATTCATACTTTACTCATTTTTAATCAAAATCAAAATATTCTTATTCAAATAGTCTTTCACAAGATCTTTTGAATCGTCCTTTTCTGCTACCACCGCTTCGGAACGTGTTGTAGCTGTGAAGAAGAAGCGGCGCAAGAAACTCCCTCAGCAACACGAACTGTCTTCATTTTTTATTTCTTTTTCTTTCGTTTTTTTTTTTATATCGCCATTTACATATAAATGATTCATGTCACAAGTTACAATAATGTCAGTTTGATGCAAAACATGATAAATTTATTCCCAAGCACTTTTATCTTCCACATAATCTGAAATTCTATAATATGCCTTTTTACACAGCTTAGCTTTTATTACTTTTTTAAACTTATTAATTGGAAGTTCTCTTAAACTGTTGGAAGCTTTTTAAAGAAGGGTACACTTTGACCCATAAAATAATTATTTATCTTGTGGGAGTCGAGTAACGTGTGAGGCAAGATTATGTGTGTTCCTAGTGTTCTTACTATGCATGTCACAATTACGCTTAAAATTGAGTTATATTTTTACGAACATATAATAAATTTTCATAAATATATTGAGATGCAACAGTAAGAATATCTACTTCTTTAAACTTTTCTCTCAATGAAACTCTTGGACCAAGTTGATAAATGGCCCTAACAGCTCTTTTTTTGTAAAATAAAAATTTAACCAATTTAAATAAAGAAACGGGGTTTTACAATTTTCTATTTAATTTAATCATGTTACCTCTGTTAAATATTTACAAAAATATATTACATTCATACATAAACGCCACGCTCGTGTTTCATAAGCGTAGGCAGAGGCTATGGATCTCCATTTTGCTCGTTACCGACATAAAATATATTACAAATGACAATATAGTAAAACAAATAGAGTCGCAGGCAAATGCTAGTTTAAAAATACATAAAACTATTTGTCTATTTGTTCTATCTATTTTATACTTGGGCCAGTCCACAAATTCCTGATAAGTATTTGGTACATATCTGACAGATTAAACATAAAATTCGGTTGCAAAAATTCTCAATTTTGAATTTTGTCTTACAAATAAGTACAAGATAGCTATCGGAGACTATTTTGTCTCGCCCTCACACCCACCACTGTAACTCCTGTAAGCCAGGATCAACAAGCATTGAAGCTCGGCGAGTCTCTGGGACTGTCTAACTTGTCTTTAACCCGCAACGAAATTAATCAGAAAGTTAAATTAACAGGAGCTGGAAATAAATTATTGTCCACTTCCCTCCGTGCAAAGTGGGTGACAAAACATTGAACTAAAGAGGTAAATAACCTCGCAAAAATATCAGTAAAACTGGCCTTTATAATCGTTATTAAATCTAACCTATTATTTCACAGGTAATGAAGAGAGCTATAGAATCAGAGCAATTAAGAAGGAAAAGCGAAAAAGTAAAAACGAACCGCTGTTGAAGTTACAGAAAACTATAAGGAAAAATAAGAGAAACAAACCAACTATATCATAATAAATCATTTATATACAATGGCGTTGTTTAATTTATATAAATTAGAAATGCATTGTTTTATTATAAATTATGTGTAAATCTAACAGCTATTTAATGTGACTGTTGGGTGTGAGACCCATAAATTATCATACAATTTATAATTCCTCATATACTTTATCGCTCAACGAATGGCGTTTTATAAGGTCCTTATAGAATTCAGCTGACTTTTTAGGTGTCCTTGTCCTGTTTGGATGCGTGAAGTCGACTTGGTAAAGTCCAAATCTTGAGGTATAACCCGACATCCATTCGAAATTGTCCATAAGAGTCCAAGCGGTGTACCCTGTGATGTTGATGCCATCCTCTTTGATTGCTAGGAGAACCTGAGTAAAGAAATATTTTGTTGATTTGATTGAAAAACTAAGGATAGGGTCTTCGGTATATTTGGAGTAAGGGCCGAAACTGCGTTAAGCGGGCGCGTGCACGGTTTCATACATGCGTGCTCCGTCGCGGGGATCCGCGCGGGCGTCCAGCACGGGGAGGCGCGTCCCGCACCCGCGCCGCGGAGCCCGCCTTCGTGCGTCGGAACCCGTCCCGGGGCACGCGCGGTACAGCGCGCGGTGTCCGCCAGCGGTAACATGACGGTGATGGCATAGGGTACCGAGACGTGGCCTCTCACTTTGGACTTCATTAGAAGGCTCAGTCACTCAACGAGCAATCGAGAGGGCTATGCTCGTTATTTCCCTACGAGATCGACTCAGAAATGAGGAGATCCGTAGGAGAATAAAGGTCACCGACATAGCGCAAAGGATTCTATAGATGATTCATAGCGAAAGGTTCTAGAGTGGAGGCCACGTACAGGCAAGCAAAATGTCGGACGCCCGCTTACAAGGTGGACGGATGACCTGGCTACATTTGCAGGAAGTCGCTGGATGCAGGCTGCTTCCAACAGGTCGATGCGGAGACCGTTGGGGGAGGCCGATGTTCAGCAGTGGACTTCCTGTGGCTGAGATGATGATGATGATGAATATACTTGAGCAAAAATAAATATTTTTTACTTAGCGCAATGTTATTGCCAGCGTTTCCGTTGGTGATATGACTGATACAGATTTTACCCTTAAGTTGTTGACCATCAAATATGGTTTCAGTTTTCGAAGATAATTCGCCATAAACCGGTATCGAAACTTTAAAGTATTTGTACAATGAGTTTTCATTTTTCTCTTAATTTACTGAACTTTACAACAAATTCTCCGCCTAGCAACCTAAATTCAATAAACAGCCTTCCTGGCTGTCGTTTTTTTTTGCTAGTCGTCGTTTTCCCATGTAATAATATATTAAGCTCTCCATCGACACGACTGTACATGCACACCTTTAAAATTGAACCAGCGACACTGCGTAAATCCGGTCTCCGCGACGGGTACCCGCGACGGGGACCGTCGCGGTCTCACGAAGCCCGCCCGCGTGTCCACGCGAGGAGACGCGCGATGGTTTTCAGTTTCGGCCCTAACAATAAGATGGCCGTGAAAATCACGCCATTATGTTAGATGCTTTCATAATTACGTTGAAATAAAAATACTAAAATAAACATTTAATTAGCTTCATGTAATATATTTTGCCTGAACTGTGATAAGAATTATTATCTTTTTTACTAAGCTTTCTTTCGTAATATAAACAAGCATTTTCAAAATGTATATAATATAATATACTGTAATGTAATAAATGATGTATATAATGTAGTAATCTAATGTATGTAATTGAATAAATAATACGTTTTATTGTCCTATTTTTTCCTTTACAGTAAACCTACAGATAGCGCGCGAGTTGAATGCAGAGCTTAGGAATGCGGTAGTGCTGTGACCTAATTTTATTTATGACCACAATAAGTATGTCGATAAATTTTAATATTGTTTTAACTTTAGTTTCACACTAGATTAACATAATTTAAAACAAACTAGGTAATAATTATCACACATTTGTAATAAGTGATAATTTTATACATCAAAATAAAATAAAACATATTATAAAACAAATAATTATTGTAAGATTCAGAAATTGCAAAAAAGCATTGTTTAAAGAAAATACCAAACTGTTGTTTTGCCTTTCTTCCTCACACATATCTAGGATCTCTTTTTCCATTTCTCGTGCTTGGCGATGAACGAAAACTCGTTTTTTTTTGTTACAGTACTTGATGGCATCGGATAAGTCATTATGAATGATTAAAAACAATAAAACTAATAACACGGATTGCAAATTGATTAATAACGCGATAACAGGGTAAGCGTACAATTAGCTAGGACAGCACATCACTAAATTGCTGGCATGCGAGGTGAGGCGTGCGGACGGCGGGGGGAAATGCTCCCGCTCTGCACCTCAGGCCCCGACTGCATTCAACTCGCGCGCTATCTGTAAATCACTCTGCAAAACAGTTTTGTGACACAATAACATTTAGTTGAATTATTGGTGGGCCTCTAAGTTCTAAGCACAGGGCCCTACAATTTGACGGAGTTACAGCATTTCAGTAACTCTCAGTTACCTATTGACTTTCTGTAACTCTCCATTGGAGATGTACTGGACCATAATTCACGGAAAACTTAACACGCTCTTCGTCCTGTCCATATATTTATTTCAATTGTTAATTAAGTTTCTGAAGATTACTTTACCTGTTCCAAATAATCTTTATAATAGTTGACGCGGGGTGTGTCATCCAAGGTATCGTCGCTGGCGTAACCATTCTCCGTGATAATGAACTTGAGGTCGCCATATTTTTCCCTCAACCAGCGGAGTTGACCACGCATGCCTTGTGGGTTCACCTGAAGGTAAAGTCTGTTTTTTTGACATACATACGAGGGGAGTTCAAAATATTCTCGGTATTGGAACTTTTTTGTTAGTAATAAGGGTTGTTTTCTATATGGTTATTTTATGACATTATCCAAGATGATAACCAGAAAATTTGGTCGGTATACCATCATTGGTTTTTTTACAAACGTTCTTTGAGTGCAACAAAACGTCTGACGCGGAAATTTCGACCGAAATCGGGCACCGCGTTGTTGTTAAATTCCTGACGGAATAAGGAAATACTATGGAAAACACCTACAAACTGATGGTGGCCGTGTACCTGGATTCCGCTCCTTCTTATCTACCACTCAAAAGTGGTCAAGTGAATTTATAAGGGGCAGAGAAAGCATTGAAAATAATATTCGATCAGATTGTCCTGTTTCGGCTTCCACGAATGAAAACGACAAAAAGGTTGAGAAACTTGTACTCGAAGATACTCAAATAAAAATTAATTCATTAGCGGAGATAACCAAGCTATCCGTTGATACCTTACATTCAACACTTCATCATTTTTTTTAATCTTTCAAAAGGCAGTGTAAGATGGTTGCCACGAATGCTCACACCACCGCACAAACAAGTGCGAATTGAATGTTGTGAAGAGATTTTGGAGCCTTGTAATGAACATTCTAAGTGTGTTTTCAGTCACATTATTACCAGCGATGAAAGCTGGGTTCGTCGCTATGACACTGACAGCAAACAGGAGTCAATGCAGTGGATTAAACAGGGTGTAGTACTTCCAAAGAAGTTCAAAGTCACGCAATCGATTGAAAAGCTCACGGTCACAGTATTCTCGGACTCGTAAGGGATTTGCTTAAAGAACATACATGAAAAGGCCAAAATATAACGACTGAAGCTTACGCACCACTATAAGCAATTTGAAGGAAGCAATTGGAGAAAAGAGGCGAAGAAAACGGACTGCGGATGACTTGCTCCTTCACGACAACGTGCCGGACGACACGGTCGGCGTGCGTTACCAAGGCTGCTATTCAGGAATATGGTTTTCAAGAGATCAATCATCCACCTTACATCCCAGACGTGGCATCTTGCGACTATTTTTTGTTTACGAATTTGAAAAAAGAGATTCCTGGAAAGCGGTTTTCCAACGATGAAGAGGTCAAGGCGGCGATAAACGATAATTTTTCAGAGATGAATGAAAGTTATTTTTCAGAGTGTATTAAAAAGATAATTTCGCGTTGAAAGAAGTGCATTGAGATTCTAGGTGACTATATAGAAAAATATAATTATTTCAGATTTTTGTACCTTTTATTTCATATTCAAACCGAGAATACCTTGAACTCCCCTCGTACATATCAAACGCCTTTTTCCCAGAAGGAGTAGGCAGATTTGCCAGGACACCTACATTTCGCCTTGTACGATCCGTCCCACGAAGTGATGGGTGGCGAGCCTATCGCCATATCGGGCACAAATTTCTGACTCTCGACTGATAATGAATAGAAAAATACAATATCACTTTGCTCATCCCGGAATTTGAACCCGAGCTTTGTAATCGTACCTTAGAACAACTAAGCCAACGAAGCAGGTGTTTGTTTGATCTTAAAATAATCTTTGGATTGTTTTTCTAGTCTATGGTAAGATCACTTTTTAGGCGTTGGAGACCTCTTTCTGGTCTGGGTGTTTATGAGATCGAAAAGTGTCTCGTAGTTCCTGATACCCACGACACAAGATTCGATCTTAGTGTGGAGTCAGGGCTCTGTATGTGATTGTTGGGTGTATTTTTTTTTTTTTATTGCAATGAATGGCGAGACGAGCAAGCCGTTCGCCTGATGGTAAGCGATACGACCGCTCATAAACAGTAGCAACATTCCACTGCGCTCGCCATCCTGAGACATAAGATGTTAAGTCTATTGAGACTTAACATCTTATGTCTCAGGATGGCGAGCGCAGTGGAATGTTATAGACTATGTCCAGTAGTTACTCTGGCTACAATGTCCTTCAATCCGAAACACAACAGTGCATTTACGCAGTGTTGTTTCACGGTAGAAATAGACATTGCGGTGGTACCGACCCAGATGGCCTCTCACATATGAGAGACCTACCACCAGTAAATTATGTATTTATTTATTATATAACTATGACGGGTAAAGAAACTAACGTAAAACCAGGACGAGGTGGTAGTAGTCCAGTCAGGGTGCTTCAAAAACTTGACGTCGATGTGTGGCGCATCGCCGAGGGGGTATGCACTTAATGTCTCACCCTCCGCAGCCTTACGCACCAGTCGACTTGTGTAGTGGTTGAATGCGTAGAAATCAAATGTTCCTGAAATGCAATTTGTTAAGATAGGATTCATAAATACCGCCATCTAGTGTCATGATGATGAATGATTAGCGGAATTGTGAGAAATTTAAAATTGAGTTATAATCAAGGAAGTATACATGTTTTAACTCATCTTGGGTCGCGGTTCTATGTGTGCGTATGCTTGTTCATTCTTTGTTGGTTCAAAAATACATTTTATTTAAATATAGTACCATTATTTTGTTTTCCCTATCTAAATGGAAAAAAAACCTGCTGTACTTCATTTTTGCTTCACCCAAAGGTAGACTGTTAGAGAATGTCCCTGGCATTAAGTCCGCCTGTATACTGTTTGGTATATAAAGTTAATAAAACATAAAATTAAAAAAAATAAAATATATATGATCATATCATTTAGCATCGTGGTTAAAGAGTCATCTTAAGCCGACCTTATCTACTAACGTAAACCTACGTATACGTACGTATCCTCGTACGTATTACTTAGAGAACCTCAAGAATATTATGATTAACCAACTTCGATACTTACAAGTGAATAGTAACGTCATCCAGCGACGACTAGTGAAACTATGTGGGGTACATTGGTGAAAATTTAAGATTAAATAGAGTAATTCGGCCCAAATATAGAAGGAAAATTATGGAAGAACTGACGCGAATATTTATCTCTAGTTAGTCTATCTGGTATATGAAGCAAGTTTTAGCTTACCTCTGACCAACTCGATTTCTTTTTTGCTAAACGGCGGTAAGATGGATTTGGTGAATCCCATCTTTTTACTGGTTTCAGCCAACGCTTTCTCCAGTGTTGGCGGCCATCCTCCTTCTTTGGAGTACACTGGGTGGGAATAACGCCCGGCCTGAAAATATTATACTTATAATAATGATCTAGATTATATGGGCCCGTCGAGGTATATACGTCCCTCTGCTAGGCACAGGCCTCCTCTACAATCGAGAGTATGGTTGAGAGGAGGGGAATATGAACATAGTGTTTTGTTTTAAACACGAAAGAAAAATATTTACCGAATTTAATTCAGTAACAAAATACTTTAGTTATATTTTGAAGTTATAATATATTCGTTACTAAGGCTCAATTGCACAAACTAACTTTGCCAATACCTTTGACCTTGAAACTGTCAATCCCATACATTCGCAAGGTCAAATACGTCTCAAATGTATGGCGCGATGACATTTTCAAAGGCAAAGGTATTGGCAAAGTTAGTTTGTGCAATTCAGCCTTAGATTTACGCGAATGTTACACATTGATATAAAACTATTAGTTACGGATTTTATCCCCCGTTCCACCCCAAGTCCGCGAAAGTCGTAAAGTAATCAAAACGTCAGGAAGATAAAAAAATTAAAATTTTAACCAAATCCGCGATATAATACGTAAATAATAATTTTATTTCAATCCATATTATATTGTTTTAAAGGAATATAACAAACGGAAGAAGTATATAAGTTTCAACTTACCATATACTCCCTAGCTAATTCAGCCACCTCCTCATATTCAGGGGAGAGTGGATCGTACCAAATCAGATGATTGGCCAGGGACACTTCACCTGAAAAGCCAAAGTACACACGGTACGTAAAAATATGGATTTGATTACGTCAAAAAACACAAAAAGACGGGATGATACTACAGGTAGGTACTGTAGCAATTCCATTAAATAGACTTTGAAAAATATTTGAAACATCGAAATTAATATTGAAGTTTAAAATGATGTTCTTGATAAGTAAGTTTTTGGCTAAGCAATGAATTTACGCGGTTTCAATTTTCACCTCGAACAAATTTCCGTGGATATGAAATGCCAAAGAATATTCTTTTCCTGATAACTATCTATACTTGTCAATAACCTTTCAATTCCAAATATGGTTTTACAGGTAACAGTGACCACTGTCCATCATAAGAAACTTCAATAATTAGATTTAAAGTATCATCACCACAAACCTACCATGGTACTTCGCCCTGAACTCCTTATCATAAACCCTGTAAGCCTTCGCATGAGCCAGCAGTATATTCTTGGAACACAAGTAAGTGCCGGTATTAGGGTTCAAGAATCCTGGAGCCAGGGCGCCAGTGTTGTACGCGGCATCGCACACGATCACGGGCTCGTTGATGGTGATCCAGGTCTTGACCCTGTCTCCGAAGAGGGTGTAGACCACGCGTGCGTAGTCCGCAAACCAATCGGCGATCAGGGGGTTAGTCCAGCCACCTGGAAAAATTGACAAGTTGGTAAGACGATGCTGAATGCAATTTGTATCAGGTATGGAAACCCAGCAGGGAATTTCTTGTATGGGAAATGGTAGAGTTTAAGGCTCCATTTATAAATTTTAAATTTTTCATAATAGAGTTGTTTGACTACTTTTGAGGTGATCTAATGTGCAGGTTTAGTTAAAATATATTTTGTTCTAGCAAATGGTAATTGTTCATAAATATAGAAAGAAAGAAAAGAAAAAAAACTCATTTATTAGCCACAAATAAAATGCAAACACACTCGTTTAACATAAATTTATATATATAGCTAACAACAAAAAGACAGTAAAAGGGAGTTTGTATGTCGCATAAATGAGACACGTAGGTGACCACTCAGCTTATTGTTGCACTGCGACGCAAGCCACAGCGCAACGCTGTAGTTACCTTGAGTGACATGCGAACGCCAGCTTACATACTAACATAAATTATACACGTTATTCCCCAATAACAACCATAAGATTAGGAAAAAATGAGTATCTTGGAGGCACTTACCCAAATCCTGAAGGCTCTGCGGCAGATCCCAATGATACAAAGTCACCATGGGCTTAATATTGTTCTCCAAAAGGCCATCGATGAGATTATTGTAGTAAGTCATTCCATCTTTGCTGATCTCATTTGTGAATCCATTAGGCAGCAGCCGAGTCCATGATATGGAGAACCGGTAGAAATGGATGCCCAGCTCGGTTGCCATCTCTATGTCCCTTCGCCAGAGGCGGTAGGAGTCGCAGGCTACATCGCCTGTGGCTTCTTCTGCGATCAAGTGCGGTGATTCGTGCACCAGCCTGTCCCATATGCTTTCAGCCTTGTCTGCAAGTAGCGAAAGTAATATCTTTAAAATGTACACATAACAGGCAGGGGCTACTTATTTTTAACCTTTTGACTTTTGTTAAACATTATTAAAAGACAATCAAAGGTTAGAGACTGCCCTGCCATCACACCCGCCACTGCAACTCCTGTAAGCCAGGATTATCTGTGGCACGAATTTTAATGACACCGAGCATTGAAGCCCAGCAGACAGCGAGTCTCCGGGAATGTCTAACTTGTCATTCACCCGCAACGAAATCAATCACACAGCTTGGATACATATTTCAAAATAAGAGTCAGATGTTTGCACCGTTAATGAGGTAGCCAGTGAAGCATCTCAAGAGGCTGTTAGGCCGAAAAACCTGTCATGATATGCAGGCAGTTTGAAGCTCAGTTGCATAAAGTCACTCTGACTATTTTTACTTTGAATACGGAATCTAAATACTTTTAACATTTAAAACGTATGCCATTAACATGGTTAAAGTTAGAATTATGGTTATAATTACTTATGCACCTGCACCTTACATATCTTTCTCCTCGCAAAACAACACTTGCAAATTTAAAATACTCTCCCTACCACTACAAGAAACAACCACTACAAATTATAATAAAAAATATTACCGCTGGCATTCCACCCGCCTTCCACCTGGTAGGCAGCTGATGCGGCTCCAAACTGGAACCCTGGGGGGAAGTCCAGGTCTTCCAAGCATGCTGCCGCGCTTATCAGGCTGTGGAAGTAATTTCTTTGATTAACTGCACTGTAATGGGTCCACGTCTCCTAATGAGGATTGGTTTATTTATTTATACGAAGTTTAATTTATTGGAATTCCATCTATTCTTATTTTTTGTGTATTCTTTTACAATACTACTTTGTGCCCGTCCACAGCCCTCCTTCCTTTGCTTCAAATTTGTATAATACAGTTGAGGGTAGTTAGTTAACATTTATCATCTCGTATGTGACTACTTCAGTCTTGTGCGCGCTTACGAACCGATAGCACGTGCTCTGCCGGAGCAGTGCTTTTTCGCGTAATTTTAATAAGTTAGTATAAAATCGTGTGAAAGTGGTTTTTGGTGCTTCAATATTATTGGAACAACTTCGGTGGCGGCCATCTGTGGGCGAAACTAGGTGAGTCGATTAAATATATTTTTATCTCGATATATTATTCCTTGTTTTATATATGTGTTTCGTTTTTGTTCAATTAGATTCTTACATTACTTTTTGACTTAGGATTGTTTCGTATTGATGTTTAGTGTTGGAGAGCCAATTCGAGGAAGGCTATTGGCAGTATAACTTCACACTATAACCAAAAGGAGCGGGAAAACAACGAAATCGTAGAAACGGTGAATAACAAATCTCGGGGAATTTTTGGTGTGAAGTATCCAATCCGCTGTAAAATATTTGCAAATACGCGAAGCTAAGCTGGGCCACAACATTATTATCTAATTCTTTTAAGACGTATTTAGGATGTTGTTACGAGAATTGAGTAAGGAATTTTAAGATGGTTTCGGCATGTAGAAAGGATAGATAAAAAGCGACTACCAAAGTAGGTAAATGAGGCGAGTTTGATTCGAAAAGTCGGTAAGGTTGATCAACGCCGTCGAATTTACCTCAGCCTCAAGGGTCAGGTTAAAAGTACTCTGAACCGACGTGAATGCACGAAGATTAATTATTAATGTGGATGAAGCGAAAGTAGTATGTCAGGATTGAGCAAATTGGATCTATAGTCTTTGCTTATCCTTATGGGATAAAAGCGTGGCGGTATTTTATTTCGTATGAGTTACTATAGCAATTCGTGCGGCCATGATTGCGATTCCTGCGACAAAAATGCATACCTAAATCTATATCAATGTTATACAAGATAAAACGTTCTACGAGTATGTGAAAAATGTGTCCCACCTAGGTGCGGTGCATGCACTGTACACGAATCAGTCAAAAACGCGTAAGTGCCATGAATTTCACGGCGCTTTCTACCTTTTGGCACAGAATACTAACAGAAGTCAAGCTTGCGTATGTACTTCACTTTTATAGCCACACTCACACAGCACACTACGCTCGGCGTTCGCGCAAGGGTTGTCAACTCTGGCTTATGCGAAAACACGTACGTATCGTTTGATTATTTTTTTAAATAAAATATATAAAACACAATAATAAAATAAATAAATTTTAATTGTATTTATGAAGTTATTGAGAATGTGTATGTCATTATTCTTCAAGTTTTTTTTTTGTTTTGTATAATATATGTTTTTGTTAATGATATTTACATAGTATTATTATAATCTAGTGTTTTATATACAAGTGTAATAACTTTTATTCATTTGTTCCAACTTTGCACAAAAAATATCATTATTTGCGTGCCCGAAGCGGGTGACACTCGCGCTCGCAGTGGTCTCGATTGGTTTCGAATATCGTGTCGGTGAACGCTGTCAATGTGTGCGTTGATTTAGCGCGCTTTGTATGAAGCTTGACTTCTGTTAGTTTAGTATTCTGTGCTTTTGGTCGCCAGAAAACTACATCCAGAAAGCGGTCTAGCGCTGCATGGTTACACTGCTTGGTTAGTCGTCATTTGTTTCACGCTGCAGCGATTTTGTTACAACTTTTACCAAAATCGAACAAGACATTTGTATGGGATAGCTTCTCTAGACGTAGTAATAATATCTCAATACTCAATAATATATTACAAGAATTTAGAGCGGCAACAGGGGGTACTTCGTCAAATTTATTTTGATTAATATACCTAGAGACACAATGAATAATAATTAATTTATGTATTTCGCAACGCAAACACGTTGCTTTAACAAAAACAATATAATTTGAATATTATTTGTTCAACTGTTACGAACTCCACAATGGGCTTCTAAACTACAATATCTTATCTAAATTATACAAAGGTATGGAATTTTATATTTTATTTTTATTTTATTTTTTATTTTTATTTATTAGGGAAAACAAACAATTGTATATTACAGAGTTGTACACAGGATAAAGTTATATTAACAATGAATAGGCAAATATACAATCAACAACATTTTCCACGGATAGATAAATAAGGATTACACATGTACAGGAGGCGTTAGGCGTATGTTTACATCTTATTTAAAACAAAAACTTAAAGTAAAACCAAAAAATAATAATAAAAAGTAAATTGCTTAATGAAATAAAAGAAAGAAACAAAACAACAAAGTATATAAATTATAAAATAGGAATATTATTTGCAGAGTAAAGTCTTTAAGTAATTAAATCTTATAAGTGCGTCAGTTCATTTGATGTGAGTATATTCACTTTTTGCCTCTTAAAGCTGTGCGTTGACAGAGAGAATATGTCGACATCCGTAAAGAGACTATTATAGGATTCAACTATCCGGCGTAGGGGTGAGCGCACACCAGCATTGGTCCTGCAAGAACCAGTTGCGAAGAGTTGGCGCGCCCTCACCTCACGCCGATGTACTGTCCTAGGTACTAAGTAACAAATTTTGTTATTAAGTTCGATGCAATCAATGTGACCGTGGCATATTTTATAAAGCAACATTGCTTCCAGTTGAGAACGTCTAGATTTTAAAGTGAGCATTTTATATCTGTTCAGTAGCTCTTTATAAGTCAGCCGCATGCGGTGACACTTGTAATGCATAGTTTGCAAAAATTTACGTTGGACAAGTTCAATTTGTTTTGTGTATTTCTCGTAAAGTGGGTTCCAAACGCAACTAGCGTATTCTAATTGAGACCTTATCAAAGTCATATACAGCGTCAGATACGTATTGGGTCTTTTAAAGTTCCTGCTGGCTCTCATGACAAAACCATACATTTGATAACTTTTGTTTACAATGGTATTAATGTGTGTATCTAGATGTAGCTTGCTATCTAATTGAACGCCAAGATCACGAACAGACGACACTCTAGTTATATAAATGTTATTTAATTTGTAGTCACAATAAAAAATGTTCCTATTTTTAGTAAATGTAATGACGTTACATTTAGGAATGCTCAGATGTAGCTTGTTGTTGGTACAGTACATAGAAAACCTGTCCAAGTCCTGTTGGAAAAGATGGAAGTCAAGGGTCGAGGAGATTGAGCGATACGCTTCGAGGTCGTCGGCATATAATAGGAATTTAGAGTGTTGGAAGCATTTATCTATGTCGTTTAGATAGAGTATGAAAAGTAAAGGGCCGAGGATGGACCCCTGTGGGACTCCTGACGTTGCCTGAATGTTGCCAGAATGGTATATATTCAAGACCACCCTTTGTACTCTATTAGTTATGTACGAGGAAAACCAGCGCAGGAGATCGCCTCTAATTCCATTAAACGCCAGTTTATTCAGGAGCAGTTCATGATCGACCTTATCAAAAGCCTTTTGAAAGTCGGTATATATAGCGTCAGTTTGATAACCTTTATCTAAATTTTCGAACAGAGAACTCGTGAAACATACTAAGTTTGTAGAAGTTGATTTGTGCTTAACAAAACCATGTTGCTGGGGAAGTAAAGCATTATGTAGGAGCGGGTATATTTCAGCATGGACCAGGGTCTCAAAAAGTTTAGACATAGAACACAGTATAGAAATTGGCCGGTAATTTTCAATGTTATTTCTTGCCCCACTTTTAAATACGGGAGTAATGTTAGCTGATTTCCATAAGGCAGGAAAAACTCCTTCAGACAAACATTTGTTGTAAATAATATGTAGAGGCTTATGGATGCTTAGAGCTGTGCGTTTAAGGAATAAGGCAGGTATCCCATCTGGGCCTGGTCCTTTGTTATGGTTTAAAGACTTGAGTGCTTTAATGAGCTTATCCGATTGGATTGATAGGTTAGTAAGGTGGACGCCAGTGCTCGAGTTATCAGCAGGTGGGGCCCATGTATCTGTTAGGGTGGATGCCTCATATACAGTGCTAAAAAAGATTGCGAACATATTGCAAATATCTTGTGGGTCCTTACTGGATCGTGACTGGTAGATCATAGATGCCGGAATTTCAGACTTAACTTTTCTATTTGATAGAAATGTCCAGAAATATTTAATATCGCTAGATATACTGTCCTCTACGGAGTTTATATAGGTAGAGAAACATTTAGTACATTCAGATTTAAATCTAGCCCTGTAAAGAGAAAATTGCTCGTAATCTGACTGGTTTTTGTATCTTTTCCATCGAGTCCAGGCTTTGTCCTTATTATTAAATATATGGATCAGCGATCGTGAAAACCAAGTGGGACCAACCAAGTATTTTAATAGCGAATAGAATTATTTATATCTTAGTTACGATAAAAATAAACACACTATCTATTTAACTGATGCTACGTTTGAAATAAAAAGGAAAATAAGCTAATTGTAAGAAACAAAGCTAATAGGTGGTCGCACGTTCGTATCTCAGGGCACACCTCAGACTATTCGGAGTCATGTGTGTATTGATAGTCAATCACCACGCACTACGATTGTGAAGAAAAACATCGTGAGGAAATTTGCATACCATAGCGATTTGTAAGAATTTCCTTAGTATCTTAAGTCCGCCAACCCGCACTAGGCCAGCGTGGTGGACTATATGGCCTAACTACTCGTCTTTTAGATTGTAGAGGAGACCCGTGTCCGGCAGTATAGTTAGAAACCAAATAATGTTGTGCCCTCTAGATAGGAAATAATCTTAACGGTGTTTAAAGATTAAAATAAGTAATTTTATAATATTTATTGTTTAATTAAGGTTGTGAAATGGCTGGTATACTCGTAATTTTCCCGGTATTGCAAATAGTTAAGTAATAAATAAACTATAGCAAAGGTGTGTAGAGTGACTTTGATCTCCGAAGTAATAGGCAACTCACAAACAGATGTTTTTTTTTACTATTGCAATGATTGGCGAGACGAGCATGCCGTGCCTGATGGTAAGCGATACGACAGCTTATGGACAGTAGCAAAACCAAATAACACCTCGAATTCTTGGGACTGTCGTCTGATGCCATTGGATACTCTGCCTGGACAGCATTCGCGCTTACCATCAGGCACAGTGTTGTCACTATGACGGGCCAGTTAAAAAAAAAGATTAATAGACTATACGCAACTAGCAATTGTCAAATTACTTGTCAAATTGTTAGTTTCCTCAATCGACAATCGAAACACGTCGAGCAATTTCAGTCCTCGTTCCTGACGGTGATATACGAGTATTTAGTCGCTGATCACTGTTGACCACAGATTTGATGTTGACAATTTCAGTGTACTTTAATGAAATGACCATTTATTGAATCCATTAAGATGCTTTACATCATTTAGATTCAGACATTTTTTTATCTACAACCCGGTTCGGAAAGCGGTTTTCACTGGAGAAGAACGGGCAAGAAACTTTAGTAAACTCTAGTAATAATAGTCTACAAAAAGAAAGAATAAAAACTGCAATATACTGCCTAAAACGAAAAGAATGCAGCTCGGTTTAATGCCGCAGCCTGAGCTACGGCGCCGATTTTCAGCTGGACCCAAAATATGTAAAAGGTTAAAAAACATAACATAAAAATGTATAGATGACTTAATGGATTACAAAAGAATGCTTGGCATTCTGCTTCGCTCGCCATCCGCTTACTTTAACAGCACTTAAGCGTTATATTTGCCAAATGCCAATTCATATTTTTAGTTTTCGCATTTTAAACTTTATGTATGTATGTATGTATCAGCCCATATACGTCCCACTGCAGGGCACGGGCTTACTCTACAATCGAGAGTACGATTGAGAGTGGTTAGGCCGTATAATCCATAACAGTAGCCTAGTTTGAGTTGGTGAACTTTACATATCATGGATATTTTACAATGGCTATGTTATGCATGTTTCCTCAAAAAAAAATCCTCCACCGTTATAGTGCTTGATACACGATTATTAATACACACATGACTCAGAAAAGAAAACTCCAGATCCAGACTCAGAAAAGGCATAGGTGTGGCCTGGAATTGGAACCCGCGACCCCCATGAATATGATAACCGCATCCTGATCCGTTTACAAACAGGCCAGCACATACTTTACCAAAATATAATTAAAAATTATTAATTGTTACGAAGATTATCAGGTTACTAAAAATCAACGGAACTACTACTCTGAGCAAAACATTTATCATTAGAGCCATGGTACCCGCTTTGTTTTACCAGGACAAGTTATAGATATGGACAGAACTTATGCATGTATGTATGCATCTGTCGCTGGTAATTCCAAGAGTTACAGCTATGAGCTCAATGTAATTGACTCGTTAAAACTGTTCCGAGAATTGACATTCGAAAAACCGATGAAGAACTAACAAAACTCTACACAGAACATTTTAAATGTATTCAATCAAATACCAATTGCTAATTGTACTTAAAGTTACCTTCCAGTAATTGACTATCTCAGTGGCCTAGTACGTAGGATTATACTGAGGTCTCGGGTTTGAATCCCGGAATCCCGTGTTGGGCAGAGTGCTATTGGATTTTTATATTTATTAACAGCCCGCAGTCAGGAATTTGTGCCCAATCCATGGCTATTGGCTCGCCCGCTATAAGATCGTGGGACGGAATAAGGCGAAACGTGGGTATCCTGGTAGCGCCTTTGCTTACCCCTTCTGGGAAAGTCGTGACTTTAAGTCTGCACGTTTAGTAACAATCTTAAATTTTATCATTCAAGAAACCACATTAATCTACTTATCATGTGTATTATACTATCTTTAATTACTGTTATCCTACGCTATGTTATTATCAGATAAAAAGGCAGGGAGTCATTGTTTAAAATTGTGCCATTTCCTCAAATAATAAGTTTAATTAATAAACAGTTTTAAAACATATTTTAGTTAAGGAACGTTTTCTCCTTTACTCGTATTGAAATCGAAAGAAAGGGGGAAAATGGGCTTTGAACCTATGTAATAAAGTCCTGAAATATATATTTCTATTAAATTACTAAACTTAGACTTTAATTATTTATTTCATTTGTTGTTGATGCAAGTTAGTGAAAGAATACCCATTCATAGTATCGATAAAAAAAAATCGTAGATACCGACACTGCTTAAAATTTATTATATAATTTTTATGGTTGGTCCTTAAACGTTTTTCTGTTTTATCCGGCGCGACAATTTATAAAATAAAGTAATTATCATTACATTTTACGATTTGTTCACAGAGACGAAGGCAAAAAATATGTTTTTATTGGCTTCAAGTTCATTTTTCCAAGACCTCCGCAGCTTGGGTCGCAATTATGTTTATATTTAATGAAAATATATATTTTTCGCTACACAAAAAGTAGGTTTCATCGAGGGACAAAAATCTTCGCACCGATACTGAGTATCACAGTAAAATGGCCATTCTCTTTTGTAAAACACGTAAAGGATGCCCCACTTGTAAAAAGATTCCAGGATATAATTCTCCTAAATGTAGGTATGATGGCAAAGGACCATTTGCAATTTATTAAGGCAATCCAATTTCACTCTATTTATTTTTACAACGATTTAAAAGCAATTACCAGAATAACATAAATTAATAACATTTTAACATACATACATAAACTCACGCCTTTTTCCCAGAAGGGGTAGGCAGAGGTGCCAGGACACCTACTTTGTACTACTTTGTTTCTACTTGTATGTTCCGTCCCACGATGTGATAGGTGGCGAGCCTATCGCCATATCGGGTACAAATTCTTGACTCTGGGCTGATAATGAATAGAAAAATCCAATATCACTTTGCCCAACCCGGGATTCGAAGCCGAGACCTCAGCTTTGTAACCATACCATAGTACAACTACGCCACTTAGGCAGTCAATTCTTTCATTTAATTAACAAACTAATAAAAAAGCAATTAAGAGACATAAAATTATGACATTGGTTTTGCAAAATAAATTATTGAAACGATCATAACACAAATACCGATATTTGACGCTAATGCTTTATTTTATTAATTGTACCTATAACAACTTTAATTATTATTTGAAAATAATTGAATTAAAGTTTTTTATTCATAATATTTTGGCAAATTTTGATTACCTTTTGGGATCATAAATGATTTATAAAACATACTTACATATGTATATAACACAAAAGACGTTACTTTACATATAAAGAAACTTTTGCCTACCTTGTTAGGTCAAAAATTATTCGTAAAAATATTTCACAACACAAAACTCACGCACACATTTTATTGAAAATAAATGCTTATTTGTACAAAATACGTAAATTACTTCCAACTATTTAATGCCACAATAAATGAATTTATTTGCGAATTTATCAAGAATTTGCACACAATATTAAACTTCAGTAAATATATTTAATTATCATTTTTTGCACTGTACAAAGAAACAATAAAGAAATCACAATAATAGGAACTAGAACAATCGATTTAAAAACACATACCCGGGTAGACACACAAAGTTTTTTATATAAGAATATTGGAGAATAACATTTAAATAGTAATCACTTAATGAATTTATATCTTACCTAAATAGGACCGCTTTAAATGATAACATGTCGAGCAATGATAGATGGCCCCACGCTTGCAATTTTTGGTTCGCATATCTCCTACTCTATATATATACTATACTATATATATAAACTATAAAGGCTTGTCTGGTTGTCCGAAGTTGATATAAATTAAAAATATATTAAGATCGAAGTATTATTTATTTAAGTTGTATTTTATGTTAGCTTTTTAATTATGTAATGTCGCTTCGGTAATATTGTATATAAGAGGAAACCAAGCAAGAATGAAGTCCTTAAACATAATTAATATTTTGTTTGCATTTTCAATATATGACTCTTCTTGATTAATGAAAAGGTTGAATCCAATAAAAACAAAATTTGTGAAGTAAACAAAGTCTCGTAACTCAAAATATTCTCTAAATAGTCTTTCACTAGATCTTTTCTGCTACCACCGCTTCAAAACTTGTAGCTGTGACGAAGAAACGGTTGTTCTTAACTGTAAAAAAATTGTAAGATACATATTGTATTACCAAGTCGGTTAATTAATTCATTCCCTGTGGACTGTGTTGTGACATGTCTTAAGTTATTACGAAATTAGCTAATCTAACTTCACATAGTAACCGTATCAATATTAAGAGTCTTTTAGTGTTAAATGAAAATGGAATGGATTTTTTTTATTAAAAATAATAATTATACATATTCTAAAGAATATTGCAGGGGTTCTCAAATTAGGCGTTGTCTGCATCTTGAGAAACCAGTTAAATATATTTTTTAAAGTGCTAAGTGTGTATGAACGTGTGTGTGTGATCGAGTGAGCCATGGTTCTTAGTATTTTATATGTATTAATAACAAGTATATAGTACATATAGGTATCTTTACATAGTATAAAACAAAGTCACTTTCTCTGTCCTTATGTCCCTTTGTATGCTTAAATCTTTTAAACTACGCAACGGATTTTGATGCGGTTTTTTTAGAATAATTTAAATTAATAGATAGAGTGATTCACGAGGAAGGTTTATATGTATAATACGTACATATTATTGTACATAAATATATTTGTACCCGGGCGAAGCTGGGCCGGGCCGCTAGTTATATATAAATCAAATAAATTATTAATTAACTTGGCCACGGAGTTGTAATACGCGAGCGGAGAGATGTCAGGCTGTTAGTTAATAACATACACTCAAAATACAATTAGTTACCTATTGATAAATGAGGAAACCGATTAGTAAACATTCATATAAACTTGACATCCATAATGTGGCTAAATGGAATCAATTTGATAGTAGTCATAAGCTAAATTTATATTGTTACGAGTTACAGTTTGCTGGCCTGTTGATAATAAGACAGGAATGCTCAAATGAAGGTCGCAGGTTTGAGTCCCAGAAGACAAGACTTTTCCGACTCCTCACGTCGTTTTCCTCATTGCTGTGGGTCGTGATCCCTTGAACATGGAGTAATCTTTATCTTCTTTTTGGATGAGTGTAGTGTTGGATTAAATAGCAATAGTAATCACAAATAGCAAGTGAAATCCATAATAACATTTCACAAGTTATATAAATAAGCTAAATTTTGCATTTGTGATTCACAAAGCGATCAGTTAATAATAGGCTAGTTTCATACATTTTTATTTTTGTTTCTAACGGAAGGTTATGTTACGCATAATCATAATCAGAAAGAATTTTTAAAATCCGTTAAGTAATAAGCAAGTTACAAATATATGAAAGTTGGTGGTAGGAGTGATAGAAAAGGATGCAACAGGCACGGCGTGACGTCATCTTCCATAAGGTGCACGCGTGCGAAAGAGACAACGAGTGTCCCCACCGTACTATTAAATGTATTAATATCTCAGTCATTTTACATTCAATTTTGATGCTGTTTTCAAATTCGTTTGTTTTCATAAACGATGCTTTTAAGGAATGATTACTTACTGCTCAAAAAAAAATCTTGGATACAACCCTATTGTATGCGATCTCATTTAAAGAAAAACTGAACCGCTATGGTCAGTTTAATCAGTTTAATAGCAGAAATATAGAGCATGCTAAGCTTCAAAAATAACAAGGTGGTGATGTTATTTAGAAAGAGCAATAATTCCCATTACCAGATGAGTGTAATAATAGTCCATTACCACGCAGTGTAACAGTAAGTATTTATCTCTCTTTCTCACGCTCTTTTGAGGCACAGGAAGTCGACTGCTTGACATAGGCCTCCCAATGATCTCTAGTCTCTAATAGACTTATTGGTAGCAGCATCCTTGTTGCATACAAAGGAGAATGCTAATTTTACTATGAAACTTAGTATCACTTAGGAAGTCAATTTTAATTTTATTCTGGTATTATTCAGCAGTTGTTATTCAATGCATGTTGTGACGCATTGTTAGTGTATTACAAGAAACAATATAATGACAATGAAGTAATAGTCACGATACAGGACTTTGGGTGCTTATATTTATTTGAATATGGAGTACCGTGTTCAGTAATAAACAGGCGATGAATAATGATAAAATAATAAAAATAATTAAATCAATTCCCAAATTGTTATAAGCCATTATAAATTAACCTTGGCATGGAGGGAAGTGGACAGTAATTTATAGCGATTTACAAAGATTTCTTTGGTATGTAACTTTAGGCTAGCCTGGTGTACTATATGACCTAACCACACTCAATCGTACTATCGATTGTAGGGGAGGCCCGTACTGCACTGGGACGTATGTGATACAGTACAGTATATTTAACAAAGTAATTTAAAAATTAATTAGTTTTTGCGTCCGATCTACGCAGAAGGAGTTCACTATGTGTGTGATGTGTGTAAGTGTACCTATTTGGAAAACAAATCCAAGTGATATGATTACTTCATACCCCCAGTACTAGTGATTATTATTGTGACAATCTTAAATCTACTTATCTTTGTTATTATTTTTTATTCGAGTGTGAAATGTAACGCCATATCAAAATATCCAGATTACATAGATAAAAACTGCCTCAGCTGCCTCGACTGCCTCGGTGGCGTAGTTGTACTAAGGTATGGTTACAAAGCTGAGGTCTCGGGTTCGAATCCCGGGTTGGGCAAAGTGATATTGGATTTTTCTATTCATTATCAGCCCAGAGTCAGGAATTTGTGCCCGATATGGCGATAGGCTCGCCACCTATCACATAGTGGGACGGAACATAAAAGGCGAAATGTGGGTGTTCTGGCACCTCTGCCTGACCCTTCTGGGATATAGGCGTGAGTTTATGTATGTATGTATGTACATAGATAAAAATATGTATAGTAATGTATGTATTTGTGTATTTTATCTTATTTATCAATTTGTAATATTGTTACGTATTATTTTTTGTGTATATAGCTCTTAAGACTGCCCATTCTCTCTCCTTTATCTTATCTCCATCCAAAGATTACCTGGAAGAGTTTAGAGCAGTGGCGTAACTATACCACATGTGGCCCTACTCTGTAAATCCGAAACGAGGTTCAAATCTTCGGACGATCGAAGTTTATGATGATACGAATGGTCGCCCAGACCACGGAATCGGTATACACTGTTCAGCAATGGCAATATAAGACAAAAATAGCGAGAACCCACTAAAAGTCCGAACTCTTTTCGGATTTTACCAAGGAACGATTCCGTCTTTAAGTGTCGCTTGGATAGATCACAACCAGAGGGCTCAAGCCTAGGTATTGTTTCCACAACGTGAGACCTCTATTATCTCAAAGGACCCGTGTGAGGTAACAAACAGACAAACTTGCATTTATAATATTAGTTGGATTAGTGTTGAGTAGGACACAACTTGAAAAAGAGTTTGTAAGAGTAGCCTCATTTTTGTACTGAGCCAGTACAATGTTCCACTTCAATTGAAGTGAGGCGTACTGACGTTTATTTATGGCTCATAGCTTTGCCTCACGGCTCACGTCAATGAAATGACATTACAGACCAAGTAGTACACCAAATATGAAGTAGTACAAATTAAAAAGTTGAGCCGCTCTTACATTTTGACGTCATGTAAGGGACAAATGTACTGCCTCTTGTATGTCCTACTCAACACTAGTTGGATGACATAATTATCTTTTATCTACAAAAGTAGGTGGAAAGAGCTCTTAAAATATTTATCTCATTTATCATAAGTTTGTTTGTCACTGTCATTTTCTTGATAGTGTATGTTATCGACATTTGACAGCCTCCGTGGCGCAATTGGTTAGACGCAGCCTATGAAACGTGAGGCCGCGGGTTCGATCCTTGCTTAGAAACAAATGTTTGTGTGGACAACAGGCATTTATTTCGGGTCTGGGTGTGTGTGACATAAGACTCGATGTTAGTGTGGAGTCAAGACTATGTATGTGCCTGTTACTTGAATTGATTTATTTATTCCCGATTAAAGCGAAGTCTCTTTATTATGAAGACCTAAAACTATATTTATATTTGATATTTTTCCCCTTTTTATAAAATAACTGAATAAGTTTTTGTTATGAAAATCTCGGAAGAAATACAGGGTACACATTTTACAATCATCGTTATTTTACAACCAAGTAACTTATTTGTGGGTCCCAAAGTAGGCATAAGGCAAGCCCGTGTCTTTGGCACCCTCCTGCTATAACCACTTAGAGTGAAAACAAATAATAAAGAAATATTTAAACAAAACAAATAATATCTTGCTTTAAATGAATAATAACATATGAAAATTTGTGTGTGTGGGTGTATGTATGTATGTGTGGAACTGAAAACAGCGACGTAATATTGATATAAAATGTACCTGTTATGTTTTTTAGTTTAGATGTTTAGATAAGAATAAATAAATAAATATCTTTACAATCCCTTCAATTCACCAAAACATATTACGGTGAAGTGGTAGTAAACAACCCATTTTTTTAAATTTACAAATGACTTACAACTAAATTGTCTGACTGCGCAGCATTCCAGTCAGGATGTATCTCCATAACAGCGTTGATTTCAGGTATTCCCACGATAAAGAACGGATAGATATATTCTCCAGGATTCGCTTCTCTCACCAGTCTACTTGTATAATAGTTCATTGCGAAGAAGTCGTAGGTACCTGGGAAATTACACAATACTTGAAATCGGCTGCAGAAATGCTAGATTATTTGACACTGTTGGTCTCCTTTATGTGAGAGGCCACCTGGGTAGGTTCCACCGCAATGTCTAGTTCTCCCGCCGAAGAGCAGTTTAAACGCATTGTTGTTTCGATTTGAAGGAGATTGTGGCTAGAGTAACAACTGAACATATTGAGACTTAATATCTTATGTCTCACGATGGCAAACGCAGTGGAATTTCAAGCATTGCTTTGTAATTCGAGGTGTTGTTGCTTGCTACTGTTCATGAGCGGACTTATCGCTTACCATCAGGCATTGTTTTTGTCATTGTGCTGGTTTTTTTTTGCTACTCTCTATAAGCGGTCGTATTACCATCAGGTGAACGGCATTTAAATCTCGCCATTCATTGCAATAAAAAAATGGCGGAACATGGTAAGAATGGGAAAGATGAAAAGATATTGTCTAATCTGTAGGCAAATTTTGTTGTCGTTCTCAAAGCTGGATACATATTTACAGATATTAGAATGCGATTGAATATGTGACTTTGGTTTATTTATTCATTTGATTCGATTATGCAGGTTTTGGGACACTCAAACATTCAGTTGTTCCCGAATTATAATGTAAAATACTTAGTACCTTGTACCAATTTCTTCTCTTCGTCAGTAAATGCGGGTAATCTAGATGTTTCGTATCCTTGCTTGATGCTGTAGTCTGCAATAATCTTTTCTATTGCTGGAGGCCATCCTCCCTCTTCAGAATATATTGCGTGGCAGTAGCGACCTGCCTGTAATGATTTTTGCCTCATAATTAATTAGGCCATGAAATTACCCAACGCGTCTAGAAATAATGCTAATTTTACGGCTATATCATGCTTTGGGTTTACCTTTATCTAACTTTCTACATTACTAACTTCTTAGTCCGCGGTTTGATGCTAAGAATGTGAATATTAGAAGCGTCGCATTGGATTGAAAAATTAAAGCCAAAAGAGAGTTACATTTGTAAAATTAGTTCAGTGGAATCTCGTACATTGTTTTATAATTCATTATGTTGTTTATGTTTACTACTGTCTCTGAGCAACCGTATCGCTAACCGTCAGGTAAATGGCATTAAAATTAGAACTAATGTATATTGTGTATGTTAGGTATCTGCTACAGTTACGCTCAATATATTTATGCTGCCTACCGTAAACTGCCTTGCTAGTTCAGCCAGGTCCGCGTATTCCTCCGACACTTCTTCGAACCACACCAGATGGTTGGATATCGACAGCTTACCTAAAACAACCATTGATAAACTGTTAATATGTATAATACCCTTATTTTCTCGCATTGAAAATGAGCCTCTATCATTTCAATTGTTTTAGAAAATGAGATTGTCCGAGCTCCATCGTTTATGCTTGTCCCGTCTAGAGAGTACAGGATCCGTATCCTGTCATTAGCTTAACCTCCCATTAAAGGTATTCTCTTCAAAATTTAACGTTACTTAAAGCAAAATCATTTTGCGACGTGATAGAAAAGTCAAGTACCACCCCTAAATAAAGTAGTCAAGTACCTAAATGAGTTATATGGGCAAACAGAACAATAAAATAAATAAATAAACTCAACAGTTACATACATAATCCTAAACCCACACTAAGATCTAGTCTTGTGACGTGGGTATCAAAAACTACGGGAGAGTTTTCGGTCTCACAAACACCCAGACCCGAAACCCGCAGCCCGTTTAAGCCCGCAGCCTCTCGATTTTCAGGCGCCGTCTAACTAACTGCGCCACGCAGGTGGTCGAAATAGAGTGAAGATTAAGATTTATCTTCAGCTCCGATGCTTTTTACTTTATCAAAGCCAACTTACCATTGTACTTAGGTCTGAACTCCTCATCATAAACCCTCCAAGCTTTAGCGTGGGCCAACAGCAAATTCTTGTTACAAACATAAGCTGAGATGTTAGAAGACACGAGCTTCACAGCATCGAAGAAGCCAATCTCATCGATTCCATCACACAGGGCTGTTGGCTCGTTAATGGTGATCCAGGTCTTGACTCTGTCTCCGTAAAGGGAGAAGACCACGCGAGCGTAGTCCGCGAACCAGTCTGAGATGAGCGGGTTGGTCCAGCTGCCTGTGAAGGAAATGATGAAGATGTTGTTTTGGAACATAAAGAAGATTCTCAGGCCATTGCTAATCAGGGTTAATTTAGTAATCTTATCTCTCGCCATCTTCAGTTTTATGGCAAGTGATTTGCTCAACTTAGGCCTCCCCAAGAATGTCTATAGCGGTCTGCTTTGGCTTTGCGGCTAATACAAATAAATATTAAAATAAGTTAGAGAGCTTCAGTTCAATATAATTGTTCATTGCTCTTGGCGGAAAAAAATATTATTTCCAAGTTTGATAAAACTAAATAATTTTATATTCTTACCGAGCTCATGAAAAGTTATCGGCATTTCCCAATGGTGCAAGGTGACCACTGGTTCCACGCCTCGGGTGAGTAATCCATCGATTAAGTTGCTGTAGTACATCTTCCCGTCTTCGCTTATCTGGTCAGGGTATCCAGTTGGCAGGAGACGAGGCCAGGATATCGAGAACCTGGAGATTATAATTTATAGTTGGATTATTATTAACGGGAATGGCAAAAAATATTAGGAAACCATTTCTCTCTCTAATTGTTTCCTCAAGGGTGAGGATAGTGACCCCTGGCACTTGGTCGAGTTTCGATATTATCGTCATCGTCATCTGACATCTGACATCTGACATCCACTGGCTCGACGGTTCTCCGCCAGATGCAGTGCCTCTGGGATATCATGGCTAGCGTATTGCAATAGGAAACCATAACGCAGAGTTTATCATAAAAACACTGAGATAGTTGGAGGTTTTGAAGGATTAAACACCGTTGGAGATGTGGTCATCAAGGTAGTAGACTAAAAACTGTTCCCACATTAGCCAATATCAGAAAACCTGTTGTTATATTATAATGCAAATCTACTTCATTGCTTTGTCATCTTGCGCCGATTCTATCTTTGTGTGGGCTAAGGGAGGCTTAGTTGATGATTATTTCCTTCATTGGCGTTTATATACCGATGCCACATTACCTGTAAAAGTTCAGCCCCAGTTCAGCAGTCATTTCGACGTCTCTCTGCCACTGGTGGTAGGAGTCAGCAGCCACGTCTTCATTGCTGCGATCGGCGCTGATTTCTGGGTGTTCGTGGGTGAACCGATCCCAGACACTTTCGCCTTTATCTGTGTATGATTTTTATAAACGTCTGGTAAAGCAGCCTCTTGTAGCGTTACGACGGTGCTGGTAGTTAGATTAATTAAAAGGAATAGACTAAGGTTTTGAATATAGAACGGAGTTGTCAACGGCTGATGTGAAGGATGGCCGAGTCGAGTTTATTTCAATGTGATTGTTCAAGAGTAGACACTGTAGGCATTTAAATATGTGATTTGATGTAACCACATTTTTGATGTAACCACATTCAACTGTTCTGTTATTTGTACTATCAGGTGAATGGCGCTAGTCTCGCCATTCATCGTTATAAAAAGCACAACATGCCTACGTTTCCCATAAAGGCTGGAATTAACTTATTTGTTGAAAATTACAATGCGCCAAGGTGACGCAGTTGTTCGTTACGGCATTTAGCTCACATAATATTATGTTTGAATGAAAATATTAACGTGAATAATGTATTGTACTCTACTATAATATCAGCCCATATACGTCTCGCTGCAGGGCACGGCCCTTCTCTACAATTGAGAGTACGATTAAGCGTGGTTAGGCCATATAGTTTGACGCTTGCTTAGAGCGGGTTGCTGGGGGGTTAACCTATGAAACGATACGAACTTCGAATGTTTGGACGCCGTATGTAAAACTTCACTAATGTGCCTAGATACTCCACAAAATGTTTGATTCCTCCATCGTATATCGTAACCATAGACTAAGTTTGGAGAAAATGATGAGTATAATAGAGAATAGTATTGGTTTTTAGAAAGTAACCCCCGTGGACTTGTTGTCAAAGTGGAGATCCCTGGGGAAGGCCTATGTTGTGGACTTCCTTTGGCTGAGATGATAATGATGATGTTTAAAATCTTACCGCTGACATTCCAGGCTCCTTCGATCTGGTAAGATGATGTCGAGCATCCGAATTTGAATCCAGGAGGGAATTTCAAGTCTTGTCCAATATAGGTTTTCATAAATCTATATCACTCATATAACTTCAAATTACATTTTTCACTGTTGGCAGGTCTCTCATATGTGTGTGTATTTCTACCGCCAAACAGCAGTGTAAATGCACTGGTGTGTTTCGGATTGAAGGACATTGTAGCCAGAGTAACTACTGGACATATTAAGACTTAACATCTCGTGTCTCACGATGGCGAGCGCAGTGGAATGCCAAGCAATGTTTTGTAATTCAAGGTGTTTGGTTTTGGCACTGTTCATGAGCGGTTGTATCGTTGTACCATCAGGTGAACGGTATGCTCGTCTCGCCCTTCAGAAACTACGAGAGACTTTCGGTCTCACAAAAACCCAGACTCAAAACAAATACAAATGCATCATACAAATATTTGTCTGTGTGCAGGGATCGAACCCGCTGCCTCTCGTTTCACAGCCGGCATCTAACCAACTGCGCCACGGAGGTTTTCGTCATAGAGTAAATTGTTTTTAGTTAGTGCGAATTCTAATTTTAAAATCGACTTTCATATGTTATTGAATTAATAAACATTATTTATATTCGTTTGGAATACATAATATTATTTATTTATTTTGACAGCAGCTGTGATAACAGAGTCGATAGATTGATCTTCTCAACGAGATAAATATTTGTTTAATCTACGAGTATTTGTGTAGGTTCTCTTAATCTTTAGAGCATACAAGTCTTTTGTGCTGTACTGTATCACGCCATATACGTCCTATTGTAGGGCACAAATTCCTCTACAATCGAGAGTACGATTGAGAGTGGTTAGGCCATATAGTCCACTACACTGGCCTAGTGCGGGTTGGCGGACTATACCATAGAAATTCATACAAATTGTTATGGTATGCAGGTTTCCTCATGATGTTTCCTTCACCTTTATAGTGCATAGTGATTGACTATCAATACACACATCTCCGAAAAGTAGTGTGCCCTGGGATTTGAACCCGCGACCACCGGTGGCAGCCGCGTCTGGTCTATTTACCAACAGGCTACCACGATAAGTATTTGCTAGTGTGTTAAAAAAAATTATAACCGCGATAAAATATAAAAAAATAGTTTCATTACACTAACAAAAATCCTTTCAAAAAGTAAATTAATTTACCTCCATACAATGAGACCAAACAGCCACATGTCGAAAATATTATGAAATTTACAACTGTATTACTGAAGTATATAGTATATTTTGCTACCTGTATTTATTCTGTTAGGGTTTTGGTTATAATGTCCAATAAATTTGCAATGCGACTCATGTTCTGTTTGTTTAAAATAACATTGCAAAAAAAAAAAACGTTTTATTGTATATACTTTATTTTAAATTAAGAGTTACCTAGTTCAGCTTTTTAAATTTGGAATTTCCATAAACCGTTCAATTATATAAAAATTGTACCATTTCTATCCAAATAACTGGATTCAATTGTTGTTAAGGAGCCATTTAATTAATATTCAATGTTTTTACTTACCATATGCTGCACATTCGTTTCTGCTGTTAGTTTAATATCAAGGGCTTGTTAATTTTTATCACGTTTTATGCTGAAAATTATAACATTTTTGGCAGGCTCTTTCTAAAGTATTTTTCCATTTTAAAGACATAAGGACCCAGGTCATAACACTTGTATCTTTAATAGCAATAACGACATACAGCAGGGCCACTTTGAAATAATTCATATGACCTTAATTTTAGTAAAATTATTGTTTTGGATTGTTTTCTACTTATCGATTTGTCATTTACCATGTTGCCATAGTTTTTTCATTACTGAGATAGATTATTGGCAATATAGTATCAGAAATTCGTTCGGGAAACTTCGCGACGTCTTCTCGTCCAAAATACCTCAGTGCCTAAAATCGAAAGTCTTCGATAGTTGTGTGTTACCAGTGATGACATACGGCACCGAGACGTGGCATCTCATTGTGGGCCTCATTAAAAGGCTCAAAGTCACTCAACGAGCCATGGAGCAGGCTATGCTCGGTGTTTCCCTACGAGATCGAATCAGAAATGAGGAGATCCATAGGAGAACCAAGGTTACCGACATAGCCCATAGGATTGGCAAGTTGAAGTGGCAGTGGGCCGGGCACATAGCTCGTAGAACCGATGGCCGTTGGGGCTGAAAGGTTCTTGAGTGGAGGCCACGTACAGGCAAGCGAAATGTCAGACGCCCGCCTACAAGGTGGACGGACGATCTGACTAAGGTTGCAGGAAGTCGCTGGATGCAGGCCGCTTCCAACAGGTCATTGTGGAGATCCTTGGGGGAGGCCTATGTTCAGCAGTGGACTTCCTGTGGCTGATATGATGATGATGAGTATCAGAAAAAGATTGAGCTGTCAATCTCAAACGGCAAATTTTGGATTGGGATTGTTTATTGGCAGCGGCTGTATGTCGTGGACATTTTGAGACACAGGCGAAATTATTTTTACAAGATATTAAGATTTATCTTACCTAAATACGACCACTCCACACGCTAACATGTTGCCAACTGCTCTACGACTGTCTCTAAACAAATTACATTATCTTGTAGTGACATTTTATTATATTTATAACTATTTTCCGCATTGACATAGTCCATAGGATAAGTAACTTGAAGTGGCAGTGGGCCGGACGCAGCGCGTAGAACCGATGCCCGTTGGGGCCGAAAGGTTCTAGAGTAGAGGCCACGTACAGGCAAGCGAAATGTTGGACGCCCGCGTACAAGGTGGACGGACAACCTGGCTAAAGTTGCAGGAAGTTGTTAGTTGCAGGTCGCTTCCAACAGGACGATGTGGAGATTCTTGGGGGACGCCTATGTTCAGCAGTGGACTTCCTGTGTCTGAGATGATGATTTTTGGCTATTTTAGTCTTATAAGTACATATCTTATAAGTACATATATAATGTACTTATTTTGTATTGTATAATGACGGGGGCAAAATCGCATATGAAGCAAGCCCTTTTCTTACCAAACTGGTAGAGCCATAGTTGGATTGGTATAGAAATCTTACATGAGCTACGCATCTCATCAAAAACAGACGCGACACGCTATGTATATCCGAAGTGTTTGCTCTTGTGTTTTCTTCGTTAAGATTGTGAGTGTGTGAGTGAGTCTGAATACCTCGTTTTCTTGTTTTTTCTTTTTCTCCCATTTTAACTCATCATGACAGTGTAGGAATAAAATACACAAATTATAAATAGCCTTTATTTAATTTGACTTTTATATGTACAAAATTCTTAAAAACTAACTTAATTTTAACTAACATTGCCGATTGGCGGGAGAAAAAGGCATTGCTGACAGCCTGCGTAACGCAGTTGATTAGACGCTGACTGTGAAACGAGAGGCCGCGGATTCGATCCCCACACAGACACAAATATTTGTGTCAGGTCTGGGAGTTTGTGAAACCGCAAAGACTCTCGTAGTTTCTGATACCCACGACACAAGACATAATTGATCTTAATGTGGTGTCAAAACTATGTATGTGATGGGTGGATTTATTTTATTTATTATGCTTCCTCTAGATTAAGTATTTCCTTTTCAGGAGACAGCTGTCTCATTTTCTTATCTACCTTGATAGTTGATTGTTTTGCATCGCTAGGGCACTATTCAACCATTTTTAAACTGAATTGTTCATGAGTGTTTCACTTCTACTTTACCAATTTCACTTTAGCTTTTGCCTTTGTAATGAATATGTTTCAGCATAAAAAGTGGCCTATGTGTTTGTTCAGGGTGTCTGCTATCTCCATACCAAATTTCATAGAAATTGGTTCAGCTGTATGATTCGAACAAAGCACAGACACAAACAAACATTCTAAAAACATTGTTTTGGTTTATCACGTCAACAGTCACCCCATATTAGATTTTCTCACTTATTTTCCATGTATAGAAATCGAAGAGTTGTAAAATTATATCTATACTAATATTATAAAGCTGAAGAATTTGTTTGTTTGAACGCGCTAATCTCAAGAACGGCTGGCTCGATTTGAAAAATTCGATCAGTATTGGATAGTAAATTTATCGAGGAATGCTATAGGCTATATATCATCACGCTATGACCTATATGAAGGAAGCAGTAGTGACATTTCTAGCAAATACGAGAAATTTTTATTCGTTTTCGTGGTCCAAATGGTCGATCTTATAAATTGATAGTCGGAATTGAAAATTTTGAAACGTGTTTCTGCACCGATCAGCATCTGAATATATTTCCTTTAACCTCAGATCCTCCACAAGAGGTCCAACCCCAACGCTGCCCTTATTTTCTTACCGTTAATATGTAACATGGGATTAATAAAACTACATACTAACTACTGATAGAATAATTTAATGAGCATTATGGCGCTAAGAATACTTGATGAGGGCAGCGTGATGCTACTCCTTGAGGGTTCGTGGTGATACTGCAATCAAAACGAAAAAATATAATTAAAAATCGTATTTTAGTACATTGGACATGCTACTTTCTTTGTTGAAAGGATCAGTAAGAAAACAATAAAAGGGATTACTGTATCATTGGTCTGATTAGATCCACACCGATCTTCCTGACTGAGGCGACCTGTAAATGCTAATAAGTCAAGTCAAAGTGCGACTCTTAACATAATCCGAAATGGCAAACTAAGGCGAAACACCTAACATGATGTCAGATGTGAGGGGTAAAATTCGTAGAGCCACGCTGTTTTCAGTCTTGACTTAGCATGAATGGGCAGGCTCATCTGTCATATTGTCTAACAGGAAATCGACGTAAAGCGATAGCTTTGTTTACGTGTTTCTTTCGGTGAGTCAGATTGCTAGATGCCCAATACCCCTTTCCTCTTTCCATCCTTTCTTTGTTCATCCTTTCTTTCTTTTTTCTTTCTGCTACCCTTCTGATTTGGTGGGCTGGCAACACATCTATGATCCAAGCGTTGTGGATGTTCATGAGTGGCAGTGGTCACTTACCATAAAGTGACCTGTTTGCTCGTTTCTTGAATCTATTGACCTGTGGCGAATAGTAGGATCTCACCTTCGACTGATCGATCAGATGTAACCCGAACTGCTTTTGCGTGTCCGTGAGTTCAAAGATTTATTGTAAAATTACAAGGCAAGTCTTATGGTCAAATGCGAGAACTGTATAAAAATACTACGACTGCCTCGGTGGCGTAGTTGTACTCGGGTATGGTTACAAAGCTGATGTCTCGGGTTGGAATCCCGGGTTGGGCAAAGTGATATTGGATTTTTCTATTCATTATCAGCCTAGAGTCAGAAATTTGTGCCCGATATGGCGATAGGGTCGCCACCTATCAAATCGTGGCACGGAACATACAAGGCGAAATGTGGGTGTCCTGGCACCTCTCCCTACCCCTTCTGGGAAAAAGGCGTGAGTTTATGTATGTATAAAAATTACAGAGGTAACCTAAGGAAAGTTAAGTTTTCTGTATCAGCCCATATACGTCCCACTGCAGGGCACGGGCCTCCTCTACAATCGAGAGTACGATTGAGAGTGGTTAGGCCATATAGTCCACCACGCTGGCCTAGTGCGGGTTGGCGGACTTACATACCATAGAAATTTTATAAATCGCTATGGTATGCAGGTTTCCTCACGATGTTTTCCTTCACCGTTTTAGTGCGTGGTGATTGACTATCAATACACACATGACTCCGAAAAGTCAGAGGTGTGCCCTGGGATTCGAACCCGCGACCACCGTAAACATGTTGGCAGTCGCGTCTAGTCCGTTTACCAACAGGCCACCACGCACTTAGTTAAGTTTTACTAAAGTTTTAACTTACATGAGGTCTAGGAACATCCAAGGAGTGTGCCCTGATGATTCTTCTATAATAATGTGCAGAAGCGCGAGGGGTTCGTTTTTTGTCCGGAGAATTGAAGTCCACTTGAAATATACCGAATGTAGACCTGAAATGAGAATAGAAAAACTAAGTATTTGCTTTGGGATGGTTGAGAAAATTCAGGGGATCGAACTAATAGGCTTGTTTATGAAGTTGTTTATACAGAGTAGTGATGATAATGGTTATAGTATTTACTATACAGCTTGAAAATAAATTAAATAATCTATACTAATATATAAAGTTGAAGAGTTAGTTTGTTTGTTACCTCTAATCTCAGGAACAACTGGTTGCAATTGAAAAAATATTTTTGTGTTGGATAGGTCATTTATCAAGAAATGCTATAAGCTTTATATAATCCCGCTATGACCCATAGGAGGGAAGCAGTAGTGAAAAATTAATCACATGCGAGGAAAATTTATTCGTTTTCGTGGTCCCATTGGTCGATATTCTAAATTGAACATTTTGGCCGCCATTTTAAAAAGTGTATCTGCACCCAGGCGGAACCGGGCTGGACCGCAAGATTCAGATATTTTACTGAGCTCACTGAAATTCACGAAACGTGTGTATATCTATGTAAAATATATGGTGGAGTTTTCTGGTTCACAAAATTATAACACAAAACTTATCCTCTCATAAAACATCTCATGATGTCTCAAGGGTAGCATTTTTCTCTAAATCCTGTGTTTTTATTTGTAGGTTAGACTGTTTTACCGTTTTGCGGTTTGATACGATAACCCGTCCTTTGCCGGTTTTATGTAATAATTTATATAAATTTCTTAATTGGCTACTTACTTGTATCCGTCCATCCACTCAAAACTATCCATGAGGCACCAAACAGTGTATGCTGTTATGTTGATACCGTCCTCTTTGATGGCGAGTAGAACCTAAAAAGACGATTACAGAGCAATGAGCATTAGTAAAGTATTATGGATTACATAATAAATTGTTATCTATTATATTAGCAATGGCGGATCCAGGAGGGAGGTCTTTGGGGTCATGTATTGGGCTGGCTCCAGATTGTCAGAATTTATTTATTTTGTTGATAAAATTTGAAAGTACAATAGATTCTTTGTATGTCGATAAATGTTGTAAATGTTGGGGGAAACCTATGTTCAGCGGTGGAATTCCTCTGACTAAGATGATGTAGATAAATTAAATTAAAAAGTGTGGTGTGTTCAAAAATCACGGCTGTAACAAATTTAAAAAAATCATTATTACGTGTTCGAGTATTGAAATCATACCCAGTGTACTGACAAGAACTATATGACCTTTCGTGGTTAGAAAGCTGGATCCGCCCTTGTGTAATAACCATCAAACGCAGTTAACTCAGAAGCCAGGATTCAATTTTACTGGTTGTAGGTTTCTCATATGTGAGAGACCGGCTGGGTAGGTACCACCGCAAAGTCTTTGTACCTTTGCAGTAGTGGTTTCTTAGATTTACGCGAATGTTACACATTGAAATAAAACTATTATTTAAGGAGGATTTGGTTTAATTGGTACATTTTAACTTTCCGACGATGCGACGTTTCGTTTTGTTACAGTTTTTGACTAGCCTGGTTTGTCTGGTCCGCCCCGTGACCACGAAAACTGTTACGTAATCGAAACATTGGGAAGTTAAAAACTGTAAAAATTTAACCAAATCCGCGATAAAATCCATAAATGATAGTTTCATTTCACTTTGTAGTGCCTAGCTCTGTTTTTTTCTTTGTTTTATTTCTTGACTAAAAGATTGAGTTGTGTGTAGACGGACCTGTTCCAAGTTATCATGCAGGTACTCTATTCTGTCATGGTCGTGGAGCCTGCCGCCCGGCGTGGGGTAGCCGTTCTCAGCGATGATGAACTTGATGTCTCCATAGTGCTTCCTCAGCCAGTTCAGTTGCTTCCGTATGCCTGGGGGATTTACCTGGAATGCGTAATGTAATGTTTTAATATCTTATTGGACTAGTGGAATTGTGAATGGGCTATGTATCTGGAGTTCCTGTGTTCGATTTTCGTTGGGCTTAGTCTAGTTAACCTATGGACAAAGTTGGTTATGCCCTGTGAGACGTCGCGTCGGCTGGGTTCACCGATGCAATGTCTATTTATCTCGCTAAAAACAGTATAAATGCACTGTTTTATTCCGGATTGAAGGACATTGTAGCCAGAGTAACTACTGGACACATTGAGACTTAGCATCATATGTCTCAGGATGGCGAGCGCAGTGGAATTGCAAGCATTGCTTTGTAGTTCAAGGTATTGTTTGGTTTTGCTACTGTTTATGAGCGGTCGTATCGCTTACCACCAGGCTAACGGCATGCTCGTCTTGCCATTTGTTGAATATTATTTTCTGATTTTGAACTTGGCGCCTATTTATGCAGTTGCGCGCTCTGACACAAACTATTCCGTGACATCAAGCGACCGTGTATTACTTTTGTAAATTACGTGCTAGTTTTTTCCAAATAAATAGTTGACAAAACCTTAGCAACGTTGTTATCATCATCACCATTAATTCCAATAAAAAAAAACATACAAAATCAACTTACTCGGAACCACGAAGAAGCACCTTGCTTCCACTCAGGCGAGACGGATAGTTTGATTTCCAGGTCGGGCGCGTCGAAGAGAGGCCATGCGCCTAGCTTCTCACCTGGCTTGCTTCGCCGAACCTGCCTGCTTGAGTAGTGGTTCATCGCGTAGAAGTCAAAGGTACCTGGAAGCAGTACCGTCTTTACACTAAGGGCACACGGGGCCCGTGCCCAGGGCCCCCATCCTCAGGGGGGCCCCGAAGAAGAGCAAGTGTAAAAAAAAAGACAAACCGAAAATTTTCCTCACTCATTTCACGACTCCTATCACCTATGTACGTATAATTACAAAATTGAAAGAAGTAGTACCTAATCATCTATTTCAATAGATTAGTGATTATATAACTCCACATCCTAAAAGAGATCCCTCCAAACTAAAAGTGAAATGTTATAAATGTGTTCTCTGTCACAGAAATACTAATTATACTATATAGGTACTATGTTTGCATCATAAAAATAAATAAATAAATAACACCCAACAGTCACATACATAGTCCTGACCCCACACTAAGATCGAGTCTTGTGTCGTGGGTATCAGGAACTACGAGAGACTTTTCGGTCTCACAAACATCCAGACCCGGAAGAAATATTTGTGGGCCACACAAACATTTCTCTCGATGCGGGGATCGAACCCGCGGCCTCTCGTTTCACAGGCGGCGTCTAATCAACTGCGCCACGGAGGCTGTCAAAATATTTGTATAACACCAAGGTAAGGGGCCCCCAAACTTGAAAGGCCTCATCAGGTCCGGAGGGGTCCTCGGCCCGAGATGCCGTAAGCAGAGAAGGAATGTAACATTAATTTATAAAATTAGTAAGAAGAGAATCAACAATTCACTGGATTGTATACTAATTCTTGGATAATTATTGATAGAGTTTATAAAGTTAAGGTTTTATAGTAAGGGAGGGCCCCATGTGATGATTTTGCCACGCACCTCAGATAGTTTAAAGTTACCTACGCTACTGACAGACATTAATTACATTTAAAAAAAAACAGTTCAATATGAAATAATCGAAATAATTCCTAAGATATTACTTACTATTTTTACGTCTGTAAAGCGTGGTTTCTGTAAACCAGATGTCTGTCTGTATCAGCCCATATACGTCCCACTGCAGGGCACGGGCCTACTCTACAATCGAGAATACGATTGAGAGTGGTTAGGCCATATAGTCCACCACGCTGGCCTAGTGCGGGTTGGCGGACTTACATACCATAGAAATTCTTATAAATCGCTATGGTATGCAGGTTTCCTCACGATGTTTTCCTTCACCGTTTTAGTGCGTGGTGATTGATTATCAATACACACATGACTCCGAAAAGTCAGAGGTGTGCCCTGGGATTCGAACCCGCGACCACCGTGAACACGTGGGCAGCCGCGTCTAGTCCGTTTACCAACAGGCCACCACGCACTTCCAGATGTACTGCTTCACAATCGTTTAAACCATATTTCCATTTTTTCTCAATTACCACGTCCTTGGGTTTGCTGTGGTTTGAAAGTGGAAAATTTTTATTATTTTCAATGTTGATATTATACCGGGTATCTCAAGACTGCTACCGAAAATGAAGCCGGGTGGTAGTTTTAGTGACTACAAACACAATGCAACAAAAAAATTCGCTAAGAAACGCGACAATTATTTTTTATGATTTTTTAAATATCGTCATTTTTGGATGGTAAATCCATAGTTTTTGCTAAAATAATAATTTTAACTCTTTTATACCTTAGAGTATTTAGAAATAAAAGGGTATCCACTATTATTTTAGGAAAAAATGTATTTACCACCCAAATATGGCCATAGGAAAAAAATAATAAAAAAAAATTGTCGCTTTTTTTTTGGAACTTTTTCTATTGCATTGTGTCTGAAATCATCTAAACTACCACCCGGCTTCGTTTTCGGTAGCAGTCTTGATATACCCTGTATTTATGGATAAGTTAATGTCAATAACTATTTATTTCTATACTTGGACCCAACTGGCTCCGCCCGTGTATAGATTCTTTTTGAACGATGAATCCAGTCCAAATCAGCAACATATTATTTATATCAAAACTTTTGACAGCCTCCGTGGCGCAGTCAGTTAGACGTTACGACGCCTGTGAAACGAGAGGCCGCGGGTTTGATCCCCGCACCGAGAGAAATGTTTGTGCGGCCCACAAATATTTCGTTCTGGGTGTTTGTGACACCGAAAAGTCTCTCGTAGTTTCTGATACCCACGACACAAGACTCGATCCTGTTACATCCTTTCCTGTCCCGTCTCATAAATTCCGGATAATAAAAAATAATCTTATCATAGATCTAAAATACCTGAATAGGCCAACATTTTTTTTAGGTCGGTGCCAGCTAGATTACTATTAAGCTTTATAACATCATACTACGAACTATGCGAGTAGAGCCATGGGGTTCCGCTGATCTCAAATTTTAAGGCTAGTATCGACCTCAAAAAACGGTTGGCCCATTTAGGTATTTTAGATCTATTAAAAGATTAATTTTATTTATCTCTTTTTATTACATTTTGAAGACGGTTTAATTCTTTTAAATTATTTTCTATTTCTTATTTTTTTAATTTCTGTTGTAGTAATCGAAACTTATTACCCTTACCTATCTAGTTTAGGACGCTGAGACAAAATAGTCAACATGTATGCACGTCGCGAACTGAAAAAAGTTGGACACCCCTGCTTTATCTCAAAAACGAAGTAACCGATTTTGATGAAACTTATACAACACCTAAGTTGGACTATATCTAATCGAAAGCAAAAATATTTTTTTGAAATTCAACTTATACTTTTTGAGATATGCGTGGACAAACGTACAAACATGCATACTGTAACTGTATCAGCCCATATACGTCCCACTGCAGGGCACGGGCCTACTCTACAATCAAGAATACGATTGAGAGTGGTTAGGCCATATAGTCCACCACGCTGGCCTAGTGCGGGTTGGCGGACTTACATACCATAGAAATTCTTATGAATCGCTATGGTATGCAGGTTTCCTCACGATGTTTTCCTTCACCGTTTTTTAGTGCGTGGTGATTGACTATCAATACACACATGACTCCGAAAAGTCAGAGGTGTGCCCTGGGATTCGAACCCGCGGCCACCGTGATCATGTTGGCAGCCGCGTCTAGTCCGTTTACCAACAGGCCACCACGCACTTTCTAGTCCGTTTACCAACAGGCCACCACGCACTTCATGCATATATTTTTTAATTTGAAATTCTTTTTCACGCGCTGGTATAGACTAACATATCCCAAAACTGTGCAACTCTGACAAAATTACACACATACACATCGAATACATAATCTCCTTCTTTTTTTAAGTCGATTATAAACGAAATTATTTTGATAACGATTAATACCATATAAATAAAAAAAAAACAATCGCAAATAATATATCGTTTTAGAAAATTATTAACCATTTTAGTGGTAATCAATACCTACTCACTAATAAAAACATTTTAGTGAGCCTGTGTAATGAGCTAACCTAGAAAGATCTAGAGCCGTGGTTCCTAACCTTTTTAGGTCTGTTACCCCTATGATATAAGGGTGACTGATTTTACCCCTCCCTCTCCTCTAGGGTGACTGATTTTACCCTTCCTCCCAAGGATGATCTCAAACAAGACGTGTTAATACCTTATACGTAGACTTTATTAAACTTAAACCAATTGCACATAACCAATAATTATGCTTTTGAAATTTCTATTAGTTTACAATTCTTATACCACCACAGTACCACGAGGTATTGCTTAGGATTTACAAGTTTGGTATATTAAGTTTTGTTTCACTTAAGACGATAACCAGCTCATTGTTACCCCCGCAAAATACAGGTTTTACCCCCGCGGGGGTAATTACCCCCAGGTTAGAAACCACGGATCTAGAGACATCATACACAGTTTCTTGCATTACATCCCTTTGAGAGGGACAATTCCGACAAGATTTATACATAACTTCGATGTGAAATGACCATAGTAGATAAATGTTAGATTAATTTTTTTCTTTATTTTTCATAAGGGCCCCATATTCTTGTGTGCCCAGGGCCCCATCATAGGTAAAGACGGCCCTGCCTGGAAGGGTAAGATTTGGGTTATTGAAATCTTTTAAACACAGGACCCTATTATTATGGCTCCGCTGTCTGTCTGTCACCAGGCTTCTCATAAACCGTGATAGATATAAAGATGAAATTTTCACACATTTTATCTGGTATTAACAGGTCGATGTGGAGATCTTTGAGGGTGGCCTGTGTTCAGCTGTGGACTTCCTGTGACTGATAAGATAAGAAGAAGAATAACGGTATTAATTACGAACATAGATCAAACATTTTCGTACACTTTTTATACTAACTAATTATATTAAATTAATAAAGAACACCCAACGCCAACAGTCACATACATAGTCCTGACCCCATACTAAGATCGAGTCAGATTGTGTAGTGGGTATAAGGAAATTCGAGAGAGAGACTTTTCAGTCTCAAAAACACCCAGACCAGAAAGATATATTTCTCTTGGTATGGGGATCGGACCCGCGGCCTTGCGTTTCTGTCAAATAAATTAAGACTTGACATAAAAAAAAGGCTATTTCGGACTATTCAAAAACCATAATAAAAGAGGATATTACCTCTCATAAGTTCGATCTCGTGCTTAGTAAGAGGCGGGAAGTTGGATTTGTGGTACCCTTGCCTCCTGCTGTTCAATGCCATGGCTGCTTCTATGGTGGGCGGCCATCCCCCCTCTTTGGAGAATACAGGGTGGGAGTAGCGACCAGCCTGTAACGAGTAAGAATATTGATGAAAATACACAAGACTGATAACAAAGTAAATGAAAATAAATAATCAGTTTAAATGCTCTGTTGTGTTTCTGATTGAAGGACATCGTAGCCAGAATAACTACTGGACATATTGAGACTTAATATATTATGTCTCACGATGGCGAGCACAGTGCCAATCGTTGCTTTGTATTTCAATGTTTTGTTTGGTTTTGCTACTGTTCATGAGCGGTTGTGTCGCTTATCATCAAGCGAACGGCTAACTCGTCTCGCCATTCAATTAATTAAATAAAAAGTGAAGAATAAATGATTACACACCAGCCCTTTAGACTAAAAGAGATTTTTTAGTTCTCCAATATCCAAAATTACTAACTAGCCATCCCAAATATTTCAATGAATAAGCTTAAACAGTCTTTTGCTCTAATATCCGCATTATCTAGCAGAAAATTGGTTTGAACGGATAATGTCCGTTTTCTGTTTATTGCAACTTAAATACCAATGGCAAAAACAAATGAGACTATCATAGTACGGACGGAGTAATGTTTTTAAGGTCTCCTTTATGAGAAATGGTTTAATTATTGTATAACTCACTGAGTTTTCCTGCACAAGTTCAGCCAATGCCTCGTCTTCTTCCGAGTACGGTTCGTACCAGAACATGTGGTTCACCAGCGATATTTCTCCTGTGAAAATAAACATTGTAGACTACTTAATATTTAAATTAGACTCAATAATAACATAACATACTTTCCCCAATAGATATCTGAACTGTACTTCCCATAATTTGCAATATTATTTTTTATTTCTAGTATAATCAAACTTCATATATGTACATTGTTTAAACGGAGGACTTAATGTCAAAACCGATATTTACCAGTCTACCTTACTTGTCGAGCCATATTTACTAAATTAATTGATTTTACTCCAAGCCCTTGTATCAAATAAAAAAATATAAACACCAAGGGGGATTTGTGATACTTCTAAATGGACTTCTTTTGGAACCTTACTGATTGACTAAGATCGATCGATTTTACAAATACAACAGATCAAACAATTCATCGATTCCTTCTTGAAAATGTTAATCCCATGCATTTAGGATCTCAAATATATGGCGATGATAATGTCGAAGTTAAAATCATGGACAAATATGGATAGTTGACGCAACTAGGCTTAGTAGCCCATAAACTTTTTACAATCAGTCAGAAATTTACATCAAGAATACAACTTAGTAGGCCGCCGTTATAGGAAATCCACTCAACAACTTAGGAAGTTAAGAGAGGCTAAAAATCTACGTTGCTCGGTATATATGTACATATGTCCCGACCAGCACGAGCTGAGCCACCCCCTTTTGCTTTCTTCATAATTTAAGAACATAATTTTGTATCTGCCTAATGACATCGTGAGGAAACTTCCATATAATAGCGATTTATAAGAATTTCTATGATATGTAAGTCATGTAGGCCAGCACGGCGGACTATATGGCCTAACCACTCTCAATCGTACTCTCGATTGTATAGTAGGCCCGTGCCTTGCAGTGGAACCTATAGGGGCTGATACAGAATGATTTAAGAAAGCAATAAATGTTTTTTTAACATACCATGATACTTATGCCGAAACTCCTTATCATAAATCCTCCAAGCCTTTGCATGGGCCATTAATGTATGTTTGTTGCACAGATACGTCCCCACTTCAGGGTTGATTATTCCAGGGGCCATGGTGCCATCATTGTATGATAGCTCGCAGAGGATGAGAGGTTCGTTGATGGTGATCCAGGTCTTGACCCTGTCTCCGTAGAGAGAGAAGATCACCCGAGCGTAGTCCGCGAACCAGTCGGAGACGAGGGGATTGGTCCAGCCTCCTGTGAAAATAATGAATAATTCTAAAATAGATAACATATTTTGCGCCTGTTTCTGTACCGGTCGCATCTTACAATTCCTATTGTAGTCAAAAGTAACTATGGTGTACCTCTACCACCTTAAATATAAAATTTAGAGTATAAAAAAGATCTACATTTTTGAAGACGCTAATATGTATGACAGCGCTTCCTCTATATTATGCAGGGTATATCACGACTGTTACTGAAAACGAACCGGGCAGTAGTTTTAGTGACTTCAGTTTTATTTAATAACTAGCTGTACCCACGACTTCGTCCACGTGGAGTTTAATAAAAACTTTATTTTTCTAAAATAAAAGAATGTTTCTAAAATAAATGTAACCTAAGTTACTCTCTATTATATCAGCTACCTGACAATAAAAGTCCAGTCAAAATCGGTCCAGCCATTTCAGAGATTAGCCGGAACAAACAGACAGACAGACGGACAGACAGACAGACAAAAAAAGTTCTATGGTCATTTTCGTTTAAGGTATCGTGTATATAACGAAATGTATTTGGACATTTTTTTTTATTTTCACTTTACAAACAGACACTTCAATTTTATTTATATATATATATGAATTGCTTCTACTTCCGTTGGTAACCGAAAGTATATTTAGTTATTGTGCCTTTAAACTGAATTAGAGTGTAATTCAATAGCCCTAAGATTTTTATTTATTTATTTTGTTCAAATAATTCATACATGTTGGACAACCTGTAAAATGCCATCCAATAGGACAGAAAAAGGTGGCCCGGCATCATTATTATTATCTGGGTTTTTGAAGTACCAGCTCTCCCTCTATATTATTAATACTCTTAGATTGAAGGAACTCACCAAGGTCTTGAAGCCTCTGCGGCAGATCCCAGTGGAACATGGTGACCAGGGGTTTGATGCCCTTCTCCAGAAGTCCGTTGATCAGGTTGTTGTAGTACGCCGTGCCCTCTTCGCTGATGCGATTGTGGAAACGTGTCGGCATGATACGAGGCCAGGATATGGAAAACCTGGAAATAGGAATTACATAATTAATCTTTCGATAGTTCACAATCTCACGAGATAGATTTATAGCCCAACGGTGGCTACAACTTTAAGGTGACATGTATAATTTAGGATGATCTCCTATGGCTGAAGAAAGATCGCGTACCTGTAGAAATGCACTCCAAGCTCGTGGACCATCTGAATGTCTCTCTTCCATAGCCTGTAGGAGTCGCAGGCCACATCGCCAGTAGAACGATCTCGAATTCTCTCGGGATACTTGTGTGTGAAGTGGTCCCATATACTCTCGCCTTTACCTGAAATAATTATTACCTTTTGTTTTTAATGATTGAAAATAAAACCAGTATCGATTGCTTTTATAATACATCCCATTGCAAGGCAAGTGCCTCAGCAATAGTCGAGATATTGATTTACCGGGGTTAGGCCTTAATCTACCAGGCTGGCCTAGCGCGAATTGGCAAATCTCACACAATATAGAAAGTCACATACATAGTCCTGACCCCCTCACTAAGATCGAGTCTTGTGTCGTGGGTATCAGGAACTACGAGACTTTTCGGTCTCACAAACATCCAGACCTGAAAGAAATATTTGTGGATCACACAAACATTTCTCTCGATGCGGGAATCGAACCCGCGGCCTCTCGTTTCAAAGGTGGCGTCTAACCGACTACGCCACGGAGGTAAATATAACATATGGCAACTTGCGATGTAGAAAGGTTTTTCATGGCTCTGTTTTAAGAGCGTTTACACCTTGCGCGCAAAGTCAACTATAGGCATTTCTTCGTTAATTTCACGCACACATAAGCGACCAAAGCTGTGTGCGTAGAGCTGCGTCGGCTCGCTATACAGTCAGCTCAACCAACTTTGATCCGTGCGCTTCAAAATTGTAATATTCAATTGAAATGTAACTTATGATTTATATATTGGTAATATAATATCATAAAAATATTTTATTTTCATTATAAGTAGACAAATATTACTGTGCAAGCAATGAACAATACAAATTTAGATACTAATCATATTTTCGTTATTATTACATTGTTAAGTTGCATTCAAATCAGTATTCAATCAGTAGACACTACGGACGTTTTATTAATCATTTCGTGTTCGAACACATGAATAGAGTTAGGGGCCTTACAACCCCTTACAATTACGAAATATATTTAATTTTATATTACAATACATAACATAATTTAGCCTCGGAATTACATCCCATTATATTATCTGAAACATAATTTATTCTCACTACAAAATACAAAAGCACTAAGATGTGGCAATCGCAGTCCACGCGTGACTATTTTTACTACGCACGGCAAAAATCGACTGCAGCTAGGCTTGAGCGACGAGCGATACGTCCTCCCTCTAGAAGGCCCTGCGGCGGTCTACAGCGGTCTAATTTGATGCAGGTCGGACAGCGTGTTTTATAGTGGTTTTAAAAATATTTGTAGAAAACATGAAAACTAATTCTGTTGAAATATAAAAATGGTAATTATTGATAAGATGTTCTTCTATTATAATATGCAATTGCTATAAAAAATTATGTACGATAAGTTGGTAAAAAAAATATGTTCTTGACGAGAGTTTCTGAATAATTTCGCATTGTTAAAATTTTTATTTTTCAGGAACTAAACACCAAAAGATTATTTTTCTCAGCAAAATCCCTCCGTAAGGGTCTTATTAGTCTGATAATATTTTTATTTTCATCTTATATTTAGTGGTTTCGGATATCTTAAGCTTCTAAATTGCCATTTAAAGCCTAAATAACGAAACTTGTGTTCAGTAATCCTTATAGTACTCACAAATTATCCATCAATCTATAATGTTTTCCACCAAAATCCCTAGATGACAACCTTTTCTAAAATTAGTACTAATTATTTTTCCTTTAAATTGTTTATTTGTGGCTATTAACTCGTTTGAAAAGTCCTGTTTTTAAACCAAAAAGCGCGCGGAAGGTATAAACGCTCTTAAGATAAGTCATAGTTTCAAGGCGTTATATATGGATCAAAGTGAGCATTTCTCCATAAGCTTCAAAATTGTGTAAAACTTACCAGATGCATTCCATCCTCCCTCGATCTGGTACGCTGATGAGGCTACTCCGAATTCGAAGCCGGGGGAAAGGACAGGTCTACAAAGCTCCATGATGTAGGAAGTAAAGTACTAGAAGAAGAAAAAATCCTATTACATTTTAGGGCTATGTACCTTAATTGTAAAAACGGGATCCTATTACTAAGCCTCCACTGTCTGTCTGACACCAGGCTGTTGTCTCAAAAAAAGTGATAGCCGAAATTTTGACTAATTATGAATTGCCGCTATAACAATAAACTTTATCTTGTGATCCGCGTGGGAATTTCGCGGACAGCTCACAGCGCAGTGTTTAGAAGATATTTTTAATTTTAATAGATATTTTGATATGTTATCTGGATCAATTTCATTCTTTAGTTTTTTATATCATCATTCATTCGTTTTAAATGTATAGGTCTGTGTAACATTCTTTCTAACGCTATCTTCTAATTACGCATTCGTTTTTAAAAGCCAATGTACAATATTTAATTACATCATAAACCTTTTACGGAAAAGAGAAGATTTTCATTTTAACATCCTACCGGCAAAGAGTTGCAAAACATCAAACACAAAACAATAATAAAAAATGAAAATATTGAAGTGGGTCGCCTTACGCTACATACACACGGCAACATCCCGTTTTTCGCAGGATCCCGTTTATTAGTGTACGTGCTGCAATACTAGCATTCACACAATTATCCTGTTTACAGTATCCTGCAATATCCAGTATAGCAATATATATGCAATAATATCCTTCGGTTTTGCCACTACAAACTGGATGACAATGTCCAGTAAAATGCAGGATCCAGTTTAGTTACAGGTATAGTTTAATGGGAATGTTCCCACTAGCTTCCTGCATACTGTTTTTTACTGGACGGGCTGAGTGGTGAATACAGATATACCGCTTGTTTCCGTACCGCAGAAAACAGGATCAAAACTGCTGTGTGTGAACACAGCAGTGGTTTTTGCAGGCTTCAGTAAAAAAAAACCGTTCCCGCAAAACTGAATGCTGTGGGAAAGTAGCCTTACAAAGAAACGTGTATTTTTTTGTATTTTTTGCTCAATTTTAAAAACGATAATAATGAAAAAACAGTATTACTCGTCAAAACAAAAACAGGAAGCAAAGAGTATAAAAACTATCCATAAATTTAATCTAACCGTTTACATCTTAAATTCAGATAGAGTAGATATTATACAACGACCGAACTACGTAACACAAGGTATGTATCAAGATTTTGTTGCATTTACGGCCTCTGTGTCGCAGTAAATTGGGTGGTGGCTTGTTGGTAAATAGATCAGGCGCGGAAACCATCATGTTCACGGTGGTCGCGGGTTCAAATCCCAGAGCACACCTCTGACTTTTTTCCAAAGGCCAGCGTGGCGGACTATATGGCCTAACCATTCTCAATCGTACTCACGATTGTAGAGGAGGCCCGTGCCCTGCGAAAACTATGGATTTATTACCCAAACACGATGATAATTAAAAAATCACAAAAAATATAATGGTGCGTTTCTTTGATAAATTTTTAGTTGCATTGTGTTTGGAGTCACTAAAACTACCAACCGGCTTTGTTTGCGGTAGCAGTCTTGATATACCCGGTATTGACGACCTACCTAAAAGGGTAACAAACATATGATACTGCTTGCTGACAATAGTACCGTGGCGATATCATACATGATTAAAGAAAATGACAACTCTGACATTCTCATCCTTTAATTTTAGTCAGAATTTTGCCCTGGGCTTTGAACCCGCGACTACCGTGAAAATATTAGCAGCCGCGTCAGGTTAATTGACTAACAGGCTACCATGCACTTCACAGAAATAATAGAGATTGCTAGATTGAGGATGTAAATAATGAAAATTGAGTTTTTTTTTGTGATACAATCAGACATGTTTATTTCATTGACCTTAACCTGTTTATTTGCCAATTAGCAATAAATCATATAAATATGTTTGTGGCAATATTTTTGTTTACAACATACTCAACGAGGTCTTGCAATAAAAATATAAGAATTCCATTAAATGCGTTTATTAAGCCCTAAAAATAAGTACGTTGTAAATTTTTATCTGCACTTTAAAAACGATATTGGTAAAATTACAAGTAAATTGAGTCGTAAAATTCGTACCTTTTACGTGTTCGATGTTTCATGAAAAAGCTTTAATGCATGTGCAATTTAATGATCTTGTTTGTAGAAGCAATACAACAAGTTTTTGTGGAATAAAAAATTACTGCGGCGAAATTACTGTGATAAAATTAAGTGGTGGACTATATGGCCTGACCACTCTCAATAGTACTCTTGATTGTAGAGGAGGCCCGTGCCCTGCTATGGACGTATATGAGCTGATACAGAGCAAAAAACATTGCTAAGAAACTGCTTGTATGACAAAGTTACTAATAGCCATTCTCTATAATCTAACCATCTGACAAGATATTTCATTAGATATTTCGATGCAATTTATGTTTAAATTAACAAAGATAGAGAGGCATAGATATGGTGCGTGCATATATTTATAGCTAGCTAGATTAGATTAATATATAGATATGTCTATTTTTGTTTAATGAAGCGTAGAATTGTACTGACACAGTCATGGTAGCTATTTAACCCCTTGTTATTTGTTAAAGATATATAAAATATAGACAACGGCGGGAAGGAAAAAATGCATGAACTATTATCGGCCGATGCCAATAATCAATCGAAAAAATTAGATTGAAGTCAATCTGGATTGTTTTCTACTTTTCGATTGGTCTCTTGTCATGTTGACATAGTTTTTTCACTAATGAGATTGATTATAGGCAATATAGTATCAGAAAGAAGATTGAGCTGTCAATCTCCAACGGCAAATTTTGGATTGGGATTGTTTATTGGCAGCGGCTGTATATCTGTGACGATAACTTTAAATTTGACAATTTCATAGCCAAACATTTGATACTACTTATATAACATTCCTAAACGCTAATTTATGCGATTGATACATTCAGTCAAAATGATGTGTAAAAATAGTTTGTGCAATTCACCCTAAGCGCCCAAAGTGAATAATAGCGTTGTTTTCAAAAAAATATGCACGTGTTTTAATAACTTGAATTTAAATATTACACTTATTACATCGAATATAATTTAAAATATCTTACGTACTCAAAATTAATATATACGTTATTTTTAACTAGTTTATTGATAAAAGCCACTGATTACAGACTTCCTACGATCTTGTAGCAAGTGCGCAGTTATTAAAATAAATTTGAATATGTTTTCCTTCCTCATATTTTATTACATTTAACATGTTTATAATACTAGAATATGAGTACATATGCATATTGTGTAAATACTATAAAACATATCAAAAATATTTATTTGTTTAATACATCCTTTTTTACACTGTACAGAGAAAGAACAAAGAAATGACATAAGCTTGTTGTTAATACTATAAAATGTATCTGTATCATCTTTATCAGCCCATATACGTCCCACTGCAGGGCACGGGCCTACTCTACAATCGACAGTACGATTGAGAGTGGTTAGGCCATATAGTCCACCACGCTGGCCTAGTGCGGGTTGGCGGACTTACATACCATAGAAATTCTTATAAATCGCTACGGTATGCAGGTTTCCTCACGATGTTTTCCTTCACCGTTTTAGTGCGTGCTGATTGACTATCAATACACACATGACTCCGAAAAGTCAGAGGTGTGCCCTAGGATTCGAACCCGCGACCACCGTGAACATATTGGCATGCCACAAAATTTATCTAAACTATTTTTTTTTATGCACTGTACAGAAACAACAAAGAAACGTTAAGTTTACATGTTGAAATAAAAGTATTATTTACGGATTTTATCGCGGATTTGATTTAATTATATATTTTTGGCTTCCCGACGTTTCGATTACTTTACAGCTTTTGTGGTCGCTGGGCGGGATCATATGTCTCTTCTTCTTTTTATTTTTCTTTAGCTTTATTTCATCGCTCTATTACTATCATTAATCGTGGCATTATTTTTCTTCCTTTCAAAAATAAAAATGAAACTCTGTCTCTGTCTGTCTAGTTATGTAATTTTATTGTTAGAGACTTGATGCCTGGCCCATTAGCCAATTTAAAAGTGCTTCGATAACCATCAAAAAGGTTTAGTTTGCGCTACTTAAATTGCATCTTTTATAGAATTTCTAAAGGAGTTAGCGTTTCTGGCATCTGGTCTGTTTTATAAATAATAAGTTGAGATTTTATTTATCACTACATAGTATGAAACAAAGTCGCTTTCTCTGTCCCTTTGTATACTTAAATCTTTAAAACTACGCAACGGATTTTGATGCGGTTTTTTTAATAGATAGAGTCAAGAGGAAGGTTTATGTGTTTATTACGTGCATATTATTGTAGAGAAATCTATATGCACCCGGGCGAAGCTGGGCCGGACCGCTAGTTTATTTATATTATATGCTTTATTGTACACCAAAATGAAAGACGCATACAAAAATCTTAAAAACTAAAGACATGAGATTTACAATAGGCGGCCTTATCGCTAGCTGCGATCTCTTCCAAGCAACCTTTGGATGGACTGGATTATTGTAATATTACTAATGATTCTAAAAATCAAATGCTGCTTTCTATAACTGTTGGTTCTGGGGAAAATGATGTATGAGCATAGAACAATGTCCTTTGACCATACACGAACATACAACTTCTGTCTCATGAATACTACGCTAGACTTTTCAGTCTCACACCAAAGCCACAAACTTTTGGCTCAACGCGGGGTTGAACCTACGGCCTCAATGGGTCACAAAACTATCTAAATAATCTCAACTTTAGGTGTTCAAGGGTAGCTGAGATATTATCCCATTGTTTACATCGTTTTTAACATATCTACCTATTTCATAAACCAAGAACAATAATTCCTATACAAATTAATAATCTATTGTTTTTGTAACTAACAAACTTGTGAACTTTACAATTAAATAATTAAACAATTAATTGCTTGTTTTATATGATTAATTATTTAATTATTATGTGCTTATTACGTTTTAATTACCACAGAAACAGACCGTGAACAGTTTATTCAATGGAAAGAAAATCGGAAAGCTGCTAAATTTTTTGAGATATTTATAATATAGTATACTAACATTTTTAAGTTTGGCCATCAAATAACAGAAAAAGGCTATACCTAAATTTAAAATTTCATAGCATATAGATGACAAATAGGCATATGCCTCCTCTACACGTCAACCGATCGATCTAAGTTTATTTTCTGGTGGAAGAATTTCTAATCTGACCGCCTGGCAACCAACTTACATTAAGAAGCATTACCTGCTTATTTAGTGTTTCACCTTAGTCAAATAAATTGATTAGGTTTATGGATGGGTAAGATTTATTTTATTTTATTTGGGTCACAAACGTAGCGTACATTCATAAATACAAATAAATTATACAGTACTAATATAGCTACATGTCGTTACATTTATATGTGACTACGGCATGCAATACAACATAAAATAAGTACTTAATTAATAATGAAATTCATATTAATTAAGTACTTAAATATTTTTTTTTTCTAAAATAAAGGTAGCCTAAGTTACTCCTTATTATATCAGCTACCTGACAATAAAAGTCCCGTCAAAATCAGTCCAGCCATTTCAGAGATTAGCCGGAACAAACAGACAGACAGACAGGCATTTTTTTTTTAAATATCATTTTCGGCACAGGTATCGTGTATATAACGATATCTAGTTGGACATTTTTTTTTATTTTCACTTTTAAAACAGACACTTCACTTGTGAGACCGAAAAGTCTCTCGTAGTTCCTGATACCCACGACACAAGACTCGATCTTAGTGTGGGGTCAGGATTGTGCATATAACTATTGGGTGTAGTTATTATTTATTTATTACTATTCCTATGTTTTAATTATTTATTTATTTATATCTAAATAAATAAAACGGAAGTATACGGTATGAACTCTTATACAAGCTCATTATTTTCTTTGCTTCGTGTACTGATTACCATATGACCCAGGTAAGGTATATAATAATGATCTATAAATCTTCCAGTTCTATCTAATCTACAATCTTTTTTTTATTCAACTTTTTAAGGAAATATTATCATTAATAACAATGTCACTTCCGCTACATTTACGGCAGTTTTGTACATAATTATTTATTTATTTAAAACTTTATTGTATGCCTGAGACTAACAGTATAGAAATAAGAGAAGAAAAACACTCTCTTACAGACAACCAACCATGGGATAAATAAAAGGCAATGACAGTTTTTGGGCAATTTTGATTCTGCCGTTTATTATAGGATACATCTCAGTACGTTGTGATTCGTTCCGTACATAATTGGCCAAAACGTATTTTTATTTGTTTGAACGCTCCAATCTCATTAACTACTGGTCTGTTTTGAAAGTCTTTTGGTTTTGGATGGGTGATTTATAGGATACAATAGGCTTGAACATACCGCTAAGACTTATAGGAACGGTCAGCGGAGCAGGAATAAAAAATGTCGTCACAGTATCAGGCAGGCTACTTGGCGGAAATAATTTGCTTGTATTTTATTTCTTAAAAAAAAAAAAAAATCTTTCTGGTTAATATCATGGATATTGTAATTTGCATTAAAAGTATTATACAGTATTTTTGGAATTGAAAACAAATCTTATTCGTGATTGTTTTCTCTCGATAAGCTAGTTTCTCTAACGGCTGATTTCTATATACTATCTTTAACAAGATCTTATAATAGCTGCCATTACTATGTCGGTATAATTTTACGCTTCGCTAAAAAAAGATAGTCATATATATTTATCGTACCTAGCTATATGTAAGTATATACACCATATCTATATCTAACTTTGTTAACTGAAACACAAAATAGATCGTAATATGTAATGAAATCTCTTGTTAAAGATAGATAGATTATAGAAAACGGGTGTAAGAGAGTCGCCAAACTCCAATACTTTGTGTCAATTCGTTGCGCGTGATCCTAGCAGAGTAGTATACAATATTGTATATAGTTATATAGAATATTTGTTTTTTAATTGCAACTATAGACATTAATAAATTTTTAAACATGTAATGATTATAATTTTGTCAACGTTTTAGTATAAAAGCTTTACATATTATGTTATTAAGGCAAGTACAAACAAATATTTCCTTGGTTTTCAAACACTTTTGATAGTTCTTTCATCTTGCCAGAAACATTGAAGCTCATAACTTCCAAAGCAACCACGATCGGAACTTCATTATAGCTGATCGTGTGCTGCCTATGTTAGAGGCATGTTCAGAAAAACTTTTAGCTTTTATAAAATGAGGAAAGTCTGGCGGCCACGGGCTCTTTACCTATAGATGTAGTCCAAATAAGTTTGACTCATTTTATTGTTATTTTGCACCATCCACCGCCAGATCATGAAATGAATAATTAACTCAAAGAATAATTATAGATCAACTTATATAACTCGTCGAGATATGTAAGGTAAAGGTATGTAATGTAAAAGGTATGTAAGGTAAGTATGATGATAGGTGTACCCATCTAAATTAAGAAAACTAAAAATCATATAATATACAAATCGGAAATAAACGGTATGTGGGTTTTAATAGTCAATCACCACGCTCGATAATAGTGAACGCAAACATCGTGAGGACACCTGCATACCATAGCGATTTTTAAGAATTTCTTTGTTATGTAAAGTCAGTGTAAGTGTAGGCCAGCGTGGGTGAGTATTGGCCGTTTTCCATCTATCTATCTTAAACTAGTGATTTTATTAGTTATCTCTATGCATTTTATGTTTAAGTTACCAAATATGTTGAATATAGCTAGAATAAAGAGACCGATCGTAAATGGACTAACCAGTGTCAATCGTACTCTCGATTGTAGAGGAGACCCGCGCCCTGCAGTGGGTCGTTTATGGGCTGGTTTTACGAAATAAATCTGCCCACATAATTATGATTGATTGCATGCAAAATATCGTTTTTGTGGTCAATTATATAATCTACCCACGACGCTTTACATAACCAATTTTAACCCCGATTTTGTGAACCTTTATTTCGAAACCTCTTAAACACTAAAGGGAAGACGTAATATAACTTCACGAAATTTCACTTTTATGCCCATAAATAATAGTCATTATGTATTTCGTTGAGACGTTGATATTTTACTAAAGAGTTGACATAATAATAGTATTACTAGTCTTCTCCATATTCAACTATGGATCGGAAACGTGGACCATGAAGAAAGCCGACCGAGATCACATAGATGCTTTCGAGATGTGGTGCTGGAGGAAAATGCTTCAGATTCCGTGGACTGCGTTCCGCTCCAACGTATCCATTCTACGCGATCTCCAAATCAAAACCAGGCTCTCCCATCTGCTTGCGCCGAGTACTGGAGATTTTGGCCATATAGCTAGGAAGGACGGAGATAACTTGGAACAACTGATGATTACTGGCAAAGTCGACGGTAAACGTCCGAGAGGCAGATGTCCCATCAGATGGTCGGACCAAATCAGCTCGACCCTTAAAATTAAGTTTCACGTTGCGCTCCAGTCTCCACTATGTCAAGGCTAGGAAAAGGTAGCGCAGCATAATCCGGTCAAAGATTACTCCATGTTCAGGGGATCACGACCTTCAGCAATGAGGAAAACGATGCGAGGAGGAGGAGACATAATAATACAACTTCACGAACTTTAACTTTTTGCCTTTGTATTTCGTTGAGACGTTCATATTATAATTAGTAATTTAAAGGTCTGTTCATACAACAGACGAGATGGGAACGCGACGCGATGCTGATGTGACGTTGACGGGTCGTGAGGAGTTTCAATGTGTTGGTTGATAGAAAAATAGAAAATAATGAATAATATGTTTATAATAAAATTCAAATAAAAAGTACTGTAAAGTTACTGTGCATAAAATGATATTTCGCTCCCATATCTTTCCCTTTTACTTTCATTTAAAAGCTCAAAACCTTCGTGGCGCAGTTGGTTAAACGTTGACTGTGAAACGAGAGGCTGCGGGTTCGATCCCCGTGGCAAATATCTGTTCTGTGCTATCCACAAGTACTTATTCAGGTCTGCGTGTTTGTGAGACCAAGTCTTTTTTTTTTTTATTGCAGTGAATGGCGAGACGAGCAAGCTGTTCACCTGATGGTAAGCGATACGACCGCTCATAAACAGTAGCAATATTCCGCTGCGCTCGCCATCCTGAGACGTAAGATGTTAAGTCTCAATATGTCCATTAGTTACTCTGGCTACAATGTCCTTCAATCCGAAACACAACAGGGCTTCTACACTGCTGTTTGACGGGAGAAATAGACAATGCGGTGGTACCCACCCAGGCGGCCTCTCACATATGAGAGACCTACCACCGGTAATTAGGTAATGCCTGAGTCATGCTCTACCAGTCAACCTGAGAGAAAGCATAGTAAAATAAAATAAGAAAGTTTAAAGTACTATATTTATAACGACTATTATAAATAAGAATTTGATTGTTTGTATCGGATAGGCTCCTAAACTATTGAACGGATTTGTAAAATTATTTCACCATTATAATCCTACATTATTCCTGATGAACTTAGGCGATAGAATATTTTCAAGAAGTGTATTTGCACCCAGGCGGAGCCGGGCCGTGCCGCTAGTTATTTATAAATATCAATATATATTGTCAGTTAGCACGATAATATTGGTATTATGAAATGAAACGAAATGAAAATATAATTTAAAAATATTAGTCACCCACGCTTGCTAATCACTAAAACGGTAAATGTGAGATGCCATCTTTATAAATCAAGTCTGCCATAACGAATGCCGAAATTGATACGAGAGGAAAAGAAAGTTAATTAATACAACAAAAAATGCTAGTAAAAAATGATTGTTGATGATAAAGCTACACGACGAAGAATAGTAAAATGGCCGCGGAAGCATAATTCATATCTTTTGAGTGTATACAGTATACGTACTGTTGTATCTAATATGATTTTATTCGGCGAGTATCAGCCCTGTATAATGAAATGAAATGAAATGTATTTACTGGTTTATTATGTGGTTATATTAATGTAGTAGAGCTCTTATGACAAGTCAATACACTTAGCACTTAATCTCAAAATACAAAATATTTTCTATTTTTAGTAGTATCTGTATTAATTTATTACCTTAATGTACTAATTAATTTTATTTAATTATTTATAATTATTTTTACTTAGTTATTTAATTTATGATATTTTGTGTTTTATTTCAAGTTTTAGTTACTACTTTATGGCAATTTAATGAATTTTAATAACATTAAAAATGACTCGAAAAAACGTCACATTTAAGAAATGTAATAACCGATTTTTGCGTCATTACGTTTCGCTGCGTTGTGATTAATTTCTACACTTAATTGAATAATTATTAGTAAAACTAAATATGAAACAATGTCTAGCATTGTTCTGTACATGTATCAGACAATTTACTGCAGGGCAAGAACCTCCTCTACAATCGAGAGTACAAATGAGAGGGGTTAGGTAATATAGACTATGTTGACCTTATGCGGGCTTGCAGACTTAACATACCATAGAAATTCTTAGGCTCAGTTGCACAAACTAACTTTGCCAATACCTTTGACCTTGAAATTGTCAATCCCATATATTCGCAAGGTCAAATAGGTCTCAAATGTATGGCGATGACATTTTCAATGGCAAAGGTATTGGCAAAGTTGGTTTGTGCAACTCGGCCTTACACATTGACTACCTCGGTGGCGTAGTTGTACTAAGGTACGGTTCCAAAACTGAGTTCGAATCCCAGGTTGGGCAAAGTGATATTGGATTTATCTATTCATTATCAGCCCAGAGTCATGAATTTGTGCCTGATATGGCGATAGGCTCGCCAACTATCACATCGTTGGACGCAACATACATGGCGAAATGTGGGTGTCCTGGCACCTCTACCTAGCCCTTCTGGGCAGGGACCGAAACCGGTATCGAAAATACCGGTATTTTTTGGTATCAACCGAAAAAATAATACCGGTATTTTTAATGGTAACCGGTATCCGCCAATTTTATTCGATTCCTAGAATTTAACCGGTATCATACCGGTAACCGAAATAAGGGTTACCTTTATGTTTCATGTGAAGTTCCTTATAAGTCAAAGCGGGGGCAGTGCCTGTGTGTGGTTATACCGCCGTTTGTCTTTACTAAACATTATGGCACTATACCACACAATTATCTTTACTCATTTCATGATTTTTTCAACAGAATTACCCACCAAAATTGAAATGAACCGTATCCAGCGATATTGTGTAAACAACACGACAAGTATGATTTTTATTTGTTATGCAACAACAACGCATTTTCTTTTGCATTCAAGGTCTTTTTAGGTTACCGGTATTAAAACGGTTCCCGTATATAAGGGTAACCTTTATATTGCGTCATAGCGGTTACCGAAATCTTAAAGGTAACCGAAATTCGTCGATACCGGTACCGTTATGTCGAATGGGTTTCGGTCCCTGCTTCTGGGAAAAAGGCGTGAGTTTATGTATGTAGAAATTCTTACAATATCAATAATCTTTAGATGTATTTAACACTACCGTTGTAAAGTGGTCAATGACGCATAAATACCATATGGATTCCACTAGCAATTATGGAAACAAACAGTTTTTTCAATGTCTCTATATAAATTACTTTTAATGTAAAAATAATTGGTAACTGCCGTACTCAGAGACATTTAATTTCAATTAAATCATTACGTAGTGTAGATTTAACGTACAAAATCTTTAGTAAGGAACGGTTTCATTGACATTAACTGTCTCTGAGTGCGGTCGTTGGAAAAATAAACTTAACTTCTGAAATAAAGTTGTAAAAGAATTACGCCTGAATACTGGAACGCCATTTAAATAATATGTTGTTCTTAACAGCGCACGGCCCACTTAGCCAGTACATTTAAGCGGGATTAACGAAGTTAAGCGCAACTTATAATTTAAGTTGCGTTTCAATATTCGGGCGTAAGGGTTCTGAAGTTGCAGTTCAGGGTCATGACCCTTCCCCCCCTGAGCTGGCTCTAGATTGACAGAATTAATGTACTATATTGTTAATAAAATTTATAAACGCAATTAATTCTTTGCAAGTCGATAAATAAAGTAAAAAAGTGTGTGTGTTCACAATACACGGCAGTAACAAATTTTAAAAGTCATTATTACGAATTCGAGTATTGAAATAGGACCCAGTATTCTGACATGAACTATATGACCCCCCTTGGCTGAACAGCTGGATCCACCCTTGAGTACACACAAGCTTTTGTTAATGATACAACACTTGATCACTAAGAAAACATCGTGAGAAAACTTGCATAACTAAATCAACAAGAATGAATTAAAGTCCGCCAACCCTCGTGCAGGTACAGAACCCGTACTAGGCCAGCGTGGTCCAGACCCTTATGTCCCCTTAATTATTGGAGTTCCGTACTTAGTACTTAACGTATATGACATACAAAATATACGTAGCCTGAAATTATGTGCAGTCTCTATGACTTTAATGTTCCAAAACAAACATCACACCTTTTCCAGAAGGGGTAGACGGTAGTGTCGGAATAAATAGCAATCAGAAATAGCATGTGAAGTCGATAATAACATTTCACAAGTTATATCTTCTTCTTCTTTCCAGTGCCTCTCCAACTAGTGAAGCTTGGCAGTCAGCTCCGCATATTTCGCTCTGTCTTTTGCCAGGTGGAAAAGCTCAGAGGCACTCGCGATCCCTGTCCGTTCCCGGATGTTACGCAACCAGGATTTCTTTCTTCGACCAACGGCTCTTGCCTGCCACTTTGCCCATCATAATTTGTTGCAGGAGTCCGTATCTATTAGGGCGTGGATCCCGGAATTCTGAGATTTCATAACTCCGGAACTTCGAATGATTTTTTACGATATTACAATTCCAGAACTGAAGTAAATATCGCAATCCGATGCTCATATAATTTGTAAGATAAGTTACCACAATAATAAAATTTGCATATTTGTATTCTCTTGCGAAATGTACCGCGTGCGATTTCCAAAAAATACGACAGTGTAAGTTTAGAGTTTTTTAATTTAAGTTTCTTTTATTCTTTAAACCTATTTTCATGATCTCAGAAGAGGAGAACTTGTTGATTTTATTCATTGTGAGTTGTTGAATCTTATATTCATCATAATTTTATTAGATAGTTATTTAATAAGCTACATTGCAATTGCAAAGAGCACACGTTGATTTTGCTATAATGTATATTATTGAAAAATTGCTTATTTATTGTTATATTTACCAAGAAAAACCTAATAGAAGGCTGTTTAATAGATCTCAGTCAAGAGCTTTGTCGATATATTTAGTTTCTATACTAAAGATTTGTTTTAACAAAACAATTTAATGCTTATTTATGTTTTTTTTTATTTCCTATACTTTTTTAAAAATTCCGGAACCGGTTCCGGAATTCCGGAATCGAACCAGTAGTACCGTAACTCAGTTCCGGAATCGAAAATCATCCGATATTACATGCCCTAGTATCTATCGTGCCTGAGCACGTGACAACCCAGTCTACCTCTCACATATGAGAGACCCAGTGAAAATATATATCTTTCCCTACACAAAAAGTAGGTTTCATTGAGGCAGAAAAATCACTGGTACTAAGTTTTATAGTAGTGGGCATCCTAATGTTTGCACTGACTTTGAGAATCTCAGGATGGGATTATTCCCCCTAGCCAAATTGAGTGCGCGGCGCAATTATTAAACGAATGAAGACCAATGAAACTCAATGTGGAAAAACCATATCGCTCATCCAAAAGAACAATGACGTAATTACGTTTTAGATTTTTTTCGGAAGAAATTTTGAAAAATGTATTAATAATAGAATGTATTTCCAATCATTTCGATGAAATCTTAATTATTTTATATACACACATAAAATAATTACTATGAACGTAATTCAAAACAATTTCGTGCGAAAACCCAAGAATTAAAAAAACTTATAATACAATCAAACATTTTCATCATTGTAATTACGTCGTTGTTCTATTGGATGAGCGATATTATGACATTCATACTTTACACTTAATTTATTACTAAACGATATATTGTAATATGTAATTTATAGCTGTCAATGCAGTATTCCAATTAGAAATAAAATAGAAAACATTACCTACTTGTGTACTACGTAAATTAGTCGTGACCGCCTCGATTGATAGTCGTACTACGGTACTATTATAATGCTGAGGCCTCGGGTTCGAATTTTTGTTTCGTCTTATTCAAGTTTTATTAAAATATCATTCAATTTCTATAGCTAATTAAATTTAATTTTGTTGTGATTTTGTTGATTTTATGTTGCTGTGTTACTGTATTACTATTACTGTGATTTTTGTAGTTAGTTAAGTTTTAGCACTTAATGGACTTATGTTGTTTTAGAAGTATGTCATTTTGTTATATTTATATTATGTTTAGTATGATTGTCATTCACAGAGTTTTTACGTTTCTGTTTTTTATTGTGTTCTCATTAACCTTGTTAATTTCACCTTAATTTTAATGTTAAGTCTGTCTAATGCTCCAAAATTATATTATGCATGTTGTGACACCTGCAGGCAATGCTTTAAGCATGATACCGAATCAATTATGTAATAGATTTAAAAAACATTGTAATTGCCGTTGGATGTCCTCGAATATATAAAATAAAATAAAATAAAAATAAAAATCCCGAGTCGGGCAAAGTGATAAGGTGCTTTACACCATAAAGTGCATAAGGGTAAGAACGTAAACTCATATAAAATATAGGAGCTTACGTTTATTACCAAAAATTATAAAATTCCTTACCATCGTAGGGCGACCAGGTGTTAAGAAAACTGAAGAAAAACTTGAATTTTGCCTAAAATGGCATCTTTCCTTTTATTTGACTTACTTCCCATAATTTGAACCTTATTTGACATTGTCGAATGGTTGTATACAGCATGTGTTTTTTTTTTTTTCAAATTCATTGGGTTCGATTCCTAGCTAGGCATATTGATTTATCAAAAATCTAAGTATGCAGTTTTAGTTTTCATCAAAATCTGGCTCGTAAGTCCTTTGAGCACTTTTCGCTATTCCTCATAGTTTCGGATTTGGCCATCCACGCTCACTTGAAAAACTCAACCTGTATACTTGTGTATTATTTAACTGATTTTATATAATCATTATCTTTTAATTAATTATTCGTACAACTAATTTAGCTCATATCTGCATTACCTTTAGGTGAATAGACCTTTAGGTCTATTAGGAGGTAATGCCACTGGCATTAAGTCCACCTTATATACCTTTGTAATTGTTATTAATAAAATTAAAATAAATAAAGACATTGATACGAGAAAATAAAAATAATCACGAGATGGTAAAAATAACGCAATTCCGCAATCTACCCAATAGCAGTGTAAATGCACTGTTGTGTTTTGGTTTGAAGGACATTGTAGCCAGAGTAACTACTGATAATGTTGAGACTTAACATATTATTTCTCAGGATGCGAGCACAGTGGAATGCCAAGCATTGCTTTGTAATTCATGGTGATGCTTGGTTCTGCGACTGTTCATGAGCGGTCGTATCGCTTATCATCATCCGGAAGACCAGTAACCCCGACATACCCTTCCTGGATCAAGGGGAGGGCCCCCAAGGATTGTGAGAAGGAAACCATGATTAGTTTTTCGTAAAAAGAAGGTTTTAATCGACGGTCACTATCTATTTTTTTTTTATTGCAGTGAATGGCGAGACGAACATGCCGTTCGCCTGATGATAAGCGATGCGACCGCTCATGAACAGAAGCAAAACCAAACATCACCTTGATTTACAAAGCAATGCTTGGCATTCCACTGCGCTCGCCATCCTGAGACATAATATAATGTTAAGTCTCAATATGTCCAGTAGTTACTCTGGCTACAATATCCTTCAACCCGAAACACAACAGTGCATTTAAACTGCTGTTTGACGGGAGAAATAGACATTGCGGTGGTACCCACCCAGGCAGCCTCTCACATATGAGAGACCTACCACCAGTAAGATTAGAGACTGTATTGTACTGTTACCTCTCAAAATCGAACACTGAGCTGGGGAATCCTCTTCAACCAAGAGATCCATTAAGAGGGCCTATTTTTATAGTCCAACACGCCTTAAATGAGTTGGCAAACATCAAATACCATAGAAAATCTAGCTAAGTTTTGTTTGGTATGCGGGTTTCCTCAAGAGATTTTTCTTCAGAATTAAAGTAATAATAATAATAAATAATAATGTTGTCCTTGTTCACACGACATAGACATAATTCCATCGAAATTCTTAATTGAAATACATATTGCTGAAAAAATATTCTTAAGAAGAAAAAAAAAAGACGAGACTTCTCGGAACATAAGAACGGTACAGATGTTCTCAGAACGCTTTCAATTTGTAATCGCGACAAATTAATGAACTGAACCCCAAATGTCAAACACAGTGTTATTGGATCATCAATTATGTCATACACTTTCATTTAATTAGCGCTGAGACGTTTGTAAGTGGCATATGGTAAAGAAAATAAAAAATCAATATAACGTAGTTCAGAACAACTTTACCCATATTCATAAAGACGGTTTTTAAATACAATTAATAAGAGTTGACTTAAAAATGCTATTCATAGACGTCAAAAATCACTAATCGGCTATTTAATATCTCATTAACTTTAATACGGCAGAGACCCTTGTTTAAGCAAAGACGTTGAGTATGTCTGTCAGCTGAACGTTTGATATTGTACAGCAATTCGTTGCCGTGTAAGTCTCTTGCAACATACGCTATCTATCTTCTTTTTTTTTGCTCCATTATGGTTTCCCACGGTTTGTGCATATAGCCAGCCCATAATAATTTTTGACAATTTATTATTTTAAGTAGCCGTAAGTCCTTAAAACCAATAAAATATTTGTAAACAAACAATAAAACTTAAATAAATAAACATCATATCTTAAACTAAACACAAACCAAAAAAATATAATAGAATGAACAAAAACAAAACAGTAATTCTGACCAATTTACAATTATTTCTTTTATATCAGCAATATGTACCATAAGAAGATTTGTTCAAGTGTCAAACTTATATAGAATTAAAACATAAAACGGAAAGTAGTACAAGTGTTTCTGAATTTTAGGGGATAATTAAAAATAAAATATTCAATATAGTTTAGACTCAATTATTTTTCTATCAACTACCCAGTTCGGAAACTAGAGAAGAATGGACAAGAAACTTTGGTGCTCTTTTCAAAACCAGTTTACAATACAATGTTTGATAGTCCATTTATTTAGAACTGTACGATACTTTTGTCCCTAGAAAATATATAGTGCGACTATTACTCTAAAGAAAAATTTTACGCTACAATAGGATAATGGTTTTTTTAGATTGACGCGAATGTTACACAATAAATAAAACTATTATTTACGGATTTTATCGCGGATTTGGTTTATTAAACTTTTGATTTTTTATTACATTTTTGAGTTCCTGGCGTTTCGATTACTTTACAGCTTGTAAAATGTAATAGTATTATGTGGACTCATTATTCAACCCTTAGTAATATTTCACAAAGTTTTCTAATTACCAAAAGAATTTTGTGATCGGGAACGACCTATACTGCCTAAATCTTTAGAAATCTCATTTTTCAATTTACTTTTTTCTTTTATTGCAGTGAATGACGAGGCTAGTATGCCGTTCGCTTGATGGTAAGCGATACGATCGCTCATGTACAGTACCAAAACCAAACAACACTTTAAATTACAAATGCTTGGCATTCCACTGCGCTCGCCATCCTGAGACACAAGATGTTAAGTCTTAATATGTCCAGTTGTTACTCTGGTTACAATGTCTTTCAATCCGAAACACACTAGTGTATTTATACTGATGTTTGGCGGGATACATAGACATAACGGTGGTACCTACCCAGGCCGCCTCTCACATATGAGAGACCTTTTTGTTTTTTTTTTTTTTTTTTTTTTTTTTCTTGGGGAAAATCCTCTTGGATTCCCTCACTAGGAGGGAATGCCGGATTTTTACCGACTAAAAACCCCATCTTGCTCCATCAGCACTTTGGAGAAACTCCGGGACCTCACAAAGAACACGCCGAAGTTCCTCCAGTGCGTAGCTTCTAAAAGCACTACTCTGAGAAGTTGTTCTTGACTTACTCCCCCTTGCCTTTAGCCAGGGCGATGTCTGGCATCACCTCGGCGACTTCGTCTCCGAGCAGGATCGGCTCTCTCCCGATCCCGCTCTGCTGCCTCCTTCTTCGCCATTACAGTTTCACAGAAGGAGGCTACGGCATTCCACTGGCGTTCTCCCTCCAGCATTGCCACAATGACAGCTGGCAGAGAGAGATTTTGGCCAATCACATTTATTAGGACTCGCCTCTCCACCTCCCAGGCAGAACACTGCATAAGAGTGTGCGATGCGGAATCCTGGTCTCCAGTACTGCAATGGTGACAAATCGCCGTTGCGTCCCGTCCTATCTTATTCAGATAATCACCGAAGCACCCATGCCCGGTGATTATCTGAGTAATTCTGTATGTGAGTCGTCCGCTCTTGCGTCTCATCCAGCTTTCGAAGACCGGCAAGATTGCCTCGACAACGCGTTTGTGCACGTGGGGCTCCTCGCAGAGCCTCGAGTGCCATGTCGCGAAGGCAATCAACCACCAAACATACAAAACATTAAATTAACAGCCTCCGTGGCGCATTTAGTTAGACGCCGCCTGTGAAACGAGAGGCCGCGGGTTCGATCCCCGCACCGAGAGAAATGTTTGTGCGGCCCACAAATATTTCTTCCGGGTCTGGGTGTTTGTGAAACCGAAAAGTCTCTCGTAGTTCCTGATACCCACGACACAAGACTCGATCTTAGTGTGGGATCAGGACTATGTATGTGGTTGTTGGGTGTTATTTATTTATTAAATTGTTAATTATTTCACTAATGTCATCCATCCATCCATCAGGCAAAGGAAGTCCACTGCTGAATATAGGCCTCCCCAAATGATTCCCAAAGTGACCTGTTGGAGGCAGCCTGCATCCAGCGACATCCCGCGACCTTTACCAGGTCGTCTGACCATCTTGTGGGTGGACGTCCTACGCTGCGCTTTCCGCTACGTGGCCTTCGAGAATGATTACTTTTTGGTCAACTACTACAACTAATGTCAATGTGATATATTACAGAACTCAATTAAAGGTTTCTATTTTGAATTTTGCAATGGCTCTCACCATTATGTAGTCCACGGTTCGTTAGCTTATCTCATAAATAAGAACATTAATTCGGGGGAAAACCATTAATGTATGCAAATTAACTATAAAGGGTATATCAAGACTGCTACTGAAAACGAAGTCGGGTGGTAGTTTTTACTTCCTATTTTTTTTATCGTCGTATTTAGGTGGTAAATACATTTTTTTAAAATAATATTGTTCGCCCTTTAATTTACGCTATAGTATCTACTTATTATTCATAAAATATAGTAATTATTATTTTAGCAAAATCCATAGGGATCTGGGATTTACCACCCAAACACGATGATATTTAAAAAAACTCAAAAATAATTGTCGCTTCTCGTTACGAAGTTTTGAATTGCATTGTGTTGGTAGTCACTAAAACTACCACCCGGCTTCGTTTTCGGTAGCAGTCTTGAGATACCCTGTATGTTATACACCTAGTTGTTAACACAACATTTTTATAATGGTTTATAAAAAATGATGACGTAGGTTGTTACGCAAAAAAATACGTAAATATGTATGATAAATTGATAATTTACGCGCGATTTTTTATAATCCCATTGAGTGAATAAATTAAATTAACTCACTAAATTGACAGTCGCTCTTCCATAATTGGTAAGACGAGGTGCGTGGTGGCCTATTGGTAAACGGACCAGACGCGGCTGCCAACATGTTCACGGTGGTCGCGGGTTCAAATCCCAGGGCACACCTCTGACTATTCGGAGTCATGTGTGTATTGATAGTCAATCACCACGCACTAAAACGGTGAAGGAAAACATCGTGATGAAACCTGCATACCATAGTCATATATTAGAATTTCTATGGTATGTAAGTCCACCAAACTGCACTAGGCCAGCGTGGTGGATTATATGACCTAACCACTATCAATCGTACTCTCGATTGTAGTGGAGGCCCGTATATAATTTATGACTTTTTGCTACATCTCGTAGTTCGAAATTCAAATGTATAAGTATAAGCAACCTCGGCCACTTTTGGCGTGTGATATTGTTCCTGACTCTGTATATAGTATATATTTGATCGAAGCTCATATTAAATCGAAAGTGTAATGTTGGAATGATAATTGTTATAGAATTCTACGAATATATTACGATCAGTAGTAATATGCTTGTTGTTTCCTGTTTGCCTAGACTTACGATGTTTGTTGTCAATCACGTTTTATCGCACGCTGTATCAATCGCCTTATTTGTCCAGTCCAGTGGCATGCAGTCAGAAACAATATTTTCCGTGAAGTCAGAGATTCAAGTCCGAGGTAGGAACTACTTCCTGTAAGATTTTCATTTGATTTTTTGGGTGAAAAATGTCGGGTTGAGGTTTTGGGTTCGAGTTCTGAGGGAAGGGGGTGGATCTACATCCTGCAAATTTTTCGTACAAAAATCTTGTGTTGGCTGTATGGGATTGAAATTATTAACGAAATAGCAATTTTAATTAAAAAACCTCGTAGAAACTATTATCATAGAACGCATGTATCCTTGCGTTTAATAAATAAGTTATAATTGTTATGAATCAACTAGTTATAGTATTAAAAACATGAACTATAAAATAAATTACTAACCTATAAGGGAAAATATATTACCGTAATATAATATGACAGGTTTTCAACTTGTGCGGTGGTCGTTGTTTATCCGGATATTTATTTATTAAAGGATTTATTAAAAGTCTCGTAATTCCTGATACGCACGACACAAGACACGATCTTAGTGTGGGGTCAGGACTATGTATGTGACTGTTGGGTGTTATTTATTTATTATTTATTTCTAGAAAGGAATAAACACTACACACAGTCTTGTGTCATGGGTATCAGGAACTACGAGAGCCTTCACAAACACTCAGACCCGAAACACATACCTGTGGATAAGATAAATATTTGTCTCGGTGTGGGTATCAAAACCCGAATCTCATCCCACACCCGACGTCTAACCAACTGTACCACGAATGAACATTAATAAAACAATACCTATCTATACAATTATACATATTAATAAAATTGATGTGTCTGTTTTTAAAGTGAAAATAAAAAATAATTTCCAACTACATATCGTTATATACACGATACCTATAACGAAAATAACCTTATATTTTTTATGTGTATCTGTCTGTCTGCTCCGGCTAATCTCTGAAATGGCTGGACCGATTTTGACGGGACTTTTATTGTCAGGTAGCTGATATAAAAAGGAGTAACTTATAAAAACTGATAAGAAAGAACATCTCCACCAAGGCGAAGCTGGGCCGGGCCGCTAGTATCAAATAAACGATCAAATAAATAGTATCAAATAGCGGTAGGCAGAGGTGCTACGCTATCACCATATCGATCGAAAATTTCGGCTTCGGGCGACCCTCCTACAAAAAGTTGCCAACCCAGTTCTGAGGGTTTAGTGTGCTTTATATTTACTACAATAACTCAATTTTATAGTTTCAAAACACATTTACGACAGTATAAATTCAAAGAATTAATACCAAGCTTAGTCAATGTCAATTAAACGATTAGGTGCAATATCAATGCATTTAATGAACGTAAACTATTATTATTGGCTTTTTGTACTGTTTTTATACAATGTGTGTATAACATTTACTTATTCAATTATATAAGGTATTTACCTTATGTATTATACACATTTTTATTGCAATGAATAACGAGACGAGCTTGCCAATCGCCTGATGGCAAGCGATACGAGGTCGCACATGGATAGTAGTAAAACCAAACATCATATTGTTGTGAATATATATTTTTATAAATATAAACATTATTGCGACGACGAGTTCTTGGAGAAATGAACTTGAAGTCCAAAAACAAATATTTTTGTATGGAGCTCTGTGAACAAAATGTATATGATGATAATTACTTCGTTTTATAAAAATCCGAAATAAAATAGGAAAATGTTAAGACAAACCATAAAAAATGATATAATTAGTTATAAACAGTATCGGTATCGGGATCAATGATATTTTTTACCGATTTTATGAATGGGCATACCCCTTTTAAATCTCAGGGAATTTTGGGAAGGCGTTAGTTTATGTATGTTTGTATTGTATGTCCTCCCACTGCAGGGCACGGGCCTCCTCTACAATCGAAAGTACGATTGAGAGTGGTTAGGCCATATAGTCCACGACGCTGGCCTCATGCGGGTTGGTGGACTTACATACCATAGAAATTCTTACATATCGCTACGGTATGCAGGTTTCCTCACGATGTTTTGCTTCATCGTTTTAGTCCGTGGTGTTTGATTATCAATACACACATGACTCCGAAAAGTCAGAGGTGTGCCCTGGGGTTCGAACCCGCGACCATCGTGACCATCGTGTGGCAGCCGCGTCTAGTCCGTTTAGTCCGTTTATCAACAGGCCACCACGCACTTTTATTGTATAAGTATTGTATGGCTTTTGCCATACAATACTTATGCCAACCCGCACTAGGCCAGCGTGGTGGACTATATGGCCTAACCACTCTCAATCGTACTGTCGATTGTAGAGGAGGCTCGTGCCCTGCAGTGGGACGAATATGGGCTGATACATACATATTGTATGGCTTTTAATCATACACCTTTTATGGCAGAAATAAATGACTAAATTGTATGTGATTGATATATTAATATTGATGTAGTTAATTCTAAATAACCGTAATGATAGACCACACACGTGTTGATACGCAATGAGTTAATTATGCGGTATAATCAAAATAATACAACCGACATCTAGTTAGTTAATGGCAATTATTGCTATTTCATAATAATTTCATCAGCTCATTGATTAACTAAGGTTCAGTAACCTTCAGTACATTTGGAGTTTCAAAAAGATGAAATTGAAAATGGCGCTAAAAATATTAAATTTACTTAATTTAATAGATTTCGTCTAAACGGTCATAAAAAATATAATCTACATTATAATGAAACTTTTTGTCACAATACAAGCAAGCATTTTCAAAATTGTTCGAGCAACGACTCATATCGGCAATGCTCCACTAGAGATGCATTGGAGCGCGCGCACCACTTTCGTCGGAACACTGCGCGCTTTCCGCATTGTCCATACATATTTTTACACGCTTTATATTAGCTTCACTTGTATGTTTGTATGTTTGTATATTTGTATGTTTGTTTGTAACCGACTTCTTTGGGCGCGATTTTGACCCACTTTAAACGGCCAGATTTCGTTCAAATTTTGCACACCTGTCAAAGACCGATGACAATACAATAATTCGATTAAAATATATAATTATCCTGATTAGATTCGCCAGGATTAATTATTCTTATAATTGATGACCATTGCTACATTCATCGCTAGATGGCGTTAACATTGTATTCTTCCAAGAAGCTTATACCCAAATGGAGATTGCATTCCGTATAAAACACTAAAGCACAAAAATTTGACCTTGAATGCAATCGCTGTTGCCTGCTATCCTTTTCTTTAGAGTGACAATGAATGAAGTTCACGTGAAGTTCATTCATTGTTACGCTAAAGAAAAGGATAGCAGGCATCAGCGACGTCATTCAAGGTAAAATTTTTGTGCTTCACTTTTATATACGGAATGCAATCTCCATTTGGGTATAAGCTTCTTGTATTCTTCAAGTGTCAAATGTTACTACTGACCAACAGATGGCGTTATTGATTGGAAATACAGCCGTAGATGGATGTTTTTAGTCAAAACAATTATATAATAGTTAAAAAAAACTAAAATACACGCTTTAATAAGATATACAACTAAAAAAGTAAAAATAATTGATACTGAATTTAAGATAAGAAAATGGAGTAAAATACATATATTTTATTGTTACAAAGCGTGGGGTGCAGGAGGATAAGTAATTGTTGTAAACACCCCACGCTTTGTAACAATAAAATATATGTATTTTACTCCATTTTCTTATCTTAAATTCAGTATCAATTATTTTTACTTTTTTAGTTGTATATTATATCAAGGCATCCGCTTGTGAATTTTTAAGTCGTAGTATGTTATGCATATCTGTTATCGCTAACTGCTAAAATTATCTATTTATGTCGATTCTCTACGAGTTTTGGGCGTCCAAATGCGTTTATATCAAAATATTAGGAACACATTTTCTCCTTTCACATTGTATCATATTGGAAATGTTAATATTATTAGATTACGAATATAAATGCTTGTTGTTTTATTATGAAAATATATCTTAAACAATGCGTTATATAGACTCAAAAAAAGTTTTAGTTCCAAATTTCGTCACGCCCCATTCGAATTTAGATGAATATACTATACTATAAGCTTTTTATGCAACTAACGGCCGTTCTCTATATCCTATCTTTAACAAGGGGTTAAAATAGCTACCATGACTATGTCGGTACAATTCTACGCTTCATTAAACAGAAATAGACGTATTTATAATATTTATCTAATCTAGCTATGTATAAATATACCTTTCTATTTTTGTTAACTGAACCATAAATTGCATCGAAATATTTAATGAAATCTTTTGTTAAAGATAGATAGATTATAGAGAACGGCTGTTAGTGAGCAAACCATTATTATTAAACAGTCATTTAAATATATTTTAATTTGTGCGAGTCACGATCAAATTAAAAAAGAAAAAAATCATTCAATTGCTGAAATTGTTGTTCGACTCACAAACAATTGCTATTGCTATTAATGCCATATCTAGTATCTAGGCCAGACTACACAATAAAATCAATTAATGTGGTATCAAAAACTACGAGAGATTTTTCGGTCTCACAAACATCCAGGCCCCGAAACAAATACACTTTTTGTCTCGTTTCGGGCATCGAACCCGCGGCGTTTCAGTTCAAAACCGGCATCTAATCAAAATGCTCACTCTTATAGATGTTGGGTTATACAGAGCACTCATAAAAAATACGTTTAAATTATTTCATAACGATATTTGTCTCGTTAATTTTCACATAAATATTATTTATGGTTATACGAATGTAACATCTTATTTGGTTTTGGGACCTTTTGTCAAAAAATATTTTTGCCATAACGGTGTTTTTATATAAATTTCGGAAGAATGTTGCAGATGTATTGTACTTTAGGTTTTTTGATAAAAAGTATTTTGTGACGTAGATCTGATAAACAGCTTTTCAGACAAATCATAGGCCAAGAGCCCGTGGACGCCAGACTTTCGTCATTTTACAAAAACTGAAAGTTTGCGCATGCCTCTGATATAAGCTTAGCACAATCAGCTAGTATGAAGTTCCGATCGTGGTTGCTTTGGAGGTTATCAGCTTCAATGTGTCTGGCAAGATGAAAGAACCTTCGATCAAATATACACTAGATACACAGTTCCCTGTAAAAGTTCTGTTAAAAAGTGGCACCGATGCATGACATGAAAAAAAGTAAACAAAAAGATCACATATTCCAAATATATTAACACAAATTCCACCTTATTCCTGGATCTTAAAGTAGCTTTTCACATAATATTGTCTAAAGTTTTGCGACGTTTTAGAAGCAACGGTCGGTGCGTAACTGAAGGCAAATGAGTGCTTAAAGCACTCTTTTTTGGTGCCATTTTCTAAGCGCTCATGTTGTATCTAGTGTATATTTGATGGAAGGAAAGAACCATCAAAAGCGTCTGAATACCAAGGAAACATTTGTTGATAGTTGCTTGAATAACATGTATGAATATTGGATAAAAATGGTTTTGTCGGAATAAATAATTTTATGACATAATTGAGGTATTACCCGGGCAGGTTTTATGGCATAAGTCAGGAAAACGAGCATGCGTTAGTCATATTGAAAACTTCGTAAAATAACTAAAATTAAAACATTTCGCGTAATAATAAAACCATTATTTTGAGATGTTTACTACATTGGTTCTGGTCTTTTTATATGGCTGACCGGACGGGACGGTGACGTAACGCTGACGGGACGGGAGCAGTTAGCATAATAAGGGAGGCTGATTAGGTAAAAATAACAGTGTATTTTACATACTGAGTTTGTCATTCAATCAAGGCGCCCTCTGGCAATAAGTAAGAAAAACGACCGAAAATAAATCTATACTTGGGCCCTACTATATTCATCCGAAACGAAGTTCGAAACTTCGGACCAACGAAGTTTGTGACGATACGAATGTCTATAAATGTTCGGATTGCCGATATATTCGAATCATTCATTCTTCGATCCGAAGATTCGAATTTCGTGTTACAGAGTAGGTTTCGAAACGAAAAACGTCACGAAGATTCGAATTTCGGATTTATAGTAGTAGGGCCCCTTACGTTTATCTACGGAAAGATCGAGGGAGGCTTGGACCTGAATTAGATGTTCCACCATTGGTGTGGGTGTTGTCTATTTGATTTACGAGTACTGATCAAGTGACAAATTATTCTGTATGGAAATGCGAACTTAAAAATTCTCATTTCCGCATGCGTAAGCAACTTCATAAAAATATGTCAGTTTTAAGATCGCTAACCAATTATGTTGGAAGTAATTCAGGGCCAATAATATCTGCGTAAAATATAATCTGGGTAAAATGGAGAGAAACCCGTGAAAACATACGATTTTTTTGCCCTCTGGTTAAGTAAATTAATCCGATGATGAATGGGGTAGAAATACCGACCAAGTTTCATTAATAAAAAGTTCATCGTTTTTGTATCCATAATCCACATTGGAAGTCATACAGCAATGTCGACTTATTATTTGCAAGTAATTGATAAATAAACGAAATTAAATAATTTATATTTCGAACTCGCAGCCAAGTAAAACACGAGTTCTCACAAATTCTCATAACATATTTGACATTGGCAGAATAGTGTATTTGACTCCAATTTTTTTATTGTATTTATCAAAGCTGAATTTTATGTTTTTTTTTTTTAATTGCTGTGAATGGCGAGACGAGCATGCCGTTCGCCTGATGGTAAGCGATACGACTGCTCGTGAACAGTAGCAACATTCCACTGCGCTCGTCATCATAAGACATAAGATGTTAAGTCTCAATATGTCCAGTAGTTACTCTGGCTACAATGTCCTTCAATCCGAAACACAACATGGCATTTACGCAGTGTTGTTTCACTGGAGAAATAGACATTGCGGTGGTACCTACTACCTACCCAGATGGCCTCTCACATATGAGAGACCTACCACCAGTAAAATATATTTAATAATATTTTTTGACAGAAAGACTTTATTATTAACGTATTTGTGTTTGTAAGCGAAATAATACTAAAAATCGATAATAGTCAAATAACCTATTGTTGACATTGTGGGTATAGACAAGAAGGTACTTTTCGTATTAAAAGAAATATTTTTAGCAAATAAGTAAAAATATTATATTATGTACAGTAATAATTATGTGACCGAAAATACAGAATTGAGTCGAAAGAATAGAATTGCGTTTTTCTTGTATGACAATCCTTATATATGTTTTTATTGACAAAGAACGCCGAACACTTTCGAACGCCATAGAGTAAACCGCTGGCATGAAGTTCAGGTTGGTTGGTTGGTTGGTTGCCAGTGTTTGTTGTCCGCCACAACATCAACACAGTTTGCAATAAATAAAACACTGAACTGAACTAAAGTCATACAGCATTACAATATTTGCAACACCTTACGACTCTACAGTCCCGTTATCGTCACGGTGCCGTCCCGTCCCGCCCGCTGTTCGACGTGACCTTTAAACATTTTGGCAATCGTAAAGTTTTATGACAACATCGTAATATTAAGGCGCGAGTGAGGTACAAGGTTGAAATTATTAATGTCATAATTTCAGCTCATACCCGTCCCGATTCTGTCTTATTTATTTAAATTTTCGTTCGAATGATTTGTTTTTCTTATGTCATTCACTTAATCACCACATTACTCGATAATTTGTTTACATTTGTGAAATCTACGTAAGTTATTCGGCACTTTTCCTCGGCAATTAAAGTTAATCAAAAAGTAAGTAATCAACGGCTTACTTGAAGGCTTCAGAAAATAACTGCGTCGAGGAGGTAACATGAAATACGCTCATTGTTTTGTATTTGTATTTTGTGAAGTGAATATGACAAACATAGTAAGTACATAGTAGGTACTGGAGGTAGATCTCACATATGTGAAAGACCGCCTAGCTAGGCACCACCGCAATGTCTATTTCTCCCGCCAAATAGCAGTGTAAATGCACTGTTGTTTTCCGGTTCGTAGGATATTGTTGCCAGAGTGTACTACTGGACATATTGAGACTTAATATCTTATGTCTTATAATGGCGAGCGCAGTGGCATGACAAGCATTGCTACTGTTCATGAGCGGTCGTATCGCTTACCATCAGACGAATGCCATGCTCATATCGTCCCTTATTGCAATAAAAAAAACTTACCAGAGAGTGATTCGTGGTTTGTAACACGAGAGTCCGAGACTGAATTTAAAGACTAAATTAAATGTAATGTATGAGGTTTTACATTTACAAGAGGGTTGGGATATCTACTTGAAGTCATATATTAGAATTATATACAGGGATAGTTGCGCAACTCTACTTTTTTTATTTCCCAACGTGATTTCGTCCTCAGAGGGATACCTACCTAGATATTTTAACGTGTTTGTTCGCCCAATTGTAATACAGTCACAATTTGATGGGGAGGAAAAGTCGCATGTATGAATATTGCAGTCAAGAGAGCAGGATGGTTGTGTTCTGGGAGACTTGTGGAAACACATGTACTTTGTTTTGCTAGCGTTGAGTGTTAATAGGTTTTACTGCATCCATTTTGAAACCAAGATCATTCTCTTTTCTGCCGCAGCCTTAGCATTATTCCAATCTCGGCCATAAAAAACAATCGCAGTATCGTCAGCGTAAAATACTATGTCAGCGGATTCTAAATTGAGATCATGGATATCATTCATGAACATAATAAAAAGTAGTGGAGTATACTCATACTTCCCTGTGGCACACCGAAGGAGATGGGACGAGTAGAACTGTGTAGCTTATATAGCTATAAAACCAATCTAGACTGGCACCGCGAATTCCCAAATTTTCCAGTTTTCGTATTAAAATTGGTACTGATACAGTGTCGAAAGCTTTAGCGAGATCGAGGAACACGCCAAAACTGTTAAGACCTCTATACAAATTAGAAGCCACACAGTTGACAAGTGTTTCCACAGCGTCTTCTGATGACTTGCCCCTTCTGAAGCCAAATTGTCGCTGTGATAGCAAACAGTGATCTTCTAGAAATCGAGTTAGACGTTTGTTCATGATTTTTTCTAGAAGTTTGGAGAATACACTCAAGAGCGATATTGGTCGATAATTGCTGGGCTCGTCTCTAGCACCTTCTTTGTGAATTAGTGAGACTGAAGCAACTTTCCAAGCATCTGGGAAGCATCCTTTGATGAAGTTAAAGTTGAAGATGTGAGTAAGAGTTGTTAAAATGTGGACTCTGATAAACTTTAATAATGAATTTGAGAAGCCATCTAAACCGGGGGCTCTATTTTTTTTTAATATCAAGAAAGTTCATAATATCAACATACAAAACATATTACGTGGTTTAGTGGTACATTTCCGCCATTTAAAAATTACATTTAAACTAATTACGCGATAATTTCCCGTTCTCGCCAGAGCGTGGCGCTATAATCGAAAAGATTGTTTTCAATATTTTTCATGTACCAAGTCGAACCCCAATACTTCAAGTGTAGTGAAAGTTATGTCTCTTCTACTCATGACAATTGATTTAATTTAGGGTAGATTAAAATATACTGCTGCCTAAATAAGCATGTTTGGATTCTTATCAATTATCTGATCATCACCTGAAATATTAAATCATCTGAAAAGAGTAAGCAGAATGCTCATTCATAGTATTGGTAAAAAATATCGTTGATTTTGATACCGATACTGCTTAAAAATCACTATAGCATTTTTTATGGTTTATCCTTAAACGTTTTCCTGTTTTATCCAGGGCGACAGTTTTTTATAAAATAAAGTAATTATGATCACATTTTACATTTTGTTCACAGAGCCGAAGGCATTTTTTTTATTGGACTACAAGTTAATTTCTCCAAGAACTCCAGCCCTATGTCGCAATTATGTTTATATTTAATAAATACATATATTTTCCCTACACAAAAAGTAGGTTTCATCGAGGGACAAAAATCTTCGCACCGATACTTCTGTATCAGCCCATATCCGTCCCACTGCAGGGTACGGGCCTACTCTACAATCGACAGTACGATTGAGAGTGGTTAGGCCATATAGTCCACCACGCTGGCCTAGTGCCGGTTGGCGGACGTACATACCATATAAATTTTTATAAATTGGCTATGGTATGCAGGTTTCCTCACGATGTTTTCCTTAACCGTTTTAGTGCGTGGTGATTGACTATCAATACACACATGACTCCGAAAAGTCAGAGGTGTGCTCTGGGATTCGAACCCGCGACCACCGTGAACATGTTGGCAGTCGCGTCTAGTCCGTTTACCAACAGGCCAACACGCACTTATTACCGATACTTAGTATCACAGTAAAATGGGTATTCTCCTTCATTTACCAAAATTATCTGATATCACAGAGTTTATAGCTGGTTGTAAATAAAATAAAACTCACAAATTATGAATATAAAGGCACAAATGCAATAAATATTTATTTAAATCATAAATTAGTGTATAATTAGGTATTAATTATAATTATAGTCTATTACATTACTGACATACGTCTAGTACTCTGTGCTCGATGAGATACGAGTAGTACTTGGCGGAGGCGCGCGGGGTTCGAGTCCGGTGGGGGTCCGTGAAATTAACTTCATACAAGCCGTACTTTGTTCTGAAAAAAAAAGCCAAACATATTTTTTTAAAGTTACAGATAACTTTTATCAGTCACGTACATGCATCCTGAACCTTGTATATGCGTTATATATTGAAGGTATAAATACAGGCGAACATGTATTTATTTTATTATTTTTATTATGTCATTAATTAAGAAAATATTTATATTCCCATAAAATAATGATTCTATGTAAATTATGGATATGCATATGACCCATGTGCATGAAATGCCGACCTATAAATCGATACATATACATCTAAATATTATGTATTTCTTCTTTCTCCGTATAAATACAAAACTTACGTATATCCGTCCATCCATTCAAAGTTGTCCATGAGCGACCAATGTGTGTACCCAGTGACTCTCACGTGGTCGTTCTTCATGGCCAATAGAATCTGAAAACCAATATTGACTGACTTCAGAAAAGTATAACTCGTAAGTATATTTCTTAAGGAAGGAAAGAAACCTTTTATTCGAACACCAATGAACAAATTCATTGTCTTTTTAATTACTTCATAGGAGATACTTGTATAATATTTGTCCAAGAATATCTAAAGAGATAAAAATAGTATTTCTGTAGGGATTTCAAATATAGAAGGTAAGTGGTATCTTGAACTTTTACAGGAAGTATCACGTATAATAGCTTCACAGAAAACCAACGTAAAGCGAAAGCATACTGCTTTTTCATCCGGCAAGTAAAATTACTTGAGAAGTGAATACCATTTCCCTCCTTCTGTTCTTTTTCCTCCTCCAAAATCTAACTCAACCCAAAATCTAATTCTTGTACATTTTTATGGACAGTGGTAATCGGTTAGCATGGTGAATGTTTTTAAATACTATAGCGAATTTCTTAGAATTTCTATGGTGTGTAAAGTCCGCCAACCCGCACTATAGGGCCTTATCCCTCTCAGTCGTACTCTCAATTGTAGAGAAGGCCCGTGCCCTGCAGTGGGACGTATTCGACCTTATACGATACAATACGAAGGGTTTTGCTGACAGACCCGTTAAAAAACCTTTCCATCAGTTGTTATCCCATACCTGCTCCATGTGATTCCTGATGTAATTGATCCTGCCATAATCATTCAAATCATTCCCTCCAGATGAGAAGCCGTTCTCCGTGATGATCATCTCAATGTCTCCATAGCTCGACTTCAGCCAGTTGAGGATCTTACGAAGACCTTCGGGATATATCTGGAAATTCAAATTTATATTATAGGCATCTGCAATAGATCAGAGGTGGATTTAGTTTTGAACTGGCCATCGCGTCATGATTAAGTGAACTGACGGAGGATAAATTAATATTTCTAGTGTGACATTGTAGTCAGATTACCTTAGGTAATTACTCTAAGGATTACCTAATAGACATATTGAGAATGAATATCTTATGTTAAGCGCAGTGGAATGCCAAGCATTGCTCTGTTATTCATGATGATGTTTGGTTTTGGCGAATGGTATGTACGTCTCGCCATCATTGCAAAAAAAATTGCAATATTGTGACGATTAATATAGTATGCAGGTCTTATATGCAGGTGTAGTATCAGTCACATACATAGTCCTGACCCCACAATAAGATCGAGTCTTGTGTCGTGGGTATCAGGAACTACGAGAGGCTTTTCGTCTCCCAAACACCCAGAGCCGAAACAAATACCTGTGGTTCACACAAATATTTGTCTCCATGCGGGGATCGAACCCGCAGCCTCACGTTTCACAGCCGGCGTCTAACCAACTGCGCCACGGAGGCTGTCAATTCAGTTTACACATAAAGAACGGTCTACTCACAGCCACAGCGGATAGAAGACCGTAAGTAGCAGTTGGGTGGGGTTCCAAAACCACGCCGAGATCAGGTATTCCCGTCAGAAAGAAATTCTCGACCTTTTCACCTTTGTTGGCCGGACGGACACGTCTTGCCGTGTAGTAATTCAATGCTAGAAAGTCATATGTTCCTGAAATATTAATAAGTAGTCATACTGTAGTAACCTTGGACTGATGTAGGGGTAGATTGGACACAGGTTTCTTCCATTTTTAAAGGTTTGCCAGTAGTTAGGCCAGGGTGGAAAATGGAAACAAAAGATGTAGTGAGTCTCACTGTGACTCTGTATGAGACAGACTGTTTATTTGTCTGTACAAATGATGATATTGAGGTGATACGTGCCTAATTGCTAAAAAAATTGACATTGATATTTTGCTAAATCAGATCAAACATTATCTGTTAACGTGCGTGCGTGAATGTGCTGGCACAAAGGAAGCGATGTAAACAAATAGGTGGGTTTTGTTATCGCGTTTTGTAAATGAAATTACCGGAGTATACCCACGTCTCCACGTGCTTTTTTCGTTGAAAGAAAGAAAAACATTTTTATTTGTCACAAACAATGCAACGCACAACTCACAACATAAGATAATACACGGTTTATCAAGACAGCTACTGAAAACGAAGCCGGAAGTTAGTTTTAATGACCTAAACACAATGTAACTAAAAATTTTGTAAAAATGTGACAATTTTTTTTGTTCCTCCTCCTCCATCCTCTGCCAAACCCTTCTGGAAGAAATATGTAAGTTTTTATGTAAGGATGGATGAACGGATATAAATATCCTACCACCAACTATTGGATCTCTTGCAAGCAAGAGCAAAGTTACCATGTCAGTTTTTTAAAACATTGGCCTCTCCCTTTTTGTCCTATGAATACTGTAGCTTCAAAGACCTACAAGCAAGACTACCACTTCTTAAATATATTACATTCAAAAATATCACCTAAATACCTCTAACTAAGTTCTTCTCGTAGGTAGTGAAGGGTGGCAGCCTGGACCGAAGGAAGCCCATATTCTTGCTGACTTCCGCCATGGTTTCCTCAAGTGCTGGAGGCCATCCCCCTTCGTCTGAGAATATGGCGTGAGAGAATCTACCCACCTGTAATAAGGTAATAACACTATTATTACGAATGGAACCAGTACGATGGAGACATTTAAAACTAAGGGTTAGGACCTCCAGTACATATGAAGTATCAATGAAATTTATTAGATTTTTTCACCATTATCATCATCATCATCATAATCAGCCTATTCGCGTCCACTGCTGGACATAGGCCTCTTACTGTACTCGATCTTCAGCCCATCGTCTCTAACCGCTACCTCTATCTTTTTTTTATAACTACGTCTAAATAAAAATACTAAATTAACATAACGCAATTTATTTTTTTAACGATGACCATAATTATTATTTCCGTTTTTACTATACATTCTGTCATAATACAAGCGAGAATTTTCAAAATATCTGCGAGGGACGACTTATTTTTAGACTATTTTAGGTACTTGTATTATACTAACCATGTACTGTAAGGTGAGTTCAGCTAATTGTTCATCTCCTTTCTCCTTTGCATCATACCAGATCACGTGGTTCGATATTGACACTCTCCCTGAAAGTGCAATCAGTAAATAACCTATAGATTGTGTACGTACGATCTTTTGCAAGAATCTTTTGTCGTCCAAATGCGTTGTTGTCATTATATTAGGAACATTTTATACAGGAACATTTTATCTATTAGATTACGAGAATAAGTGCCTCTTGTTATTCATCCATATCCATTAATATTATAAATGTGAAAGTTTGTGTATTTGTTACGTCTTCAAGTTCAAACCGCACGACCGATTTTGATGAAATTTCGTATGGTTTGGCTGACACCCGAGGTTAAAACATAGGTTACTTTTTACCCCGACAACAAGTGGTGTTCCTATAGGATGTGCAAAAAATTTAAATATATGGTTTTTTTAAGCAAACGAATGGAATGGAAAGTTTAGGTACGGCAGTAACGTTGAGTTTACATATTTAAAACAGTTATCATGTGAAATAATTCCTGTTTCTAAAGGGGATTTAAAAAGTATCTGCACCCGAGCGAATTCGGACGAAATTATAAATGCATCCAAGAGTCACATATGATGAGTCGTAGTAGATAGTCTCGTATAATGAGTAGCAGAAACTGCAAACCCAAGTGATAAACAGCTGAGTGATGCGATGAGTTAATGATTCTAGCATCACTACTGATACAATGAACGGTGAGCTTGCTGCTTTTAATGTTTTTCCGGCAAACGAGCAAACAGGTCATCTGATGGTAAGTGATCTCTACCGCTATGCCTGATAACAGCGTGGCTCTACAGCATATTTATTATTATAAATAAATACAAATACACCCAACAGTCACATATATAGTCCTGATCCCACATTAAGATCAATTCAGTCTTGTGTCGTGGGTATCGGGGACTATAAGAGACTTTTCGGTCTCACAAACACCCAGACCCGAGACAAATACTTCTGGGCCTCACAAACATTTCTCTCGGTGCGGGGATCAAACCCGCGGCCTCTCGTTTCACAGGCGGCGTCTAACCAACTGCGCCACGGAGGCTGTTTTGATTGTGTTTAAGTTCTCGCTTGCTCGCACTATGTAAGTGTTACCTCCATACAAAGGCTTGAACTCTTCGTGATAGATCCTCCAGGCTTTAGCATGGGCGAGCAAAACATGCTTTGTGCACAGAAAGGGTGCAAGGTACGGCTCATTTATCGTCGGAGGCAGGATGCCGCTGGTGTAAGGGATGTCACACATCACGATAGGCTCGTTGATAGTGATCCAGGTCTTAACCCTGTCTCCGTAAAGGTAGAAGACCAAGCGAGCGTAGTCCGCGAACCAGTCGGTGATAAGCGGGTTGGCCCAGCCACCTGGAAAGAATGGTATTTTCTAGAATTTCAATGGGAATTTTAAAGCAGGAGAGTTCAAAAGTTCAAGAAGAAAGATAGGAAGAGGTATTAGCATATGTAATTAGGCATGGTGATAAAGATATGTTTATAAACGAGAATGATGAGATTAGGAGGTCGCTCATCCGATGCTAAGGTCATGCGTGCTAAAGGAGACAATTGACCTGTCAACACAAAATCGGTCCAACAGGCTAAACCAAAAATCATTTGGTTCATATTAATCAGATTTTCCGCCATCGTATGCTACGATCCTATACACTATTGCTACTTGCTTACCATAGCGATTTTTAACAATTATATGCTATGTTAATTCCGCCAACCCGCACAAGGTCAGCGTAGTGGACTATATCATGGCCTCTCTCAATCAACTCGAAATCCGTTATAAAATCCGTAAATAGTTTTATTTCAATATTATATCTACGGGAGGATTTTTCAATTCGTTTTCTCTGACCACGTGATTTCTCGATGTTAAATGTCATTATATATTTATTTCGTTTTCTACTGGCGATCAAGATTTTAGAAAGCAGTCTTGGTTAACAGTGTGACTTTGGTTAACTTACGGTCGGATTCCAAATATTTCCCCACCAGCTTGACTTACCAAGTTGCTGCAGTGTTTCTGGCAGGTCCCAGTGGTACAGCGTCACCACCGGCTCGATCCCACACTCTAGAAGTCCGTTTATAAGGTTGTTGTAGTATTTCACGCCGTCTTCACTTACACGGTTGTACAGACCATGTGGTAACAATCGGGACCAGGATATTGAGAACCTGTAAAAAATAAGACATAAAAGAAAATAAAGGATGATTTACTGGTGGTAGGTCTCTCATATGTGAAAGACTGGCTAGGTGGGTACCACCGCAATGTCTATTCTTCCCGCCAAATAGTATTGTAAATGCACTGTTGTATTTCGGATTGAAGGACATTGTACCCATAATAACTACTGGACATATTGAGAACTTTTTCCCAGAAGGGGTAGGCAGACGTGCGAGGACACCCGCATTTCGCCTTGTATGTTCCCACGATGTGGTTGTTGGCGAGCTTATCGCTAATATCCGTCACAAATTTCTGACTCAGGCTGATAATGAATAGAAAAATCCAATATCACTTTGCCCAAACTGGGATTCGAACCCGAGACCTCAGCTTTGTAACCGTACCCTAATTCAATTACGCCACCGAGGCAGGTAAATTTATTTTTTAATTTACTTAATTTCGTCATAGTTTTATAGAAAAAGTTTTAAGAAACAGTCAAATCGATGGCGTTATTTTTTTTTATTAATATTTATGTTTATATTCGATACGCAGACGTTGAAGGCTTTTTTACGACCAGCCGAATTCATGACATCATACAGTTAGCAAATAATCCGAATCAATAATGGTTTCCTTAAAAGCTAATTACTATTCTGAAACCAAAAACATTGATTCATCATTCATACGACATTCCTGCTCGTGCCGACCAAATATTGAGTGACTGTTTTAGTACGGACAAAATGACAAAATTGCACTCTTGATTGTAAATGACGTTCATACCCTGCCATAAAACTTTTATGCGCTAATACAGATTTCTTTAACGATATCCTTTTTATTTTAATATCTCAATAATGGCAGCTGTAAAGTAATCGAAATGTCGGGAAGTCAATAATGTAAAAATTAAACCAAATCCGCGATAAAAATCCGTAAATAATAGTTTTATTTCAATGTGTAACATTCGCGTAAATCTAACAGCCGCTGCCAATAAACAATCCCAATCCAAAATTTGCCGTTTGAGATTGACAGCTCAATCTTTTTTCTGATACTATACTGCCAATAATCAATCTCAGTAGTGAAAAAACTATGGCAACATGGTAAATGACAAATCGAAAAGTAGAAAACAATCCAGATTGACTTCAATCTAATTTTTTTGATTGATTAGTGGCATCGGCGGTAAGAAACCATAATGGAATCATATGTTGCTGATGTGGACTGAGCTCAAAAACTATCTGCAACTGGTTGCACCCGGTCCCAACAGCTAGTAAAAAAATAAAATAAGATAATACCTATAAAAATCCAGTCCCATTTCAGCAGCCATTTCGACATCGCGTCTCCAAAGATGATAGGAATCACATGCTATGTCCCCTGTACTGTTGTCCTTAATAGCTCCTGGAGTGTTGTGAGTAAACACATCGTATATACTTAGGCCTTTATCTGAAAACAAAAAAATGTATGAACTTAAATTCAACTATCCTACAATAATAAAAATATATGCCAACCCGCACTAGGCCAGCGTGGTGGACTATATTGGCCTAACCACTCTCAATCGTACTCTCGATTGTAGAGGAGGCCCGTGCCCTGCAGTGGGAGGTATACGGGCTGATATAAAATAAAAAAATAAATGATATGTATGTATTGGTCATGTAGGCAATTAAAGAGCTCTTGTCAATACACAAACTTAATTTCTTTAAACAAGATATTTTATATAGTATTATTTATATTAAAATCTTACTTTTATTTATTTATTTCATTTCTTCTTAGTGTTTTTTATGTATAACTGTTTAGTTTTGGTACGGAGAAGTTAACTGTACGGCACTATTTTGTCCTCAATTTACTTAAATACGAAACACATCTTATGTCTCAGGATAGCGAGCGCAGTGGAATACCAAACATTGCTTTGTAATTCAAGGCGTTGTTTGGTTATACTGCTGTTCATAAGCGGTCGTATCGCATACCATCAGGCGAACGGCAAGCTCGTCTCGCCATTCACAATAATAAAATAAAAAATGTTCAACTCACCGCTAACGTTCCAAGCCCCTTCTATCTGGTACGCAGAAGTAGACACGCCCAATTTGAACCACGGCGGGATTGAAGGCTCGACTGAACATCCTAAAGCTGATGTGATACTGAAAAAAATGATAAGAAAATCTCTTTTTAATAACAGAACCACGCTGGCTTATAAAGCACCTGGCTTTTGCTCATGTGTCTCAGAGCAGTGTTGGTTTTATCAATCAATTTAGTTTTACTGGTGGTAGGTCTCTCATATGTGAGAGGCCGCCTGGGTACTACCGCAATGTATATTTCTCCTGCCAAATAGCAGTGTTAATGCCCTGTTGTGTTCCGGTGTGAAAGACATTGTAGGCAAGAGTACCCATAGGATACATTAACTTAACATCGTTTATCTCAGGATGGAGAGCGCTACTGTACATGAGCGGTCGTATCGCTTACCATCGGGTGTATGACATACTCGTCTCACGACTTATTGCAATAAAAAAAGTGACTCACCACAAAACAAGTAGTCCGAAGGGCAGCATGATCTCTGTAAAATGATCAAAGTTTAGGCAGTGCATAAATTTTTATAAGCAAAATGCAGTCATTATTTAAATTTTGACCAGCGCACAACGCCACGGAATGACAAGGGATTTTTTTTACAAAGGATATTCAAACTTATCGGATAGAAATACGACATAAAGTCCAATGTTTTAAATTGATGCCGTTGCATCGAAAAGGATTTCTTGAGACGACATTGCAGAGCGCGCGGGATCGCCCGGCGAATAGCCGTGGCGCATTTGTATGCCATGGCACGCCCAAGAATGCCATGATACGCCGCTGGATGAGACAGTCCATGCGAGAGGTAAAGTCAAAAAATAAACCCTAAAAATCACGTTTGTTCCTGTTTATTAAGATCAAATTAAAATTTGCTTAAAATTACGTTTATTGTGTAATTTTAAGCGTCTACCTGTTACTGTTAATAATATTGAGCAGAAAATATGAAAAAAACTCGTTCATTGTATGGGCATATCAAAAAAATAAATATTAAGGGGTTCTTAATATTTGCACTTTATTTTTTTTTTTTTTTTTTATACTGGCCTGGCATTGTGGCGGCATTGCACCTGATGGAAAGTGTCAATGCCGCCCAGTCAGAGTATCCATTGGCATTGGACGGCAGTCCCATGCCAATGGAGACAATTATGCCGGCCTGCTAAGGTGCCTCTTCACACCGCGGCTGCAGCATTTGTTGTTATAGCCGCAAAAGAAATACATAATTTGTGAAAATTTCAGCTTTCCAGCTATCACGGTTTATGGGATACAGCCTGGTATCAGACAGACAGTAAATGCCGCGTCGCGTCACGAGATGCCGGCTATGGTAGGCTGAAGGAATACTACAGTAAGCCAACAGCTGGCTGATAACAAAATGCCTTGTCATTCCATTCCCGTAGACCTTTAGCACCTAAGTCATCATATCAGCCGCAGGAAGTCCACTGCTGAACATAGGCCTCCCCCAAGGATCTCCACAATGACCTGTTGGAAGCGGCCTGCACCTCAGTCATTAGTCCAAATATCTGTTGCCGTTAAAGGATACATCTCTGAATTGTTATGAATGTATTAAAGTATTTGTTATGTTACAGTTTAGTAAAATATACTTTAGATGCGGTTCAAATGATAATATGATAACCTTCTGAAGATGTGCTTGTTTTAAAAAATAGTGACAACTGTATACCACAGGTTTATTTTTATACTGTTTAATTAATTTTATTTAATTGTATCTTAATGAGTAGAGACCAGATTATATGCAACATAAAAATCACAAATATGCATGAAAAGTGCGTAAAATACGCATGGAAATAAATGAAAATTGGCAAAATATGCAACATGAATGTTCAATTTTAGGAAAGTAAAAATGAAGAAGAGTGGTTAATGTATTAATTTTCATAAAGAAATAGGGAATTGTGCACAAACTGGCGATAGGCTCGCCCCCTATCTAATTGTGGAACCACAGAGTACATTCTATAATGGCCGCGGGTTCGATCCCCGTACCGAGAAAAATGTTTGTGCGATCCACAAATATTTCTTTCGTGTCTGGGTGTTTGTGAAAGCGAAAAGTCTCACGTAATTGGGTAATTCTCTTCATTCGTGGAAATCGTGAATCCGAACGATTTAAAAATACTTTCCTTGTGAATATTCGAACAATTATTTTTTTACATTATTCTTTGGGTCTCTTAATTTATTACTCTTATATTTTTTTAGGAGTAAAATACGTAATTACTGAAGAAAAAATAAAAATATACCCGTATTCTCACTACCCTCAGCGGTCCAAACCATGGGTTGACCTAATAATTTTTAAATAACTTCTAAAAACAGTATTCATAAATTATGAAAAAAATATATTTAACTGAGAAGATAATATTTGAAGTATTTAAGTATAAATCATATACAATAGTCGTTTATTAGAAGTTGCACCGATTTTTAAACTTTTACCAAAAAAAATATCTCATTCTACTCAGCTGACTTTGTCAATGCGATTGCTAAGTTCAGTTATTATTTAATAATCTATGAGTTATACTGTACGCTAGTGGCCGATTAGCTGTGCCGACACCGTCGGCGAAATCGGACGTAATTCTAATATCTGATGAATTATAAGCCAATATTACGCGAGTTTTTAAGATTACCACGCGCGGGTGCTCTTTACCATCTACGTGATAAGCAGGTAAATATTGTACTAAGTTACTGCATTATTTGTTTAATTCATTTTTTATGTGTACATAAATAACTTTATCAATATTAAGTAGACTTAATACTTATTGTTAATTAATTAAAAATAAAAATGGAGTCAATCCTCATTCCATTCTATCTCATTACCAGGAATTCCTCTCAGTTTTATTTCGGACGGTAATGAGAGTGTACGGAACGTAATGAGAAAAAAATCAATACTTATTTGTTTTGAAATAATTTACTTTTGTTTTAATTTCTAACAATTATTTATATATATTTAGAGACTTCCGCATTATCTAGAATTAATAAAATTGTTGTTTCATTAATATTTCAGCAATGGCAAAATCTAAAAAAGGGATCAACAACGAAGAAAAAATGGAAAAGGCTAAACTACATCAAAGAAAAATATATGCAGAAATAAAAAGAGACCCTGAAAAATATGTTCAACAAAAAGAGAAGGATAGATTACGATACATGAAAAGAAAATTAAAAAAAACATTAAACTAATTGAAGCCATGATGCCACGCCAAAAGAGATCTCAATTGATATTGGTGCAATACATTATTCTATAATTAAAGCATTAAGTTAATTCAAAGACTGTATTTTGGAATATCTCATATTATGATTAATAAAGTTGATATTTTTTATATATTATATTATAGTACTAGAGCGGCTTGGCTCAGTTTCTCCCGGGTACAAATAGATTTCTGTTTAATAATATATACGTATTATACATATAAACCTTCCTCTTGAATCACTATATCTATTAAAAAAACCGCATCAAAATCCGTTGCTTAGTTTTAAAGATTTAAGCATACAAAGCGACATAGGGACAGAGAAAGCGACTTTGTTTTAAACTATCTAGTGATAAGTACTTAAAGTCTGATTTTATGTTTCTAATAATTTATACACATATATATGCAAGTCAATTAAACTTGTTATTTTCAACATAATTTCATTTGTTACTAAATTGTTCAATCATATTATTGTATTGAGTACATTTTTTGTTATTTTTCAATTAATAAACACAATACTAGTCACTTAAGGTCTTTTATTATTATTTAATTCAGTTTTAAAAATGCAAATTATTAAATTTAATCAATAATCGGTGGCTTATTTGAGTACCGTCATCAATACTTTCATTACCGTAAACAGCCATTCTCATTACCGTTTTAAACAGTATTTTCAAACTTAATTTTCTCAAAAACTACAGAAGTTATGTATGTGGAAACCACATTATTGTATTATTATACATCCATACTATATGAATCAGGCATAAAAATACAATTTCATGATATTCTTTCCTGATTCAAAAAATCTGCTCAATTTCCACAAATTGTGAGAATTACCGAATTCCTGATACCCACGACACAAGACTCGATCTTAGTGTGGAGTCAGGACTACGTATGTGACTGTAAGGCGTTATTTATTTATTTATTTACTGTTGTGAAAAGAAACACCTTTAGCACCTCTGCCTACTCCTTCTGGGAAAAAGGCGTGAGCTTATGTAAGTATGAGAACAACGTAAGAACCACAAAATCCTTATTTCGTACTTTAAAAGTAACATTTAAGAGGAAACTTATAATTATGGGTACAATGTACTTAAATTCCTCGGTCAGGACAGACGCAAGCAGCCTTTCGAAGATATTGTTATTTTTAAACCAACAAGGCATTTACGTCGTCTCATTTACGGTGTAAAAAAAAAGAATAGGTGTGTAATTATTGTGAGACATATTTTCATACCAGACCGGCTTAATAGGGATGACTCTGCATTGGTGTTTAATTTTAATCATTAATCATCACTGTAAAATATAATTTGTAATAAACATTAATTTGAGAGGTTAAGGCATGGCCCAATACAGATAACCGGACTTCAAAAACATAAAGTATATCAAAGCTCCAACCGAAAACGAAGCCAGGTGGTAGTTTTAGTGAATTCAAACACATTGCGATTAAAAATACTAAAAATATTTTTTCCCTACCGTCGTATTTGGGTGGTAATTTAAAAATATACAAGTTCATTGCATTTTATGTATGTCAACTATTTATAACCAGTTTAATTAATAAAAATAAATGAAAACAACATTTAAAAAAAGCAACATTGTGGGGTACGGGGACCTTAATGCATAATACAGAATCATTTACATTTATTTGACGTCAACCAGTCTTCAGAATATTACGTTTCTGAGAATATCTAATTTCAATTCACAATACGTATTCCGACAAAGTGTTCCGAATTGGGACTTTCCTGACTGCATCTTTTATTCATTCACCATTTTTAATGAAGGAGGAAAGAGGATCTTTGGCACATCCTTGATTATGGCATTAATTTTAAAATATCAAGTAATGAGCCTATAGGGGCTAGAAGGCTAGATAAGCTATAGACGACATGACATTTTTAAATGAATAGTTAATTTAAGCAGTATTTTAGGTCGTATCGGTGGTTTCAAAACATCATAAAAAAAACCTTTTTAAAAAGAGGCAACGATGTTTTCATTGTAGCCGCTGATCTCCATAAATACTGATCCGATTTTTAAAATCATCATTGCGTATGGTATATCCAGGTTTTTTAGCCAACTTGCTGCAATGAGTGTATTTTTGTAGTTCTGACATTCCGCCGAGAAAACAGCGACATGGGCATGAGTTTACCACATGGGACAGGGTCTGGTCAGGTGCTCCACAGTGGCATTTTAGTGACTCCCTTAAACCCCATTTATGCAGGGGGTGGTTAGTTTTTAATTCGTTTTTTTTAAACGTGGTTATTTTTCTAGAACTACCACCTTGTGGGCCACCCCGAGTAGTATTGATTCACAGGATCCAGCTCAAGATTTCCTTAAGATTTGTTCGAGATTTCGCCAAGATTTGTTCAAGCAAGTCAAAACTGAATGACACGAAACTAAAAAAAAAAAAAAAAAAAAAAAAAAAAAAAAAAAAAAAAAAAAAAAGTTTGGTGTCAAATTGGGGGTTTTCGGGGTCGTCCGACCCATCTGTGCTATCCATTTTCTTCTAACTGTAACCGTTGCCTTTTTAGCTATTTTATTTCACCAGGTCCACTACCCCTAATTAATTAGCTAATGTTTTTAAGGTGATTACCTTAAATATCTCCTCGACTGCGCTCTTAATGACGGTCACTTAATGAATCATCACTCGATGCTAATCACCCTATTCCTCATCAATAACAACACGTTGTTTCAATAGTTCATGTTTTATTCATTCAAAAAATTGATTTAAACATCATATGCAATATCATATCATTTTTAAACGTATCCATATTAAAATTATTTAAAAAATCACTTAATGACTTCCCGTTAAACTTATACAATATGTACAATATACAGTACTCTCCACAGACTGAAGTCCAATCATTTTGTATTCTGCTACTACTACATTTCCATTGTTTTGAATTCCTATTCAAGAACATTCTGTGATAACCAGTAGGAGAACGTCCATAAGAATCAAAATATTCTCCAACACCGCAACTATCTATGTGTATACCTATCCAGTGAGATCCTGGCTTTGTGTCCGGGTCCAAATTGCTTATAACATACATAGGAACTTGAACATTCATTGGTAATTTGTTTGCAGCGTATACATTATACTGTAGACTTGGATGAATTTTTCCTAAACATTGTTGAATTTCATTGGTATTCATTGTTGCATTTAAGTTCCATATGACTGAATACTTCGTAGGATTACAGGTGAGTGAAAAGATCAAGATATGATACATATATTTAAGAGTGAAATAAGGTGCAAATAAAACGGTGAGTATATTGTTACAGTAAGTTTTATTTTGATCATAAACTTAGTACTAAGTAATACAGAATTCATTATTCTAGTCTTAGCTGCTATAGTCAACAGTAACATTACGATTTTTATCTATTTCGATAACGTTATCAAACTCAGCATATACAACACAGTTTATTGTTTGAGTAAGAGTGGATTCAAAACGAACTTCTAATCTTACGCTACCATGCTTTATAAGATTCCAATGACTCGATGAATTGGCTGATAAATCAGGAGTAAGATCAAAAGCTAACAGACAATAACCATTGGAATATTTATCACGAGATATCCCATTACCTTCATTTAGAAAATGTATTCCCGTTCCTGAGAATAAGGTATGATATGTTGTAGTAAACATTTTATTCTCAAACGATGGTTGCAAAGCTTTTGAGGGTATTTGATGACCATCTATGTACAAACAAAATGAATTCATATCATAGTTTTCAAAGTTAAGTGGATTTTTAGTGAGACTACCATTGAACGCTGCATTATTAACAAACCCAACTATACATCTTTTAGGTACTTGTCCTAGAAAAATATTATCAAGCGTTTTTCCTTGAACTCCTGATGGTATTGTTAAAACTTTAACTTCAGCTCGAGTTATATTTTTCTGTTGCTGTGGAATAGTAAGAACACAAATCTAATAATCTATATAAAATTGATAGTTAATGGTTTCTTAATATAAGAATGCGCAAATGTAATTACAAACTAATTAGATAAGATACTTAATGATTTGTTGAAACAAGATTGTGTTAATGTAATAATTTGTCGTATTTAAACCCCTTCTTTGGTATGTATATATAACAAAATCCATCATTAGGAAATACCCTTGTTTTAATACGACACTGATCATTAGTATTTTGTTTAAGATCTACCATCAAATATCCATGAGCATCCTTAGTAGAATCTCTGTACGCTTCTTCGATGAATTTAGTATTTTCTGGTGAAACTTGACGTGCTAAATATCGAATTTGTGTTTTATCCCGAGGATTTTTAAAATAAATAATATAACTTGAATTTAAAGAAATATCCCTCTGTCCTTTTCCTTGATGAAATAAATTTTGGGTTATGTAGAAAACGCTTAAATTTCTATGATGACTACCTTTTGTAAATATGTCAACAATGCGTCCATCGGATTCCCTCATGAGATCATCTATTATGATTAGATTGGGCTCTTTACCATCAAACATGTTTAGATCTGGTAATCCTTGAAAGTAGTTTACATTATTTAAGTTATATAGAGGTTGCATTTCATCGAAACACCAAGTTATTTGAGCAAAATCTATATTGCATACTTCACTCTTGTATTTAATAAAATTTGTTACAAACTGAGATTTTCCACATCCACTAGGTCCTGCAATTATTGCAGTAAAAGGGTGGATAAAATGATACATGTTGTCAACGTGTGACATATGCGAAGTTCAACAATAAAATAAACAGCATTCATATTAACCACAACTTTATTTGTTTCTCTTCAATCAGGACATATAATCAAATATAACTTATTCTTAAATTTAACTTACAAACTAAATAACACGAAATTTGTATGTACAATTATTTTTTTAATTTAGTATTAATAGTTCAGTGAATTATTATTAACTAAATTGAATTATAGTAACCAACGGATAATGAAGATATTATAATTAATTCTTAAATTTAACTTACAAACTAAATAACACAATATGTATGTACAATTTTATTTTCTTAAATTTAGGTTTTTATTTACAACACTACATTTAATACAAAATATGAAGATTATTGGAGATACTCTAAACATAATAGTAAAAAAAAAAAAAAAAAAAAAAAAAAAAATACACATTACAATTGATATTTTATCTTAGTTTATAGTGACCCCATGCTAAAGTATCTACAAGATTTGGTAAAATGTGACGCTTAGTATCATTATAAGACAAAGAAGTTTTGTTAATTTGTTGAGTAAATATTGTATGTTTGATAGATTTAAATCTATACATACTATGATATTGAACATTTTTATTAAAAAGACATGATTTATAATTATCTAAATTTAATCGTTTCGTTACACTTTTATTTACTCCCTTAGCTTTTGTTACTATTTTGTTGCCTACCTTGAATGCATACATTTTTGATCGAAGACCAACAAATTCTTCTAAAATTTGTCCATTATTTTCATCTTTGAAAAATCCTAACTTTTTTTTATTTATTCTAGGAAAACTGAAAATATTATCAGGTGGGTAATCGGAAGTATCAAACCGTGCACCTAAATCAGGTTTGATGTTTTCATAAAAATTATTTGTGAATATTTGATAAATGAAACTATCAGTATCAGTGTACAATAGTTTAGTTTTATCACTAAATTTTTTTAGCATGTAATCATAATGAAATTCATACATTAAAGTCTTAGAAATATCTAAAATGCAAAATCCCAGATAGATAGGCTTATTGTATAAAATTTTTGTTTTCCGTAATTGAATTGCAACTAAATTTTCAGAAAATATTGAAAGGCTATGAAATTCTGGTTTCGCGATCAAATCTTGTGCTCCCAGAGATTTACCTCGATTTTCCCAATGCGTTCGCAGTTTTACATTAACCCTTTTTTCTATATTTTCCATGGTTTTACCAAATACTGAATTATTCATCAGTTTATCTATACATACTATGATATTGAACATTTTTATTAAAAAGACATGATTTATAATTATCTAAATTTAATCGTTTCGTTACACTTTTATTTACTCCCTTAGCTTTTGTTACTATTTTGTTGCCTACCTTGAATGCATACATTTTTGATCGAAGACCAACAAATTCTTCTAAAATTTGTCCATTATTTTCATCTTTGAAAAATCCTAACTTTTTTTTATTTATTCTAGGAAAACTGAAAATATTATCAGGTGGGTAATCGGAAGTATCAAACCGTGCACCTAAATCAGGTTTGATGTTTTCATAAAAATTATTTGTGAATATTTGATAAATGAAACTATCAGTATCAGTGTACAATAGTTTAGTTTTATCACTAAATTTTTTTAGCATGTAATCATAATGAAATTCATACATTAAAGTCTTAGAAATATCTAAAATGCAAAATCCCAGATAGATAGGCTTATTGTATAAAATTTTTGTTTTCCGTAATTGAATTGCAACTAAATTTTCAGAAAATATTGAAAGGCTATGAAATTCTGGTTTCGCGATCAAATCTTGTGCTCCCAGAGATTTACCTCGATTTTCCCAATGCGTTCGCAGTTTTACATTAACCCTTTTTTCTATATTTTCCATGGTTTTACCAAATACTGAATTATTCATCAGTTTATAGAAATCTTTTTCAAAATCTGATACCGCTTTTGTTCTCATATTTGTATTTAAATCGATATACTTTTGAAGCCAGGGACTTTGTTTAAATTTTAATATCCTATGTATCTTTATCAACTTCATACCTAGTTTGAGACATTGTTTTAAATTTCTGTAATGAATTTTATATTTGTATTTATTATTAAGATTAGAAATTAATTTTGAATCTTTACAATTATTGATACAAATGTTTTCTGGACAAAGAGGTAAATCTGAATGTATGTCATGAAGTTCATCAGGATACTCTAAATCTACTTCTAAGATAAAACCATTTTCTGATGTATCAGATACATCAAAACTACTTGTAGGATCTATCCATTCAAATCCCCCTTCGGGAAGGTATTGGGACATAGCCCATCCGTATAAATTATTAGCATCAAAATAAACAAGATATGATTTAGCTGTGTTGACATCATAATTGTTTAAATATTCATTATTGGCTTTGGCATAACGATTACTACATTGAGATACACCACCACGAATACCAGCCCTTATGAAAGCAATTTTATCAAAATCTGTCAATAATTCTAATTTTATTTTGGTATACTTTAACATAGCATCCCAACTTAAGCCTGGGGCAGTATAATAGTGGGCGGGGTCAAGATTATAAGTAGCAATACAAAGATCTCTAAAATTTTCAAATATATCTGTTAATAGCAAGACATCGGTTTTTAAATATAAATTGGAATAATCAAGCATATTTGAACATTTAAAGTGATTCCAAACATCCTTTGCATGATTGTAATCGTCATCAGATACATTTGAATTTGTTAATGTGTTGTAAAATTGTTGTTGGTTGGGTAAAGATGTTACTTTTAAACTATCAAAAGAGGTCATAAACTCATAGGGAAAAACACCTTTTTTTCTGAGACGCATAAAGTCTTCATTGATAGGAAATTTGTGTTTTAGAGTATTTTACAACACATTAACAAATTCAAATGTATCTGATGACGATTACAATCATGCAAAGGATGTTTGGAATCACTTTAAATGTTCAAATATGCTTGATTATTCCAATTTATATTTAAAAACCGATGTCTTGCTATTAACAGATATATTTGAAAATTTTAGAGATCTTTGTATTGCTACTTATAATCTTGACCCCGCCCACTATTATACTGCCCCAGGCTTAAGTTGGGATGCTATGTTAAAGTATACCAAAATAAAATTAGAATTATTGACAGATTTTGATAAAATTGCTTTCATAAGGGCTGGTATTCGTGGTGGTGTATCTCAATGTAGTAATCGTTATGCCAAAGCCAATAATGAATATTTAAACAATTATGATGTCAACACAGCTAAATCATATCTTGTTTATTTTGATGCTAATAATTTATACGGATGGGCTATGTCCCAATACCTTCCCGAAGGAGGATTTGAATGGATAGATCCTACAAGTAGTTTTGATGTATCTGATACATCAGAAAATGGTTTTATCTTAGAAGTAGATTTAGAGTATCCTGATGAACTTCATGACATACATTCAGATTTACCTCTTTGTCCAGAAAACATTTGTATCAATAATTGTAAAGATTCAAAATTAATTTCTAATCTTAATAATAAATACAAATATAAAATTCATTACAGAAATTTAAAACAATGTCTCAAACTAGGTATGAAGTTGATAAAGATACATAGGATATTAAAATTTAAACAAAGTCCCTGGCTTCAAAAGTATATCGATTTAAATACAAATATGAGAACAAAAGCGGTATCAGATTTTGAAAAAGATTTCTATAAACTGATGAATAATTCAGTATTTGGTAAAACCATGGAAAATATAGAAAAAAGGGTTAATGTAAAACTGCGAACGCATTGGGAAAATCGAGGTAAATCTCTGGGAGCACAAGATTTGATCGCGAAACCAGAATTTCATAGCCTTTCAATATTTTCTGAAAATTTAGTTGCAATTCAATTACGGAAAACAAAAATTTTATACAATAAGCCTATCTATCTGGGATTTTGCATTTTAGATATTTCTAAGACTTTAATGTATGAATTTCATTATGATTACATGCTAAAAAAATTTAGTGATAAAACTAAACTATTGTACACTGATACTGATAGTTTCATTTATCAAATATTCACAAATAATTTTTATGAAAACATCAAACCTGATTTAGGTGCACGGTTTGATACTTCCGATTACCCACCTGATAATATTTTCAGTTTTCCTAGAATAAATAAAAAAAAGTTAGGATTTTTCAAAGATGAAAATAATGGACAAATTTTAGAAGAATTTGTTGGTCTTCGATCAAAAATGTATGCATTCAAGGTAGGCAACAAAATAGTAACAAAAGCTAAGGGAGTAAATAAAAGTGTAACGAAACGATTAAATTTAGATAATTATAAATCATGTCTTTTTAATAAAAATGTTCAATATCATAGTATGTATAGATTTAAATCTATCAAACATACAATATTTACTCAACAAATTAACAAAACTTCTTTGTCTTATAATGATACTAAGCGTCACATTTTACCAAATCTTGTAGATACTTTAGCATGGGGTCACTATAAACTAAGATAAAATATCAATTGTAATGTGTATTTTTTTTTTTTTTTTTTTTTTTTTTACTATTATGTTTAGAGTATCTCCAATAATCTTCATATTTTGTATTAAATGTAGTGTTGTAAATAAAAACCTAAATTTAAGAAAATAAAATTGTACATACATATTGTGTTATTTAGTTTGTAAGTTAAATTTAAGAATTAATTATAATATCTTCATTATCCGTTGGTTACTATAATTCAATTTAGTTAATAATAATTCACTGAACTATTAATACTAAATTAAAAAAATAATTGTACATACAAATTTCGTGTTATTTAGTTTGTAAGTTAAATTTAAGAATAAGTTATATTTGATTATATGTCCTGATTGAAGAGAAACAAATAAAGTTGTGGTTAATATGAATGCTGTTTATTTTATTGTTGAACTTCGCATATGTCACACGTTGACAACATGTATCATTTTATCCACCCTTTTACTGCAATAATTGCAGGACCTAGTGGATGTGGAAAATCTCAGTTTGTAACAAATTTTATTAAATACAAGAGTGAAGTATGCAATATAGATTTTGCTCAAATAACTTGGTGTTTCGATGAAATGCAACCTCTATATAACTTAAATAATGTAAACTACTTTCAAGGATTACCAGATCTAAACATGTTTGATGGTAAAGAGCCCAATCTAATCATAATAGATGATCTCATGAGGGAATCCGATGGACGCATTGTTGACATATTTACAAAAGGTAGTCATCATAGAAATTTAAGCGTTTTCTACATAACCCAAAATTTATTTCATCAAGGAAAAGGACAGAGGGATATTTCTTTAAATTCAAGTTATATTATTTATTTTAAAAATCCTCGGGATAAAACACAAATTCGATATTTAGCACGTCAAGTTTCACCAGAAAATACTAAATTCATCGAAGAAGCGTACAGAGATTCTACTAAGGATGCTCATGGATATTTGATGGTAGATCTTAAACAAAATACTAATGATCAGTGTCGTATTAAAACAAGGGTATTTCCTAATGATGGATTTTGTTATATATACATACCAAAGAAGGGGTTTAAATACGACAAATTATTACATTAACACAATCTTGTTTCAACAAATCATTAAGTATCTTATCTAATTAGTTTGTAATTACATTTGCGCATTCTTATATTAAGAAACCATTAACTATCAATTTTATATAGATTATTAGATTTGTGTTCTTACTATTCCACAGCAACAGAAAAATATAACTCGAGCTGAAGTTAAAGTTTTAACAATACCATCAGGAGTTCAAGGAAAAACGCTTGATAATATTTTTCTAGGACAAGTACCTAAAAGATGTATAGTTGGGTTTGTTAATAATGCAGCGTTCAATGGTAGTCTCACTAAAAATCCACTTAACTTTGAAAACTATGATATGAATTCATTTTGTTTGTACATAGATGGTCATCAAATACCCTCAAAAGCTTTGCAACCATCGTTTGAGAATAAAATGTTTACTACAACATATCATACCTTATTCTCAGGAACGGGAATACATTTTCTAAATGAAGGTAATGGGATATCTCGTGATAAATATTCCAATGGTTATTGTCTGTTAGCTTTTGATCTTACTCCTGATTTATCAGCCAATTCATCGAGTCATTGGAATCTTATAAAGCATGGTAGCGTAAGATTAGAAGTTCGTTTTGAATCCACTCTTACTCAAACAATAAACTGTGTTGTATATGCTGAGTTTGATAACGTTATCGAAATAGATAAAAATCGTAATGTTACTGTTGACTATAGCAGCTAAGACTAGAATAATGAATTCTGTATTACTTAGTACTAAGTTTATGATCAAAATAAAACTTACTGTAACAATATACTCACCGTTTTATTTGCACCTTATTTCACTCTTAAATATATGTATCATATCTTGATCTTTTCACTCACCTGTAATCCTACGAAGTATTCAGTCATATGGAACTTAAATGCAACAATGAATACCAATGAAATTCAACAATGTTTAGGAAAAATTCATCCAAGTCTACAGTATAATGTATACGCTGCAAACAAATTACCAATGAATGTTCAAGTTCCTATGTATGTTATAAGCAATTTGGACCCGGACACAAAGCCAGGATCTCACTGGATAGGTATACACATAGATAGTTGCGGTGTTGGAGAATATTTTGATTCTTATGGACGTTCTCCTACTGGTTATCACAGAATGTTCTTGAATAGGAATTCAAAACAATGGAAATGTAGTAGTAGCAGAATACAAAATGATTGGACTTCAGTCTGTGGAGAGTACTGTATATTGTACATATTGTATAAGTTTAACGGGAAGTCATTAAGTGATTTTTTAAATAATTTTAATATGGATACGTTTAAAAATGATATGATATTGCATATGATGTTTAAATCAATTTTTTGAATGAATAAAACATGAACTATTGAAACAACGTGTTGTTATTGATGAGGAATAGGGTGATTAGCATCGAGTGATGATTCATTAAGTGACCGTCATTAAGAGCGCAGTCGAGGAGATATTTAAGGTAATCACCTTAAAAACATTAGCTAATTAATTAGGGGTAGTGGACCTGGTGAAATAAAATAGCTAAAAAGGCAACGGTTACAGTTAGAAGAAAATGGATAGCACAGATGGATCGGACGACCCCGAAAACCCCCAATTTGACACCAAACTTTTTTTTTTTTTTTTTTTTTTTTTTTTTTTTTTTTTTAGTTTCGTGTCATTCAGTTTTGACTTGCTTGAACAAATCTTGGCGAAATCTCGAACAAATCTTAAAGAAATCTTGAGCTGGATCCTGTGAATCAATACTACTACCCCGGGCAACGGTTTTTAAGTTTTTTTTTTATCTGGCACTGGACTGTTGCTTAGAAATCCCCGGTGCATTTCCTGCGATATTATCATGGATTTTAAAAGATATTTTACTTTTAAAAGGTATAACATCCGTGAGTGGCATAGGTATATTTTTTCTAAATTTTGTAATTAGGATTAAACTGTTAACGAGACGGATAGTGACGGGACAGACGTAACGTGCCAAGATTGAGCAGGACAGCTCATGGTGGTAAGAAAAGCGGACGGTAGGATAGTCATGCCGAGTTTAGGTATACATGAGTTTATCCAAAAAATATCATAACATAACAGGCGACGACACGAATGAGAACACGAATGAGAGTGGTTAGGCATATAGTCCACCACGCTGGCCTAGTGCGGGTTGTCGGACTTTAACTATCATAGAATTACTGGTGGTAGGTCTCTCATATGTGAGAGGCCACCTGGGTGGGTACCACCGCAATGTCTATTACCCCGCCAAACAGCAGTTTAAATGCACTGTTTGTGTTTCGGATTGAAGGACATTGTAGCCAGAGTAACTACTGGACATATTGAGATAAACATCTTATGTCTCAGGATGGCGAGCGCAGTGGATGCCAAGCATTGCTTTGTAATACAAAGTGTTGTTTGGTTTTACTACTGTTCATGAGCGGTACCCTCGAGACGCCATTCAAGGCAGTAAAAAATAAATTATAAATCGCTATGGCATTCAGGTATAAATAACAAATATTTACTCACCAAATTGTAAATATATTCTTGTTCGAAATGTATTAATTCTCCAAGGCATGTGAACTAAATGTTCTACTTATTAGTTTCGACGGAGAGAAAAATTTGCATATTTCCCTACTATCTTGTGTGTTTTAAGATAACCTAATTATTTGGCTAACATATACTATAAGAATAAAATGTGCACGTTTGTTCCGAGTAGATTCATTGTTTCATTGCTAAGTTTATTATTTGGTACGAAAGTATTGACTTTTTAGAAAAAAAAATTCGTATAGAAAAACTCATATTAATAAGCGAAATTACATTAATAATTACGATTTCTTCTCTCCTTTCTCCTATCTCCATCCAAAGGTTGCCTGTAAGAGATTGCCTAGTGCAATAAGGCCGCTCATTGTACTTACTTTTAAGCTACTATTGTTTTTGTTTTTGTTTTTCTTTTGGTGTATAAATATATGTATGTAGGATTTGAATGTTAAGAAGAAAGATGAGTAGAATGGAACGTTTGATGAATGACTGATATGGAACGTAGTTTGTGTGAAAGAGATGATTAATGAAAGTATTTAAGATGGAAAGAGTACGAGGATGAATGATTAAGATGTTGATGTATGCAAGGACGGAATAGAAGAGAACAGTCTGGAAGACGACGGAAGACGTAAAAGACGTAGAAGACGTAAGACGTGAAGACGAATTTATTTAACAGTAAATATATTGAATATTACCAAGACGATCTTTGTTTGATTTGACCCGAAGCGGATCTATTCCCACATGTACAATAAAGATATACATAAATAAATGGATTAACGCTAATGTTACTCATTAAATACATCTGTATCTGTCTGTATCAGCCCATATACGTCCCACTGCAGGGCACGGGCCTTCTCTACAATCGAGAGTGCGATTGAGTGTGGTTAGGTCATATAGTCCACCACGCTGGCCTAGTGCGGGTTGGCGGACTTACATACCATAGAAATTTTATAAATCGCTATGGTATGCAGGTTTCCTCACGATGTTTTCCTTCACCGTTTTAGTGCGTGGTGATTGACTATCAATACACACATGACTCCGAAAAGTCAGATGTGTGCCCTGCGATTCGAACCCGCGACCACCGTGAACATATTGGCAGTCGCGTCTAGTCCGTTTACCAACAGGCCACCACGCACTACCAACAGGCCACCACGCACTACATCTAATTAAATACATCTAATTAGTACGAATTTTTAATTTCGAGCATTTCGTTAAATTTTTTTTGTTTGATTTTTTTTCCCGACGTTTTTATTTACAGCTTTCTTCAATTGTGGTTACGGGGTGGATTACTTAGTAAAGAAATTTAAAAAAAAATCAATTCTGCCAAAATCCGTAATATTTGTTCAATGAGATTATATTCGTTATCAGGTTGAAGTGGCAGCGAGCAGGGTTAGTTGCGCGGAAAACTGATGGTCGATTGACCGAAAGTTCTCGAATTGGAGGCCACGTCCACACAAACGGATGTCTTGTGCCTAAAATGATAATTCACAGAAAGCAATTAAAAAGAAAATGCCCATGAAAAAATATCGTTTATCCCAATACAGATACTGGTTCAAATTAATTATATATTTCTTATAATTTGTTCTTTTTTATATAATAATTTTATGGACATAACAAGGTAACAACTCTTATGTGATCTAATTAATATTAAAGTATTCACAATTATTCAAACTGTATACACATTACAACTAACTTGGCAAAAAAGAGTAGGTCATGGTAACAATTGGCATTAAAGAAAACAATTACGGCAACACTATTAAAAAAGTCATTGTGTTAGTTGAATAATTTCTTATTGGTCTGTGGTTGAATAATTTTATACGTAGATGTTTCTTTAAAGTTTCGTACCACCAGTAAAAACTTGAAGTGATTATCACAATTATATTGACGTGTGGCGAAATTCAGAACTGTAAATAAAACTACATACCGAATTATTTATTTAAAGTATTGCTTGAGATATGGTTTCATAATATAAACAACAACCATATTTATAATTTAATAGTATTAACATGTCCAATATAATTAAATATGAGGAAAAAAAGACTATTCTTATTACTTATATCGTCCACAGCGTTTTCGGCGACAAAAGATCGTACCTATAAAAAGTAAGCGATGGGCGACAATATCAATTAATATTTTCTTTCAGTGTCTCGTTGGCGTAATTGTACTAAGATACGATTACAAAGCTGAGGTCTCAGGTTCGAATCCCGGGTTGGGCAAAGTGATATTGGATTTTTCTATTCATTATCAGCCCAGAGTCAGGAGTTTTGTCAGAAGTTTGCCCGATATGGCGATAGGCTCGCCACGTCTCACATCGTGGGACGGAACGAACGGCGAAATGTGGGTGTCCTGGCACCTCTGCCTACCACTTCTGGGAAAAAGGCGTGCGTTTATGTATGAAGTGTCTCGCTGACTCCGACCTCAAATAAAACTAAATAGATAATTTATGGACCAGCAACACATCTATGTCCCAAGCATTGTGGATAACCAAAGCCCCAAGCATGGTGGTTGTTGAAACCAACACCAATTTGTATATTTCACGAGTAAAGCCACCATCTCATGCTAGTATGAGAGAATATTAGGACAATAGTTTCTATGTCAAGGTCGCACTGATTTCTGTTTTTTATATATCACGTATCTTTCTTTAAATATTGTGAAAGCATTAACTGAATTGAGATACTCAAGGGCGAGACCCTAAATTATATTTTCGGGGTAATCAAGCTAACAAGTCTATCCAGGGATCGTATGTCCCAGGATTTATATTAAAATCCCTTTAACAATAGAAAAGTCATTGATCTCCAAATGGCAGAGCAGATTTTTTTAATAATGGCTAAGAAAACTCGCGATACTAAAATTACCTTGCAAGCAAAAAAACTACATCATTACCGGTTTATCCTCTTGGGAGTTACGACACCACAGACTTAAAGGAACACAGGCACATACATTCATGCTTCAAACTTATTACAGAGAGAAAAAAAGAGACATAAATTACCACAAATTAGTTTCAAAACATTTAATACACAAAATATACAATAAATACACACGCCGGCACAATTAGAGGAAGACGCACCATTTTTTTTTTGTTTGCTGTTTGTTTAAATGGTCTTAATTTTTATATTTCAGCACCTTTAAAAAATTAAATTATGCAAAAAGATTTTTGAATATTAGAGTTTTATCGTTAATTATACACTCTCAAGTGTTTTTAAGATTTTTTCACTTTCAAGTGGTTTCACAAAATTTTGTTTAATTTCATTTTATGTGTCGTATATTTTTATTGTTATTGTTTTTAGAGTATCTGTCTTGTAGGATATAAAATGAGTGGCTTACCTTCCACTGAAGTTGCCAGAGCGGTAACAATAAGGGAAAATGGTCAACGGTAGGGCTCAGTAAGTCGCGCATTGGGTGTGTCGGTATCTGTCGTCTTTCGAAACGTTAAACGTTAGAGGCACATAGGCTCATATTTGCGGATGCCAGGATAAGGCAGAAAACGGTGAACCAGTACCCAGGATGATCATTTCATACGGCTGAAAACTTTGAGAAATAGTCATCTCAGCGAGTTTCTTGCGCCGCTTCTTCTTCACAGCTACAACACGTTCCGAAGCGGTGGTGGCAGAAAAGGACGATTCAAAAGATCTTGTGAAAGACTATTTGAATAAAGAATATTTTGATTTTGATTTTGATTTGATTTCATCAAACGGCTATTCAGACCCGAAACATGTCACATGAAGTCCGTAAAGTTAATATCAGTGAACGTACAGTGAGAACACGCTTAAATTAAATTGGACTGAAGTCTTACGTTCCGGCAATAGCTTCAAAACTTGAGGTGGTACATAAAGTAGCCAGATAAGCTTTTGCTCATCGACACCGTGACTGGAAAAATGAGTGGAGCCGAGTTTTGTTTAGTGATGAAAGCAGTTTTGGTGTGAATTGCATAGAAGGAAGGGAGAGTATCTGGAGGTATCGAGGAGTACCCTAATCGAGCAAACTTTACTGAAAGAGGTGTCTTATGGCGGAGGGTCAATTTTGGTATGGGGTGGTATATGTTTGGAAGCACGCGCGGAGTGAATACTTATAGAAAATAGGTCTTTAACTGCACAAAGATACGTCTCAGAGATCTTAGAGTCCCATGTATTGCCTTTTGCACCATCCATAGGCGAATATTTTTTATTTATGCATGATAATGCGCGGCCCCACACAGCGCAAATGGTTCGCGACTACTTAAATCAGGCCCAAATCGCGCAAATGGATTGCCCAGCAAGATCACCAGACATGAATTCTATAGAGAACGTATGGGACGTCATCGGAAGAAACTAAGCCCCTAAGATCGTCCAAGGATTAAAATTCATGTTAGTGCAAGAGTGGGAGAATTTGTCGCTAAAAATGATTGATGACGTCATTAAAAGCATGAAGGATCGTATCCAGACTCTTATCAGAGCCCGTGGTAGCAATACGCATTATTAATTTTCTTAAATTATTTCTAAGTTTTTTAAAATACACGATTACATTTGACAATACAGAAATTTCATTTGACTGTATTTCCGTTTAATTTCATTAGCGTTATTAATTAAAGTATTTTTTACTTAATTATAGTAATTTGTTATAAATTTTGCCTCACTTTAAATATTTAAAAATAAAATCATATTATAATATTTTCTAACAAACTCAATATTTAACGCGTATTCCTCTAATTCTGCCGGCGTGTGTAGAATTGAAATAAAACGATTGTTTACGGATTTTATCGTGGATTTGGTTTAATTTTAATCATAATAATAGAACTTAAGCACACAGTAAAATATTCATTTCTTGCCTATAAGAATACGGGACTTTTTGAGCTTAATACCCAAGAAAGGTTATAAATACATAAATATAAATATAAATAAATAACAAAAAGCGCAGTAACGCCGATACAACCAATGCCACCTAGAGGCGAGTTGCTGAACTAAAGAGACAAGTGTGATATTTCAAAAAGTCATTAAAAGTTTTGCTATTCATCGATAGATGGCAAAACTAAATATCGAAAGAGGTTAGATTACAATTAATCACGCAATAGCTTTGCAATTCTCATTTAAAAGAACTGGCATATATTTGAATCAAAATAAAAAACTAAAGAGATAAGATTGATATTTCAAAAAGTTATTAAAAGTTCTGGTATTCATCGATATATGGCAAAACTAAATATCGAAAGAGGTTAGATAACAATTAATCACGCAATAGCTTTGCAATTCGTATTTAAAAGTACTGGCACATATTTGAATCAAAATAAAAATATTAAATTTAAATTTCGGTCGGAATTCCAATCACAAAAAATATAGTTCGCAATTCCCTCTAAATTTTTTGTTAAAAAAACTTTTTCTTAAAACTAATAGTTTCTAATAAAAAAGCGTTTTTAATTATTTTTTTATTAATTTTTTGAATTTCTCAAAATCAGCAAACAGCGCGACCTTTTTAATATTTCTGTGACCTCTTGACATGCTCTCCTAACGATTCATTATGTTTAATAACGGTAGGTCTTTATTCGGAGGGCAATTTACATATTGACTGAACTATTACGGAATTTCTGGATTTGGTCTCCAAGCTCAAGGCCCGCGATAGAAGCTATGCAATAGCTTAATAATCTACAATTCATAACTAACTATAAAAATGTATCATAATTACACGTAATAAAAAATATATATGTATATATACACACACCTATAATACATACGTATACATAAACATATGATATACCTATCCTAAAAATATACCAAAATGCGAATGGACAAATTTTTCTCAGCTATATTCTTGTTGTGAGATGAAATTATATTTGGCCTTTTTTTTAAATGACGACAGTGTTTCATAGTTCATCATCCCTGTGTGTGTTGAAACTCGAAGCATCTAGATGACTTTGAGACCTAATGAGGTGTTTATAGAAGGCAGCGGAGGCGCGCGGAGTTCGTCTTCTTTCTGCTGAACCAAAGTCCACTTCATACAGACCGAATCTCAAGCTGAAAACAATTATATTTATTTATCTGTCCATATCTGCCCGCGTCAACCCACTGGGTAAAGGCCTCAGTTGAACGTTACATTTTCTGTCCTGCTCCCTTAGCCAAGTTACGAGTACAAGAGCTTCTAATCTATTATCTTTCAAAAATGGTGGCGCAGTTGGTTAGACGCCGCCTGTGAAATATGAGGCCGCGGTTTCGATCCCCTCACCAACACAAATGTTTATTTGGCCCACAAATATTTGTCTCGTGTTTGGGTGTTTGTGATACCGAAAAGTCTCTAGTAGTTTCTGATAACCACTACACCAGACTTAATTGATCTTAACTAGGGGCAGTAGTGCGATTCACGTAATAAAATCAGTTCAGCTGTACTGCAGTTGCGGTTAAGTTTCGATCAAAACAGCCCTTTTCGTATTCTCGAAATACGCTCGCGTCAAGTTCGCGTCACGCAAACGTTTTAGCGTATTCTACTGCTGCGCGTATATGTCAATGTCAAACAAATTTCATACATCTGACGTACAGTTGACGCGCAGCTCACGCGCAGTTCACGCGCAGCTAAGAATACCATTTTGTACCAAAGCGTAAACTTAATTGTAACCGCACCGCAACTTGATCGGCGCGTCAAAAAGTTACGTGAATCGCACTACAGAACTATGTTTATGATTGGGTGTATTTATTTTATTTTATGGATGATACATGTATGATAATAGAACATCACGAAATACAATTTCACATGTCATTGATGTGAGAGGCCATCTGGGTAGGTACCAACGCAATGTCTATTTCTCCCGTGAAACAACACTGCGTAAATGCACTGTTGTGTTTCGGATTGAAGGACATTGTAGCCAGAGTAACTACTGGACATATTGAGACTTAACATCTTATGTCTCAGGATGGCGAGCGCAGTGGTATGTTGCTACTGTTCATGAGCGATCGTATCGCTTACCATCAGGCGAATGGCTTGCTCGTCTCGTCATTCATTGCAATAAAAAAAAAACATACCGAGAACCTTCCACCCACTCAAAATTATCAATAAGACTCCACGCGGTATAATGTGTGACATTAAATCCTCTTTCAATCGCCAGCAGGATTTGTTCTAAATGGTCTTCCAAGTACTGGATCCTATCATAATCCTCCAACTCCATTCCAAAACTGGCGTAGCCATTCTCAGTGATAAAATACTCCAAGACACCGTATTTATTTAATGTCCAGGTCATCACCTTTCTGAGACCTTCAGGGTAAATCTGGAATTCAAAACATACATAAACTCACGCGTTTTTCCCAGAAGGGGTAGGCAAAGGTGCCAGGACACATTTCGCTTTGTATGTTCCGTCCCACGATGTGATAGGTGGCGAGCCTATCGCCATACCGAGTAAAAATTCCTGAGTCTGGGCTGATAATGAATAGAGAAATCCAATATCACTTTGTCCATCTCGAACCCAAGGCCACAGCTTTGTAACTGTACCCTAGTACCTACAACTACGCCACCGAGGCAGTTTAGAAGTAAAAACTTTTTATGAAATTGCTGGATGCCCAATAGCCCGTTTCTCTTCTCATCGTCTTTTCTCCTGTGCCCTCCTGATTTGATGGGCTGGCTACACCTCTATGTTCCAAGCCTTGTAAATGTTCATGAGCGGCAGTGATTAGTTACCACCCGTTGACCTATTTGCTCGTTTTACGGACCTATGCAATATAAAAGCTACCATCTTTAATTTTATTTAACTTTCTGTAATAGCACAAGCAAGCATTTTCAAAATTGGTACTAGCGACGATTAATTTCACACACCACTAGAGAAGTACTGGAGCGTGCGCATGACTTACATCGGAAGACTTTACGTGCTTTTCACCCTATTCAATGCTATAATCAAATAAACATACGCGAAACCATTCAGGCCCTCCCGTGGGCCAGTCAGGTTTGGAACCTATCACTGCTCCCAGTAGAGGAACTGCATCAAGAAGAAATGACCCTATATCCTCCCCCTCTTCTGCTAGACGCACTGTATTGGCTATGTAGTAGTTGAAAGCGAAGAAGTCGTGGGTTCCTGAAAAAAGATTAACATCTTCGATCAGGCGCATATACAGCGGGCACGATGGGCATGCCCACAACCCTAACGAACTTATGACGTCACTCTTCCACTATATATTTAGATCGATGGACTGATAATATTATATCAAATGCCATAATATCGTCAATATAATGAAATCGCAGAGTTAAATCTTTATTGCGTATAACAATCATGACCAAGATCATACGCAGACTCCCACAACCTTTTTTAAGGCTGGATCCGCCCTTGTCATCGATATATTATAGATTAGACAGACGACCCAGCTTCACCCTAGTTCAAAAAGATCATTTATAAACCTTCCCCTTGAATCACTCTATTTACTAAAAAAAATTCGTTGCGTAGTTTTAAAGATCTAAGACTTTGTTACATACTATGTAGGGATATCCTCCATTCGATATCGACCGTACCAAAGAATAAATTCAGATTGTTATGTGTTTATATTTTTTTGTCTCTATGCATTAATACACCCAACAGTATAGTTAGATAATTCTGACTTCACTTTAAGATCGAGTCTTGTGTCGTGACTTTTCGGTCACACAAACACCCAGACCCGAAAAAATACCTGTGGATCACATAATATTTGTTTCGGTTCTATCCCAGCATAACCATAAGCGCATAAGCGATACAACTGTTCATGAACAGTAGCAAAACCAGAAAACAAACATGTATTTTAAAGCAATGCTTGCGTTAGTTGCAACCCAGGCGGTCTCTCATATGAGACTCCTGCCACCTTTAAAATCAAATTTAATTCAATTTGTTTATTTACCTCTCACAAATTCTATTTCTTCATTAGTGAAAGCAGGAAGTGTGGAATAGGGATATCCAAGTTCCTTACTTCTCTCTGCTATGATTTTCTCGATAACTGGTGGCCATCCGCCCTCTTTAGAGTAAACTGGGTGTGTGTAGATGCCGTTCTAGAAACAAAGTGTGTACTATTATTTCCATTATCATTATAGTATCAACCCATATATCCCCCACTGCAGAGAGTACGATTGAGAGTGGTTAGGGCTTATAGTCCACCACGCTGGCCACGCGGTAGGCGGACTTTACTGTATCTGTATCTGTATCAGCCCATATACGTCCCACTGCAGGGCACGGGCCTACTCTACAATCGAGAATACGATTGAGAGTGGTTAGGCCATATAGTCCACCACGCTGGCCTAGTGCGGGTTGGCAGACTTACCTACCATAGAAATTCTTATGAATCGCTATGGTATGCAGGTTTCCTCACGATGTTTTCCTTCACCGTTTTAGTGCGTGGTGATTGACTATCAATACACACATGACTCCGAAAAGTCAGAGGTGTGCCCTGGGATTCGAACCCGCGACCACCGTGAACATGTGGGCAGCCGCGTCTAGTCCGTTTACCAACAGGCCACCACGCACTTCATTATATTATTCTTCATTATAGTATCAACCCATATATCCCCCACTGCAGAGAGTACGATTGAGAGTGGTTAGGGCTTATAGTCCACCACGCTGGCCACGCGGTAGGCGAACTTTACGTATAATAGAAATTGACACAAATCGCTATGGTATGCAGGTTTCCTCACAATTTTTTCCTTCACTGTTATAGATTAAATACTAAATCCAGATTTACTTTGCATTATTTCCGGTCCCTATTAAAATCCTGTACCATACTGACGATACCACTGCAAATTATTGTAACCGTAAATTTCAACTTACATTCAACTCCATTACTAGTTCTGCCAATTCCTCATCTCCTTTCGAATTTGGTTCGATCCAAATCAAAAGATTCGCTATTGCTATTCTTCCTGCAAAAACAAAATAATTGTTAGTTGAGTTATGCTGCAGACACTTTGGCCTAATCACTGACAGTTGAACTTTCTATTCTAGAGGAGTTCCATGACCAGTAATTGGTGGTGCATTACAAGTTATACTTCACAAACATGTAGTTTGCCTTTTGGATTTATAAGTCAAATCTGATAATGTCATCGCTTAACTCATTTTCTTCTTCATGGTCTAATATACTATTTTATGAAAGTGTGAGCACTGAGCAGGGTATTATAATATTATTACACCTTATAGTATGTATGACGTTCCTAGATTTGATATTTCACTCTTATTTATAGACCAAATAGGGGTGGTAGGTCTTTCTTACCGAAAAGACCGCCTGGATATATTGTTAAATAATTAATTAAATTTTCACTACCGCGCTACCAACATTACGAACAAGAAAATATCTACGTTTTTCAAAACGCGAACGTATGACAGTGCTTCCTCTATATTATAATTACTCTAAGCTCTAAGGCAAAACCTAACAACAACATGAATTTCAAGGCAATTTTTGGCATTCCACTGCGCTCGCCATCCTGAAACATAAGATGTTAAGTCTCAATATGTCCAGTAGTTACACTGGCTACAATGTCCTTCAACAGTAAATTTAAAGACGCTATTGTAAATAAATGATTAATACATGAATACTGTAGCCTCAATAAGGCTGCGTTTATTTCTTCAGCTCATAAAAATAAATTACCTAACCGGATTGCAACTTTGTAAGCGCTTTTAACGATTGTTATCACGATAATATGAGCCCATTTTGACATTTCTATATTATACTAAGGTTCCACATTCTCGCAAGAAATGCTTGCATCAGATTTTTCTTGTATCTTAGCAGAGGCAGGTAGAATATGCGTAGGCCATACAAAAGAACTAAGTGCGTGGTGGCCTGCTGTTTACGGTGGTCACAGTTTCAAGTCCTGGAGCACACTCCTGACTTTCCGGAGTCATATAGTTATTGATATGGCCAATCACCACGCACTATAACGGTGAAGGAAAACATAAAAATCACCTCCGTGGCGCAGATGCTTAGACACCGACTGTGAAATCGGAGGCCGAATTTTCGATCCCCGCATTTTTTGTTTTTTTGTGCGGCCCACCAATATTTATTTCAGGTCGAGATGTAGCGAGACGGAAAAGTCTTTCGTAGTTTCTCATACCCAAGACACAAGACTCGATATTGTGTGGAGCTAGGACTATGGATGTGACAGTTGAGTGTATTTACCACGATACTTGTGCCTAAATTCCTCGTCATAAATCCTCCAACCCTTCGCATGAGCCATCAGAGCGTTCTTGATACACAAATAGTTGCCAATCTCAGGGTCTAAGAGGCCCGGAGCCATTATCCCAGCGCTGTATCCTCCGTCGCACACCATTATAGGCTCGTTGATAGTGGTCCAGGTCTTGACCCTATCTCCGAACAGAGAGAAGACTATCCTGGCGTAGCTTGCAAACCAATCTGATATTAGAGGGTTACACCAGCCCCCTGAAAGGATTAAAGCATTCTAATTTATTGATATTGTTCCTTAACCCTTTTAAACCCCGCTTCTTGGTATGGTGCTCTCCAACTACGGAGAGGATTTAATACTTTGCTTTTATTTGTTACCTACATTGAGGTATTACAACTGGAGCGGACACGTAGAAGAAAAATTGTGCTCATTTCAATATGACAGCGAAGTATAGATTAAGTCGACATTGTTCCAGATGCGACACTTCAGAAATTTCTACCTACATCTATATACGCGTGATGTCAAATAAAAAAACATAATTCAATCAAATCATTTATATTTATTTCTTATATATTAATATTATCCCAATTTTGGGTAAAATAAATTTATTTACAAAAATAACTAAGTGACTTTATTTTATCACTATAACCGCAAACTTCTAATATTACTATTGTAGTGTCTAATTATGACTTCATAGCAAAACTTTGATAGAAATAAATAAACTAATCAAGAATTCGCTCATTATTAGACAGTTATATAAATAATTCTCGTGTAACACAGTTACTTTATTTAACTATCTCAAATTGTGAGCAATACAGCAGCACTGGGACCCTACTCACACCCTACTATATTCATCTATCATCACATACAATATCCACTATCCCTATACGAAAAATTCAATTTTTACCTATCTGTCACTACATTATTATTAATCTATAATTTCATTCAAAAATGGCGGTTGTCATAACGACTCCGGTAAATAATTTCTTAAATTTAATTTCGTGCTTCTTTATTTCAATTATGGTTGATTTACCTATGAAATAAGACTCCATCTTTTCTTCCTATTATTCTGGAATAGTTTTTGGACGTTTTTAGCATGCAATACGGCATTTATGGACCAATTATATTTGCACCTAATTAGGTCCGTCTTCGCTGAAACGTCAGGGACGACTGACAGCCTAACGGTACATGTACTCTTGCGAATGTTCCAAACTATTTGGTCTTGATGTCCCCTCCAGTTGTGTAACTCAATGGTTACCTAGTTGAAAGATTTACCAAACTTTAGAATTATTATTCTGTGACAAATATATGACAAAAAACCAAAACTCCTTAGCACATTTTGAAGTCATTTTAACATACCCAGATCTTGCAGACGCTGTGGCAAGTCCCAATGGTAAATAGTGACCATTGGTTCAATACCTTTCTCCAATAAACCATTAATTAGTTTATTGTAATATTCCACGCCATCTTTGCTTATTTTATTTGGAAGACCAGTTGGCAACAGCCGAGTCCAGGATAGAGAAAATCTAAAAAAAAAAACAATGAATAGATTGTATTTTTTCAAAGACTCATAATATGATAACTTGATCCTCACTTAACTCATGATATTTTAGTTGGTTAACTTATTACTAAACTTAAATAAAAGCGAAAGATTGTAAATATGGATGTTTAATCCTCTTTCATGCCAAAATGGCTGGACCGATTTTGATGAAATTTGGTATAGGGATAGCTGACGCCCTGGCTTATGCTGACACCCTTAGCACAGTCATAGGCTACTTTTTATCCCGGAAAAATAGAGTGTTCCCGTGGGATTAGTCAGCAATTCAAATATACATATTTGATACGCTGTCAAATTCTAAAGGGGTTGCACTGGACAAGACGACAGAATTGCATGCTTTTCGTCATGGGACTGAATGAGATAAGACAGAACAGACGGGAAAGTAATATAATCGATGGACTCATGAGTTTAAATATAAAGCAAGATGGTACAGTTATAATCGCATATTCAGAAGTACAATGTTAATAATCGCGGTCAAATAGAGCCTGGCAGAAGTTGTAAGCAAAATAAACATTAGATTATTTAATACAAATAAAAAAACAGGCGCCTTAAAATACATGTAGGATGACGGAAATAAAATTAACATGTGGGCTCTATATCAGAACACCCCGACATACACATTGCATGTTGGCTGATAAATAGAATGATGATCCTTCATGTGAAATAGTACAAAGTATTTATGGTGTGATTCTAAATAGGTCTTATATGTCTGTATCTCATTCACAGGAAGTCCACTGCTGAACATAGGTCTCCCCCAAGGACCTCAACATCGACTTGTTGGAAGCGGCCTGCATTCAGCGACTTCCTGCAACAAAATCTCTATGATTTGCAGGTGTGCTCACGAATTTTTTACTACACTTTTAATGATTTATCAGATAGACTGTAGTTAATTTGTATTGTCAGGCTACAATTTTTAAGCCCGATTAAATTATTAACTGCATGTTTCTACAAACATTTATTTTACATGAATCTCATGTTTGCATACTTCGCATTGAGGTAATATACTAGAGGGGACACTGCAAACAAAATATTTGTAACAAAATGAAGGATACATAATATTTCTGTCTCTGTCACGCCTACGAAGTAACATATCCTCCCTCTCGCTTCAATGTGTATCCTTGTGCACGCACCATACGCAGAAATTTTGTTCCCGATGTCCGCTCTAGTATACCTCAATGATACTTTGCAACATTTTATAATGGTGATCAAATCTTTATATCGTTTGAAGCAACAATTTTTTTATTAATCCAGTATTTGTCTGCAATCATTAGTACAGAGACTTCAAAAATAGAAAATGGCGATAGACTGGGTTAAAATAAATAAATTAACATTGACATCTAATATGAATTGTGTTAAGAGGGGGGTCTATGTGAAATGGCCTTTTTCACAACGTGTTTTTTTTTTGAGATCTTGTTAGGTCTTCAAAAAAATATACGTGTATGTTGATCTACACTATATGGACCATGTCCCCTTCTTTTCAGAATTCTTACAAGTGTACTAAAAGTACTTGAAATAAAATTGCAAAGTGACCTCTACTCTACAAATACCTAAGTCTTACTTTAACAAAATCTAAGTAAACCTGAAACGCTAGAACCTGCTTTTATTATTGCTTTTAATAGCCAGATGAGCATGCCATGCGCTTGTGGATAAGCGATAAGACTGCGCATGGACAGTAGCAATGCTTGGCATTCGACTGCGCTCGCCATCCTGACTCATAAGATGTTAAGTCTCAATATATCCAGTAATTATTCTGGCTACAATATATTTCGGACACTATTATGATTATTCCAAAATCTTGTACAATTTTCTTCAACCTATATAAGTTTACGTACCTGTAAAAATGTATGCCAACATCCGCAGCTATTTGTACGTCCTCCCGCCATCTATAATAGGAATCGCATGCGATATCCCCATTCTCCCCGTCAACTACTTGACCTTTGTTCGTGTGGGTCATTCTGTCCCATATACTCTCTCCTTTATCTACAATAACATAAAACAAATAAATTACTTATTGACAGATCTATTATAGTCATATAGTGACTTATCATATTATGTCTTAGGATGGCGAGCGCAGTGGCATACCTTCATTGCTTTGTAATTCAAGGTGTTGTTTGGTTTTGCTACTGTTCATGAGCGGTCGTATCGCTTACCATCACTGCGCTCACCACTGCGCTCGCCGTACTGAGACATAAGATGTAAAGTCTCAATATGTCCAGTAGTTACTCTGGCTACGATGTCCTTCAATCCGAAACACAACTATGCATTTACACTGCTGTTTGGTGGGAGAAATAGACATTGCGGCGGTTCCTACCTAGGCAGCCTCTCGCATATGAGAGACCTACCACAACCTTCATCTGGTTATGCCATTGTTAGTAACATTTATAAACATTTGAGATAACAATAATTGTAACTTCATATCGCAGCATTGAATTACTTATTATTAGTGATATCAGGTGTATATAATTATGATAACAATAGTACGAGGTCACTAAGTATGACCGTAACTCATTTTGCCTTGATTCAAAATGAAGAAATCGCTTGAATATACTCCCGAACCCCGATAGTGTTCACACTGCAAAAATCTCGTTGAAACATTTTCGATATTATATTTCTCGACAGCAAAACTATGGTAAATTCATAAATTGGCGATACTATAGGTGAAAATTTGCCATTCTTCGAACATTTCGAGCCCTTACTGCCAAATTATCGTAAGCGACACTTTTGTCAAAAATGCGTTTTTTATAGAATGTAGTATTTTAAGCCACAACGGACCCAAACCTGCCCAAACCTGTGGAAGAATTAGATATTTAAATGTATAAAAATAATTAATGTATATAAAATTTCAATTGAATTACACATTTCTTTTTAAAAATATTTAACAAAAACCTTCTCCTGTAAAATTTGTTTTTTGTCGGTTGCGCTAAAATGGCGGTAAAGGCTCGATTTGCAAAGCACAACTGTGTTTAAACTACAGGCTGACTACACTACTATACTATATAAAGGCACTGGTGACCAGCTAATTATCCGGATCACGGAAACATGGAAAGTAAATGGTATTAATATCCAACTAAACTAATAGGTACCGTTTGACACATTTCGCCTTGTTTGTTTCGCCCCATAAGATATGGAGGGGTTATAGAGGAAATAAATTAAATAAATTGTAATTCTTACCGCTGACATTCCATGCGCCTTCGATCTGATAAGCCGAGCCTCCCGCTCCGAACTTGAACCCTGGAGGAAACGCCAGTTTACCTCGCACTGCGCACACTATGCCACTGGAAGAAAATAAAGATATATACAGTTTGTTAAGCGTAGCCTAGTACGCGAAGATTCTGATTATTACCAATGATCATTTGTATCCCTATCTGTTTCTTATCAGACCTTATAGGTTCTATTGCAGGGCACGGGCGTACTCTACAGTCGTGAGTGCGATTGAGAATGGTTAGGCCAGAAATATTTTTTATTCGTGATTATTTATCATTTGTCCCAGTACCACCTCTACCTACCCCTTCTGCGATAAAAGGCGTAATATATGTATAATTTATAACAAAGTAACAACTATTTCATATATGAATTTCATAATCATCATCATATCAGCCACAGGAAGTCCACTGCTGAACACAGGCCTCCCCCAAGGATCTCCACAATGACCTGTTGGAAGCGGCCTGCATCCAGCGACGTCCCACGACCTTTATCAGGTCGTCTGACCACCTTGTGGGTGGACGTACTACGCTGCGCTTTCCGTTACATGGCCCCCATTCGAGAACTCTTTGGCCCCATCGGCTATCTGTTTTCGCAATACACAGTACTTTTTCGTAATGCTTTCAATACCAAGCATTGCTTTGTAATTTAAGGAGTTGTTAGGCTTTGCTACTGTTCATGAGCAGTCGTATCGCTTATCATCAGGCGAACGGCATGCTCGTCTCGCCATCAATTGCAATAAAAATCCGAAATGGAACACTTGTGAGGTTCGTTAAGACTGCTTTTCCACAATTTTGCTTAATGGTGGCAACGCACTTCCCAACTCAGGAATCGAACCGAGAACAAGGACCAGCAAAACAATAAACAATCTGGGGGCACAGCAGTGCCCCCTCCAAGTCGAGCTAAAAAGCGGCACAGTCGTACCATCCTTTTCTGGAAGCAATTCAGACCATTTTCAACCCCCCATAACTTCGTTGTGGTTAAAGCGAGAAGCCTGAATTTTCAGTTACTAAGTAGGCATTGTGTAAACACGGTATATTTAAAATTTCATTCAATTTGAACCAGTAGTTTAAGAATTATAATGTGTCAAACTTTCGTAATTTTGTCACTCACTGACTGACTGACCGATCATCAAAAGTCTAAGGCACTTCTAGCAGACATAGAACCTTCAAATTTAGAATATCATTAGTATTCAGTGTATAAATTAAGGGAAAATTTAAACATTTCATAATTTCTGTCTTGTTTTCTAGATACACCAACTGCGTGAATAACTTTGTAATCCCATATAAATGTATAGGATTACAAAGTTACATTTGCAGTTAATGATTCGTTGTACCCGTATATAATGGAATAGTAGTTGTAGATAGGTATCTATATATATGAGGCTTAACAGGAGGGGGTATAGAGAGGGAAAGGGTGTATTCAGCCCATGAAACTGTACAAAATTCCTCTAGAAAAACATGACGAAGAAAAACTTGCAAATAAATAGACTAAATAGCTCGAAAATATCAATTACCATGAAAAAAAGAACATTAATAATCAAATCCGCTATATTTGTGATAAATTGATACCTACAAAAATAAGAAAAAAACCATAAGACAGAGGCTTTAAGAAAAATCGTTAGTGATATTTTAGAACTAAAAAGGACCGAAAAGGAAAAAAGTAGGACTCTACAAAAAGACGTGAGATCTCATCAAAAACATCCTGTAAAAAAATTCCAAGTCTCGCAGCTCAGATTTTCTACCGCAAAAAGTTGTAAGATGCATGTAATACCAAGTCGATTAATTTATTTAGTCCTTGCTTAAGGGACGTTCTGTATAAAGTTATTAAGTAAGTTATTATCATATCAATATTAAAAATTCTTTACGTATTAAATAAATAGATCGACTTGGCCAGTAGCATTATGTATAAATTGTACGATACATTATGTTTTCATGCGATGGCCAAGTCGATCTATTTATTTAAAACGTAAAGAATTTTTAATATTGATATGATAATAACTTATGTAATAACTTTATACAGATTACTGAACGTCCCTTAAGCAAGGACTAAATAAATTAATCGACTTGGTATTACATGCATCTCATAACTTTTTGCGGTAGAAAAACTAAGCTGCGAGACTTGGATTTTTTTTTACAGGATGTTTTTAATGGGATAATATTTACCAAAACACAAGCAGTCGTGTACACTCCATTTCTAATACTACACAATTCAACGTTAACGTAAAAACATGAACAAAGTTTATTCAACTTTGTTACGCTTCAATTCTGACATTCTTTCATAAATAATATACAGCACTAGCTGTACCCGCGACTTCGTCCGCGTGGAATTTAAAAAAAACTTTATTTTTCTAAAATAAAAGATTTTTTCTAAAATAAATTTAGCCTAAGTTACTCCTTATTATATCAGCTACCTGACAATAAAAGTCCCGTCAAAATCGGTCCAGCCATTTCAGAGATTAGCCGGAACAAACAGACAGACAGACGGACAGACAGACAGACAAAAAAAATCTAAGGTCATTTTCCTATTTTCGTTATAGGTATCGTGTATATAACGAAATGTAATTGGACATTTTTTTTTATTTTCACTTTTAAAACAGACACTTCAATTTTATTTATATGTATTGATGTTCTGCATAATAAGCTAACAAAAGCTAGATAACATTTTATTGTTCACGACATATTATAACAAATTTATATTCTTTTGAAATAGTGCAACAACTGGTGATTTTATTGCTAGTAGCGACTCTTCCAGACAAGACATATCTAAAAGATAAAATATACAAATTACAATATAAATACAAGGGTAACGTGTGTAAAAGAAACTATGCGATACAAATCTTGTAAAGATATTTATGTTATGAAGGCTTCCTCGTGTTTTCAATTGTAGCCAGAGTAACTACTGGACATATTGAGGCAACATCGTATATCTCAGGATGGCGAGAGCTGTAGCTGTAATTTATGTTGTTGTTAAGTTTTGCTACTGTCCATGAGCTGTATCGCTTACCATCAGATGAAAGTCATGCTTGTTTATTAATTTCACTATAAAATGAAAAAAAAAAAAAAAAAAAACAGTCAAGTAGTTAGGATAGCCTCGGTGGCGTAGTTGTACCACGTTACGGTTACGAAGCTGAGGTTTCGGGTTTGAATCCCATGTTGGGCAAAGTTGTATTGAATTTTTCTATACATTATCAGCTTGGAGTCAGGAATTTGTGCCCGATATGGCGATAGGCTCGCCCCCTATCACATTGTGGGTGTCCTGGCACCTACCTAACCCTTTAGGGAAAAAGGCGTTAATTTATATATGTATTTAACACGTTAAAATTAACTAATAAGCTCACATAGACAGTAGTAAAATTAAATAAATACACCCAATAGTTTATACATGGTTCTAACCACACGTTGAGATCAATTACCAAGTCTTGTGTCGTAGGTCGAACAGAGGCTGACAATTTTTTAATAAGGCATTGAGATAATATACTAGAGGGGACACTGCAAACAAAATGTTTGTAACAAAATGAACGGTACCGTACCGCTCCTTCTATTTCTATCTCTGTAACACCTACGCAGTATTACATAATCTCTCTTGCTTCACTGGGTTCCCGTGTGTAATAAGGGTGATTGTCTTTTAATTTTTCAATTTGACAATAACCTTGCTTCACATTCTGATAATAATGTTTCCTATACCTTTTTGTGCACGACACGTCTCAAACTAACTTAATTTAGTTGAAAATAAATAATTATTTCCTCAAGCGTTTTAATTTTCCCAATCCTCACACTATGTGCCTACTGCGCATGCGCAGTGCGGCTCCCGAGGAGGTGAGGGGGCTGGAGGGCGCCTTGGTCACGTGGTACAAGCGGGGCGGGGTGTCGTTGAACAAAACTGTCCGCACCCAAAACCCAGCCCGCATTCACGCCCCGGGAGTCCTTAGGGATAGGTGCATGGTGTGAGGGGTTGCGCGGGGATGAGCCCCAAATTATTGTGTAGAAATTAACACGATTGTAAAGAAAATGTGTAAACGAGTGAGAAATAAAGATTATGACGGCTGCTGAAGGGTGAGGGGCTAGGGGGGGTGAGCGTGGACCGAGAAAGAGTATAAAATAGGGGCGGTTTGGCCGTATCGGCAGCTTCGCGCCGGGCCCCGCCAGAAGAGGACCTCTCCAAAGGAAGACAAGTAATGAACCGCTGCTCCACGCTCGCCCGCCCCTCGCTCGCTCGCCCGCAGGCCCGCAGGCCCGTCAGCCGTTGAAGAGAACTGGTGTTTTGAAAATTGAACCAAAATCCCTGGGAAATCTATCACGCACACTTTTAATAGTGTTTTTTGAGCATGTTGTATTTGCTTCTAATAAGTTGTACAGTTCATATAATTATGATTCATTTTCTGTAATATTAAAAAATGTATAAGCGTAAACTAACCTTAATAAATAAAATAAAACAGCATACAGGAAGAGTCAGTAGATTATTTTTGCAAGGTTAGATAGTAAATAGCGATTATGATATTTTGTTTATGTGATACTAACAAAGTCATTATTACGACATGAGTTTCGGTCACGATATTAAAACTATGCACTTGAAATGTTAGACTATCGTTTTAAAAGTAAGATTAGGTTCTTCAGTATACTGGGATTAATAAGATTTCTGTAAAAATCGCGCCATCTATTACATTTTGTCGGAACTACGTCGAAGGAAAAATGATAAAATACATGTTCTTTAAATGTATCTTATATCTTTGAACGAGAAATTATTCTATATATATAAATATATGTGTATGTATATATCACCAGTCACCACTCAATCGTACTCTCGATTGTAGAGGAGGCCCGTGCTCTGCAGTGGGACGTATATGGGCTGATACAATACAATTCATAAATATAGGTACATGGTTGTATGTCATCATCATCAGCCTATTCGCGTCCACTGCTGGATATAGGCCTCTCCTATGGCACGCCACTGGGTTTGGTCTTCAGCCCAACGCCTCCAACCGCTACCAGCCATCTTTCTCCGACAAATGTGACCAGCCCACTGCCCCTTCAACTTGCTGATCCGTTGGGCTATGTCGATCACCTTGGTTCTCTGTCTGTATGTTTGTATGTGACTAAATCTAATATATGGTGCTGAAGGAATATAGTAAAAAAAATCGTGATAAAATTGACTTTTATCATAAAATGTATAACTTTTTGCGTGTGTACACATCCTTGTATTTTTAACAATAAAATCTATCTGATTAACTCCATTTTCTTGTCCTAAGCTCCTAGCCTAGACTAGAATTTCCTAGACTTTCTGACTTCTTTTATATCAAAATCTTACGGTCGCGTTGTTGTCACAATGCTCCACCTCCACTGGAGTCCGTATATTAATGTCAATGTATTATATAAGCTCATATTATGTTCCTACCATTTCAACATGTTGGCAACATTACTTCTAATGGTAGACAGCAAAGGTAGACAGCCTCCGTGTTGCAGTTAGTTATACGCCGGCTGTGATACGAGACGATGCGGGTTCGATTCCTGCACTGACACAGATGTCTGTGTAGTCCACGGGTATTCGCTTCGGATCAAGATGTTTGTAAGACCGTAAAGTGTCTCGTATTTTCAACCGCAAAGTCTCTCTCTTTTATCCACTGCATAATACTCAATCTTAGTGTAGGTTGTAGATGTTTGGATTTATTTATTAATATGATTTATTTAAAGATTTTGTCCAGGAGAAAATATGCTTCTTGGTAACTTGTAGTAGCACCACAATTTATTTATTGTAAAAAAATTGCCCTCTTTCTTACTCTTATCCCAAACTAGTCTAGTTTTAGGAACCGTCCAAGCTTTTGCGACTTCATCTACTGTATTATTATACAAATATTAAAAACAAAACTTTCAGAACGCCTTTATTTTGAATAATTAACTTAGTTACGTGGATAAAAGATGTATAAAAATATTCATTCGTAATTACTTATTACATATTTGTTTATTTAAACCCATTATAAGTTTTTCAGTTGCAGACGTCAAGTTTAATGACCTTAAAAATAAAATTCCAAGATAAAAACAGCCATTAATCATAATATTAAAAAAACTCAACACATTCATATTATTTATTGTTAAAAATATTTACCACAACAGTATGTCATGTTTTGCAATCTAACCAATGCGTTCAGGTGTTCCCAAACTGTGGGATGCGACGCCCTTTCTTATTTTTCATGAAAGACAAAAGCGTGGCTCTACCACGTCAAACAAACTCACCAATCAAACATAAATTAATATCATTTTTTTTTGTTTTGGCACGGCTTGTTGAGGTTGGGAGGACGGAATAAATTTGATCGAAAATCTTTATATAACTTGAAAATACGGCATAGAAAAAATATCATTGTTTAAGCATCCATTATTATTTTGGAATGTAATTAATAATAATTACTTTTAGTAGACATGCTTCTATGTATTTGTATGTATATGTATTTTATTTTAAGAAACACTTTCTAACTACAACGTATGTTTAAAAAGGAGTCTCAGTGAAAAATATTGGGAACTGCTGATCTTGCGCAATTTATAATACTTACGAGAGAATCTTGAGAAGTATTTGATGATGAATTATATTAAAACCATTGTTTCATATAATTGTTTAAGAGTAGTCCAAGAATTTCGAAGGTATTGTGTAGTCTATCAATATTTAGACCAGCGTAGTGACTGTCCACCTAGTAAACACAAACATACCCGTTTTATCTAATTTCTACTTCTTCCAAAGGTTGACAGGCAGAAAATGCCAACGGTATTCAGTCCACCTGTACAATTTTATTTCCTAAAGTTTAATAAAATAACAATTAAATAAACATTAAACACGTGCAAAACTAACAATCCAAAGAGACATTTTCCCTTACATTTTCCGTTCGCCGTAAAACTAAAACAAAACTACTAACGCCATCTAGTAATAATTGAGGTAAAATGAATAATAAAAAAAAAACTTTATTAACTACAGAATTCAGTTTACAATTACAAAAAACATATTTAAACTAAACAGAAATAATCTTAAAATAAACTAAAACACTTTTCGAGGGGTAAACTAGTGTGTCTATTTCTTTGGAAAACTCTAAAATGTAAGGGTAATCGCAGTACAAAAAGCCATCTGTTATGTTTTTCTCTGTGCTCTTATCCCACGTTTAAGTTGAGTCAATAAGAAACTACCCAATTTTTTTATTTTTTTTACTTTTAATTTTACTACAGACTGCCTGACATCCAGTTTGAGTAGGCATTTTGTTCTATCACGCTGGCATAGTAATGGAAAACAATATCTTTAAAATTCTCATAATAAAAAATCAATTACTCTTTAATTGTTACGTCGCTGGATGCCGGGTGCTCCGAAATCTGTGGATGTTGTTGGCAAAGACGTGCGTTCAATTAACCGACAAAACGTCAGAAAATCATAAAAATGTTCTTCATTACGTCGAGCCGCTGTCAGACCGCTGATAAAGATTTCCGATTTGCAATGAGTGAAGCCTATGTCGCCTAGAAAAGTTGCTGACCTAGGCTGACTGTTCGGCGACTTGGTGTATATCTCAAGAAGTTAATACGTGGTTATTCTACGCATCATTAAGTAATTAACCTTACTAATCCAGGAAAGAAAGAAAGAAATACATTTATTGAAGGCGCAAACATACATAGGTAGGTAATAAAATAACAAAATATACATAAAATAAAAACATGACAAAAAATACAATTATGCAACAAAATTACGTGACTAAACTATTGCGCCGACAACGGGCCTCCCATTCAGCTTTATGCTGCAGAATGGGAAAGCAAACTGCAGCGCTGATTTTCAACGGGGTGCTCTGGTCAGACACGAATATCCAGTCGCTAGGCTGACAAAACATTATCATAAATATATGTTAATAATTACACTCTTTTAGTGGGTACGCATGGATTTTTATTTTTGTCAATTTTCGGCTGGAATGCGCAGGCTTAACGATCTCCATCACTATCATCGTACACATAGCATAAAGCATATCGCACACGTTGGTCGAGTTTAGTCATTTAAATATAAAAGTAATAACAAACAAATACAAAACATTTCCAGAGGATTTACAAATTAAAAGGATAGAAGTTGTGCGAAATGTAGACTGTGGATATTCCCACACGGAGATGCCGCCAATAACGCTGGGTGGAGGGGCCACATTCCTGATCGTCATACGTTCTATAGCAGGAAGGTAAGTGAGTAAAATATGTTATTATATCCTGTTGTGTTGTTGTTTGTTAAGCTAACTTCAACAATTCCAACTAACCAATTAAATATTTGCATACACGAGTAATTACTCACATGGTCTGAGACCAACTCATTGCAAACACGGGTTATTTCTCAGAGCCTCTGAGATCAACTGATTACATTTTAACTACCTTTTTCCTTAACATCATCGATCTCTATATTTATTATCACTGTATTCGGAGGCTTCTCCTCTCTCTTTCTCTGTCTCTCATCTCTCTCTCTTTCTCTTCAGCCACAGGAAGTTCATTTCTGAACATAGACCTCCGCCAAGGATCTCCACATCGACCTGTTGGAAACGGCCTGCATCTAGTGGCTTCCTGCTACCTTAACCTTAATTCACTTAAATTATTTCCTAGTGCATATTTGCTATTGAAATCTATTTAAACAAACTACTTATATTTAATTATTGTATGTACTATGTCCAATACTATTTTACTGTTCCCAGGATGTTTACAGGATGGGTCCTGTAGGCAACACATCCATGATCCAAGCGTTGCATATGTTCATGGGCAGCTGTGATCACGTACCATCAGCGCCTCTAGTAGGAACGGATAACAAGAATAAATCTGAGTCTGCCTGTACAATTGAATAAAAAATCCTCTAAGTGTAACTGAATTCCACAGCTAGTGTGATTTGAAGCATTTACTCTGATTTCTCAGTTATGTTTTACCTAATAAAATTATTTAAAACTAAACTAACCATCAGATGTTAGCCTATTAAATTAATTATAAAACTAATTATACTAACAACCTTATTCAGAGACAGTTTAAAAACTATTTCAGCTATCAAATGTTTTGTCCCTTTTGTTTGAGCGAAGAAGACGAGACTTTCTATTATAAAATATTGATTATGGATACGGCCGTAAATCTTAATCATAAATTGAAAAATATGTAAAATGACAATGCAGAACTGGGGTAAAATAAAACATATCTTTTTAAAATTTGATCATACTAATTTAATCATTTCTTTAGATGTTGATTTCGTGAATTCAAAAATATACGTTTAGTGAAAGTTTAATTGGTCTCTACTTACGATTAACTTATAAAATTTATATAGCAATATCAATAATTGAGTCTTAATACTGAATAATTCATCGCCATATTTAAACAAAAATACCGATTATTTTTTATTAAATAAAGTACAGCAAACAAGTCAAGTGATGGTAAGCAGTTACCGCCCATGACACCGCAAAATCGGCAAAAAGTTGTTCACCTTTAAAAACACAAATTAGGGGTAAGGGTTACTGTCCCACCGCCAATAGCAGTAACCGGACGAAATATTTTAGTTACTGCATGACTCCGATAAAGAAAAAACAACTAACATTTACTGTTTGTAGGTCTCATATATGAGAGGCCACCTGGATAGGTGCCACCGCAATGTCTCTAGCTAAACAGCAGCGTAAATGCATTTTTGTGTGCTGTTTTAAAGATTAAAGCTAGAATAACTTCTGGACATATTGAGACTTAACATCTTATGTCTCAGGATGGTGAGAACGGTGAAGCGTGGACATTGTAACGAGAGTAACTACTGGACGTAGTGGGACTTAACATCTTATGTCTTAGGATGGCGAGCGCAGTGAAATGACAAGCATTGCTTTGTAATTAATGTTGTTGTTTGGTTCTGCTACTGACCTTAACTAGTCGTATCGCTTCACCATACATTGCATAAAAAAATGTTGTGGCTAGTGGTGCTCTTGTGTGGCAAGCGTGGCGATTTCCCATTACATATAAAACTGTATAATTTACATAATGTTATTGTAATTAATAATGACTGAAACAAGGGTAAAATCATGAACTTGTTTTCATCTTATTTTGCTCATAACGACCAACGCGGTTGACCGCTGCGCTCGCGGTCTTCAGTTGTTAACATGTGTCATTGGAGAGTGGTCGTGTTCAGGTAAGTACATAATATTATATACAACATATTAAATAACTAATGTACACCCTATTAGTTAATTCAGAATAAGCTGGATTAATTTTCAATGCAAGGTTGCTTAGAAGTTTAAATCTCTAAGATCATGAATAAAAAGTTAATAATATTTAGTAACTAAAGTATTTGTTTATTGTTGAATTAAAAGCCTTATCACATTGGGTAATGTGTAAATTTTGTAAAATTTAAATAATTAATTTGAACGGTATTAACCTGGACCATTTTTTTTTGTGAAAAATTATTGCAATAATTGTTGGGATCGATTGAGTCTAATGGTTTCTTGGGTCCGCCCCGCCACCATGAAAGCTGTAAAGTCGAAATGTCGGGAAGCTTAAAATATTAATCCGGAATAAGATCCATAAATAATAGTTCCATTATAATCGATTCAGTCGCTTATTTGGAACATACTATTTCAGAACGAACGTATAAGTTTTTCCATAGTCTCTAAATACAGAAAATCGTAATTTAAAAATTATTTTCATCTCAAAATAGTGCGAAACGTTACGTTAGAGATTAAATTAGATTGAATAATATTAATAAATAAATGATTTCATAAAAAAACATAATTTCATAACATATTAAACAACTGAATAAAAAATTAATTAATTTGGCTATTACGGTGCTAATTACTTAGGTAATTGCTTAAATTGAAATAAAAAGGACATTAAGTCAAATTGAACATTTTTAACAGTATAAAAAAATAAATAATTGTCAAAATATTTCAAAACGTCACAATTACGTTTAATTATATTCGGTTTATTACCTACGTAAAATCATTTACGGGCTATTTACTAAAAATAAAACAATTTAGAGTAAAATACACCGCCTAATTACAGAGAATATCTTTTTTTTTTATTAAATGTGAACTTTCATTACGCAGTAAATAAATATGTTAACTAACTAAGAAGGGTTGCGGTTTGATACTAAGTTTAGAAAATATTTTGTATATAGAGATTAAGTTCTATGTGTATTGTGACTTGTCATAAAAGCTCTTTAATTGTCTAATCTAAAAATCTTCATTTCATTCTAACACCAGAAATACTTGTATGTCTTTATACGTAATAATAAAAAACCCACATTTTTCTATTAATTAGGATGTAAGTGTTTTGGTATAAAACTGTAAACTTGCATTTGACTTGAAATCAATAAATCTTGTGACCAGATGCGGCTCCGACATGTTCACGGAGGTCGCGGATTCGAATCCCAGGGCACACCTCTGACTTTTCGGAGTCATGTGTGTATTTATAGTCAATCACCAGGCTCTATAACGGTGAAGGAAAACATCGTGAGGAAACGACAATCAATCAAGAACAACATAACCCTATCATTTTATTAACTTCGAATTACCATATATTTTTTTATCCAAAAGTGTCTAAATTTGAGCCAAGTAAGCGTCATTTGCGGGAACTTTTTAATTTACTTCTTTAATTAAAAAAATCTGCAACTGAGACGCATCGATTGCTCATAGAAGCATATTATTTGCTAGCTAGGCAAATAGAAAAGGATTTTTTAAATCGAATCGTCAGTGGTGATGAAAAGTGGATACATTATGAAAATCCAAAAAGATGAAAATCAGAAGGACCACAGCAAACCGAACACTGGTAGTAGGTGTCTCATATGTGAGAAGCCGCCTGGGTGGGTACCACCGCAATGTCTATTTCTCCCGCCAAACAACAGTGTAAATGCACTGTTGTGTTTCGGATTTAAAGACATTGTAGCCAGAGTAACTACTGCACATATTGAGACTTATGTCTTTGGATGGCAAGCGCAGTGGAATGTCAAGCATTGTAATTCAAGGTGTTGCTTGGTTTTGCTACTGTTCATGAGCGGTCGTATCGCTTACCATCAGGCGAACGGCATGCTCGTCTCGCCATTCACTGCAATAGAAACATAAATTTAAAAAAAAACTGTATATTTGGCGTGATCAGCTGGGCGTAGTGTATTATGAGTTGCTTAATCCAAGCGAAACAATCACTTGAACTCAACCAAAGTAAAAAATAAAAGTTCCCGCAAATGACGCTTATTTGGCTTAAATTTAGACACATTTGGATCAAAAAATATATACGATGCTAATACGAATTTAATAATATGATAGGGCTATGTTGTTCTTGAATGAGCAACCTAAATTTCAAGCCGGTTATCATCTGTGAGTTCTAAGGTAAACTCCGTGCCATGTCATTTGTACCGAAACGGCGGAAACTTATTTGTACTCCTATTATGTATGTATATTTTTTAGTTCACTAACAAGATCTAGATATAAAGACAGACTTTAATTTATATCACTTGGATAAATGGCTTGCGTCCACTTGGTAAACGCCATGGGAATATTAAATGCCATCATTGTTTTATACAACATTGTTATATGAATTTCCCATCATTAATAAATATCACTAAAACATTATTTTAAACTACATTTTTATTATACAATTATATTTTAATTAACTCAAGAGAACATAATAACAATAATAAAATAATCTGAGGAATAAAACTATTGTATTTTTTTATGCAGTTAATGACGAGACGAGCATGCCGTTCGCCTGATGGTAAGCGTTACGACCGCTTATAAACAATAGCAGAACCAAACAACACCTTGAATTATAAAGCAATGCTCGGCATTCCACTACGCTTGCCGTCCTGAGGCATAAGATGTTAAGTCTCAATATGTCCAGTAGTTACTCTGGCTACAATGTCCTTCAATCCGAAACACAACAGTGCATTTACACTGCTGTTTGACGGGAGAAATAGACAATGTGGTGGTACCTACCCAGCCGGCCTCTCACATATGAGAGACCTACCACCAGTATTTACGGATTATATCACGGATTTGGTTTAATTTCATTCCGCCCCGTGACCACGAAAGCTGTAAAGTAATAGAAACCTCGGGAAGTTCAAAAATTTAATAATTAAACAAAATCCGCGATAAAATCCGTAAATAATATTTTTATCTTAGAAATTGCAAACCACCGCCTTTTTTGAAATCGGTTTTTAACATAATAAATTCATCCACATAACAGTCACATACATAAACCTGAAACTAAAATACCAGTCCCGTGAAAACTACAAGAGGCTTTTCAGTCTCACAAACATCCAGACCCGAAAAAATAGTACTCGGCCGCACGAAACTTTGTCACAATGCGGGAATCGAATTCGCAATCTCTCGTTTCATTGCCGGCATCGAACAAGTACTTAGTTAACAACAACAACAACTTAATTAATATCCGCTGTGATCTCAATCCAAGGAATCACATCGAGGGCGTAATAACTGCCACATCACGCAGGGTTGGAGTCCTGAACAGGGTGCGTCGGTTTTTCACGTCCGGTCAGCTTTGTCGTTTATATAAAGCGCAGGTCCGGCCGGGTATGGAGTACTGCTCGCACCTCTGGGATGGATCCGCCCAGTACCTGCTCGATGCCTTGGATGGATTGCAGCGGCGGGCCATCCGCATTGTGAATGATGCAGACGTTACGAGCAACTTAGAGTCGCTACAACTCCGGAGAGATGTCGCCTCTCTAAGCGTGTTCTACCGCCTGTATCACGGTGAGTGCTCTGAAGAATTGTTCAACTTGATCCCCTCCTCTCCATTCCTAACCAGAAGCACGCGTGCTGGCTTGCGAAGCCATAGCTTGACGGTCCACACCATCCCGGCGCGAACCAAACGGTTCTCGAATTCGTTTTTGTGCCGCACCGTCAGGCTGTGGAATTGTTTGCCGTCTCACGTGTTCCCTCCTTCCTACAATCCTGGGTCCCTCCGCCGTGGTGTGAATAGGCACCTTAGCAGGCCGGCATAATTGTTTCCATTGGCATGGGACTGCCGTCCGATGCCAATGGATACTCTGCCTGGGCGGCATTGGCACTTACCATCAGGTGCAATGCCGCCACTATGCCAGGCCATTATAAAAAAAAAAGTTACATTCAATATATCATATCTTAAATAACACTTTTATCAGCCTTCGAGGCGTAGGTACTTAAACACCAGCTGTGAACCAAGAAGCCGCAGGTTCGATCTCCGTACCGAGACAAATGTTTGTGAGTCCCACAAATATTTCTTCCGGGTCTGGGTGTTTGTGAGACCGAAAAGTCTCTCGTAGTTTCTGATACCTAACACAAGCCATATTAAATCTAATGTTTATTTATATATTTGAACCCAATATTGCCATTTTATTCTATTTTCGAAGTCTCTGTACCAATTAGTACAGACTGCAGACAAATTGTTGTCCTTGTTTAGAACATCCGTTACGTAAAATGAAATAAAGATTTTATCACCGTCATAAAATGTTGCGAAATATGCAAACATGAGATTCTTTTAAAGTAAATGTTGGTTCAATCTTGATTGTAAAGGATACCCGTGTCCTGCAGAGCGATTTATATAAACTGAATATAATTTCTTTTAATATTTAGATTCTAAGCTTTTTTTTCTTTTCAATATGGCCTCCGTGTGTTGCTGGTTAGACACCGGCTGTGAAATTTCTGGCCGCGGGTTCGATCCCCGCTTCAAAACAAATAATTGTGTGATCCACCGGTATTTGTTTCGGTTCTGGGTATTTATGAGACCGCAAAGTCTTAATGTGGATTCTAGACTATGTATCACTACATAGTATAAAACAAAGTCGCTTTCTCTGTCCCTATGTCCCTTTGTATGCTTAAATCTTTAAAACTACGCAACAGATTTTGATGCGGTTTTTTTTAATAGATAGAGTGATTCAAGAGGAAGGTTTATATGTGTAATATCTACATATTATTGTAAAGAAATCTATTTGTACCCGGGCGAAGCTGGGCCGGGCCGCTAGTGGAACTATAAAGTAAAGTTTTTTTTTTTTCGAATATCACTTTTCCCAACCAAATCTTACTGCTCATAAATATATCCAAATATGTTTACATTAATTTTGCTATATTATTAACAAGTTTGACCGCAAAAGTTCCAACTTTTACTGCCATAAAAAGCATTTTTTAAACGATACGTGTTATCTTAAAATGAAATCAAAAGGCAATCGTAATTAATTTAATATTTTAAAACCGAGTGAATTAGGTATAAGGACCCTTAAGTGCGTAGTATTGAGGACATATTAAACACATTCAAGGGATCGCGTCAGCAGTTCGTATGTACAGTTAATAAATGAATAATAAATAACACCCAACAGTCACATAAATAATCCTGTCCCCACATTAAGATCGAATCTTGTGTCTTGGTATCTGGAAATACGAGAGACATTTCGGTCTCACAAACACCCAGACCCGAAATATTTTTTTGTGGGCCGCACTAACATTTCTCTTAGTTCGGAGGTCGAGCCCGCGACCTCTCGTTTCATAGGCGGTATCTAACCGACTGCGCCACGGAGGCTGTCAACTTATTATATTCAATGGATATATCAAGACTGCTACCGAAAACGAAGCCGGGTGGTAGTTTTAGTGAGTACAAACACAATGTAACTAAAATTTTCGCAAAAAAAAAACGCGACAATAATTTTTGTGATTTTTTAAATATCGTAATTTTTGGGTGGTAGTAGTTTTTGCTAAAATAATAATTTAAACTCTTCTATATCTTAGACTCCTTACAAATAAAAGGGTATACACTATTATTTTAGGAAAAAAAAAATGAATTTACCATCCAAATACGACCATAGGAAAAAAATAACAAACAAAATCGTCGCTTTTTTTTCAACATTTTCTGTTGCATTGTGTTTGAAGTCACTAAAACTACCACCCGGCTTCGTTTTCGGTAGTAGTCTTGAGATACCCTGTATAGCTACTCAATAAACTCAATGTATATGGCCCAATAATCAACGGTGGTCGGTGAAGGAAAACAAATATAAGGCTACACCCGACCTGGGATTCCAACCCGAGAGTACGAAGTTCGAAGGTACGATTTGTATGGTAATCCTACCTTCGAACAATTACGCTCACTGTAGCTCGGCAAAATGTGTTGAATTCCCTTCATTATTCTATGAGAACCATTCATTAAAATTAAATTGAAAATTATTATTTCCGGAATTGTAAGGTCGGATTCTAAGTATAAAAGTACTTCAGTAGTTATCATTATTATGAAATTGAATACTATGAGAACATAATTCATTGAATAGTTGTCTAATTTCCGTGCCATTGTTTTGTGTTAAGACAATAATTATTTTTATTATGAAGCAACCTTAAATGGTTTAATAATAAACTCGAATGAACGAGGGATTAACTTTAGTCCAAGGATTTAGAATTGATTCAATTATTTTTCCTTCTGTTTACTTTAAAAATCAGTGGGTTGCCATCACAGGATTGTCATGTCTGTTAGGCCGAAGTATGTACATCCGTGTTTATTAATAAAGTTTTGAATACCACGCTATGCAAAGTAATCGAATTAATCCTTTAAAGTTATTTCCATTTATAATAATATTAAAATATATTATTTAACCAAATTTTGTTACAGTTTCTTAAAAACTAACTAAACAACATAATTTCTAAACTATATAATAACCAGGGGCTCCCGAACTAGACCTAGCCTGTCGTCGTAAGCTCGTAACACGTCGGTAACATGTATGAGATAGGAGCTTCAATGATCGGTACACAGATATAGCAATCCATTTATAGTATTTCTTTAACATAGTGCAGGTATACTTATAAAGCTATTTACAAGTTTTCGCAAATATGTATGTACTTAAATAGGGTAACGGCCAGTTAGGTGTTAATGGGATACAGAGTAAAATATAAAGAACACAGATATAAAATATAGTATTATACATAGCCACACATACATAGTGACAGCCTCCGTGGCGCAGTTGGTCAGACTCCGGCTGTGAAGCGAGAGGCCGCGGGTTCTAATCCCCGCACCGAGACAAATGTTTGTGAGGCCCACAAATATTTGTTTCGGGTCTGGGTGTTTGTGAGACCGTAAAGTCTCTCATAGTTTCTGATACCTGCGACACAAGAGTTAATTGTTCTTAATGTGGGGTCAGGAATATGTATTTGACGGTTGGGCGTATTTTTTTTTATTTTTCATTTTATAGGACATAAAGAAATGATGATGATGATAATAATGATGATGATGTTTACAGCGTGGTGATCAGCGCGACATGGTGCGACAGGCTGCTGACCTTCCCCCATGGCTTCAAGTTCGGAGCTTCTACTTCAGCGTACCAAGTGGAAGGCGGCTGGAATGCCAGTGGTAAGATGCAACAAGCACCTGAGTTCCTTACCAACTGTATTGTATCAGGCCATATACGTCCCACTGCAGGGCACGGGCCTCCTCTACTATTGAGATTGAATTTATCACTCTTAATCGTTTTATGCCATTACGAATATAAACTTCACATCCATCCAAATAGGAATAGACATCAAAAACATATATTTACAACATAAGATTTTCATTAATTTTACTTTTATGTTAAAATAGGGTGTTTCGGTAGAACAGTTGTAATACATTAGGATTATAAGGAGGTATTTTGTTCGAATCCCGGGTTGCGCACTGTGATATTGCAGTTTTCTGTTAAATTAACAGTCCAAAGTCAGGATTTTGTTCCCAATATAGCAATAAACTCGCCCCTATCACATCATGGGGCGAATACCGTACACACAAGGCTTAACATGGGTGCAGAAGTAGCAACTCTGCCTACCCCTTCTAGAAAAAGGCATGAGTCTATGTTTGAATTGTAATAAAAAAATAATTGTAGTAAATTCTCAGATGCACGGATTTCCTCTAGACATTTTCCCTGTAGACTAATAATAACATTTAACTAAAATTACCCATTAATCGAACCGGGTATTACCTTATAATTACTCTTTAATACCCTATTATTTGAATAAGGTTGTCAAGTTTGTGATGCCAATATCTACATGTATACATAATAATATGTTTATAACCGATTAATGTCGTACATGGATGATAAATAAGAAAAACTGAATGAGGAACCGTATAAACGAATTTTTGTGTTTGTTCGGTTGTGAGCGATGAACTCAGAAACGGCTAAACGAATTTCGATGAAATTTAGTATGACGGTAGCTTACACCCTGCCCTTAAAATTACCAACTGGCAGTGCGTGGCTCTAACACTTTTAGACATTGGTAGCGACTAGCCGATGACAACAATCAATTTAGAGGAGGCCTGTGCCCAACAATAGTGAGAAGTACAGGCTGGTTATGATGATGATGAGAATAAAAAACTTTAAAGCGCATCTTATTATTTTTTTTAATTAATATATTTTGCCAACAATTGCTTACCCTATATATTTGACTACAATATAATAAAAATTCATAAAAACAACAATTAATTACAGGCAAACACGACATGCAAATCAAACATCTTCATCTTGCATCCATTTCCTTCATAAGGGAAATATATATATATATATATATATTGCAACGGCAAAACAATAAGAAAACATCAGCCCTGAATCTTCGTGAACTAGACCCGACTTCATAAGCAAATTATACTTAATTACTGCCTTGCATTACTACCGCGGTCGACAGCCGTGACTGATTAATCGATAATAATTATGACAATATATATTCGCTGTTGTGAAGGTTACGACTTTGGCCTAGACAAGAGAAAAGCCTAGAAAAAGGGCTATTTTTAAATTGCCAATAGCACTGGTGGTCGGTCCCTCATATGTGAAAGGCCGTCATTACCGCCGTAATGTCTATATCTACCTCCAAACAGCAGTGAAACACTTTTCTTTTTTTTGACAATGGATCCGGATGCCTAAAGATCATAAATGGTCCATGAATGTTTTTTAATTTATTATTTAATTATGCTTTATACACAAAGTATACAGGTGGACTTAAAGCCTCAGGCATTCTCTCGCAGACAAGCCTTTGGTTGGTTGGTGTAGAAAAGGTATATCACTCACCCCACAAAATTTGTTTCAGACAAAGGCGAAAACATATGGGATCGGTTGTACCACGAGCACCCTGACGCCTCCATGGACAACAGCAATGGAGACGTAGCCTGCGACTCTTACCACAAATGGCGGCGGGATATAGACATGCTAGCCGAGATGGGACTGCATTTCTATAGGTAATCAGCATCGTATACTGTATGAAACTTGACTGCCTCGGAGGCGTAGTTGTACTTCAGTAAGGCTACAAAGCTGAGGGCTTGAATCCCGGGTTGGGCAAAGTGACATTAGATTTTTCTATTCATTATTAGCCCGGAGTCAAGAATTTGTCACCGTATGGTGGCTCACCTATCACATCGTGGGACGGAATATACAAGGGGAAATGTGGGTGTTCTGACACCTCTGCTTACCCATCTGGGTAAAAGGCGTAAGTTTACGTCATCATCATCATATCAGCCACAGGAAGTCCACTGCTGAACATAGGCCTCCCCCAATCCCCAATCAAGTTTATGTATGTTTTGTATATCACTGTAGTATATTAACCCGTAAAGGTTCACTATTCAGCACAGGACTTTTCTAGAACTGCAAGTTCCAAGAAGATGGTTATCATATGCGTATTTTTTCTTATTTGGGATTCATGCTGTACTTATAAATGTGTATTTTGCCAGTTTATTCAGAAATTAAGAACAAAATATCAGCATTAATTTTATACATTTGACTATTACCAGGTTCTCAATATCATGGTCGCGTCTGCTGCCAACTGGATTCGACAACCACATCAGCGAAGCAGGGAAGAATTACTACAACAATCTAATTGATGGACTACTGGCGAGAAACATACAGCCTTTTGTTACTCTCTACCACTTCGACCTGCCTCAGCCGCTCCAAGAACTTGGTAAGATAGTTTTCGTACTGTTGAAATCCTCGCGAATATAAAAAGAAAGTAAACTTGATATTGTAATTGTTGTTGGGCTAGCTTAGCTTCTGTACGTCGCGTCGCCTACGGTTACATCTGAAAACCAGCGCTGTGTGGTTCCTTCTGTTTTGACACAGCACCATGCTGAGATGTTGACCTATTATCGCGAGTGAGCTGCGCAACATACTTACCTGTTATTTTTCTCCTTCTCTTTTTTATTTACTCTCTTTTTGTTTAATTTATTGTATTGTTACATTGTTTAATTATTGTACTGTGTTGTATGCGGCTAATTTGCGCGATGATAAAGCTTTTTTCTTCTTGCTTTACTTGTTATATTCATCATATTTTTATTCCAATGAATGGCAAGCCATTCGCCTGATAGTAAGTGATAGGACTGCTTATGAACAGTGGCAAAACCAAACAATACCTGAAATTACCAGCAATGCTTGGCATTCCACTGCGCTCGCCATACTGAGACATAAGATGTTAAGTCTTAATATGTCGAATAGTTACTCTGTTTACAATGTCCTTCACGCCGAAACACAACAGCATGTCTGCATTTACACTGCTTTAGCGGGAGAAATAGACACTGCGATGGCTCCTACCCAGGCAGCCTCTCACATATGAGAGACCTACCACCATGTACATTTCACATATTTTGAGAACGCCTATGTTTAGCAGTAATAGCGCGAGACCTCCAGTCAAACTTCCAAATTGGCCATGCACAGAAGGGAAAAAGAACAGACTATTCCTCAAGACAAGTTTAGCCTATATATAGCCCTAAACGTCAACCCGCACTGTGCCAGCGTGGTGGAATAACCTAACCACTCTCATCCTACTCTCAATTGTGGAGGAGGCCCGTGCCCGGCTGTGGGACGTGTCGGATGATATAGATAGCGCTGAATTCCGAGATTTCTCGTTTCACAAGTCATTTTTCTACCTCTCTTTAAATTCACAGGTGGTTGGGCCAATCCTCTCATAGCTGACTGGTTCGCGGACTACGCTAGGGTAGTATACACCCTATTTGGAGACAGGGTCAAGTATTGGATTACCATCAACGAACCCATGCCGGTTTGCGACGCAGGTTACGACGATCTACTCGCTCCGAAGATCAAGGACCCTGAAATCGGCGTGTTTCTTTGCACCAAGAATATCCTTTTAGCCCATGCTAAGGCTTGGAGGATTTACGATGAGGAGTTCAAGCCTTTTTATCACGGTGAGTGGAGTTAGTAACAAATTTGAATGACGAGTAACTGATTTTTTTTTTAACCTTAGTTTCTTATGATTTTCAGTCACTGCGGCATTTGTATACCATTTTGTCTGTATGGAAACAATTGCTGGTGAGGCATACATTAGATTGAAGTATGCCGGAACCGAATAATCTCTAGATGGAAGGAGTAAGAACGTAAGCTGCTATATTTAATATGAGTTTACGTTCTTGCGTACTCTCTTACGTGTTAATATAACGGTGTTACCCCAGCGCACCTTATACATAATAATGCCTCCGTGGCGAAGTACTACGCCATGAGTAAAAAACTGAGATCTCAGATTCGAATCTGGGGTCGGATGTAGTAGTAGATTTTCAATTGATTATCAGCCCGGAGGCAGGAAAGCTTGTCCCCTGTCACATCGTGGGACGAAACACACAAAGCAAAACGTGGGTGTCTTGGTTGCTATCAGCTTCTGCCATCCCTTCTGGGAAAAAGGTGTGAGCTTATATACATATGTATGTATATTTAATACCTACGACACGAGGTTTAAACGACATCTAATTTCTATCTATGTTTGTCTAAACAATGTTTTACAATTTTCCAGGTAAAATGACGTTAACCAACCTGTTTTTTTGGTTTGAGCCGGTCACTGAAGATGACGCCGAGGTCACTGAACTTATGCTGGAATACTGTGTGAGTTAATTTATGACGTTTTTATACCGGAAAAATTTGATTAACCTACATTGAACTCGATGATAAATTAACTGCAGTCCCGATAACATATTTAAAGAATGGAAAATAATTATTGATTAATTAATTATCATCCACAACAATTGTAACAATATTTGGATACCGAATGTTTTCTATATTTCTGACTTCTATTTTGTTCTCACATTATTTATCGTGGCTATTATTATACTATATGGCCTAACCACTCTCAATCGTACTCTCGATTGTAGAGTAGACCCGTGCCCTGCTGATGGACGTATATGGGTTAATACATAATACAGAAATTATTTATCGTGGCCTTACATCTTGTGTCTCATGATGGCGAGCGCAGTGGAATGCCAAGCATTGTTTTGTAATTCAAGGTGTATCATGTTATTTGATGTTGCCTAACATATTATGGAAACAATCGATAAAATTGCACAATGTTGCCCCACAGAAGATTACTGCGATATGAATTTACGTTACTTACATGTTCGCAATTTTAGGAAGGTCGATTCTCCCACCCCATTTACTCAAAAGAAGGAGGTTGGCCCAAAAAACTAGAGAAGCTGATAATTGATAAAGGTTATGAGGAAGGATATTGGAGACCAAGGATACCTCAGTTCACTAAAGAAGAAATTAAGCTCATCAGAGGTATGGCATACTCATTTCTTTAGTTCTTTGAGTAAATAGACATATTATGAAGTCCATCATTTCTTCTTAAGGAATGCTATTAGTATTCTTTCCAACCTCTTTGTTGCGGTACCCTTATCCAAATATTAGTTATATTCTGTTTACTTATTATGGAAGAAAACAGAATGTCTAAATCTGTATTTTATGCAGAATCACAAACCGGAAAAACGTAAATCTGGCGGTCAATATCTCCGCTATAAAGATGTCCTCAAGAGAAATTTGATAGCATGGAGCATCCCGACTAACAGTTGCGAACAAATCTCGCGGGAACGTCCAGGCTAGCGTGGATCTGTCGCTGATGGTGTACGCAATTTTGAAGCACTGCGTCTTGAAAGTCTCGATACCAAACGCCAATTATGAAAGACCCAACCCAAGCGGACTTATAACTATACATACACTAATAATGCAGTGGGCCAACTATACTGCTTATTATGTAACCGCACTTTTACCACCAAATTCGGGTTCGCCAGTCACATGCGAGCGCACTCCAGAGTATAGCCAGGTGTCGCCGTCGACGGATACGTCGTGGAGGACAACAACAACAATTTATTATAAACATAATCTGATTAATAATCTAAATCTAAAGACTTAAAGACTTGAAATTAATTTAGGACAGTAATTTTTCTTTCTATTGCTGTTAACAAAACATCCCAGATAATATTTTTCTTAATCATTTATTTCCTTAACAATATAATTGACGATAAATGCTCTTAATATGCCACTATCAATCTCATCTATATTGCAGTAGATTTTTCTAGATCTATTTATTCAATTGACATAAATTCCTAGTAACGTGTTGTTAATATATTTGATTGGTTTTCTTCCAGGCACATACGACTATTACGCGTTGAATCACTACACCACATATCTAGTAAGGAAAGCGAAACCTGGCGAAAAGGTGGGTATGTGGCCGTTCGACGGACAGCCGCTTATTGGAGTCAACTTCCAGAAGGGAGAGGGATGGAAGAATGCCGCTCCTGACTGGTTTGGTGTAAGTGTAAAGGGACTATCATAACCTAATGATATGTGAGAGGCCGCCTGGGTAGGTACCACCGCAATGCCTATTTCTCCCGTCAAACAGAAGGTTAAATGCACTGTTGTGTTTCGGTTTAAAGGACATTGTAGCTAGACTACTGGATATATTGAGACTTAACATCTTATGCCTCAGGATGGCGAGCGCAGAAGTATCCCAAGCATTGCTTTGTAATTCAAGTCATTCATTGGTTTTGGTACTGTTCATGAGCGGTCGTATCGCTTACCATCAGGTGAACGGCATACTCATCTTGCCATTCATTGAAATAAAAATAATATTAAAAAAGCCTTGGATGTTTGCGTATAATAATAGTATCTTTGTAAATTTTTAAAGCTCGTATTGACCATGAAATATAAACGGAAGAAATCCCACATACCTACAAGATATATACAAGAATAACGAAGTTATGTACCATCTTCCATCACAAGGGCAGAGGGCAACGTAATAATGAAAGCCTTAGAGCATCAAAATAATTCGAATAAAAATTTCCATCAGCAGTAGAATTCCCGTTAAAGATTTTTAAATCGAACCATTCCAGATATATCCTGAAGGTCTGCGCCACCAACTCAACTGGGTGAGGAAGCAGTATGGAGACCAAAGCATCTTCATCACTGAGAACGGCTATGCCGCCGATGATGCGGGGCTACGAGACCAGGAGAGAATCGATTTCATGAGGGATAACTTGGAGCAGGTAACTGAAAATCTCCATTATGTAAATTATCTCACTTCTCAGCCACAGAAAGTCCACTGCTGAACATAGGCCTCCCCCAAGGATCTCCACATCGACCACATTGGAAACGGTCTGCATCCAGTAACTTCCTGCAACTTTCGCCAGGTCGTCCTTCCACCTTGTAGGCGGGCATCCGACATTTCGCTTTCCTGTACATGGCCTCCACCCTAAAACCTTTCGGCCCCAACGGCCATAAGTTCTACGCGCTATGTGCCGGGCCCACTGCCATTTCAACGATTATGAAATTCGATGTTCGATTATGTACACTCGATGACAACTAAGAAAAGCTAAATATGATCCAAGTTTTAGTGTTTTTTATTGCCTAGGTCTGGGAAACGAGCAACTGGTCTTCTGATGGTAAGTGAGCCTTGGATGCACATCCACAACGCTTTGATCTTGGATGTGTTGCCGGCACATCAAATCGAGAGGGAAGCGAGAAGGAATACGGATGAGAAAAGGATTATATTGGGCATCAATCAATCTCACTCACCGAATGAAACGCGACAACAAAGCTGTTGCTTCACGTCGATTTCCTGTGAGACACTGATACCGCCCCGGACAGGCCCATTCAAGACCTTCCATCAGTGGCGGATTTACCAATAGGCAGAGTAGGCTAGAGCTTAGGGCCGCAGATTTTAGAGGGCGGCAAATCTGGGCCATATTTTTTTGTTTTTATTTGCATAAGACAAATTTGGGGCGGTAAAATTGGAATAGCCTACTGGCGGCAAATATGTAAATCCGCCACTGCCTTCAAAAGCCAAGTATAATTCCGGATTGACGGAAACTGTGTCCAGCTCAACTACTGGACCTTCTCGCCGTACGTTGCAATAAAAGAAAAATTTATAGGGAAGGGAAGCAAAGAAGGGACGAATCCTTTTCAGCGAATATTTTTCTAAACCTAAAATGTAAATTTCAGATCTGGCTGGCTATAAACGAAGATGGCATTGATGTCACAGGATATACGGCTTGGGCGCTTATGGATAACTTCGAATGGATAGGAGGCTACTTGTAAGTATTTCAGGTTTCTATATAGGAAACATAATAAACGACATAAAAATAATTTTATAATGTACTTAATTCCAAATTATTTTCGGCTGTTTAATTTCGTGTTATTTCTATTGTAGTCTGTACCATCCTTTGTTCGCCCGCAGGATGCATCGCTTATAAGTCCTAGGTTCGATTCTCAAGTAGAGCATATTTTTTTATTTTGACTTCTCTCAAGAGTCTAAATAAAAAATAAGAACTTGGTAAAGTATTTTTAATATATCTAGATGCATGAAATTGTTTTCAGAGTAAAATACGGCCTATATGCAGTAGATTTCAACTCGACAGAACTAACCCGCACGCCGCGAGAGTCGGCGAAATATTACGAACGAGTCGTCAGAACGGGATCCATCTTTGTACATTCAAAAAACTGTGAAAAATATATGGAGTTATGATGTTATTTAATGTAAAATGCGTTTTTGAATATCCCTACTGAGTACTGTGATAATATATTTTATATGGCTTATAGTTACTTGAACAATAGAGTTGCCAATAAAGTAAATTCTTTATTTTTTTTTATTGTTTGTCGTCAAGAGCAAGTACCTACCCTTAGAGCTTAGAGTATTTATATATAGAGTGAGCGCTGTCATACATTCACGTTTTGAAAAACGTAGATATTTTCTTGTTCGTAATGTTGGTAGCGCTCCTATATTAGTAAAAATTGAATTAATTATTTAGCTATAAATTGCTATAAATTCCTTTGATAGCCGAAATTATATTTAGCTATTATCCTTTTAAAACGTGTTTGAGTGAAATTAAATAGACCTGAACTATTTATTCTTAATTTTTTTTTCAAGTAATTTATGTATGTTGCACAACCTGTTCAAATATTAGCCAATAGGAGCCTCTATATATAAATACTCTAAGCCTTAGAGTAATTATAATATAGAGGGAGCGCTGTCCTACATTCGCGTTTTGAAAAACGTAGATATTTTCTTGTTCGTAATGTTGGTACCACTCCTATATTAGGGGAAATTGAATTAATTATTTGGCAATAAATTGCTATAAATTCCTTTGATAACCGAAATTATATTAAGCTATTGGCCTTGTAAAACTAGTTTGAGTGGAATTAAATGGCCCTAAACTATTTATTTTTACCTTTCTTTTCCAAGTAATGCATGTATGTTGGACAACCTGTCAAATATCAGCCAGTAGGAGGGCAGAAAAAGGTGTCCCGGCACCACCATTTTTATCTACGTTTTTGAAGTACCAGCGCTCCCTCTGTATACTCTAAGTACCTACCATTAAAATAAATATTTGTAAAATTAGAATTGTATGGAAAATGAGAGAAATTTAGTATTTTAAAAATAACTATTAACTACCTTAATCACAAACATTATAACAGGTTTAAAATTAATCTAACTTGGTAAATTCTGAACTAATTTTTGTTATAAAATTTTGATATGGATATTTTATGAATGAAAAATAGTACTTACCTCTAAATTAGTATCGTAGAAAATCCTCATGAAAAATAATTGTCCTAAATTCACATTTTTACTGGCCACACGGGCGTGATATTCTCTTATATCCGTCGACCATAAAATCTTGTTTGTCGGTGCTTGTCTGCCAAAACTATACTGTGCACGACACGAAATAACTAGTTAAAAATAAATAATTATTCCTGAAGTGGTTTCATTTTCCCAAACCTCACACTATGTGCCTACTGCGCATGCGCGGTGCGGCTCCCGAGGGGGTGAGAGGGCTGGGGGGCGCCTCGGTCACGTGGTACAAGCGGGGCGGGGTGACGTCGAACAAAACTCTCCGCACCCAAAACCCAGCCGTATTCACGCCCCGGGAGTCCTTAGGGATGGGTGCATGGTGTGAGGGGTTGCGCGGGGATGAGCCCCACATTGTTGTGTGGAAATTGAGATGATTGTAAGGAAATTGTAAAAATAAGTGAGAAATAAAGATTATGACGGGTGCTGAAGGGTGAGGGGCTAGGGGGGGTGAGCGTGGACCGAGAAAGGATATAAAAGAGGGGCGGTTTGGCCGTATCGGCAGCTTCGCGCCGGGCCCCGCCAGAAGAGGACCTCTCCAAAGGAAGACAAGAAACGAACCGCTGCTCCACGCTCGCCCGCCCCTCGCTCGCTCGCCCGCAGGCCCGTCAGCCGTTGAAGAGAATTGGTGTTTTGAAAATTGAACCAAAATCCCTAGGAAATCGAATCGGAAACGCACATTCGTTGGTCCTTCGCATCCGGATTATGAAGAAAAAGCAATCGTTGATTATTCGCAGACGAATTTGAAGAGGAAATATCAAGATCGAAGACTTGGAAATATTGAAGAAATTTCGACGAATCTGATTGGTCGAGAAGTCGTTCGAAGTCTCGGAACTTATGTCTGGTGCAAGATTCATTTGGAAGTTTCTAACAGTTTGAAGACTTGGTTCCTGGAAGATTGTCTGAACATTTTTTAAGCCACAACGCGGAGAAATCGTTCGAAGTCTCGGAACTTGTGCCTGGTGCAAGATTCATTTGGAAGTTTCTAACAGTTTGAAGACTTGGTTCCTGGAAGATTGTTTGAACATTTTTAAGCCACAGCGCGGGATTTGTATTTTTTCAGAACAACCGCAAGAAAGAAAAAGATGCCTGTTACTCGCTCGAAGAAGGGAAGTGTGATCGACGCGTCCGAAAGATTGAGCCCGGCCGTAAGGGTGCCCCGTACCGAGGTTGGTCCGTCCAGTGCACCACAAGTAATCACTCAAAGCACTGCGGCGGCCGCCCGAGGCGCGGGTGCCACGCCCACAGGGAATGCTGGCCCATCCGTGAAGACAACTGCAACCTCTGCAAGAACGACGACGACCTCCGAGGATACCGCGACTACTTCAGAGACTGCATACACGGAAACAACGGCGAGTTCGAACACGGCGACCACGCAGGCAGAGAAGGATGACGGCGACACCCTGAAGCCATCCAAAGGCGCCAAATCACAGCGATCGCAGCGCAAGAAGCTTGCTGAGCTCGAGGCACAGGAAAAGATAGCACAACTAAAGCTGGAAGAGGTGCGCGCCTCGCTTGCGTTGGCCCAAGCGAAGTTGGAAAAGGAACGCGCCGCAATCAGCGACGATGAAGAGGACTCTGTGGAGTCCGGAGATGAGCACGACCGATCCAGTCGTGTACAGGAATGGTTGGAGGGTCAAGAGGAACCACCAACAAAGAAGCAGGACTCACCAGACGAGGATGATTCGAAAGGACAAGGACAGGGAGCTCGCAAGAACAAGGAATGCGAGCACCGGGAGCGCAAAGATGAGCCCCGGCCTGCGCGTCAGCCACCGAACGTGGACGTCACCTCACTGGCGACAGCTCTCACCAAAGCCGTGAAGATGTCGAGAGACGCACCGAGATACCTGCAGGAGCTGCCCATGTTCGATGGGCGAAGCAGCGGCTGGCTCGCTTTCGAAGCTGCCTACTATGAGACTGAAGCTGTATTCTCAAGAACTGAAAACGTTTCACGATTGAGGAAGAGCGTCAGGGGGGCGGCGAGCGAAGCGATTAGCGGTTTACTGATTAGCCAACCAGAGCCGGAGACGATTATGAAAGCTTTGAAGAGAAGATTCGGTCGGCCCGACGCGCTAGCCATGCACGAGCTGCAAAAGATGAAGACACTTGGGAAGTTGCCCGACAGCCCAAGAGATTTGTGTATATTTGCTGACAAAGTGGCAAATACTGTGGCCGCTATTGAAGCATTGAAGAGGATCCATTACTTGTATAATCCAGAAACAGTCAAGACGACTATAGAAAAGTTCACGCCCACGCTGAGAAGCAAATGGTACGATTACGCCGCCGCATGCAAGGAAGATGTACCCGACCTGAAGAGGCTGGCAACTTTTCTCAGCGAGGAGGCCGACAAGTGTGGAGCGTACTGTTATAGTTATGTAATGTTCCCTTACCTGCACACCTCTCTATTCATTTCTGCTACCTCAGCATTCTCGATCTAATAAAAACGTCCATCCATCATACAACCCACTTCAGTCTCATTCCATATCCCAGTCCATTCAGACGTCCTAATTGACGGTTGTTTAATTTCTATTTTCGTATTTTCTTTTTTTAAAAACCTTTAATTCAAACCCGTCGTAACATTTTTGGTGGCAGCGGAAAGGGATTTAAAATATCCCTGGTACGTCTCTGGAACTATTTAAAGCTCAAACCTGTGTTTCGCGACGCGTAAGTGCCAACTCCATTGTGCACGGAACTTTCCGCACCGAGTTCTGGCCCGGCCCACTTGGTTGCGCATCGCCGTGTTCCTGCTAGAAGACCATTGCTGAGCAACGTTGTGCTGCAGCCGTCTCCGGAAGCAGAGCGAGTCACACCCTCTGTCACGTGTTGTGACCGGTGTGAATTCTCCAGGCAGCGATACCACACCCCGAGGCTTGTCAACGAACACGCACCACTACAGCCCAAGTTCCAAGACATCAAGACTTCAAGAAATGTTCGTATTCGTACTTCCCGCATTCCTGTGAGTAATATCTTAAAATTTACCTGGTCATTGCTATACTCATACATTAATACAAATCTCGTGTCCTTTAATATTTTTATAATTGTCACAACTTACTGATACTTGCAATTTTCTATTTCCGTGTTTTACATATAATCATTGTTTAACAACCATTTTATATTTGTCAAGTACCCTTGTAATTTTGTAAAATGGCTGAGAGATCGCAGAGTCCCAAATTTGAAAAACCAGAAATTGCCATCACTGATACTGAAGAGGAAGGACAATATAATTACCCTCCTCTTCAAGGACCTTCCACTAGGGCAGCGTCCAAAAGGAAAACAGTAGCAACCAAACAAGAAGTAGATCTCACAACATTATTGAAATTTATCAAGCCGTATGATGGTAATAGGGAAAAGTTAAATTCATTCCTAGTCAACTGTAATAACGCGTTCGATCTGGCCACAGAAAACCAAAAGGACATTATATTTAAATATATTCTATGCCAGTTAGAGGGCAAGGCAGAAACAGCCTGCTCTATAAAAGAGTTTACCAATTGGCAACAATTAAAAGACTTCTTAAAAACTCAATTTAGTGAAAGAAAGCACTACGCCCATTTGATAATGGAAATGCAGGAGTGCAAACAACAACACAATGAATCTGTCAGTCAGTACGCTTTGAGATTAGAAACGTGCCTATCCCAGCTCTTGACCGAAATTGCTATATCCCACGGGCATAAAAACAGAGAAATGGTGGGACGCCAGGCCTCTATGGAGGAACTGGCCCTTCACCAATTCCAAATGGGACTATCACCCAGAATATCTAACTTTGTTAGATGCAAAAGCGTAAAAACGCTGAATGAAGCTATCAATTTGGCAATTTCTGAGGAAAAAGTTCAAACTTCTTTATCTCGGCAAAGTTCATCCAATAATCCCCATCAAACCAGACCGAACTTCCAAAAACCCATCCGTCGCGATCCTATCCGTTACAATCCCAACTATAACCAAAACCCAAACACACCACGAAACCCCAATTTTAACCGTCCAACGAACAACTCACCCCCCGTAATATGCCGGTATTGCAAAATCCCCGGACACAGTATAGAACAGTGCCGCAAACGGGAGTACAATAATAATAGATACAACAACTTCCAACAAAATTCACCCCGTACACCCCAACGCGTTCACTTTGTCTGTGACGAGCCCGCAGACACAAATGACACATATTCTGACAACCCTGAAGAAGGACAAGACGTCATTGATAACTCAACAAAAAACTAATCAATGTCTCGTCCCAGTGTCGTGCGAGGCTCCAACAGTCCAAAATCGACACTAATAACATTACTAAATCCACTGTTTCAAAACAATTGTACAACAAACAGGGTAACCAGCCCCAAACTCATGTACACATTCCAAATCCTTCCAATTCCAAAAATAACATTACTAAATCCACTGTTTCAAAACAAATGTACAACAAACAGGGTAACCAGCCCCAAACTCATGTACACATTCCAAATCCTTCCAATTCCAAAAATAACATTACTAAATCCACTGCTTCAAAACAAATGTACAACAAACAGGGTAACCAGCCCCAAACTCATGTACACATTCCAATTCCTTCCAATTCCAAAAATAACATTACTAAATCCATGATAGGGAAATCACTGTATCCAAACAAATCGAAATCTAACATTTTTGAAATCACTAACAATCCTGCAAAAACCTTACTACCTCATGTCCTCATCGACACCGCTGTATCAGATATCCCATTATCCCTCCTAGTAGACTCAGGATCATCCGTAAGCTTACTAAAACACTCGTGCATCGAAAAATATCCCAAACTCATTAACGAAACCATCCAGTTAAAAGGCATCGATCCGGCAGATCAACCTATCCACACCCGAGGACATTTCCTATTAAAAATGCGAATTCCCAAATCCACGATAACCCACAAATTCCATATCATTGACACTATACACCTACCTTATGATGGAATCATAGGTTCAGATATGTTAAACGCCCTTAATTGCAATATAAATTACAACGACAACCAACTCCACATTGATAAATCATCCCTGAAATTACATTTCCATGATCCCGCATACTTAATCCCTGCAAGAACTGAAACTGTCATAGAATGCTCCGTCTCAAATCCAGAAGTAAAAGAGGGTTTAGTACTTGACCAGAAACTTTCAGAAACCCTCTTAATCGCAAATTGCCTAGTACGTGTTAAGGATAATAACAGGATAAATATATCCGTGGTAAACACATCTGAGAAAGCCACAACAATTAAATCAAACCTTAACCTAAAACTTGAACCCATTGACATCTCCAAATTCAATAACCCCATTCATCCCGCATCAGTAAATGTGATCAATAATAGTAAGAACAGTTTTAATCGCACTAAGGAAGTCCTAAGTCAATTACGCATATCGCATCTCAACGAAGAAGAAAAAAATGCACTCATACCGTTGTGTTCCGATTTTTCCGACATTTTCCACCTTCCCGGAGAAAAACTCTCCTATACTAACGCCCTGAAACACGAAATTAAAACTACAACCTCAGTTCCAATACACACCAAATCTTACAGATTTCCTGAAATCCATAAGGTCGAAGTCAAAAACCAAGTCAACAAAATGTTAGAACAAAATATAATCGAGCCTTCCGATTCCCCTTGGTCTTCACCCATATGGGTAGTTCCCAAAAAACTCGACGCTTCAAACGTACAGAAGTGGCGCGTAGTAATTGACTACCGAAAACTTAATGACGTCACCATTGGCGACACATACCCCATACCTCAAATTACTGAAATACTGGACCAACTTGGCAATAGCAAATATTTCTCTACCCTAGACCTCGCTTCAGGATTTCACCAAATCAAATTAAACGAATCTGACAAAGCCAAGACAGCCTTCACCGTCCCGGAGGGACATTTCCAATTCCTACGAATGCCTTTTGGGCTCAAAAACGCCCCCTCAACCTTTCAGAGACTAATGAACTCTGTGTTGTCTGGTCTTCAAGGTATACGGTGTTTCGTCTACCTTGATGACGTAGTCTGTTACGGTCATGACCTTAAATCCAGCATCCAAAACCTCGAAATGATATTCCAAAGAATCCGAGATTTTAACTTAAAACTACAACCAGACAAATGCGAATTTCTACGACACGAAGTGTGTTATCTAGGACATATCATTACTGAAGACGGCGTTAAGCCAAACCCCGAAAAAATTAAGGCAGTAACTGAATTTCCAATCCCGAAAAATCCCAAGGACATAAAATCATTTTTGGGCCTCGTTTCCTATTACCGCCGTTTTATCCCTGATTTTTCAAAAACAGCAAAAGCCCTTACTAACCTCCTGAAAAAAGATGTACCATTTAAATGGGAAAATCAACAACAACTCGCTTTTGACACCCTAAAACATAATCTGACCTCAGCCCCACTACTTATCTACCCCAATTTTTCCGAACCTTTTACCCTATCCTGTGATGCTTCCAATCACGCTGTTGGTGCAGTACTTTCACAAGGCACCATCGGCAAAGATCAACCTGTAGCCTTCGCATCACGAACTCTCAATAAAAGTGAATGCAACTACAGTACCACTGAAAAGGAGCTGTTAGCCATATTGTATGGATGTAAAACATTCCGCCCTTATCTTTACGGTCGTAAGTTTACTATCGTAACAGATCATAGACCCTTAAAATGGCTATTCAATCACAAGGATCCTAGTAGTAAACTTCAACGCTGGAGGCTGAAATTAGAAGAATTCGATTACGACATAGTTTACCGTAAAGGAAAATTAAATTCAGCTGCGGACGCCCTTTCCAGATACCCTGTAAACCCTATTTATCCTGAAAACACAAACACAGATCGTAACCCTAACACTGACCCTCCTGTTGATAATCCCAATAGAGATCTAGATGGAGATCTCATGGACCTTTTAGTCACTCCTCCATCCTTCAACCCCGACGATCTGATGTCACTAAATCCACTTGATCCACTAGACGACATCCTACCCTTACCAGACATTAATCCACCCTCTAACATCCCTGACATCCTAAGAGAAAATATTGAAAACGAAAACTCCAACTTACCTCATCCTGAACAATCCCTCGAACCACATGCCGAAATAAGCCTGGAACAAACAGAACCTCAGCCTTCCACGAGCTGGCAAAATCCTGAAACCTTACCTGGTGGTATGACTTATCCAGACGAAACTTCCCCAATACCTGAAAACTTACCTATTTCTGCCGAACCTCACCCGAGCGCGTCTCCCTCAGTACCTGAAAACTTACCTTTGCCCGACGAAACCTATACTAAATTCCTTAAGTCATCCGGAACACCCTGTGACACATCCATTGTAGAACATAATGAAAACCTACTTAAAGGGACACACAAATTAATAATCATACCTACCTCTATAGATACAGATGAGTCCATGCCCTATGTCCAGGAAGTCCTAAATAACTGCCCAGAACCCGAACGTGAAGAATTCCTGAAATTAGAAAGAACGTTACATACCTCTTTACCACTCAAAATCTCGGAAAAAACATACTTATTCCTATTTATAAAAGTACATCATTTCGACGACTGTTCCTATCCCGATATATTTAAATCACTCAAACATGTGCGTGACGAAATAATAATGTCATATCCCACAATAAACGAAGTCAGCACTTCCGATTTCAAAAATCCTTTTGACAGACATTCCTTCGTAAAAATCTATAATATGTTCGCTTACCTATTTGATGGCACTAACATAAAGATACACATCTACCACAATAATATCCTATACCCATCCTTGAGTGAAATCCCCAAAATCCTAAAAGACAACCACGACTTACCTGTTGCAGGACATCTCGGTTCGATCCGAATGCTAAACCGCATTAAGGAAAAGTATTATTGGAAAGGAATGCGCAGTGATATAGATAACTATATTAAAAAATGTCAATCCTGCCAAGTGAATAAAAGCTTACGTAAAATTAACCGAGCGCCTATGATTATCACTTCAACATCTACGTCCCCATTCGAAAGATTATCTATCGACATTGTAGGTCCTTTACCCGAATCTGGAACCGCTAAATTGCGATACATCTTGACTATGCAAGATGATCTCACAAAGTACTCACTAGCATACCCACTTCGTAGTAATACCGCCGAAGAATCTTGCGAGTGCCTCCTTCACTTTATATCTCTGTTCGGAATACCGAAATTAATACTTACTGACCAAGGCACAAACTTTACCGCAGAATTATTTAAGAAAACGTGTGAGTTCCTGAAAATTAAACAATTATGGTCCACACCTTACCACCCACAAACGCAAGGCGCTCTAGAAAGGTCACACTCAACCCTAAAAGAATATCTAAAACCTTACGTTAATGAAAACCAAGACAATTGGCCGAGATATGTCTATACCGCAATGCTGGCTTACAATACAGCCATTCATAGCACTACACACTATTCTCCTTATGAACTCCTGTTTGGACATAAACCACACATTCCAGATTCCGTTTACAACGAATCATTTACTACAACATACCCTGAATATGTTAAAATGTTGCAACACCGTATGAAACATACCCGTGACAAGGCTCTCGAATATATACAAAAATCAAAAGCAAATTCAAAACAGTATTATGACTCCCATACTCGACCCGTCGAATACAAAGTTGGAGATTATGTTTTAATAAAAAACCACGTAAGATCACGCAAAGCCTTATCGCCGGTATGGAAAGGCCCTTACAAAGTGGTTAAGGTCCACGGTAACCACACATTGTCATTACTTATCAACAGAAGACATGTAAAACACCATTTCGACGAAGTTAAACATGCTAACACACCAGATGCAACATAAATCTTACACTATTTTGTCATATACTTTATACTTACCTTTATACACCTCTTATACATACCTTTATATACACATGAGCCTTATATACATTATATAATTTTACAAGAATATACAAACCTACCTTTTATACAAACTTAAATGTACGATTTATATTCATGTCAAACCAATTCCTTATGTGCATGTTTCCTTTCCAGCATACTGACTCACGGTCATGCCGAATATATCCAACAGATCAACGAGTTCTGGAATCTTCTTTGATCCAATTGGTGAACTTAATATTAGAGTGAGCTATTTAGACATAGTTACGCCTTTCGATATCTCCCATATTGAGCCCCATATCCAAAATATAAATGCTATATTAGGCACTATACGTTTCATGTGTGGTCAAATCGAAATCGAAGCGTCCAATAATTTAGAATGTCATAACATTTTCCAACCATTAACGGTCAGATTTAAGGATATAGTTACCAGTTACTCTGCAATATCTCACCTCGTAACAAAAAGACAAAGAAGAGCCGCATGGATAGGAGGTATAGGCACCCTATCCAAAACTATATTCGGTACTCTAGACGAAGATGATGCTATTAAATATGATAACGCTATTAGAAATATTGAGGATAATGAAAAAAGATTGAGCTCATTAATAAAAGACAACATATTAGTAACATCCTCCTTTTTGACTAAAATAAATAATACTTTACATGAAATTAAAATTAATGAGGGCAGTCTTAAAATAGCTATCGACGAATTCTCCTCTAAGTTAAAAAACGTGACCTTCGTTACCAACGAATTAATAGTCAAAACAAACATCAACTCAATCTTAAACAGCCTAGAAGCTTGCATACTTACCTTATCGTTCCAACTCGAAGACATAACAAACGCCATCCTGTTAGCTAGTCAAAACATCCTACATCCAGCTATATTACCGCCCATGTCGCTATACCAAGAAATCGTCGATAACTATAGACACTTACCTGTAGGTGTTAAGCTTCCTGTTAGCCTGTCAATAAATAATATACATACCTTAATGAATATATCTTCCGTAATATGTTACAGCCTCGATAACAAAATTATGTTTGTTTTAAGAATACCTTTAGTATCTCCTAAGGATTTTGAATTGTTCCATAATATCGCCTTACCAGTACCGCATGATGACGTTAACCCAAATTCTTATAGTTTCATTGTACCTAGCCATAAGTATATAGCAATGACCAGAGATAAATCAGATTACTGTAATCTAGACTCACTAAAGGAATGTATCATGATAAGTCCACGGAACCGTATTTGTGATGTGTCAACCGTTTTCGTGACCGCCGCAAACCCGAGCTGTGAAAGTGAATTCATGACGAAAGTGATAAGTACTTTACCAACGCAGTGTAAAACAGACTTCATATACGGACATATAGATTTGTGGAAGAAACTGTATAACAATAATTGGATTTATGTACAATCTCAGACCAATAAACTCTATATAGAATGCCCTAAAAAAGAAATGGTCGATATAAATATCGTAGGTACTGGAATACTTAACATTCCAAATAATTGTATCGCATACTGCAAAAATACAAAACTAATTCCAAATCTCAACAGTGTAAAATTAAATATAACTATAAACAAATCAGACTTTAATCTTATAAATGATTCTTGTTGTAAGTTAGATAAGATCAAGTTTTTATTGAATAATGAGGCTCCCGTAAAAATAGAAAATTTAGACTTAGATATTTTTACAACAGAATTGAAATCAAAATTAAAATCCATGTCGGACGAAGCCGACAAATTGATAAACAAGCCACATTTTATTAAATATGAGACTCATTACTCAATCCTAACTATAATTGTAACTAGTATAATATGTATTTTTTGTATTCTCAAATTATATTTCTTCATTAAATCAAACAACCGTCTAACCCGTTCCCTTCCTAAAACCTCAGCATCCACTCCTGTAACCTTACCTGAAAACCCATCTCCTGATCCGGAACCTATCATCCCCATTAGAAATATTAGAAATATTCCCGAAACCAATAATACTCCATCCCCTAGCATCAGAACTAGAATATAAACATTCCCTTCCTACTTCCACCCTTAAACTTCCTAAACATCGATAATACACCCCGATGTTTAGTCCACCCCAGGGAGGTGTTATAGTTATGTAATGTTCCCTTACCTGCACACCTCTCTATTCATTTCTGCTACCTCAGCATTCTCGATCTAATAAAAACGTCCATCCATCATACAACCCACTTCAGTCTCATTCCATATCCCAGTCCATTCAGACGTCCTAATTGACGGTTGTTTAATTTCTATTTTCGTATTTTCTTTTTTTAAAAACCTTTAATTCAAACCCGTCGTAACAGTACGCACCACTCGAGGACGTCCCTGTGGAAAGGCGTGGAAGAAAGAACATCGAACGCACTTTCGTCGCGGACGACAACTTAGAAGAGTGCCCGCTGTGCAAGCAGAAGCATCAGTTACCTGAATGCAAGCAGTTCAGAGACGCCAACGTAGGGGACCGGTGGGAGATCGCGAAGCGGTTTCGAATATGCTTCCGATGTCTGAGGAGCACGCACCGACGAGGAAACTGCAGAGCCAAGAAGTGCGGCCGGGAGGGTTGCCTGATGGCTCACCACCGCTTCTTGCACAAGAACACGGGGAGGACGCCGTCAGCACCTCCCGGGCAGTCCGTGCAGGAGGAAGTGGTCACGTCCGCGGAGCTCGTCACACAGACGGATCGTGGAGGAAACCGGCAAGCATTTCTCAAGATCGCACCTGTCACACTCACCGGACAAGGCGGAGCACGCGTGCACACCTACGCGCTCATGGATGACGGCAGTACCGTCACGCTCGTCGAGGAAGGGCTGGCAGAATTGCTAGGCTTGCAAGGTCCGCGCGACGAAATGTGGGTGCAAGGTCTCAACGGAACGATGAAACACGCAGATAGCCGCAGAGTCGACGTCAAAATACGCGGACGCTACAGTGACGAAGAATATATGATACGCAACGCACGCACTGTATCACACCTGATGTCCACCAGACAAAGCGTCGACAAGAGGGACATTCAACACTGTGCACACCTTCAGGATATACAAGAGCGACTGATCTATAAGAACGCCAATCCAAAGATACTGATTGGGCAAGACAACTGGGAGTTCTTGGTGGCGCTCGAGATGCGGACCGGGAGCAGAAGCCAGCCTGTCGCGTCTCGCACGAAGCTGGGATGGGTTCTGCACGGGTATAAGTCAGCACTTCAGAACATCAATGCCTTCTGCGGACACACAGTCACTTTGGATGAGCACATGGAAGAAATGATGAAAAGATTCTTCGACTTAGAGTCGCTGGGAGTGGAGCCTAGAAAGCCGAAAAGTGATCCCGAAGAGCGCGCTTTGCAAATCCTGCAAGAAAGAAGTCGAAGGATGCCAGATGGACGCTTCGAAACTGGACTCCTCTGGAAACGGGACGACTGCACGATTCCCAACAATTACGATTATGCCTACAATAGATTGAGAAATTTAGAAAAGAAGCTCGACCGTGATGAGGACCTGAAGATGAAGTATGAAGAGAGGATAAGTAACCTCCTCGTCTCAGGATACGCGGTCCCGACTACTTCGCCAGCACCACAAGGAAGAACCTGGTACCTTCCGCACTTTGCCGTGTGTAACTCAGCGAAGCCAAAGATAAGGGTGGTGCATGACGCAGCGGCAAGATCACACGGAGTCAGTCTGAACGACCTGCTCCTGTCGGGTCCTGACCTCCTGCAATCCCTGCCCGGAATCATGATGAGATTCCGACAACACCCCTTTGCAGTCTCGGCGGACATAAAAGAAATGTTCATGCAGATCAAAGTCAGACGCGAAGACAGAGACGCCCTGAGGTTCCTGTGGAGAGGGCGGGAGAGAGGAGACACGAAGCCTACAGAATATCAGATGACTTCGGTGATATTCGGAGCGACGTCGTCACCATACACGGCACTCTACATAAAGAACAGGAACGCGGAAGAGTTCCAGGAACAATTTCCCGAGGCAGTGGAGGAAATTAAGCGAAATCATTACATGGACGATTTTATCACCAGCTTCGTGAGCAAAGAAAAGGCCACGGAGGTGACAAAAATAGTGGACCATATTCACCGACAAGCAGGCTTTACCCTGAGAGGATGGGTGTCGAACGAGCCCATCGTAGTGCGCCAGTTCAGCACGCGCGGGCAGGACGCCGCCGTGCGCATAGGAGGAACGGCCGAGGAGAAAACGCTGGGTCTGTTGTGGCGGTGGCAAGAGGACTGCATTGGGTTTCGCGTCAATGAAGGAAGAACCCCGCCGGAGGTGTTGCGCAATGAACGGCCACCAACGAAAAGGGAAGCCTTGAGCGTCATAATGTCGCTTTTCGACCCTCTCGGCTTGGTGTCACCAATAACGACCCCGGCGAAAAGGCTGATGCAGGAAACATGGCGACACGGGATCGGATGGGATGACCACATCCCAGAAGAACTACGAATTCGCTGGGTCGAATGGCTGAGCAACCTGCGCGCCTTAAAGAATCTGCGCATACCGCGATGTTACGACATAGGACCGCCGGTGGTGGAAAGAGAGCTACACACGTTCGTGGACGCCAGCGAAGAAGCATACTCGGCAGCGGTGTACATACGCATGCGGCGCGTGGACGACACAATTCACGTCGCGCTAGCCGCAGCCAAGAGCCGTGTGGCGCCGCTGAAGCCCACGTCTATTCCACGACTGGAACTACAAGGGGCCCTGCTCGGCGCGCGACTCGCGACCAAGACATGTGAAGAGCACAACTTCGAGTTCAAGAAAAAAATATACTGGAGCGATTCCCGAACAGTCCTCGCATGGATAAGGGCGGAACCGCGCGCTTTCAAGACTTTCGTCGCTCATCGTCTAGCCGAAATCGAAGAATTAACGAAAGTAAACGAGTGGCGCTGGGTGCCGTCGCGCGACAATGTGGCGGACGATGCCACAAGAGACACGCCGACAGGATTTGAAGCACATCACCGATGGTTCCGGGGACCGGAGTTCCTGCGCCAACCGGCGGGAGAGTGGCCGGTGGAAGTGAAAGTGCCGACCGACAAAACGAATGAAGAAAAGTGTCTAAGTGTCAGAGAAGAAAAGGCTTACACCTGTTTGCCCGATCTGTGTCGATTCGCGAAGTGGAGTAGTGCAGTGAGAACCGTGGCGCGAGTGTTGCAATTCCTGGACTTGTGCAGGCGGAAAACACACATTACGATGGCCGCAAGACGAAAGCGCACAAAAGGCAACACTCAGCAGGACCCCACGTGGAGCGCCTACCAGAAAAGTGATAGCAAATCGAGACCGGAGCTCAAGGTACAACAGAAAAAGTTCATGAGTCTAGACGCGTGTTACCTAAGGCGCGCCGAAGAATTGTGGCTAAGAAAAGTGCAAGATGACAGCTATGCGAGTGAAAGATTGCGCGTCATAAGCGGAAGCCCACCCTCGCCGACAGATCGACTCGCCTCCCTACGCGTGTTCGTGGGAGAGGACGGCTTATTGCGTTTGCACGGAAGAATAACAGCGGCGAAAAGTGTAAGCGAAGACACAACAAATCCAGTCCTGTTAGACGGACAACATGAATACACGAAGATGTACGTGCAACATGTGCACGAAAGGATGTTCCATGGAGGAGTGGAAATGGTGGTAAATGAACTAAGACAAAGGTTCTGGATAACTAGAATACGTCCGACCGTGAAAGGAGTATTGAAGAATTGCCCACCATGCAAAATAAGAAAAGCGAAGCCCACTATCCCAGCCACAGGAGATCTTCCCGCGGCGCGACTGGCGCACAACACACGGCCCTTCTCCTACACGGGACTAGACTACTTCGGTCCGCTGGAAGTGACCGTCGGAAGACATCGGGAGAAACGATGGGTTGCCCTATTCACCTGCATGACCATAAGGGCGGTGCATCTGGAAGTGGTCGCGTCACTGAGCGCGGACTCTGCCGTGTCAGCACTCAGGCGATTCATCGCGCGCAGAGGCCAACCGACGGAACTATGGTCAGACAACGCGACGTGTTTCAAGGCTGCGGATAAGGAATTGAAGGAGGCGTGGGAAGCAACAGGAAGAGAGGCAAACGCACGCTGTATCAACTGGCGTCGCATTCCCCCCGCCGCACCCTTCATGGGCGGAGCATGGGAAAGACTGATACGCAGCGTTAAACAATCCCTGCGAGTGATACTAACAGAGAAATACCCGAGCGACGAGACATTGCACACTCTGTTAGCGGAGATAGAAAACATTGTGAACTCACGACCACTCACTCATGTGGCCGTGACACCCGACGAACCGGAGGCGTTAACCCCCAACCACATACTGTTGGGGCCTAACTGTCACGTTGCAGCGCCAGGCGACTTCGCGGACGACGACACTTCTACGCGCCGATGCTGGAAGCGCGCGCAGCGACTGGCCGACGAGTTCTGGCGGCGCTGGGTGAGGGAGTACCTGCCTTCGCTCCAACACCGGCGGGAGCCCCGCACCACCGGCGCACCCCCGAAAGTCGGGGACTTAGTCGTCGTGTGCGACGCCAACCTGCCGAGAAACGTCTGGCCGAGAGGCCGGGTGTCCAGAATCTACCCCGGGGAAGACGGCGAGGTGCGAGTCGTCGACGTCACAACAAGCAACGGGCACATCCTGCGGCGGCCGTCCCGGAAGATCGTCGTGCTCCCGGTGGAAATCGCGAGCTGCGACGGCGGGAGAAATGTGCACGACACGAAATAACTAGTTAAAAATAAATAATTATTCCTGAAGTGGTTTCATTTTCCCAAACCTCACACTATGTGCCTACTGCGCATGCGCGGTGCGGCTCCCGAGGGGGTGAGAGGGCTGGGGGGCGCCTCGGTCACGTGGTACAAGCGGGGCGGGGTGACGTCGAACAAAACTCTCCGCACCCAAAACCCAGCCGTATTCACGCCCCGGGAGTCCTTAGGGATGGGTGCATGGTGTGAGGGGTTGCGCGGGGATGAGCCCCACATTGTTGTGTGGAAATTGAGATGATTGTAAGGAAATTGTAAAAATAAGTGAGAAATAAAGATTATGACGGGTGCTGAAGGGTGAGGGGCTAGGGGGGGTGAGCGTGGACCGAGAAAGGATATAAAAGAGGGGCGGTTTGGCCGTATCGGCAGCTTCGCGCCGGGCCCCGCCAGAAGAGGACCTCTCCAAAGGAAGACAAGAAACGAACCGCTGCTCCACGCTCGCCCGCCCCTCGCTCGCTCGCCCGCAGGCCCGTCAGCCGTTGAAGAGAATTGGTGTTTTGAAAATTGAACCAAAATCCCTAGGAAATCTATCACGCACATATACTTTACATCCACATTTTTATTAAAAAATACGATTTAGCATACGGCATCACACAATGATTTTTATGAAATGTAAATAAATTATAACACATAAATAAATGCTTTCAAAGCATTGACGTAAAATCACAGATCACTTCCAATAGATAGGTACCGCATTACGATAGTTTTGTTTTGAACCGAAAACGCCAACGAAGGGAACTGCGCGGGGGGTGGGCGGATTGCAGCGCGGTCACGTGGACATCACTGGAGAGATGAGGCACAAGTCGATAAATAAAAAAATGTATCGATAGTTCGATTTGCCAGTAAGTTCATGTGTTATGATCGCTTCTATAACTTGATTACCAACTTGTTAAATGTTTGATATTATTTTTTCACCGGCCTGATCTGATAAATTATACCAACCGGCAACAGCTAACTACGAATAAAATAGGATTAAGATTTATATAAAGGGCTACAATAACTTATTCCGTTTTTTGAATTCTGACGGCGGCTGTATTAAATGTAATATCGACAAGTGACGATGAAACTCACTTGACGAACTATGAATGTTTTTGAGACGATATATACAACGTATGTTAAAATTAGTGCAATAGCTTGTGCTACTAATTCTCAATAAACTTAGTACACTAAAACTTATGATAAATACCCTCCCATTATATTTGAAAACGTATACAACTAGAGGAAAAAAAAGGAAATTTAATTACGCCAAAGATAAAAATAAATAAAAAAATATTGTAAAATTACCTAGTTAACAAATTTAACTATTTCAAATTACATAAAATAACGTAATTATGGTAAATTGCGTTTATTTAAATCAATATATATTTTGTGACATTGTCATTTAATAAAATTAACTTACATTATTGTTTTACAATATCGATATTTCTGGGAATTATATTATAAACATGCGTCAAACACTAGAAGAACGCGTGATTTCGCCAAAAAAAGATGGCTTATTACGGTTATTGCTATGCGAAAAAGAGACGGCTGATTCTCCATCCGAACTCGACTGTTTGACATTGATACTAAACCAGTGTAAATTGAGCTCGCTCGGAACCAAATTAATTTAAAGAATATTAGTTATCGATGAAAACTTATTGCGTTTTTTTAGATACTTTATTTTTTTGAGGTTTTGCACACCATTTTATTGAACAAATCATTTTTAACTGTAATATTATGTTCCCAAAATGTAATTTTCGACAACCTGCGACGACATGTGCGGGTCCACTACTTGGACGACACTGATGACGCGACATTTGGCATCGGTTTATATATTTCTGATACCTTATATGTGTGGCGCGCAACCGCTGCCTTGCATTAGGTATCTATTGGGAGTGATCTGTGCGTAAAATATATGGACGGGGCGGAGAGTACGAAAAGTGTTGTCACGAAAGTGGTCCGCGGACCAATGCAACGTATAAGCTTCTTGAATGCAACGGTTGTGACGACACAGCGCACCGGTCTGTAAATCGTCGACAAATGCCTAATTGTATCGTCGTGGTTGCAATAAAGATGACCGAAAGTTCACAAAAAAAAAAGATAACATTTCTTATCACCGCTAAGTAAAATTATATTATATCAGTATAACATTTATTTTAGCATTATTGAAAATCGATTTCATGGCCGCCATTGACGTAAAAATCCAAGAGATGGCGCGATTTTCATAGACATCTTTTTGACGTACCCAATGTACTGAAGGGCCTATCCTTAGTTTTTAAATCAATGTTTAAAGGTAAAATATCGATATTTCATATGTATGTATGTATCAGCCCATATACGTCCCACTGCAGGGCACGGGCCTACTCTACAATCCAGAATATGATTGAGAGTGGTTAGGCCATATACACCACCATCCACCACGCTGGCCTAGTGCGGGTTGGCCCTAGTGCGGATATAATATTTGACGGCGCTGGCATCTTTGGCGCCATCTATTGAGTTGTGAAGGAACAAGATTGGCAGTTGTCAGTCTAGCGGAGCGTCTGGTCGATGGAGCGTTGTCATGGAGCGTTGTGATGATTCTAGAGGAGTAAAATTGGGATTGTGAGAAGCTGTGCACCACGTCTCAGACGAACCGCTATAGTTCCTTGCAACGTATCAATACTTCCGAATTAAAATAACTTTGTTTGTAATCTCGCTGTAAGATCATTTCAATCGCCCACATACCCACGCGAGACGCTATGGCCAATCCTGATATAGGCAAAGATCGCCTATATCAGAAGTGGGATGCGAAGGGCAACAACAGAAGGATAGAATGCCGTCAGATGAAAATTGTGCCATGAAGCTGTTGAGTACTATGGAAACACTACTTACCCGAGTATTGACTGCGTCCCCGTCTGAGACAAGAGGTACCGGTGCTCAGTTTAATTTTGTGAAGTTGATGATATTTAACCCAGACGCGGAAGAAGGTTGGTGCAAAGTCACTGAACTTATTGTCAAAAATAAAGGCCTTGAGGGTATGAAATTACTGATTACCCTTACGAGTGCACGTAGACATGGAACACGGAGAAAGAATTTTACATTTTGTCAGCCAGATACATATCTAGATTACTTTGATGATGTACTTCGTTTTCACATTGGAGCTAAAGAAATCGCAGCAGAAGCCGGTATACGTTTACGGACTATGATTGAGCATAAATCGAAGATTTAATTTTTAGAAGAGGTCGTGACAGGTTTTTTGATATTGATTTTATGTCAAAAGGATGGTCAACTTCACCGCGAACTGAATGCGCATACTTTTACGACCAAGACTCAATTATAGAATTCTCAGTGGCATTTCTCTTAAGCGTTGCTTGGATATCTCGGACATACAAAAATCTGAATTGAAACCACCTCGACTGTTGGATACTAGGTTCCCAGGGAAATGTCATTGGCGTGGTATACCAGGACATCGGCAAGCTGACTGCAGGAAGCGTCAAGAAGAATCAATGATGAAGATAACACCACAAGGTGCTTTAAGTTCAACCCGTACACCCGAAAGAACTGTGACCTTCTACACATGTCGCAAATCATATCACCTTGCACCAACTTGTCCAGAGAAAAAGACCGGTGGAACAGCTGTCACTAATAAGGAGGTCAATCTGTGTATGCAACCAATGTCGAGAGGTACACTGAGGACGTCATCCGGTGAGTCTGACCCATTTTTATTTGATAGTGATTCGTCTTGCTCTTTAATAGAAGAAAGTTATTTTGGTAAATTCCTGGGCATTGAAATTAAGAATTTTGTGTATCTCACTGGTATTGGTCATGACGAAATGAGTGAGAGAGTGTTTCTCAAATTTCGAGTGAAATAATCATTGGCGAATTTTCGCAAACCTTAACATTTCACATAGTTCCTTATTATTGTCTTAGAGACCCTGTTATAATTGGGAGGGATATCTTAGAAACCGGTATTAACGTTCAAATTAATAACGATGACCTTGTATTTTTATTCACAGAACAAACACTTTATTGTGAATTGAATATCAGTAAGCCAGACTTATCTCAAATAGACACAAATTTAACGGGCGATGATAAACAGGAGCTTGGTAGACTACTGAACCGGTATGCTGACAATTTTGAGAAAGGTGTCCCTGGTAGACGCGTAACAACAGGAGTACTGCAAATCGAATTAAAAAACGCAAATAAGATAGTTCATAGCCATGAGCCATTATAGACTAGCTCCGATAGAAAAAAATAGTTAGAAAAAAAGTTCATTAGCTCCTTGACGCGGGTGTCATCCGGGAGAGTTCGTTACCGTTTGCGAGAACTCAATAGTAACACACGACCTGAGCATTACTCATTTCCCCGAATTGATGAACAAATAGATCAGCTTAGCTGTGCATGTTACTTCTCTTCACTTGATATGGTCTTAGGTTTTCACCAGATTCCGATCCATCCAAATTCGATTAATAAGACTTCATTCGTTACTCCTGAGGGTCAATACGAATATGTTGTGATGCCCTTTGGTTTACGTAACGCCCCATCAGTTTTTCAACGTTGCATCATTAAAGCCGTACATCAGCTGAAGCACAAACCCTTAATTTACATGGATGACGTTTTATGCTACTCCAGCGGTATCCCTGAAGGTCTGAAACGCCTTGATGAAGTTTTAGACGCATTGTCTGCTGCTGGGTTTTCGTTAAACTTAAATAAATGTAAGTTTATAAAGTGGATTATCGATTTCTTAGGTTACTCCATTCAAGGCGTTAAAGTCAGGCTAAATTTCCAAAAAATACAACACTCCTAGATTCTCCTCCACCAAAAACGGTTACACAAGTTCGACAGTTTTTCGGCCTAGCCTCATACTTCCGGAAATTTATTTCTGGGTACACAAACATCGTTGGCCCATTATATCAGTTAGCAAAACTAAAAGGCCCAATCCAATAGAACAAAAAGCACGAGGAGATCCGTAACAAAATTATAGGCATACTAACTTCTGAACTTGTCCTAAACATCTTCGACTCAGTGTTGCCTGTCGGATTTCATTGCGATGCTAGCATATGGGGCAATCCTTATACAAATGAGAAACAATTTTCCCCATGTCGTAGAATACTTTAGCCGACGTACTTCCGAAATCGAGTCCCGATACCACTCGTACGAGCTGGAAACACTGGCAGTTGTACGAGTGGCAGAACATTTTCGGCATTATTTATATAGCCGCCGGGTTCGAGTCTTTACGGACTGCAACTCACTTCAGGCATCGAAATCCAAAAAGGAGCTAACCCCCATGTTCATCGCTGGTGGGCATTTCTGCAGGCCTACGATTTCGATATCGTATACCGCAAGGGTAGTGGAGTGGAACATGCAGATTATCTTTCAAGGAATCCCTTGCCCAATCCTAGTACATCTAAGACATCTACATTCCAAACATTTTTATGTCCCAACAAACAAAACTGTTAATTTTGTTGAACTGCATCAAGGCTGGCTTTCTGTAGAACAGAAACGTAACCCGAATCCAGGATTTAATTAACAAATACATCAATAATAGTTTCCCTGACACAGTTGGGCAATCATATAGTGTTCGGAATGTATCTTGTACAGAAAAGTTGCACGTTACAAAATGATTTCAAGGTTTCCGGTAGTCCCTCGCCTAAAAATTTAATAGAGGTCGCTCTGTATTTAAACCTTTTTCTAAAGGTGATTACGTTTTTATAAAAAGCAGCGAACGTTCACAAGCTAAAATAGATAAAAGTTTAGGGGTCCTTTCGTGATAATTGCTGTACTTGATAATGACCGCTACGAGTTAAACATATCCGGTTCAAATCGTACCCTTAAATATGCTGAAAACATACGATTATTACCCTGAGGTCATGAGGGATTAATTGAAATTAGTACCAGTATAATACGCGAAGAGGAGGCCGAGACGGCGCCGGTAGACTTAGAATTCAGTATGGAACGCCTTGACAGATAGAGTAGTTTTGATACATTGACCGCAGACTCTGATACTAGTAAGTACTCTGACTATGCAATTATTGATCACGACAGTCCATGACGAATAGAGACGTGTGCCTTTTTAATGCTTATGTGACTTTTAAGGATAAGTTGTGTTTGAACCTGGTCGAAAGGACAGTGTCGTCCGGGTCATGCAGTCGTGGCTGATCGAAAGGACACACCCGTCCGGCCCAGGCTTGTGAGTTACGAGGTTGCGCTGGTCGTAAGGACAGTGTCGTCCGGTTCATGCTCTTCGAGCTGATCGAAAGGACACACCCGTCCGGTCCAGGCTTGTGAGTTACGAGGTTGCGCTGGTCGTAAGGACAGTGTCGTCCGGTTCATGCTCTTCGAGCTGATCGAAAGGACACACCCGTCCGGTCCAGGCTTATGAGTTATGCTGGTCGAAAGGACAGTGTCGTCCGGTCCATGCCCTTGGGGCTGGTCGAAAGGACACACCCGTCCGGTCCAGGCGTGTGAGTTACACTGGTCGAAAGGACATTGTCGTCCGGTCCATGCACGTGTGCATGGTCGAAAGGACACACCCGTCCGGTCCAGTCTGGATGGTTGAATAGTGTTGTCCGGTCCATGCGTGGTCGAAGGGACGCATTATTTCGATTAACATTTTGAGATTGAGTGAAGGGTGCCGTCCGGTCTATGCGTAGTCGAAGGGACGCACGCTTTCCAATTATCTGAGGTGCCTAGAAAACTAGAGAAGTAAACTCGTTTATGGTAGTGATAACATCAGATGTATTACAGGAATGTCAGGTAGGACGAGCGGGTTGTATGACAAGGAGGGCTATAGGTACTTATGTGATTGTTACAGGATTGCAAAACGAAGCGCCCGAGGACGGTCGCATGTCAGTCCGGCCGTGACGGCGCTGGCATCTTTGGCGCCATCTATTGAGTTGTGAAGGAACAAGATTGGCAGTTGTCAGTCTAGCGGAGCGTCTGGTCGATGGAGCGTTGTCATGGAGCGTTGTGATGATTCTAGAGGAGTAAAATTGGGATTGTGAGAAGCTGTGCACCACGTCTCAGACGAACCGCTATAGTTCCTTGCAACGTATCAATACTTCCGAATTAAAATAACTTTGTTTGTAATCTCGCTGTAAGATCATTTCAATCGCCCACATACCCACGCGAGACGCTATGGCCAATCCTGATATAGGCAAAGATCGCCTATATATTTCATAGATTATCTTTTTTTTTATTATTTTACATGCTAAAAAACCACATTTTACCATGGAACGCGATGTTTGACAGAACAATGACAAACATTTTGACAATCGAGTTGGAACCCCAGCTGATATTTACGAAGTGCAAGTGTTTTCACCAAAATCATCTTCAAAATACACCCATATGTTTAACAGCATTCATAATAAAGCGAAACTAAAGATATTGCACAACCGTTTGCCGACTTAACGCCTTAAAAAGTCAGATTTCATCTGTTAGTGATGTCAAAAATTAAGAAATTGACTGGCTCATTCCGCTATACGCAATGGGACCCTTGTTTGATAGTATCTCAGATAGTGGCGATGCAGTCTGTCCTGTACCTGTCCCTGAGCCTCCTCGTGGCTATCATGCAGGACCTGACCGGCTCCACGAGGACTCTGGACCATATATTCGAATATCACGTAAGTAGCTTAGTTGTGAAGACATTAGATTTTGGCTGGAGAAATCTCTTTTGTTTTTATGAAATATGCTGTATACTTCTTCGTATTTTTTATTTCAGCATTACAGCATGACAATAAACATGATTACAAATGCAATGTAATTAGAACAGAGTATTCCCTGCTGAGAAATTATGGTTTTGAATTAGTTGATGCAATTTTGGCAGTCTATTTAATACCTAAAGTTTATTCTTCCTACTGCCAAGAATCATTTACATAGTATATGACAATCAAATATATGCAAAGTACATGACATTTGTAATTAATCCTATTACGGAAGAAATCAATATAAAGTAGTTATTCAGTTGATCTTTGATGAATCATTTCTGATGTTGATTACATTGTTGTGAACTCCCCCTTTGAATGTGGTTGCACACTTTCAAACTTATTCATAGACAATTTAAAACCCTTTCTAATATTAGCTATGAAATTTTGTGTCCTCTTTGCTCAAACTGAATTCATGTCTTTCAACAAGGACAAAATGTTTGATACATAAAATAGGTCTATGAATAATGCTATTAGTATAAAATTAACTGAATTAAATCATATTGATGTTTAGAACATTCAATTGTAATCAAGACATAGTTAAAATACCGAGTCGGATGAACAACAAATTTTGGTTTTTTCATTCAATAGAAGTTGTCTTTATTTACATGCTGTCCCGATAAAGTTATATAATTAGAAAAAAAAACATTTAGAGACTTCAAAAAAAGGAGGAAGTTCTTAATTTGTTGGAATCTGTTTTTTATTTTCAATAAATTTATTAACATTTTCAGGAACTTCATGTGCGAGACAATGAAGGCAGAGCGGTGATCCTTGCATTTGTTTTCAATGCAATATTTGGAGCATTTGTTTTGTGGACCATAGTTGGAAGGACTAAACTGTGCTTAGACTTTAGGTAAGGAATGTTTCGTTTATGGATTCTCGATATATTGTTTTATTATCTGCATCTGTGTCTTATTAGTGTTATATATGAAATCCAAGGCTCAATTCCTAGGTTTAAGCACCAATTTTTGACATTTTCAGATTGGCAAATCTTAGATGAGTAGCCTTAAATTGATTTGGTCACAATCACATACTACTAATCATTTATTCCTGTTCAATCGAGAATTCGCTTAAGATTAGGCCATAATCCACTGTGTTGTCCATTCATGGGTGGGCTATGAAAAATGAAAATAAAATAAATAAGTACACCCAACGGTTCTGACCCCACATTAAAATAAATTAAGTCCTGTGTTGTGGGTGTCAAAAACTACAAAAGACAAACACTTAGACCCTAGAGTTAGACAAATACATGTTGGCCACAAACATTTGTCTCTGTGCGGGGATCGAACCCCTGGCCTCTCGTTTGACAGCTGGTATCTAACCAACTGTACCACATACACTATCAAAATAACATCAATATTTTTATTTCCAGTTGCACATATCACTGCATCCACCTGTTAAATTGTTGGATTTACAACGGAAGTTTCCCCACAACGTTCTCCTGGTGGACGTTAAACATAGCCTGTGCGGCTATCACATGCGTCTCCGGGGAGTTTCTGTGTCTCCGGACTGAACTGCAGGCCATTCCGCTCAGCAATATCGGTGCCAAAGTTGATTTATGAGATAAACAGACTTGTCTTTGGTTGTCCATCATGTGTTTTGTTATTTACTAATAAGTGATAAAAAGTTCACTTATTTCTAAGACGATTTGATAATAGAGTGAGAGAACAATAATTCCTATTTTGAATGCATAGCAACAACTCAAAATATATAACCTATTGAATTTTAAAACAAGTGGATTTTTTTTTTTTTTTTTTATGATTTTATATGAAGCTGTAACAATTGATGTATAAAAATTATGGATGTAATTGATAGCATAAATTTAATTTGAAAGTATTAATTTTTAATAATTAATTATGTATGAAATCTGTGTCGATATGAATCACTGTTTTGTGGTTTCCCCCGAATGTGCAGAAGAAACTAAAACGAAAGTTTTTCTTGCTTTCCAATGAAAAAATACGCTTACAAACACTCATTGTATTTTTTAGAAAATATGTTATTAAGTTGTTTAATTGTTTTGCCTATTACTAATTAATTTATTCGCAAAATAGACTATGTGCAAGTTACATGACCATGGATTGAAAAGCCTTATTTACGACTAGAAACTGAATACGTATAACACAGGTACATAACTGATATAGGTATGTGTCTTCCAAAGAAAAAAGAATGTTTTCCTCTTTGGGAAATAATAGGAATTAAAATTACCCTCTTTGGGAATGTTACCCCTTTTCATAGAGAGAAAAAAACAGTTAATTGTGGAGAAAAATATGCAAAATGATTGTTACTGCTTAGCAAATCGTTGAAATAGATGCATAAAGGTATTAAGTGTTTATCATACTTAATATATTATTTGCCTGCCTCGGTTGCGTAGTAGTACTACGGTTCGGTTACAAGCTGAGGTATCGGGTTCGAATACCGGGTCGGGCAATGTGATATTGGATTTTTAATTCATTATCAACTAGGAGTCAGGAATTTGTGCCAGATATGACGGTAGGCTCGCCCCTATCACATAGCGGGACGGAACATATTAGACGAAATGTGTGAAAGGTGTCCTGGTCCCTCTGCCTACCCCTTCTCGAAAAAGGCGTGAGTTTATGTATGTATGTAGACAAATGATGTATGCATGTAATTTGCAAAAAATGAAGCTATTTCACCAATATTGCACTCCTTAATTGTTTTAATAGAAATTGGCATTGAAATTAATATTATTCTTTTATTGTTATCTGAAAGTGAAAAAATATATTAATTTGTTTGTACATACTTTAATGGAAAAGTAATGTTGTTCGATATTTAATAGTTCAATGTTAAGTGTAAATAAATAATTTTTAATACTATTTGTTATTTTTTTATTCTATGTTTTGGTAAATTAAGGTAATAATATTATCTTCATAGGCGATATTTAGTAAGAAATCAAGTCTTGTTTCCTAGGTATTCAAAATTAAGAAAATCCCATTGTACTAAATGACTAGGACACGTAACAAATATAAATGTCGGCCTCACACTGACGTAAAAACTATTTATTGAAGTCCCTTCGGCCACACAAACATTTTTCTTGTTGTGGTTTCGATCCCATGGCTTCTCGTTTCACAACAGGTTCGCAAAAACTGAGCCATGTAGACTGTGAATATTAACTATCTCCTTTATCATCGTGCAATATATTACTCACTACTCCGGGGAGTTTCTCTGTAAAAACCATACGAACTACGAATGTTTGGACGCCGCGCCGTACTTAATACTTCACTCCTCCTCTTTCCTTTTCCTCTATCGTACGATGCAACCGTAGACTAAGTTCGTAGAAAATGATAAGTATAATAGAGAATAGTATTGATTTTTAGAAGTGGAAATCTTATATCTTACTCCGTCGAACATCCGAACATCCGAAGTTCGTATCGTTTTTAAACAGTCACCCCCCAGCAACCATAGAACATTATTATTATAATGTGAAGTCAGAGGTTCATATGAACTTCCATTGATGACTGCTTGGCAGTCCACTGCGCTCGCCATCCTGAGACATAAGATGTTAAGTCTCAATATGTCCAGTAGTTACTCTGGCTACAATGTCCTTCAATCCGAAACACAACAGTGCATTTACGCAGTGTTGTTTCACGGGAGAAATAGACATTGCGGTGGTACCTACCCTGATGGCCTCATGTTCATGGGCAGCCTTGATCACTTAGCACCAGGTGAACCGAATGCTTATTTGCCTTCTATAATGTAAAAAATATTCTATATAGTAGGTACATTAATTTAATTAATGAAGCTCCACCAAAAATATAATAAAAGTAGGTAGTAGTACCAACTATTTCCTGTTTAGTTTGGATAATAAACTATCAGTCCCCTTTTATAGCTATGGTGTAAGGACAACAATATGCTGTTAAATCCTAAGAAATGTTATAGTGAGGTATTTTCGAGAAAATTAAATGTTATCAGCCATCAATATAAAATTGCAGATGTTAATGTACAGGAACTGGAAGTGATAAAGGATTTAGGGGTAATTTATGACAAAAAAAATGACATTTGTCCCCCACTTAGACTATATTATCAGGAAGTCTTCTAAAATGCTGGGGTTTTTATTAAGAAATGCTAAAAAAATTAAGAATAACTCTACAAAAAAACTCTTGTACAATAGCCTTGTTAGGCCTCTTGTACACACACGGTTTTACGCCGTGTTTGGTGGTTTTACACACGGCGAATTAACCGTAGATTTTCACGGCGAAAAACCGTGTGTGTACAAGAGGCCTTAGGAGTAACCTTGAGTACTGCTCTACAGTTTGGCGTCCACATTTTGCCACACATAGCTTAAGGCTAGAAAGAGTACAAAAAAGGTTCCTTTGGCACCTTGCGAGGAGTATCGGTAGAGCTGATAGAAGGTTCTCGTATGCTGATAGATTGATTTATTTTAAAATGAGCTCTTTAGAAAATCATAGGGATATTTTAGATTTGCTATTCCTTTTTAAACTTTTTAATAATAAAATAGACTGTGCATCTTTGCTTAGTTCCTTTAACATCAGAGTTCCCTCTAGAATTCCTAGATTCTCAATCACCCCATTATCGCCTCCTCTGAGAAGATCCACTCTTGGTTGTAATTCTCCAGTACCGAGACTTTGTAAGTTGTTGAATAGTCACAGTAACGTGGTCGACATTCACGTGGACTCATTAAATAGCTTCCGAAAAGGTATATGTTCTTGTGTAAGCGAATAAATATTACGAACTTACGTTTATAGTTAGTTGTTACTTAAATATTATTTGTTGTTTTAATTTATTCTATTATTTTTGATTGTTAAACTTCGAATTGTTAACTTACTTTACCTAACCATTGTTTTATTGTATGTACTCATTGTGTATGCTGTGTCTACTATGGAAAATCATGTATTTATCTTTCATTTATTTCATTTTTGTTATTTTTATGTACTGATATGTGATTTATTGTAGACCTAATAAATAAAAATAAAAATAAAATAAATAGCTAAGAATCCCTTATAGGACGTCCAAAGGGTCTGTAACCTTTAAGTTCACGGACGTTATGTTTCGAACAACTTTGGAGTTAAGTTTGAGCGAACAAGACAAAACACTTGATAACTAATATAGATTTTTGAACTGCTTATGAATAAGGGTCCTTCACGCCAAGTCAGGGGTTGAGAAGCTCTGGGATCATCGCCTTCAAATATAAAAATACTAGCTGTCGGGCCCGGCTTCGCCCGGGTGCAGATAGTTTTTGAGTCCAATCCACATCAAGAACATATTATTTCGCGTGTCTACTAACTATATTTCCCGCGTGCCGTCGACTATATTTCCCTTCCGTAGGAGAGGACATCCCGTGCCAACAATTTGAATTTGAAAGAGTAGAAAATATGTATATTTGGTTTCCTGACTCATCCCACGGGAACACTACATTTTTCGGGATAAAAAGTAGCCTATGTGTTAATCCAGGGTGTCAGCTATCACTATACCAAATTTCATCAAAATCTGTTGAGCCGTTTTTTCATGAAAGAGTAACAAACATCCATACATACATACATACAAACTTTCACCTTTATAATATTAGTAAGGATATTTGCAAAGTGATAATAGAAAATCTTTGTTTTTTCTACTTTTACACTCATTTTGTACTGTTAGTTTAAAGATTCACGGGGATCCCTCAGGCAAATTGCAGCAACAGTTTTGTGTGACAATGTAATTGTTGTACTATTTCTTATTTTGTAAATGTCTGTAATAAAGAAATAAAATAAAAATGTCGTATAAATATTTTACATCGACGTATTATAAAACATTTATTAGATTACACAACAAAAACTGCCTTGGCTTAGTTTGCTGGGGAAAAATAAAAGCGAAAATAACATTGATCTATATATATTCAGCACGTACAAAATATATTTTATACTTAATGTTAACAAATTAGGTCATACTTCGTAATCCGTGGCACCCAGTTACAGACATTCCGGTCGTTATCTAAAGCAGCGCACATCTGCTATGTTACTCATGTTTTAACGAGTTTTTATACTATACATCCCGGTCAACAAAATATAATTTTATATGGCAGTAGTAATATAATTTACACGATTTAAAATACATATTTCAAACACAACAACAGAAATATCAATATATTTAAAACAAACCATTGAAATACGTTTACAAATGAGAATTTGATACAGTTTTTAAAATTTTAATTCCCATATCATTAGCTTAATTTATAACACAACTTAATAAATTGTATAATTATACAAATGTATAGTACTTATCTAAAAATTATCTAATTCTAATTAGCGTAAAACATTATAACAAAGATATGGCACATTCCTCAGTAGAAAATATATCTTAAAATTCAGCTTACATACTTTGTAAATTATATAAAGTTAGCCTAAGCCTCTTATATTATACATAGATCCATTCATTTTATCCTTATCAGAGTTCAACTTACCGGACCTAAATATTTTAAATTTAAATGCAATGTTGTTAAGTTAAAAAACATAATGTAGATTGTCTGTATCAGCCCATATACGTCCCACTGCAGGGCACGGGCCTACTCCACAATCGAGAGTACGATTGAGAGTGGTTAGGCCATATAGTCCACCACGCTGGCCTAGTGCGGGTTGGCGGACTTATGTATACCATAGATTTTTTTTTATAACTCGCTATGGTATGCAGGTTTCCTCATAATGTTTTCCTTTACCGTTTGAGTGCGTGGTGATTAACTATCAATACACACATGAATCCGAAAAGTCAGAGGTGTGCCCTGGGATTCGAACCCGCGACTACCGTGAACATGTTGGCACCCGCGTCTAGTCCTTTTAACAACAGGCCACCACGCACTCAACTTGCAAATCATCTTAAAAAGGCTAAATTACCCTGAGCCGAAGTGAATGCATGAAGAGATTAATAAAAGTATACGAAACGAAGTTAGTTTGTCAGGATTAACGAGAGTCTTTTTGGTTCTACAAACACCAAATCGGGAAAAAAAATAGTTTTGAAGCACAGAATTTGTCTCAGTACGAAAATCGAACCTATGACCTCTTTTTTCACAGCCAGCGTCGAACCAGCCGCGCCACGGACGCTCTCGTATGTTCTTACGATGTTATAGAGCCAGCAAGTAATGTTATTGTGAAAATTCTTGAAGGAAGTCTTAAATCTGACAGACCTGCAAAAGATGCCATGAATGGACCTAAAGCTACTAATAGATTGAAAAAATGTAGACATTTACAACCTCTTCATGAATATCTTCTTCACAGCCAATAAATTTATGAGTCAGCATAAATAAACTCATATTAAACAAAGACATTGATAAAGACTCTGTGTATGCTAATATTGTCTTCCTTGCAATTAATAATAAATACAGCTGATAGTCACATAAATAGTCCTGAACCCACACTAAGATCGAGTCTTGTGTTGTGGGTATCAGAAACTACAAGAGACTTCTTGGTCATAAACTCCCTAATCCGTGATATACTTGTGTACTTCACTAACATTTGTCTCAATGCGGGGATCGAATCCGCAGTCTAACGTTTCACAGTCTGTGTCGAACCAACTGAGCCAAGGAGGCTGTCAGGAGGCTTTAATTTTATGATGATTGTCATTAATTAATAAAAATACTAGAATCCTTGTTGTCTACGCCGGAAAAGTTATAAACTCTTATAACTACATAATCTTGCAGCTTAATTTCTTAAATTAGTATCCATTATAACATTTACTAATTAGTAATTTGGCCAGTAAGTATAATTAACTTTAAACATATAAGTTATGCATTAGGGCTATTAAGAAGGCATATATGCCTTAAGAACATTGCAACTAGAAAATGCTTAATTGATTTTGAGTCTTAATTTTAACATAATGTATAGGTACATAATTTAGCTCCTTGAGATTTATACATATAAGATGTATATTTATAATATAACTATACAATATATATGGAATAAAAATATATATTAGGCCTATTCAAATGTTTGCAGTTCCAGAGGACGCCTAACAATGCCCCATCCTAAATTCCACATTAAACATGGAATATATTAATAAAATAAAGTATACTATTTCACTTAAACATACAGTATTGTACACTTACTTTAAAAACTTTTTCTATAAGAACATTTTAGGCCAAAATTGTCATTAAGTAAATATGCAAAAAATGTACAATTACTTATATGCTTTCTAATATATTTTTTTATTTCTTTTTAACTATGATAGGTCGAAATTACTATACAATTAATTGTTTCCACCTATCAATACAAACATATCTTTTAATTTCCTATTTTGTATTTACAACATAATATTCTGACTTTTATATAACTTATCTACCAATTTATTGTATAAATGCATTTACATTATTTAAGATAAATTTCCTAATTAACATAATTTTATATATTCATGTATTTGATACAAATTCCTTAACTATATAATTACATTGAAAGTGGGCTTACTCATACTGTACCATAATATAATTCACATACTGCTCATATCATCTCACATAAATTGTTTATGTATAATCTAAATGTCAGGGCTGTGTTATCAGCCTAAGTCTCATCCGGCACTCACAAAAGCTTTGTAAGTATGTACCACACAAAGTACATGCACCAGAACACAAATATAACTATTCCGAACGCATTTAAGTATCAGTCAGTCGGTTGAGTTGGTGGTGGAGTGTTCATCCTAGCTCTGAGACTTCGCAGGTCTGAAGCTAGGTCTCTAGGAAGCTCTAGTCTATCAGCACACGCTTCATCACGCAGCATAAAGGCAATAGCCAGTAAGGCGGTATGCCTAAGAGTTCTAACAGGGACAGTAATATTCCAATTGGTTCTATACCTCATATCAGCTATGCTGGCTGGGGCACGATACACAGTCTTGTTGTTAACGACATAAGACTCTTTGGTTTTCGAATCAGTAAACTCCCAAGGATGAGTCAGGAATGTATTTACATCGAAGTGTTTCCCCGGGTTTAGGAACACGTAATGCCGCCTCACGCCTTGGAAGTCTCTCCAATAGATGTCAACGCGCCTTGAGGTGCAATTTGTAAAGCGTAGATATACCCGTCGAGTCGATTCAACTGATCTTACCACAACCCGTTCGCCTCTCTCGTTTTCTTCGTACAACAAATCCCCACCGTATGCCATTGTTTTGTTCACTGCACTTTTACACACTTGTTATTCACTAAATTCAATATTATTATGTGTTCGGTATGGATACACACAAACAATTTCAAAATGTGGAATATCATCAAATTAAATATGTCCGATTTGAAATATTCCCGCCACCCACACGTCAATCCTGTATGATTACCAGCACTCGCACTGTATTGATCCACGATGGCAGTTTGCGTCGCGGTTATCGGCAAAGATGTAAGTTTCTTATTTTGATATACGCTCTAAGGAACTTAATATTGTAGATTCGATATCTCTATAACCTATTACAATCATTAATATACTGTAAAAGATAACAACTCACAAGTAATTTGTCGAAAAATAAAATCGCTATTAGTAATTGTGTGACGTCATTTGTTTTGACTTTTGTTTATCTGTTGTCATCTTCACGCTCTCGCCTCTATACCATAGATTGCACAAAATTGCACAAAATGTTTTGAGCCATGTTCAAAAGCTCAAAATTGCATTAATTTTTTAAGCTTGAAAACAGCTAGCTTAGCTGAGCTAGTTATGCAGCCGTGCAGAGTTGTTATGAATTATTTTTTTCTTTCTATCTATTTATCCAAATTGGGCTTTTACAACTACTATTGTAATAATACGACTTTTCAGAACGCCCCACTTTACATCGGTGGTGTGGGAAACGATACAAGTACGGACAACGAACTCTCGCGCCAATGGCTTGTCCACACGGCCCTCGACGCGTTGGAAGAAAGACTTGCAACTACCAACACGGGAACTGCTGGCACTAACGCCAACACTGCACGCACTGACCTCCGAGACTTGTATCTTGGTCTGCTGTATTCCACTGATACGCATAAAATGTAAGTATTAATTATTTTATGCTCCACAGATAAGTTGATTGCCCATTGCATGAGACGATAACATCAATATGATTTAAATACCTCTATCATCTATGGATAAAGTTATTAGTGAAATACCTAGTATTGATCTGCTATGTCATTTATCTACAGCACCTACTGGTATTTAGAAGCTTTGAAGTGTAAAAATAAATTCGAGATATCAATTTATCGAACGTAGTATTATTTACAAACAACAGCAAAAATAAATATAGCAATTGACTTTCACTTTGCTAGTATAATGTCTTATTTATATCTTTGTTCTGTACTAATCTCTAAGCATTGTTGTAATTAATATAGCAGATAAGGACTCAGGTAAAAAATCCTTGTGATAAGCGACCTTAGCATAATATCATCAGGTACATTGAGGGCAAATGAATTCACCAGACAAGGGCAAGGCTATAGACATAAAATCTATCATCATCATATTGATTACCCACGTCATTCATCAGGTCTCTTTTATCAGTTGTTTATGATAATAAAAAAGGCCTTGTTGCCATCTTTCTGCAGTCAATTAATTGTGTATTTTATTTCTTTCTTCGTAGAAAATTATAATCAACTCATTATACACAACACAAAGTGATGAAAACGTTTGGTTGCCAATTCGAAAAATTGCCAACATTGCATGGAGAAACTACAATCATTGGGTTTGTGATTAACGTGTTCTTTTTTTATTGTTATTTACTTTTAGATATGGATACGTAACAAACACTCGTATCAAGTTAGTACTGGTGACGAGCTCCACATCTCCAAGTGGCAGCAACATCAGAGATGCCGAAGTCAGGACAGCTCTACGCAGACTTCACGCGTTGTATGCTGACGCCATATGCAATCCATTCCATCTGCCTGGAGATCAAATTACTTCGGCGTAAGTAATGTTTACATATTAAATATTACAGGATATTGCTGGATGCCATACTATTCCTACAAGTTGCAGTCGAAATTGAAATTGGCTTAAGTCCAGCAGCAGGCTTTTTATAAGCCTATTTTCGTATTCACCAAAGAAAATTAATAACATTATTTTATTGTTTAATTTTTTGTTGCAGGAAATTTGACAAGCAAGTTAAGAATATTATGATGAATAATGTTTAATAATGTTTAAGTTTAAGGTTTTGGTTCTTCCCGATTGAGTATTGGCTTTATTAGCTCACTATTTTATTTTTAAGGTTATAATAATATTTAGAAGTGCACATTATTCTATGTTATATAATCCTGTAGTGGTTTTATGTTATAAAAGAAAAAACATAAATAAAGTACTGTGTAACAAATATCGATTGTTTTTATTTTATTTATTTGGTATTAAGGCTAAAGGCAGATAGTAGATTAATATCAAATATTCACCTAATGTGATACAAATTATCTAAACGATAAATATAAGTATTGTTGTTCAATTGTAAAATTCATCTGAAAAAATAAAATATTGTTCCAATTTCCAGCCAGTTTGGAAACTGTATATGAAAAATAGAACTATTATATAAACGATTAATAGATGGCGCCTTTTCTGCTAGTTGAAACCTTATCACCTTTCGTCTCATTGATCTTGTCTATGGAAAATTGTCAAATATTTCAACTGTCTCTTTCTTTCGCGAAGTGAATTGCGTAGCTGTGCTCCGGTTCAGCGCTGAGCAATTTTTGATTGAAAAGTTGTTTATCTCGACCGGATAACCGCATCAATATGGTAAGTAACTCACTTTTTATTAATTTAAACTGTTTATTACACTTTTTGGTAATTGTACAGACTTTTCTGGACTCTAGTTACGAAGACGCACTTTGAGGTTATGTTCACACGTGTTAGTTTTGTGGTTTTATTTTGCACTCTCACACAGCTTTTAGGTAAAAAAAAAGGGGTAAAATTTAGAATAGGGTAGCACGATTTGGTGGGGTGCGGGGTGTGGAGGAGGGGAGAGGGAGTGTCCCATCTCACCTGGTACCACTCCCGTGAAAAGGTAATGCACCATTCCTGAGATATATCAATTTAAGTAACCTAACCTACAAAACCACTTGTTGTCAATACAAATTTGCTTCTGCAACGTCTCCGGCGCTGCGGGAAGTGCAGCCCCTTCGCCCTTGCGTAACAAAGGATAGGCACCCACGCTCACCTCTGCAGCTTCGGCTTGCTGGTCGCCTCCGGCGACCAGCCTCAGCCGCTCCGGCTCGCACGGGTGCCTATCCTTTGTTACAGCGGGCGGGGGCTGCTCTCCCTCCGCGCCTCCGGCTTTTTATATACACTCTAGGGTTGGTAGCCAAAAGACTACGTGAAGTCGGGGTGCTCTGAGTCGGTTTTGGAGCACATTCGACCTAACCGATTCATAAAGTGGGTGCACTAACTTCCTTCTCAACATAATTTCTAAGGCGTTATAAAACATATTATAACACAACAAAACACAAACAAATCAATATTGGTATAACGTAGATACGAAATCCGCCAAAAACCATCAACAAAACATTCTTAATTTTTTTGTTGACATTGACACCTGAATCAACTCGTATAGTTTTTATGGTTTTTTACGTTCCGTTTCACCGATTTTTACACCATAGACAACATATTTGACTTAGTACTGATGATTTGTTTGTAAATCGCCCATAAAAACGTTCCGTTTTACCCAATATGTGATTTGAGGTTAGGAACTATTTATATTAATTTCTCGAAAACTATGCATTTCCTTTGAATAGGAGTGATAACGTTGTAATCAGGAACTCAATCCCTATCACCTGTGATCACTTTTAGCCCTCAAATCGTGCTACCCTGAACTAAAGTCCGCCCAAAAAAAGCACTGTAAGACTAAACTCTAGCTTCTCTACTTTAATCTAATACAAAACCGCATAATCGTCATGAAAAGTTTTCCTGATTATGGCGGGAAATACAACATGAACAAACCACTAAAGTTGCAAGTTTTTCATATATTCATATATGTATATTTTAGTCTTTATATCTTTTCAATATTATTGCGATATTCCAATATCGTAGAAACAAGTTATAAAGTCAATATAATTAGGAATTAAATACATCCAAACAAATTGTCTAATGTTTCAAAATGTATGATTTCAGGCAGCCGCCGTCGTGTCAGGCAAGGACATCGAGAAGCCCCAGGCTGAAATCTCGCCGATCCACCGCATCAGGATCACCCTCACCTCTCGCAACGTGCGCTCTCTCGAGAAAGTGTGCGCCGACCTCATCAATGGCGCCAAGAAACAGAAGCTCCGCGTGAAGGTAATATTCTTTTGCCTAAAACTCTCGATCAAATATATACTATATACAGGGTTCGGTATAAAATCACACGCCCAAAGTGGCCGAGGATGCTTATACATATTTTGAATTTCGAACTACGAGATGTAGCAGTCTTAAGATTATAATCAACTTAAGATCGATTATGCGAGAGGCCACCTGGTAGGAACCACCGCAATGTCTTTTTCTCCCTCCAAACAGAAGTGCAAATGCACTGTTGTGTTTCGGATTGAAGGACATTGTAGCTAGAGTAACTACTGGATATATTGCGACTTAACATCTCATGTCTCAAGAGGCAAGTGTAGTTGAGTACCAAGCATTGCTTTGTAATTCAAGATGTTTAGTTTGCTACCATCCATGAGTTGTTATATCGCTTACCATCAGGCAACCAGCATGCTTGTTGTCTTCCCATACATTCCAAAAAATAAATAATGATTAATAAGTCAAAATTATATGAATATGAACAACATTGCACCTTGATGAAGACATGTCATCTCTTTGATGCCGTGTTCACCAAACGGGTGCAACATTGATACTTCTCAAAGTGCAGAATGTGAACTGCTGATGCAACATTCTGCTCATAGGGAAGTAACATTTGTACTCAAGAATATTTGTTATGCTGTGTGAACAATACTGTATGAATGGTGGTAACATGAATAGGTGTTACTGCTTGTCATAACGTCAACAATGTCATATAAGTGTTGAACCATTGCCTTATTGCTGATAAAAATATCCGACTTGCAATGAGTGAAGTTGGTCTATGTTGCCAAATTTGCCAGTTGCTGACACGGCCCGGCGGGTCGGCAACTTAAGTGTACGCTGGGGCCCTACTCTGTGAATCCGAAACGAAGTTCGAAACTTCGGACGATCGAAGTTTATATACGATACGAATATACCCACATATACTTATTGTTACGATGTACGTTATGCAAATTCGAACTTTTACAGAGTACATTCGTATCGTCTATGTTCTTCGATCGTCCGAAGTTTCGAACTTCGTTATATATCACATAAAAATCTTAGGTGTAGACATTGAGGTATAATACTAGAGCGGACATCGGGAACAAAATCTGCGTATTGTGCGTGAACACGGGAAACCAGTGAAGCGAGAGCGAAGATAATGTTACTGCATAGGCGTGACAGAGACAGAAATAGAAGGAGCAGTACGGTACCGTTCAATTTTGTTTGCAGTGTCCCCTCTAGTATACTATCTCAATGGCTGTATACTATGCCTGTAGAAGATATTCATATTAACATAACTAACTTTATACTTCTCTAATTTCAGGGCCCAGTTCGCATGCCAACCAAGATCCTTCGCATTACCACCCGTAAGACCCCTTGTGGTGAGGGTTCCAAGACATGGGACAGGTTCCAGATGCGCATCCACAAAAGAGTGATCGACCTCCACTCGCCCTCTGAGATCGTCAAGCAGATCACATCCATCAACATCGAGCCTGGTGTAGAGGTGGAAGTCACCATCGCTGACGCGTAGGCACAGCCGCCAATAAATATTTTATAATTTAATATTGCGTTTTATTTTTGCTATTGTAAATGTTGGGTTGGCAGAATGGGTGTGTGGCGTTTGTCGGAAGAATGCCAGAAAAAAAATGTAATTCTCTAAAGAAATAATTGAGGTGATGCCACAAATTATTTTAAACCCAAAGGCCTTTTTTACTTCTCATCAAAATTTATGCTTAAGTATTTATTAATATCATGGTCCTCCACTTGGAGTCGGGTTTAACATCGCAAGTGCCTTTGATTCTAGATTGCTAAGCTTAAGACGCCCAGTGCGAAATTAAAGCAGTTGTGGCGCAGTTGGTTTGATACCGGCTGTGATATGAAAACACGGGTTCAACCCCTGCACAAAGAAACATTTGTGTGATCCTGGATCCATAAGTATTTGGGCTGGACGTTTGTGTTCCTAAAATCTTGTAGTTTCCAGTCCTGATTGATATAAAGGTCTGTCTGTGAATATAGGATTGAGAAAATGGGAGTGACTTGGTTAGTTATTGTTCTTTTTTGCATTATACTGAGATACAATTTATAAATCGTTATGTAATATGTTCGAGGCGAAGAATCTTAAATATTGTAGGTAGAAAAAAATTCGGATACGGGTTTTAAAGTGACGGAACGGGATTGATCAGGTTGTAATAAGAAGAAAGAGGAAGGATTGGATAACTACGTTGCATTAAGGTGTACTAAAGTCTGTGCGAAAGATAACATCTATCTAGCTATGACAGCCTCTGTGGCGCAGTTAGTTAGACGCCGCCTGTGAAAAAAGAGGTCGCGGGTTCGATCCCCGCAACGAAACAAATGTTAGTGTGATCCTAGGTAGTTGTGTCGGGTCTGGGTGTTTGTGAGATCAAGAAGTCACAAGACTATCTTAGTGTGGGGTCAGGACTATGTGTGAGACTGATGGGTGTATTTTTTATTTATCTGGCGCGGAGTCGAATAAAGAAATATCTGCAATCGGCCAAGTTGTGACGTGCCGTTAGTTACACAATAAAAATATTACAATATAGGCGGATAATTTCTTAATTCTTACAGACGTGATGTGATAGGCGGCGAGCCTATCGCCACATCGGGCAACAATTCCTGACTCCACTCTAATAATGAACAGAAAAGCCCAGTCACTTTGCCCGACCCGGGATTCGAACCCGAGACCTCAGCTTTGCAACTTGGTACCGCCTTACAATTGCGCCACTGCACCGGGGCAGTTAGATAAATAAATAAAAAATATCTAAATTAATTTAATTTCAAAACAAAGAAACAAAAGAAATTATTGATATCCAAAATTCCACGACGAATGTCCCACCAAGTTCATGTCTCATATTTCATAATTTACAAAAACAAAATGTTCGTAATAATTTTATTGCGTCTTGCAGGGCGGTGAGTCGAAAATTGCTCACGACAACACGAAACGTTCCTGGAAAACGTGAGCTTAGGGCATTATGCATTACTGAACCATGGAAACGATGCCTTAAAGTATTTTTGGTCCTACAAGAATTAACATTCTTTGATCCACAACATTTTGGTGGTCATCAATATCTACAAAAGTAAATATGATTTTTAGAAGTTAATTTATGATCCTTAATGATAAGCATAACATAGACCGCCTCGAAGTCACTATTTCTAAATCATCTGGGATTATGCCATGTTTGGCAGGCGGTTTCTCTCCTCGGAAGGTGTTTCTCGCGCTAATGACACTGTTGCTCGTCATCGCATCATTGGCGAAGGGCGAAGTCATTTTTTTGTCTCTGGCGCCAAAGTTGTACTGCATAAACTTATCTAATGAAACATCAAACCATCCCAGTACCCAATCTCGGATTAACCCGTGGAATTTGTAAATAAAATGGTGCCTCCATAGTCGAGTTACGAGTGTCGAGTCCCTTCACTTTGCAATCATTTATTATTGAAAGGTGAAAGGTGAACAAGGAAATAGCGCACATGCTAATTAACTATTTTAGTAAATCGTCATTGTAGCTAGATTAAGATGATTTTTAGCGTTCTTTGATATTAACACAAATGTCATGAAATAAAAAAGTAACATCACACTAACATACATATTACGACGAAGTAATAGAATCTTACAACTGAGTTAACTATTTACTTACGTCCGTTCTCTATATCCTATCTATCTTTAACAAGGGGTTAAAATAGCTACCATGACTATGACGGTACAATTGTAATCTTCATTTAAGAAATTTACACATATTTATGTATCTTACTTAGCTATCCATAAATAAATGCACCGTATCTATACCTCTCTACCTTTGTTAACTGAAACATAAAATACACCTAATTTCTAATTATCTTTTATTAATGAGCAAACGCAAAATTACGTTAAAATCTTGTTCTTTACCTATTCCAACTGCATGTTTTGAAAAAGTGGTAAAATTATTGAAAACTAAACAATCATAACTACAAAATAGATACGTATTTTCCAAATATTATATTTTCATATCATATTAATCTTATTCCCTTGTATCTTTGGATGGAATGGCGAGTGCTATTTTCTAGGGCTACCTGTATATTATGTGCTCCTTAATATTTGTAATAATTTATTGTAATTACACTTTTATTGCATAAAATCATCTAATAAACCCCTATTTTCCATAATATTTTGCGTAGTTACGATTGGCTTCTGAAATAAATAAGCAAACATCGTAACGTCACGCAACGTTTCCAATTTTACTACAATTCTGCCATTACACGTTCGCCCTAAACTAAAGTTTGTTTTACAAAAGGATTTTATGGCTTCGCATTACATAATTTATAGATACGATTTAGGTGAACACTGGAACTGTATAGAAATTGGATACAACTATTTGGAATTGGATAAAATATTTTTATTTCATGTTATATTGAATGTTTGTGTTATTGTTTTCTACCTTATGACTGAGGTCGGTCAATGAATCATTGGTATTTTTTGATATGTTTGTTTTGTGACTAATTATAGCACTATATTGTGAAGAATAAAATAATTAGAAGCTGAGGTCATGTCGGATTGGACATAATCCTTCATTCTGAACCGATTCTGTATGTCTTAAATTCCTATATAGCAAAGTACTCTGTGGTCTTAAACCCGATGTTCATTTTAGATAGTTTTTTAACCATCGCTTCACCTTTTTTCTTGTTATGAAGTGCACACGACATTTCAAATTGTTTTTTGTTCGTGCCCTGGATTTGAACCCACTGTTACCGTTCGACAAATTGCAACTCACCCAACTGAGCTATTTTATATTGGTTATTCTTTCTATACTCTGTTATTAGGTGAAATAATGGCAAGAGTTTCGTAAAATGCCCTAATATATTAAACATTACCTCAATTTCGTCTATCATACTTCAGAACGTTTTTTACTGCCTTCGTGCCTAAGAACATTAAATTAATGGCAGACATTTTGGAGTTATGACTGTAACCTATGATTATTCAATAGAAATAAAATCTTAGAAGTTATAAACATAATTTGGCATTGTCCTTCCTCAGTTATTAAAGCATCACACACTATCTGTAATTTTGAATTATTGTCCCAACGGTGTACAAAAATATATTTCGTTTCGCTTCAAAACTGTTGTATATAAAATACTTAAAATAGATCTGATATGTAGTTGGAATTATTTAATGAAAATTGTGAGTTTTTTTCTGCCTCGATTAACTGCCCTTGACCGGGATGCATGGAAGGCGGAAAGAGAGGTCTTTGCCCTGCAGTGGGACGCTACAGGCTCATAATAAATAAATAAATACATCCAACAGTCACGTAGGTACATAGTCCTGACTCCACACTAAGATCGAGTCTTGTGTCATGGAATTTAGAGACTACAATGCACTTCTTAGTAACAAATAGAGTTTTTGGCGATATGACCTGGTTATATACATACATAAGAGAACGCGAAACACACGGTCCCAATTATTAATAATGATCAGTCCTTAAGAGCGTTTATACCCTGCACGCGCTTTTTGGCTTAAAAACAGGACTTTTCAAATGAGTTAATAGCCACCAATAAACAATTTAAAGGAAAAATAATTATTACTAATTTTAGAAAAGGTTGTCATCTAGGGATTTTGGTGGAAAACATTATAGATTGATGGATAATTTGTGAGTACTATACGGATTACTGAACACAAGTTTCGTTTTTTGGCTTTAAATGGCAATTTAGAAGCTTAAGATATCCTTAACCACTAAATATAAGATGAATATAAAAATATTATCAGACCAATAAGACCCTTATGGAGGGATTTTGCTGAGAAAAATAATCTTTTTGTGTTTTGTTCCTGAAAAATAAAATTTAAACAATGCGAAATTATTCAGAAACTCTCGTCAAGAACATATTTTTTTTCACCAACTTATCGTACATAATTTTTTATAACAATTGCATATTATAATAGAAGAAAATCTTATCAATAAATTACCATTTTTATATTTCAACAAAATTAGTTTTCATGTTTTCTACAAATATTTTAAAAACCACTATAAAACACGCTGTCCGACGTGGATCAAATCAGACCGCCGCAAGGCCTTCTAGAGGGAGGACGTATCGCTCGTCGCTCCGGCCTAGCTGCAGTCGATTATGCCGCGCGTAGTAAAAATAGCCACGCGCGGAATGCGATTACCACATCTTAGTACTTTGGTAGTAAAATATTTAATTATTTTTATTGCCTACAATGATTTTGTAGTGAGTATAAATTATGTTTCAGGTAATATAATGGGACGTAATTCCAAGGCTAAATTATGTTATGTATTGTAATATAAAATTAAATATATTTCGTAATTGTAAGGGGTTGTAAGGCCCCTAACACTATTTATGTGTTCGAACACGAAATGATTAATAAAACGTCCGTAGTGTCTACTGATTGAACACTGATTTGAATGCAACTTAACAATGTAATAATAACGAAAATATGATTAGTATCCAAAATTTGTATTATTCTTTGCTTGCACAGTAATATTTGTCTACTTATAATGCAAATAAAATATTTTTATGATATTATATTACAGTTACATTTCAATTGAATATTTGAAGCGCACGGATCAAAGTTGTTTGAGCCGATTGTATAGCGAGCCGACGCGGCAGCTTTACGCACACAGCTTTGGTCGCTTATGTGTGCGTGAAATTAACGAAGAAATACCTATAGTTGACTTTGCGCGCAAGGTGTATACGCTCTTAACCACTGTTTTCAGATTCAAAGGTTCAAACTTTGTACGTAAAACACTACAAATATGCCTAAATACTTTACAAATGTTCGAGGGTATCGTAGGTAGGTAAGTCCTAACTTTAGCCTAAGTTTGGAGTGAACGATAAGTTTCATATAGAATAGTATTGATTTTTCGAAGTGGAAAACTTTTATGTAATACTAGCGGCCCGGCCCAGCTTCACCCGGGTACAAATAGATTTCTGTACAATAATATGTATGTATTATACATATAATGCTTTCTCTTGAATCACTCTATCTATTAAAAAATCCGCATCAAAATCCGTTGCGTAGTTTTAAAGATTTAAGCATGCAAAGGGACATAGGGACAGAGAAAGCGACTTTGTTTTATACTATGTAGTGAAGTGGACGTCGTTTGTCCAAACATTTAATTTCGTGTCAGATACAGAGGATAGAGTCGCTATTCGGGCAAATTAGTTTATTCTAGCACCAGCTGCTTTGTTAATTTAATGTTGCACGTTTCTTTATAAGCATTTTACATCCGCCAAGCCCAATACGCAATATGGACTACCACCTCTCATCATACTCTCGCTTATAGAGGAGGCCGGTGCCCTATCCAATCCACTATCTAATATCACTTTGCCCAACCCGGGATTCGAACCTGAGACCTCAGATTTGATATCGTGCTGTAGAACAACTACGCCACCGGGGCAATCTAATTTTAAATAGCATATTTATAAAAGGATGCTGGATTATTGTATTAATTATTAATATACTTAAAAATATTCACAAATGTTCATAACTCCTCCGATGTAAAGGCAACGTTAATTATCCGAGACAGATTTATAGCGATGATGTAATGTTTGCCATAAAGTCGTTAATGCCGTCTCCGCCCGGCACCGCGCTCCGCTGCCCAGAGACAATCGCCTCTATGTCTCTGTGTCTATGGCCTTGGTACTTGATTTATTTTATTGAAGAAATTGGAGCAGACTTTTGTTTGGGTGGGTCAGAACTCAGATTGGTTACTCAGACACATTTAATGTCAATTAAATTATAACTTAGTTTAGATTTTACTAACAAAGTCGTCAGTAAGGAACAATTTAATTGACATAAAACATCTTTGAGTACGGCCGTTTGTCACATGATTTTTAGAATTAATTAATTATTTAAAGTTTCATCAAGTTATTTCTATTTAATTGTATGGTTATATATGTATTGGCTTCAGAAGATTTAAGATTTAAGTCTTCATAATATTCTTTTAGGCAGACATTACGAATTCCACAGTCTAAAGCGTGAACCTTTTTATGTTTTGATGCATTTCTCCCAAGTAACGATACGTGCCCCTTTACCCTTACATTCTACTTTTTTACCCAAAATTCTAATTACGCTAAAATATTCCCCCATCAATTGTACAACTAAAACAAATAATTGACATTCATTACGTGCAATTTGCAGGCATAACAAGACCTAGATTGAAACAGGTCGCCTAAAGGAGTTACTCAATCGGCGACTCAATTACCCTGCTGCGACTGACCGCAATAGTTCTGCAATGCGTCCACTGAAATACAGTCATTTACATAAAACATTAGTTTAGTATTTGTCCCAAAGGCATTTGTACAGCTTGACTCATAAATCACAATGCATATGTTTAAACAGGTTGCGTTAACATAGATTATACTATAAACATAGTATAATCTATGTTTATAGATTATACTCAAAATTATCATAAATTGTTTAGTAACAAAATTGTGAGAGATGTATTTATTTTTCTATATGGCCTAACCCCTCTCAATCGTATTCTCGATTGTAGAGGAAGCCGGTGCCCTGCGCTGGGTCGTGTATGGACATATATATATCTATTGGTAGCAATAGTCAATGATTATCAAAATCAAAAGCCAAAGGCGTATGTCGACGGACCAACCAGCCAAAATATGACCAAGACCACTCAGGAGTGCACGAGTATGAAGAAGATGAATCTTTAGGACCATGTAGCTGGACGCCCTAAGTGTGATTCCGAGTGCCATTTTTATGTTATATATCAAGATAATTAACATAATTCTATAATTACAGTTAATTTTTGTACCTATCTTAAGCATAAACAAGCAAGTAAAAAATAGTTATTGGACATTGTTCGAACAATTAAAAAATCTTCCGTACATCACCGTTCTTGTCAAAACCGATAATTATGATTATTGTTATTAAAATGAATTGATCAATAAATAGGGTTCTTAAAGCATTCAATAAACTACTCTGAGAAAACCAGGTATTGCTGTATGTTATTATAATGTAGTTCATTGTTTTTTTCTATAGATGTCGCTACAAGGATCTATGAAAATTTTTAATAGCAAATAATTAAGAATAAAATAAAAATAATGTCAAGAAATATATGATATATACTTTACTACTTTTACGGCAATTTGTAGCATTCCTATTGATTATGTTTAAACATCAGATAATGGACTTCGGTCATACACCGACCCTAAACTAATATTAATATTGGTAGGTAATATCAGTCAATGGTTGCTAATTTATTATATTTATCGTTTTATAGGGCGATAAACCCTTACTGATAGTCTAGGCAAATTATTAACCTGATAGGAATACACTTCCGTTTATTATAGAAATTAATTGTTAAACGGAAACCTTCACATAGATAGAATTACCTACCTAGCCTGGAATTCCAAACAAGAACCTTATGTTTCACAGCTCATCATGCAGCCACTAGAAAATTTCAATGGGTTTTTTCATTGTCTAGCTTCGGCTAACGAGTAAACAGGTCACCTGATAAGTGATCACTGCCGCCCATGAACATTCACTTTCACAACACACACAACACTTGGATCACGGATGTGTTGCCGGACCGTCAAATTGGAAGGGAAGCGTGAAGGAAAAATGATGGGAAGAGGAAAGGGGAATTGGGCACCCGGAAATTTTACTCACCAACCGAATCGCGACAACAAAGTGTCGCTTCACGTCGATCTGTTGTGATCTGTTGTGTGTAGTAGGGCTCTCCACCTACTATCAATAAAACCATGTCACAACATGTCATGTCATATGAGAATATGTGAGAGTCCGTCTGAGTAGCAATATCTATTTCTTCCGCTAAACAGCAGTGTAAATGAACTGTTGTGATTCGGCTTGACGGACATTGCAGCCAGAGTAACTACTGGATATATTTAGACTTAACATTTTATGTCTCAGGATGGCGAGTGCAGAGGAATGCCAAGCACATCCTCTCCTCTCCATTCTCAAACAGAACCATGCGTGCTGGTTTGCGAAGCTATGGCTTAATGGTCCAAACCATCTCGGCAGGAACCAAAAGATTTGTTTTTTTTTGCCGTGTCGCACCGTCATGCTGTGGAATTGTTTGCCGTCACGCGTGTCCCTCCCCCCTCGTCCCTCCTTCCTATAATCCTGGTTACATCCGCCGTAGTGTGAAGAGGAGTCTCAGCAGGCCGACATAATTGTATCGAATGTCTTGGGACTGTCGTCTGATGCCATTCGATACTCTGCCTGGACGGCATTTGCGCTTACCATCAGATGCAGTGCAGTCATTACGCCGTGCCAGTACTACAAAAATATGACGGTTGTATAAAATATTCATGTAGGTTTTTGAGTACGGATTAATGTAAAAAAAACATCAACTTACACATCCAATTAAAATTCTAGCCGTACTCGAGAGCTTTCGACGTCCGCATTTGCCTTTTAAATTGAATTTCAAACTAGCTTACACAGCGTTAGCAAAGCTATCATGTGAGGGTCGACGAACTGAAAAATCAATAATGTCTGGATGGCGGCCAAGCGGGTGCCACCCGCGCCCCTGGGTTACGTAACATCTAGCCGTGAAATATTGCGCTAGATTTTTTATTGCCTAGATTGGCGAGACGAGCCTGCCCTTCGTCTGATGGTAAGCGATTCTATCGCTCATGGATAGAAGCAAAACCAAACATCATGATTTACAGAGCAATGCCTGGTATACAACTTCGCTCGCCATCCTGAGACGTAAGAAGTGAAGTCTCATTAATTCCAGTAGTTCCTCTGACTACAATGCCCTTCAAACCGAAACACAACAATGAATTTACACTGTTGTTTGATGACAGAAATAGATATTCGTGTGGTAACTATCTAATCAGCCTTTCAAATATGAGAGACCTACCAGTAAAAGGTTTTTATAATTCTGTAAAAGGTGCTTTATTTTATTATGCTTATTAGGATAGAAAAAAATGTAGGATGAAGGACAAAGTTTTGCGAACAATAGAAATATAATAGTTAAAAAAAACTAAAATACACGCTTTAATAAGATATACAACTAAAAAAGTAAAAATAATTGATACTGAATTTAAGATAAGTAAATGGAGTAAAATACATATATTTTATTGTTACAAAGCGTGGGGTGTTTACAACAATTACTTATCATCCTGCACCCCACGCTTTGTAACAATAAAATATATGTATTTTACTCCATTTACTTATCTTAAATTCAGTATCAATTATTTTTACTTTTTTAGTTGTATATCTTATTAAAGCGTGTATTTTAGTTTTTTTTTAACTATTATATAATTGTTTTGACTAAAAACATCCATCTACGGCTGTATTTTCAGTCAATAACGCCATCTGTTGGTCAGTAGTAACATTTGACACTTGAAGAATACAAGAAGCTTATACCCAAATGGAGATTGCATTCCGTATATAAAAGTGAAGCACAAAATTTTTACCTTGAATGACGTCGCTGATGCCTGCTATCCTTTTCTTTAGCGTAACAATGAATGAACTTCACGTGAACTTCATTCATTGTCACTCTAAAGAAAAGGATAGCAGGCAACAGCAATTGCATTCAAGGTCAAATTTTTGTGCTTCAGTGTTTTATACGGAATGCAATCTCCATTTGGGTATAAGCTTCTTGGAAGAATACAATGTTAACGCCATCTAGCGATGAATGTAGCAATGGTCATCAATTATAAGAATAATTAATCCTGGCGAATCTAATCAGGATAATTATATATTTTAATCGAATTATTGTATTGTCATCGGTCTTTGACAGGTGTGCAAAATTTGAACGAAATCTGGCCGTTTAAAGTGGGTCAAAATCGCGCCCAAAGAAGTCGGTTACAAACAAACATACAAACATACAAACATACAAACATACAAGTGAAGCTAATATAAAGCGTGTAAAAAAACATATATTAAAGTTAACAAGAAATCTAAAGAAATATTGGTTATGTTTTCTTTCCTAGTGAAAGTTATAACTTATTCTGAAGCTATTACAGACCGCTTAACTTTGGCATCCATACTAATATCCAACGAAATATTAATGTATTATTTATGAGCCTTACTTATTTGTAGGATCATTTCTTATTCCCAAGGTTTCCAAGACTTTAATATCGGATTAGTCAGTAAGTCAGTAAGTTATTAGTCAGATGCCAAGTTCTGTAAAGACAGACTTGTTAGCTCGATACCTAAATGTTCTTTCAGTTACCTACAAAATTTAGAGTACAGAGCATAATTTTATAGTGTACTATGGGGTACTACAGTGTATTATAATAAGCTATGGATATTTTTATCAAAGCCTGTTTATAGAACAAATCATTTAATCATCGATTACTTGACCTAAATCGTATTTTAGGAATATAAATAGGTAAGTATTTATGTACCGACTACTAAATCGATAGTTAATTGGGGTTCTGGTGTCTGGCATCGATATGAGACTCTGGTCCGTATTTATTGTAAGTGGATACATCTAGACATTCGAGGGCAGTTTCCATATAATAAAGCTCCGAAAATGAAGGTTTGTAAAGGAGATTCTTTACAAAAAATTGAGTTTACCTAGCATTCATCTAATAGTTTAGTAGGGTATAAGTCTAAGATCTAGCTTCCCAAAGATCCATGGACCATGCCTGCTTAGTAAATATATTTAATAATACCAATAATGAGTGGTAAGTTCCAATTCCGAAAACCAAAACCTGTAAAGATATTTTTAAGAATTTTTATCCAAGTAAAAATAATATACAACTTATTACTTAACCATCAGTTAAACTAACGTGACATAACCTACCCAGTTCAACTTAGTGCTTGTAGACCGAGCCTAGGGGCGGGTCCTGGTCTGTTACCGACAAAGAGGGATCTCCCCTCTCACTCGCACAGGGGGGATTAGGGAATGGGATACGTCGCCCGTTGCCATGGTAACGGTTGAACGTTCTCGAATTTTCCGATAATTTTGATTGTCGATGTATCTAAGCGTGTTTTATAAAGGCATCGTTATTTTTTGTAACTTCTACGTGTTATGTGATGGCGAGATTTTAAAAGTATATTTTAATAATAACATAATAATATGTTTTAATATTATTATCGTGTAATAGAATAATTAATACTGTGTTTGTTTTCAACGAATACCGAACACGAATGATGTATTGTAGGCTGTAGCTAATAATATTCATTGAAAGCTCGAATAAATAACAATAAACATGACTATGTATTTAGATTAAGTACCTAATATCCTGGCACCAATAACAATTATTAAATTACAATGACTTAATTTCAATACATGGTTTAATAAATGGTATCAGATCGAAACCAAATGTAGGTAATGGTAATTTTTGTATTGTGATTTACCGTATAGGTGGTATATAAATTTTATTTATTATTATCCTAAACACGGAAGAATATTTTTCTTCACCAACATTAATCAAACCGCCATGCCATGCCAATTCGGTTGACTTTCGGTCAATCGGTTCAATTCACAGAATTATTTTACAGGAATTTGTGTTTTCCTGACTTACGGATTAAGGCGAATGCACTACGTATTTAGTCACATATTTTGCAAAGAAATAGGCAGATTTTTTATCAACTACTACTGACCAGTATATCACAACAAGCAATCAGATTATATATCAATCCTATAAGCTATATATCATCACGTTATGACCTATAGGACGGAAGAATAAGTGAAAAATCGAATCTAGGAACTTATATTCGGTTTTCGTGCTCCGATTGGTCGATATTCCAAATAGTCGACCATTTCGGCCACCATTTTGAAAATCGTTTCTGCACTCGGGCGGAGCCGGGCCGGACAGTTAGTCTATTATCTTATAATTTAATCAAAATTCCTCCCAGAGTTTGTACTCAATGGAACTTACTGTTAGCGCCGTTCACTTATCAACTCGATCAACAAATATCATCTAGTTAGTCAAGGCTGCATGGTATTAACTAAAAGTGGGCGGCTGTAGGCGACCGCACGCTGGGTTAACCAACTTAAACATTCAAGAATGGAAATTCTTTGTACTAAAAAGTAAAAAAAAGTAAACTCATCATCATATCAGCTACAGTAAGTCGATTGCTGAACATAGGCCTCCCTCAAGGATCTCCACATCGACGTGTTGAAAGCGGTCTGCATCCAGCGACTTCCCGTAACCTTAGCACGACCATCCACCTTGTAGGCGGGCTTCCGATATTTCGCTACCTAATCTATTAAAATGTTCAACATCTTTTAGATTCAGTCATTTTTTTATCTACCACCCTGTTCGTAAAGTGATTTTCACTAGAAAAGAACGTTGATGAAACTCTAGTGTTGTTTATTTCAAAACCATTTCGCATTATAGTGATTGTTACAAAAGTGACAAGTTGGTTTAAATCAGAGTAGTTCATTAATAATTTGCTATAAATTATAAGCAATATATATTTAAATACGAACATATTATCGTTTTATTTAATATGGCTGAGTGTAGCGAAGTCGGACGAACGAAGAATACAGTTACTGTTTTGCCAATTGATACTGCTTAAATTGGAGATATATTTATTACAATTATAAAGTGTTAAGTAACAAATTTCTAAATCATTCGTAAGCTCTTACCTCTTAGAAGGATGTAGGTTAGTTAGTGTTTTTAGGTTCCATAGAAGAAACCAAGTCAGAACTTGTCACATAATCGAATACCAGTTACCGACTTTCATAGGTGTCACAGAATACAAGTAAATGTATTGTATGCTTATAAAAACTAGCATTTTTCACGCCAATCCTCTAGGATTACCTTGACATAAGCCTAAACGATAGGTTTTATAAAGCCGTCGCTACAAGTTAAGCCACGTGTTCTTTACGTAACAACTTAAGCCGTGAAGGAAGCCTTATGACCTAAGATTCGGGTATTGACCTACAAAGCCTAGACACTGTCTGAGAATCTTATCAGTTGTCCGTTGCCTACATAGGAAGCCTTAGGAATGAGTTAAAATCGGATACTGACTCAATTATAAAGAGATCAAGAATATTTTTGTCAATCTGTGCTAGGCTTGCGTAGTGGACTACGGCCTATGCCCTCACAATCGAACTCTTAATTATGGATATGAAATGAATATCTTTGATCGGCAATAGGGAATTGTGGGCTTATTCGATGACAATGAACATTTTGCTTTTATTTGTCATTAAATCTTAATTAGTAGGTTATTTTTATGATAATAGCCAGGTATATAATATAAAAAATATATACGACCTTTGGATCATACTATGATACTTATCTATCGCGAAGAACATTTCGGATCATAATTTATACCTTTATAATCTGGGTCCAAATTATTACTAAAAATTCTTTAAATTGCACGGAAACTACGGCAAAATAATCTCAAGTATCAAAAAACATCTTTATGCCCATAAAATCCTGCATAAAGATCAATCATGGCCACCCTATAGTTACCCACACCGCAAATTCTACATATTTTTTCCACGCACCGCAAACATCCTTAAGCTCATAAAAATAACCACTATTTTACCCCAGCACGTCCGCAAACCTAACACGGAGATATAAAAGTCAATTGTAAAAGAGATTCGTCTCAATTAAACGTTTTTATAGATTAACATCGGCGTGTAGTTAAAATAAACCAAACACATCAAAGCAAAATAGTATGAACTGGTGAATTTCGTTTATTTCCTAATGGATAATTAGCCTTTTTATATGAACCGTCTACTAAGTGCCTACTATTATATAATATACTAGCGGCCCGGCTCAGCTTCGCCCGGGTACAAATAGATTTCTGTACAATAATATGTATGTATTATACATATAAACCTTCCTCTTGAATTACTCTATCTATTAAAAAAAACCGCATCAAAATCCGTTGCGTAGTTTTAAAGATTTAAGCATACAAAGAGATATAGGGACAGAGAAAGCGACTTTGTTTTATACTATGTAGTGATATTATTCCTCATTTAATTAAGTGTAATATTTTACGCCTAGGTATCTGCTTGATGTCAACCCTTTTAGGAGTCTAATTTTAATCTACCACGCCGGACTAATGTTATTTGTAGACGTCATATACTATGGGAATTCATAAGCAATTATCTTCTCAATATTTTCCATCCACAGAAATGCTTGCTTCCATGCTTGTTATATTTCAGCCCAAAATGTTTAAAACTAGCACTATTCATCTCAAGAACATTATTATTATTTATTGCACTACAATTAATTAAGAATATTTAAACGGCAAAACCATTTAAAGACATCCGGGATATACTTATAACTGACCTTTTTAAACCGGATGGATATGCAATATATTACTATATATTACAATTAAATCATAACGAAAACAAACTAAGGTAACGTATCCAGTAATGAACACTAAAACAATTAACTAAGGTAATGTATCCAATAATGGACAAAACACTTAGCTCAGGTAATGTAGCCAGTAATGGACACATCATGGTGATTGGCTGTTAGTTGGGGTCAGTCCACCCTTAATAGCGGGAATTGGCATTGTCACGATGTATAGGCAATATAAATTGACAGGGGGTGATAGAAACGTTTTCCTATGAGTTATTCTGTTGATTTATGTTTATTGTGGATGTTACTGATTGTTATTTTTAGTGAATTCACCAAAACAATTATGGGTTGACTTTGTGATTCTAGTTATTGTAAGATACAACGTAAATTAAGATATAACCAAACAATAGCTTTTGGTGATAAATACACTAATTAGATCTTTGTGCTTCTACTTGCTACTACCTTCATTGTTAAAATTAGTCAATAGCTGTCCACTGCCAGACATAGAGCCCCCCCCCCCCCTCCCTAAGAGCACGTTATTGAGCTACATCTCGTTTCTTTCATTCATTCATCTCACACATCAAACTGTAAATTGTATAGGAAGGAACTGCTCTTCTAAAACACAAATATTTCTTAGTTTAGGAGACCAACAAATTATGTCTAATAAATATTATTATTATTATTCATTTTTTATTGATATTTAAAAAGAAACTAATTAAACTTCGTCACGGGTTTTAAATTCGCAAGTCACTCACGTAGTTCTAACTTTAAAAGTTATAAGTAGGTATAAGAAACTATTTTTATCAAGTTTGTTTGATATGGTAAGAAAATAAATCCGCAATAAATTAGCATGCTAAGGGTCCAATTTAGTACATTGACTACCCGTAGTAATAAAATGTGTACACACGATAGCAGACAGACACAATAACTACGTAGTAATGACTCATACTCAGATATTTTCTGTACTGCATTGCGGAAAAGTTTCCCTACCCAGACTTTATGTGAGGAAGCAATATGCTAGTTAGAAACTTGGAACATGTGAGAACAATTTGACTAAAATCCGTAGTGCAATTACTTAATGAAGAAGTATCCTTTTGTATCTAATGCCATTTATAGATAATTTTGTCCTTTGTTATGTATTTATTCCTATTTATTTCATTATTATATTATAAGTTGAAGACAACTGTGTTTCGACAGTTTTATATTCGTGTCATTTCTTTGCTTTTCCTTACTTATTGTGTTGCAAAAGTAGGTTTATGGGCGGGACATGGTAACCTTTATCAGTATATTTCGTTCACATCTATTATTATTTAATTATCATCAAAATACCCCAATCAAGCAGCCAATATCTTGATCAAAAAGTAACAGACCCAGTAATGAACATAAATCGGTTGTCAACTCAAGTTTGGTAGTGTGGAAGCGAGTTCGCCTACACGGCCAGTTCATTCATAGTCTCCTTGAGCGACCCACTGGTGTGACTTCAGAAACGCTGAGTCATCGTCGCCCACCCGTCTTATGTAATACCAATTTTGAGTTTATCGTACCACTTATTGGCAATATATGTCGTTGGGCAGATTGTGATATTTTTTTGCTTAAAGTTATTTTTGCAAAAGCAAATTGTATGTCTTAAAAGTATCTTGGTAGTAAGTAGGTGGTCACCGTAACACATAATCTATTCAAAAACATTCCAAAAAAGGCAAGGAATAGATACGTGAAGATACATAAGATTAAAAGTTATCTACTTGTTACAAAAATATCACAACATAGTATAAAACAAAGTCGCTTTCTCTGTCCCTATGTCCCTTTGTATGCTTAAATCTTTAAAACTACGAAACGGATTTTGATGCGGTTTTTTTAATAGATAGAGTGATTCACGAGAAAGGTTTATATGTATAATACGTATATTATTGTACAGTAATCTATTTGTACCCGGACGAAGCTGGGCCGGGCCGCTAGTTTAAAATAAAAACAGTACCTAAAGCTACGCTTTCAGTAGAACATTATAATATCCATACACATATGTGTGTATGTGTAATTTTCAATATTTTTTGTGGTTTATTGCCAAATTCCGAGAGTAACTTGAATATTATTAGGAAAGAGGTTTTATTCCCATCAGATTGTGTTGCCAATTATTAAATTACCGCACTAATGCGTTTTGGCAGACGGCCAAGAAAAATAGTTAGAGCTAACTTGAAAAGAAGTTGGCCCCGTTTTTAAGTATAGAAAAAACAATTTGTATACTTAGCATCCATTGTTTAAAAGAAAAAAAAAACATACTTTCACAATAAAGTTATTTTAGGTAGATACACATGTGGATGTCCACAACTGATTTGTTGAAAAATGATAGTATCCCACAAATGCGGACGGAGTATTTATGACCTTGATCAAAACATACATACCCAAAAATTGATTAATACGTATTGCATACTTAAAAACCGCTGTTTTAAAACCTTAACATTTATTTCAAATAATTGCTTAAAACCAGTTAACATTCCTTGGAATCATATTTAGCTCACAAATTAGCATAAAATTTATTTCAAACCCCAATCACATTGACAGTACTTAAAAGCCTTCCGAAGATATCAGAAGCATATTTTTCAAAACTTGATCTTAGTAAACCTTCCAAAACCTCTTAAAAACATATTATTCAATGCAGCTGTAAAAGTGGAAAGCACATGGCTTTATAAGGAGCGTTCATCGATCGGGCGTGGGTGCCGCGCCTGCCAGACTCGAGACTTGGGCTGCACGACAATATCTTTGTTATGTGGGACTTTGGTGATCAGTGTAATTATTGTGTTAAAGAGCATTTATTACAAGAAAGACAATGGAAATGAAAGAAATAAGTGTTAATACAGAAAATAGTAAATATAGATTGTTTTGAGATATTATTTTGGTCAGTTTATAGACTGTTTTAACATTATTTGCGAAGTAAATACTTATGCATGAGTTTAAATTAAGGTTTTTGTAATAAATGGTTGTTAGCTCTAAATATGTTATGTCAGTTGATAATGTGCGTTTTTTATCATCTACATGTATGGTTAAGCCTTGCTGTCATTTATACAAACCAATTCAATGGGTCGTTTCTTTCAGACTATTCAGCGTTCCTATAGAAACACCATGGCCCCATGGAAAATTGACATACAATTCTTTTTTAAGAATGGCATTATTGATGAGTGAAATTGGCATAGGAAGACCCTTCGTAAATCGTACAAAGGTACATTCGTATCGTCATAAATTTCGATGTTCCAATTAGAACTTCGGTTCGGATTTTCAGAGTAGAGCCGCAGATTCGGCCCCCACAAGTCCCAAGCAGGCATAATTTACTTATTCGACAGGAGCCAATATCTTTCCAAAGGATACCCGGTTTTGGATTGCACTACAGTGTGTACTAAAAAACTGTTAGTCACTTTCGGCCTCATTCATAGATAGTTTAAAAATCTATGTATTTATCTAATATTTTGTCTCTTTTGAAAGACTCTTGAGTTCAGTTTAAGCGAACATAATTGCATTACATAACTAAAATACGCGACTGTCGAATTCAGTGTGAGCGCACGACTCATTCAGAACTCGATTAGGTTTTAAAACTACTGCTAGTATAAAACCATCTTATCCGAATAGAACAACCTGCACTATGCCCATTATTATGTAAGTAGAACAGCAAAATGGTGGTGATAAAAAGTAACCCATTTTATTATTTAGTGGGTAATTTACTTGGTTCCGTTGAAGGTTTTCGTGATTTACTTAACGACGTTTTTATCGCATAATGCAGATATTGGCATAAGAACTTTATTTAAAACAAAACGAGAATTATGTAGTGGCTAAATAAATTAATTTAATACACCCAACAGTCACATACATAGTCCTGAACCCACAGTAAAATAATGGTTTTTGTGTCGTGTGTATCAGGAATTATGAGAGATATTTCGGTCTCACAAACACCCAGTCGAAATCACAAAAAAAAATAATCATCGATCACAAATTCTTTTGCAATTATTTCGCTCGTCGCATATGCTCATGTAACTGGGAATTAGCCCATGATAATGTCGTTTTGTATATTACACAAGACTTGTACTTATTAGTGAAAATACATACGACTTATTACATGATCTAAGTAAATGTATTGTTTTAAACTATTAATTAACTGTGTATTGAATCGTTTCAAATCTTTACTTAATATAACATACGGAATCCTATAAAACTATATATTTCTGCCTACACTTTTTAATTCCAATCCTGTTATTTTGATTTATCGTACTCAATTTATCATGAGGACAAAAATATATGTAAAACGTGGGTTGATTTAATATGGTTTGTTAAGGAAAAGTTTTGACAATAATATTCTAGTCTAGTCGCTGATATTTATACTTAAAAAAGTATTTGGGTAGGTATTTGTTAAATAATAAAAAAATAAAAACCGACTTCAAAACAAAAAACCGCTAAAAACCAAAAAATAACTAAATAATAAGTACCACTGCAAAGCAAAAAAATAATATTTGTTTCATGGAACTTGCGCTTGTTGATTAATTTGCTTAATGACTTGACTAGCCAACAAATCAAAATATATGCATAACATATCGAAGGCGGGCCGCCAAGTACCAAACATGTAGGACCTATGCCTTATATTAATTTAAATATCTATATGTTTGGTGCTGGGCGACCCGCCTTCAATATGATATGCATATATTTTGATTTGTTGGCTAGTCAAGTCATTAAGCAAATTAATCAACAAGCGCAAGTTCCATGAAACAAATATTATTTTTTTGCTTTGCAGTGGTACTTATTATTTAGTTATTTTTTGGTTTTTAGCGGTTTTTTGTTTTGAAGTCGGTTTTTATTTTTTTATTAAAAATTTTGGTTATTTTTATCTTTTTAGTGTTGATAGGAATGAAAATGAAGATTTGGTCCCCACAAGGAATATGTTCTTTCCGATGATAATGAAATCGCTAAAATCGGCTAAAAGCTGCCAAAGATATTGGAGTATTCATATGTTTATTATTTTTTCTCCCCCCCCCTCCCTTTGCCCCTACCCCCTTTTCCCACCACCACTGCAGCTTAGCTTTTATACTGAACCCAATGCAAAAAGAACCATTGGAATCCTACTAAAGTTTGAAGAGTTCTACACTTCAGGTCCGAAAATGATCATCAGATCTCCATGTTGTGTTCCTGAGATCAACCTGTCAATACATTCTTTCCAATGAAAAAGAAATCACTAAAATCGGTTAAAAGCTGCCGAAGATATTAGAATTTACGTGTATTTTAATTTTATCACCTACCCCCCCTCACCCCACCCCTTTTTTCCTGTCTCACTGTAAATTAACTTTTATAATGAACCTAATGCAAAAAGAACCATTGGAATCCTACTTAATTTTAAGGAGTTCCCCTTTCCAGGTCCGAAGATATTGCTCAGATTTTCACCATATTTTTATGGGACCAAATGACAAGCATCAGCTTTCAATCAAAGAAAGAATGGTCGAAATCGGTTCACACAGTACAGAGAAACGAGGTAACAAACATAAAAAAAAAAAAAAAAAAAAAAAAAGCAACATACAGTCGAATTGAGAACCTCCTCCTTTTTTTGAAGTCGGTTAAAAAGAGTCCGTTTTTAATGAGGGCGCAAAGATCGAATTTAGTATTATCATGGCAACCAGATATACTCAATACTGTGACGGAAAATTTATAGATACTTATTATTTTTATTACTTGTTGTTAATATTCTCTTTGTTTATTTTCAATTACAATACGAACAAAATCATACGAAAATGTACATATATACCTACATATTAAATTCGACGAACACAATGACATACCATGACATAACATAGAAAAAATACATACATACATAAACTCACACCTTTTTCCCATAAGGAGTAGTCAGGGGTGCTAGGAAACTCACATTTCGTCTTGTATGTTCCGTCCCACAATGTGATAGGTGACGAGCCTACCTCATATCGGGCACAAATTCCTGACTCTGGGTTGATAATGAATAGAAAAATCTATTATCACTTTTCCGAAACCGGGATTCCAACCTGAGACCTCAACTTTAACCGTGTCTTAGTACAACTACGCCACCGAGGCAGTAGTACCAAGGGCAACAGATTTTTAATTAAATAATTACCCACTATTCATATTTACAATATTAATAAAAACAAACAAAGAAGCATTGCATTTACCAATACAAAAATGCCTTGTCACCTATTCTTTATACACCTGGTACATAAGATACATAACAGCCCCATATCGATTGTAAACTGAGACCGAGCCCTATTCGGGGGTGATTCAGCGGTGACGTCACCGGCGCACCCCTATGTTCGGGGTGTCGAATTTAATTTAGTTAATTCACAGGGGTGGTCAGACGGGAAATGCATTTCGGGTAGTACCGCTTTGTACCGAAATGGTCGATATTTGGAAAGTGCTTGGGAATATAATAAATTATGATTACACCAAAGTAATAAAAAATAATATTGATGTGTATGGCGAGACGAGCTAGCCAGTCGCCTGATGGTGAGATACGACGATACGACCGCTCATAGACAAAAAACTAAACATTATGAATAAAATAAAATATGAAAACAAAGCAGAGCTTGAAATTCCACTGCGCTCGCCTTCCTGAAACATAAGATGTAAGTTTCGATATAGTTACTAATGATTTTTAGACTTTATTTATATATTTGTATGTGCAATGTCGCTTGGAATAATTAAGTAAGTAAATATTAATTAGTTGAATATTATAAGTTATCAAGAAGTATTTATTTAATAAATAATGACAGTGTTGGTAAATGCAGGATCGGGGGTAAGTAGAATAGGAAAAATGTGTGTAACTGCTAAATTTGATGTCTCGGAAATAAAAAATAGTAATTTAAAACTATCTTGAATCATAATTGTAGGAAGTTTATGGATTTTACAAGAAATTTACTGTAACCTTTCAGTCTCTTTAAGATTCTCTTTATTTACAGTTGTGACTCATTAAATGCATCCCATACTGTAACCAATTCAATTCAGTTCTTTCGCTTAACAACATATGTAAAAACGATAGCCATTTGCTATTAAATTCAAAAGAATCTACACTCTTTTATATTTCAAAAAGATACCACAACAAAGTTCTTTGTCCAACGGTTTTCTTTCAAACTCGCCAGTCTCTTATGTTCCCGAGGGTTACTTCCCTTCACGACAACTCCTTGGGGACAGGACCCCATTTCAGAAAAGCATCATAGTCTGGACAATGAGATAGGATCTTTTTAACTAGTTGGTACAAGTTGAGAGATTATCATGGGTAATTCTAAAAGATTGTAAGTAACTTTTTAATTTATTATTATTGCTATTATAAATTAATATCATGCATTTATGAAACCTTAGTATGCTCTATATTTGTTTTATTGCTAATTGCCCCCCGTAGAAATTGGGAACAAAAAAATTGGTCATATATTATGACCATTTCTGTCTCTCTAACTTTAGATAAAGTTACATACAAAAAACTGATAGTAATTCCTGACTCCAGGCTGATAATCAATAAATGCAATATGACTTTGCCCCACCTGGGTTTCGAACCCGAAAACTCGTTTTAAACGTATCAAATGTCTTTATTTTATGATTCTTTGTATTTTTATTCTTAAAGTTTCAAATGATGGTAGGATATTTGCATCCGCCTAACACCGACCATACAAGGTAGAACCTGCCTTAGAAACCCACGCAAGAGTACTGTACTGTATCAGCTATATACGTCCCACTGCAGGGTACGGACCTCCTCTATAATCCAAAGTACGATTGAGAGTGGTTAGTCCATATAGTCCACCACGCTGGCCTAGAGCGGGTTGGCGGACTTTACAAGCCATAGAAATTCTTACAAATCGCTAGGGTATGCAGGTTACGCCACTATATTTTCCTTCACCCTTAAACTTATTTGTGATAGCGAATTTGTAAGAATTTCTACGATATTTAAAGTTGGCGGACTCTGCTCTAGGCCAGCGTGGTGGACTATATGGTCTAACCACTCTCAATCGTACTCTCGCTTGTAGAGTTGGCCCGTGCCCTGCAGTAGGACAGGTATATGGGCTGATACAGTTATACTAGAAATGAATTCCACTGCCTTTCAATTTCAGCACCTCAGTAACAGTCTGTAAGTTATTTCCGTTTTGCTAAACCGCGGTGAGATCATTTCATTCATGCAATGTAACCCTGGCGTGAGGCCGACTTGTAATTCGAAATATCATTTTTGCTACACCTACGTATATGAAGTTTTATTTTCCTCGATATATGTAAGGTTATTCAAGGTTATACGCCCTCTGAATAAGCGAGTTGAGACGAGAAGCAGGTGCTTTGGACCATTTAAAAACATGATTCTTATTTTAGCAAACACTATGGATTTACTAAAAACGATGATATATAGAAAATCACCAAAAATTGTCGCATTTCTTTGCGAAATTTTAGTTGCATTATGTTTGTAGTAACTAAAACTACCACCCGACTTTGTATTCGGTCGCAGTCTTGATATACCCTGTAGTATCTACTATCTACCCATTACCTCTAGTCTTTAAAACCAATAAAAACTACAAGAATACTGATATTATTACGAAACAGTTACCCTAGTAGTTAGTTAGTAAGTGGAATGACTAATGAGTCACCAAGGTCCTTAGTAGGAGGCCCGACTCAAACCTGATCGAATGTGCCATGAACTGCATAATGATTATGTACATCTTAAAGTATGAATGTCCAACGTTACTTGAGGTTGCAAGAGTATTTAACATCGATGAATTACTTACATACACATAAACGCATGCCTTTTTTCCCAGAAGAGGTAGGCAGAGGTTTTAGGACACTCACATTTCGCCTTGTATGTTCCGTCCCACGATGTAGTAGGTGGCAAGCCTGTCGCCATATCGGGCACAAATTCCTGTCTCTGGACTGATAATGGATAGAAAAATCCAATATCACTTAGCCCAACCCGGGATTTGAACCCGTAGCAGGTAGGCAGAATATTAGATGTCCACTTAGAGTATGGACAGACGTATGTCCACGTATGTCCCACTGCAGGACACGTGCGTCCTCTACAATCAAGAATACGATTGAGTGTGTTATATTGAGAGGTAACTGGTAAGTACAGTCCACCACGATAGCCTAATGCAGGTTGGCGGACTTTACATTTCATAGAAATTCTTACAAATCGCTGTGGTATGCAAGTTTCCTCACGATGTTTTCCTTCACCGTTATAGTGCCTGATGATTGACTAGCAACGCAAGACTGTTGAATCTAAAAATATAATTGTGTTGGTCGATTTTTTCTGGTGTATGGAGGACATTGGAATGAGTAAATATACATTATGTTCTGGATACTTTAAGATATACTATTTTAAACTTTTTAGTGTATCTATATGATGATGAATAAATATTTTGTAACAAACGCTAAATATATGATTGACATGTATTACCATCTGTTGTTATATGACAATATTCATATTAACAAATGATTAACGATTCTAACTACAAGGTCGCAGATGTTGACGGAATAAATATTGAATATTTAAATTAATTTAATGATATAGAACGTGACTAATATTGAGATCTTTATGGTAGAGCTGTAGAGAACCGTGAAACTGCTTAGCTGTTGCGTTTTGTTAGGAGGTTCCAATTGCCGAAGACTCTGTACTCTGTAGCTGCCTATCTCTTCAGCTAAAAGAGGTTCACCTGCACCTGCTTTCGTCTCTTTGCAATACCTTAAGGTTGGCTAGTAGAAAATGCCCTTAGGCATTAAGTCCACCTGTACTATTTATGTTTATAAAGTGTTTAAATAAATAAGTCCTCAACATAGGTGTTCCCCAAGGATTGCCACATAGACTTACTGGTAGCATCCTGAATCCAGCGACCTCCAGCGACAGCGAAAGGTCAAAAAAGACTCTATAGCTATACGATATTCGTTCCTACTTGGATCAAGATTGCCATTATGTTTTTCCTTACAATAAAAGTCTTCTGTTGGCCATATCACAGAATACTAGAGACTTCTCGTCCTGTGTCGTGTATTTAGTTATATCAATAGAAGGTGAAACGATCATGTCATACGCTTGATGGTAAGCGATACGACCGCTCATGGATTGTAGCAAAACCAAACAACACCTTAAATTACAAAGCAATGATTGGCATTTCACTGCGCTCGCCATCCTGAGAAGTACGATGTTAAGTCTCAATATATCCAGTAGTTACTCTCTCTGTATCAGGCTCAGCCCATATACGTCCCACTGCACGTTACGAGCCTATTCTACAATCGAGGATACGATTGAGAGTGGTTAAGTTGTATAGTCCACCACGCTGGCCTAGTGCGGGTTGCCGGACTTACACACCATAGAAATTCTTATAAATCGCTATGGTATACATGTTTCCTCACGATGTTTTCCTTCACCGTTTTAGTGCGTGGTGATTGATTATATATCAATACACACATGACTTCGAAAAGTCAGACGAGTGCCCTGGGATTCGAACCCGGGACCAGCGTGAATATGTAGGCAGCCGCGTCTAGTCCTTCTACCAACAGGCCACCACACACTTACTCTGGCTACAATAAAATATCGAATATTTTTTGTTATATATCAGAAACTGAACTGAAGAGACTTGGCTTTTACAACACCGACACACTTGCGTATGAACAACAAACATTTAGCTCGATGCTGTAGAGACACACAACTTGCAATGGATGTTCCTGGGCGGCAGTGATCACTTACCATCAGGCGACATGTTTGCTTGTTACCGGATCTGACGAATAAAGAAAATAAGTATATCACGACCATAGCCTCTATCATTAGAATAGAAAAACTTCTCAAAATGTATTTTACGAGTACACGCGTTAACTTTAGTATTTAGCAAGACAAATTCTTATTCAACGCAACTTGTTGAATGAATAAACGGATATAACCAGTTTCCTTAAATATAGTTTTAAATGGCATGCACAGGACCTTAAAGGGAAGCCTGCATGACCCAGCTCACGCACTTCGAGGCAATCGCAAAAAATATGTGCAAATAGCGCCGAGGATTTTGTAACAAGAATTTATTGTATTCTGGCAGTGAATATATTATTTACTAGCTGTGCCCGCGACTTCGTCCGCGTGGAATTTATCAAAAGTTTTATTTTCTGAAATAAAATAACTTTTCTAAAATAAATGTAGCCTAAGTTACTCCTTATTATATCAGCTACCTGACAATAAAAGTCCCGTCAAAATCGGTCCAGCCATTTCAGAGATAAGCCGGAACAAACAGACAGAAAATAACTTTTCTAAAATAAATGTAGCCTAAGTTACTCCTTATTATATCAGCTACCTGACAATAAAAGTCCCGTCAAAATCGGTCCAGCCATTTCAGAGATTATCCGGAACAAACAGACAGACAGACAAAAAAAATTTAAATATCATTTTCGGCACAGGTATCGTGTATATAACGATATGTAGTAGGACATTTTTTTTTTAATTTTCACTCTTAAAACAGACACTTCAATTTTATTTATATGTATAGATGTATAGATTATTTCAATGAATGGCGAGACAAGCATGCCATTTGCCTGATTGCAAGCGATACAGCACATGGACAGTAGCAAAACAAACACCACCATTACACAGCAATGCTTGGCATTCATCCCGAGACGTAAGATGTTAAGTCTCAATATGTCCAGTAGTTTCTCTGGCACAACACAACAAACACAACAGCTTTTTACACTGCTGTTTGGCGGGAGAAATAAACACTGCGGTCGTACCTACCCAGCCGCTGTCGCAAAGGCCTACCACCAGTTAAAGTTGGTAAGAGATGCGCAGGCCAAATAGCGTCAAGATTGTCCAGTATAATCTTCTATCTATGAAGTATGAACAGTATTTACCGAAGATTTTGCAATTTGAAACCACCACGAAAACTGTAAAATAATCGAAACGTCATTAGCATCATCTCCAAGTCGACGAAATAAATCTTCGTTTTTTTCGCTCGATTCTTATATGTGTTGTGTCTGAAGTCGCTAAAACTACCACCTGGCATCGCTTTCAGTCGTACTCAGGATATACTCTGTAAAGAGAAAGCGCTGTATACATTTGATTTCTTCAAAGACGTAGATATTTTCTTGTTCGTAATGTTGGTAGCGTTCTTATGCTAGTGAAAATTGAAATAATTGTTTAACAACAAACGGCTATTAATTCCTTTTATAATGAAAAGTGTACTTAACTACTATCTTAAAACGAGTTTGAGATTAATTTAAACTATATATTTTTATTTTTCTCCTCCAAATTACTTTTGTGTATGTACAATCTGTAAAATATCACGCAATAAGAGGTCAAAAAAGGTGGCCCGGCACCACCTTTTTTATCTACGTTTTTGGATAACCAGCGCTCTCTCTAAATTATAAATACCCTAAGGATAGTTATCGAATTCATAATATTATGCTTCTTTTTATATTACTCGTATACAAATACAAGTATTATGAATAAAGTGTTTACAAATTATAAATAGGTATTATGCACAGTCCGTGACCACGTTGACACATCGTTACTAAGAACCTCTGTTGACCACAGATCATAGAATAACTAATATATTCATTTATTATAAAGACCTTTATATAATGGCGTTTATTCATTGTGACTTACTCTGTTCATAATTGTGGCTTATATAACTTATTTGATCTATATTTATTTGAAAACATAAAAGAGCGTTATAAGGTTTATTTCATTCTTAGTCAAGCTTCTCTAGGGTGCCATTATTCTTGAAAATCGCACTAGATACGATGCAGTAAATATAACTAATCTGTATCAGCCCAAATACGTTCCACTGCAGGGCACGGATCTCTTCTACAATCGACAGTACGATTGAGAGTGGTTAGGTCATATAGTCCACCACGCTGGCCTAGTGCGGGTTGGCGGACTTGCAAACCATAGATTTTTTTATAAATCGCTATGGTATGCAGGTTTCCTCCCGATGTTCTCCTTCACCGTTTTAGTGCGTGGTGATTGACTATCAATACACACATGACTTCGAAAGTTCAGAGGTGTGCCCTGTTATGAACTATTTGTTGTTTCAACCTCCGTGGCGTTAGTTTGGACACCAGCTGTGGGGAGAAACCACGTGATCGATCCCCGCGTTTATACGATCAACAAAAAATTGTCTCGTATCTGTTTGTGAGATTGGAAAGTCTCTCGTACTTCCTGATAGCCCGACCTAAGACTTGTATCTTGGTATGTAAGCACTGGTCAGAACTATGAATGTCAGTTTTGGGTATATTTATTATTTTTTAAAGATTTGGGGGCTTAACTTTCGGCTTGAATATGTCCTTAATCTTAATGTAAATCCCAAATTATGTTATATACGCCAAATCTACAGTAAAACTAAATTATAGGATTCCGTTAGACAACTATAGAACAGTAGGGTCATCAACCTACACGGCTGTAGGCTCACAACTAATAAATAATTCTCGATATGGTATAGCTTTGATGATCGAATCGCCGTATATCAATATAAAAATGATTTAGTTAAACATACTTTAATGATTACATTGGTTGGATTTTACCACATAAAGATAGGTGAAGATTGGTATTTGCAGAATACCTCTTTTTATGGATAAGTGATAGGCAAAGGAACAATACTCCAAAGAGCCTTAGCCAGTTTAGATTTATTCATCTTTCTCGAGCCATACCAAATATTGTTCCTTATATCTGACTTGAGAATAACGGGATTATTGTACTGTCTGCGTGGCGAAATCTGGGTTTTAGGAATTGTGAAAAAAGCTATATTATCTTTTTATATTAAAATAAAAACACAATATATCTTAAATACAATAAAAATGCCAAATACATAGAAGTGAAATAATAGTAGCGTAGATATAGACTTCCAATCAAACAAACGATTTGTAAGAGTTTTGCATAACTGAGTACACAAGATTAATCACGGTTCAGGTAGAGACAAAGAGCCGCATCTTCGTCTTGTCTCTCTCACACTTTCACATATAATGTTATTTAACACATGATATAAAACCTCAATGCAATATATATTGCATGGTCTATGTTTAAATTCGAAACAATTTTAAATTAAGAACATTAAAAAATAAATGCAGCAAAGAATATAACATTGTAAATGTTTAATAAAATAATTAAATAACAGTTTTATCATGATACCAACCTATTAAACAGTTAATTTAATGCTTTCCGTGCCCAGGGGTTTTAGGGGCTCGGTTGAATGGTTAAAATTGGCCCAAACACGTGTCAAATGTCGCGTAGGGTTACGTAAGAGGGAACCAAACTTGTATATTTATATTTTTTATGAAATAATTTGGTTGCATAAACTGCTTGGTTGATAAAAGTGTTCATTTAATCTCAATAATAGTAATCTCTCTCTATGAGCTCTAGTAAAAATCTAGTATAAGTAGTAATCTAGTATCTAGCTTAGAAAATGCGAAAAAGGATTTTCATCTTTATTATGTTATTTTTGGCTCTCACCATGAACACGTAATCAGAGCTCCTAATAAATTCTTCCAGAAAGTGTTATCTTTGAAACAGTTGCACAGATAATGTTATCAATCCTGATAAAGTTACAATGCATTGATAACTACGTACTTTACAAAGGTATAAAGTATATTATTCCAGCAAACGAAGTTATAGGTATACTTTTTTTGTGCAAGCTACCAACTTTTAGAAATAAATGCTCAAATATTTATTGTTCAAAAAAGGATTTACAAATATAATAATCATAATGTCTACAACCATGTGACAAATATTTCTACTTCAGATACATTTTTTTGTTTATTCAATTTGTGTTTGAATAACATGACATCGACCGCATATATTTAAATTCTGAGTCAGGTCTATAAATTCATATTTATTTTACAAAAACTATTAAAGCCCCATAGTATACATTAACTGAATAAAAAACAGCTGATCAATGTACCTACAACAGGTTATCCAATACAGCTTCAATCAATACAATTAACATTAGATAATAGTAAATTGAAAGTATAGATACGTGGCCGCTCGTAAACCCAAAATGTCTAGCCCACCAGACCGTCACCCAAATGAAATCATCGACAATCAATCAGATGCAAAACTACTCAGCCTTCGCCAAAACACAGATAAAAAACATAATTCAGAAATATTACAAAATTAATTTTGCGAGCGGAATTTATTGGAACTAATGTCCTCAATTTTGGTTTCCAAGAGACGTTGTACATTCAAGCGCCGCGCGCAACCGCAAACGTAAATTTGCCGCAATGCTCGTAATAAATGACAACAACCATGTATAGAAATGTGGAATCAGTCCAATGAGTCCATTTCGGTGGAGTGATAAGCCTCCCGTATTGCAGTGAAGTTAGCAACACGCCACTGGCGCCGACCAATCAGAGGCCGCCGTTCGCACGCTGCGCGGAGGCGAGTTGTGCCTCAAAAATCCCCACCGAGCCGGCCGGCTGATCAAACCGTCGAGCAGTGCTGTGCGAGAGTCGCGTATAGTGTTAACTGTTAAGTAACTTATTTTACAATTTTTAATAGATCAAAATGAGGGAAATCGTACACATCCAGGCCGGCCAATGCGGTAACCAGATTGGAGCAAAGGTAAGTTAAACTAGTGTTTTGTGTTCAATTCTAACGGTTCATGGAATTAGTTCTATAGGTAACGGGAATCCGGTTCGATTTTCAAATTTTCTATGCATTTTACGTACAGTTAGGCCTTATGCGCAATGTTGCATTAGTCCGTTCTTAAAAAAAATATTCGAAACCGTAATGTCACGCATGACAGAACTAGGGGTGGGGGTTGTCACACCCTGAATACGCATGTCCGTAGTGATGTCATCTTGTTTACCGTTGCCGAGAAATGTCCATGTAAGGCACAGGTATGTCCGAAAATGGATATTGGATAATGAGTGAGTCATTTATCTTATGTCATGTGTGGCACAATTTCATTGGTCGAATGAGTTCGTGTTGTCAAGGACTGTGTTATGAATAATACTGTAGACCGGTTTGTAATCGGATGGCTAGTAATTTTGTTGTTTTGACAGTTGTTAGCGATGTTTTTGTAAAGGTCGCGTGCGGGCGTGTCTTATACAGGTTTCTAGTTTTCTTATTGGAATGTCACACATCCGTAGACTTGTATTTGGCGTCTAAATTAGTTATGGACTTACTAAATAAAGACAATAGTATACATAAATACTTAAATGGGCTGGTACTATAGTTAGTACAAGACATATTTCGTAATAACATCATTAGACTAAGATAAATGTTAAAGCACTCTATTCAAGTAGAATAACTAACCAGCCAGATACATTTTCTATTAATTAAACAGCGCTTAATACCAACAGTATTTAGTCACTGACAAAAAACACCTAAGCGATGTACAATGTATGTAAATCCGAAATTAATGAAAAAAATAATGATCTTGTAAAATGAGCGCAATTAAATACTTTCTTATCAAATCTGGTCGGTGAAAATGTTCGATGGCGGTGGTGCATGAATAACATGCAATGTACTTGCATCCGCTCACCTACTATGCTATCTATATACACCATCAGAACTTTCTAAACTGCATACTAACCTATACTTGATTCTGTTAAAGTGAGGTTAGGAAAATGATCCTTCAAGCCAGAATTTTTAAAAACTCTTGAATGTCTGTTGCTATATTAAGATGATTAACTAGACATAAATAAAAGCATAAAATAACTAATGAATTTCTCATAGATTTATTACAAATTAAAGATTATAAATCAACTTAGACATAAATGTCAGAATATGAGATATTGTAGTATATAGAGCAATTTTCCATAATCCGACGTCTAAACGATCGTAAATATGTAAATATGATTAATTGGCGAGTAAGCGTTTTCTTTCACATATTACATTCAGCAAAAAAGTGACCGATAATTGCTTGAAAGTAGGTCATTACTGTAATTGACAGCTGACTTAATACCTGCTCGACGAGATTATTATGAATATTTTTAACTTCACACAGTTATGCTTAGTTTTAATAGGACCAAGTAGTTTAATTCTAAGATGACATAATCGTTTTTTTTTCTATTTTTTTTTTTGTTCAATCAAGGCTGTAGTATTTTGATTCCTTTGTCATCGAATAAACACTTTTAAAATCCTTTTTATAAACATTAGTCGTTGTTGTTGCTAGGCAAGCTTCTAATGTAGGCAATGGATAATATGTACCGATGGCGCCGCATCGTACGTGATTATTTTACAGATATCTTATTAAGAAGTTCGTTCACCCGTGCGATTAAGTTTAAGGTTAAAAAAGCTAAAATAGGAGTTGCAGTATCTTATCTTTTTCAATAGAAAACAATGTCAAATACATGTTTTAATAAAGTTTCTTTTAATAATAAAAAACATGGACCTATGAAATGAGTATGAAGTCATATTTAAATAAAATATAATTACAAGAATAAACATGACATAATCATCATAATCGTCAACGAGCCGTGACTATGTCAACCGCAAATTAAGGTCCTTCCGATAAAATGATGTTTTATAAAATAGTATGTCAGATCAGCTGTTTAGTCATCTCATTTATTATTTATTATAAATAACAAAAATGACATCATTTAATTATCATATCTATAAAAAGATATTTATTTGATATTTTGATTAAAGAGAAGCCTCCAGATATCATTGGCTTTATAGCTATTAATATTTTTGTTTTTATTTATACAATATCTGAAAAAGATTACAGAAAATGTAATGTCTAATATTCACATAGTCAAAACTTTACTTATAAAGAATTAATAGTTATAAAATTCAGTATCATACCATTATAAATATTACCCACCTCAAAAATACATGAATACAATGGAGTCCAATTGAAATAATTGGGACCATAAAGAGCGAGGACAGAATTAGCAGCCTATTATATAATTGCAGCTTTGTAATCGAGAATTAATGATGGTACAGCTGACCTCCTTGTGGGAATATAAATTACAATTGTTATATACGTACGTGTTATAAAAGTTGGTAGGAGAACATTGAATATTACAACTGGATTTTAATGATAGAAATAATATGCAGATGAGAATTACGGTGACTAATTTACATAGAAGATCCATTTGCTGATTTGCTATTAATAAAGCTAGGAATAAACACAATTAATTAAAAGAAAACAAATTATATACACGGGGCAAAAACAGTTACATTAATTGGGATCATGTCTGAAGAATTGTGGGCTAGGATTATAACAGAATGGGTTCCACAAAATACCAACAGACCGCGCTGAAAGTCTATGGGGAATGAAAACCTATGCCCTACAGTATGACTGTTTAGGAGAAAAATTCTATTTTAATCCGCGTGTTTACGATATTTTAATCATTATTAATCGCTACGCAATTTAAGTACAATTAACATAAAACAAACGATAACTTATGTCATGGATATTGGAAGTTAAGATTCATAGGCCTCAAAATTACCGTACCGGAAGCCTTTTAGATGTTTCCTCATCAATAAACCTTGCTTGGACGACCTTAAGACAGTTTATAAATCAATTTTAGTTAAATAATGTAGACTTTTAAATTAAATTTGAGCGAAGAAGACAAAACATTTAATAACTTTTGATGTATAAACCATCTATTTATAAGGCCATGCAAAAATAATTTCTGCAAAATGATATGATAGTTTTGCAATGATCTCCATAATTTATTAAAATATATCTCCGAAAGTAGTCAATTGTCGAGTTTAGATTGTGCATCATCATGCAATAACTGTGGCACAGTATAAAAATAATTGGATGAACTTTTTTTTACAGCAGTAAAAAAGAGTTCAGATCAATAAGAATGTTTTTTACTATGCTTCTTTATCGTGAGAAAATTTTAAAAGTAGGATTGTATTAAACTTTGTTATATTTTCGTTAAATAAGCTATTGGCGAGTTTCATAATATTTTTATACTGAAGCTATAACTACCACCGTGGCGTATTTTAACTACAATATTATGACAACGCTGAGATCTCTGGTTCGAATTCCAGGTCGGGTTATGTGATATTGAATTTTTTATTCATTATCAGTGCTAAGTCAGAAATTCATGCGCTACATGGCGAGCGACTCGCCCGTATTATCGTGGGACGGAACACTTAGGGCGAAACATGGGTGTCCAAGAAGCACCTCTGCCTATCCCTCCTGGGAAAAAGGCTTAAGTTTATTTAAGTGTGTTTGTATCTGTATCAGCCCATATACGTCCCACTGTAGGGCACGGGCCTCCTCTACAATTGAAAATACAATGAAAAGGTGTTAAGCCATATGCATGTATATTTTATTATATTATTTTAATTATATTAGTTATTGCTCAGATTCATAATATTGAATCAACCAATCAGCGCAACGGAGGCGTCGATTGGCATAGACAATACGATTTATACCGACTATTAGGCTATAGACCGCAACTATTAGATGTGACATTCTCACAACGTCACATTTAATTTGAAAGAGCTGAGATAAATTATGTAGCTAATTAGTATGTCTATGGGTACCCGTAGTCTGGGCATACTTTCATGAAATTTACTCATAAATAAATGGACTATCTTACAAACTTGGTACTATAGTTACCTTCTCAAATAGAATTATATGCAATACCGGGCACCCAATCAAAAGATATCATCTGTAAACCCTTTTAAAATCTTGTTAATATACCGTTTCAAAAATCTTTTGGACAGCACAAAAATAATCCATCAAAAACGTGACTGTCGACTTTGATATCAAGATGAGAACCACAGTTTGTTACCTCACCTTATGAATCAGTCTCCTTGGAATGTCCTTCCATTGAGTGTTAAAATGTAGTTTAAAAAGCAAAAGATGTAGGTCCATATAAATTGTTTTAACACCATTTCAATATATATATGTATTACTAGCTGTCGGGCCCGGCTTCGCCCGGGTGCAGATAGTTTTTGAGTCCAATCCACATCAACAACATATTTTTTCGCGTGTCTACTAACTATATTTCCCGCGTGCCGTCGACTATATTTCCCGTCCCATATATTGAATAGCATTAAATCCTGTCGTCTTCTATCCCGTGCCAACTATTCGAATTTGAAAGAGTAGAAAATATGTATACTTGGTTTCCTGACTCATCCCACGGGAACACTACATTTTTCGGGATAAAATGTAGCCTATGTGTTAATCCAGGGTGTCAGCTATCACTATACCAAATTTCATCAAAATCTGTTGAGCTGTTTTTTCATGAAAGAGTAACAAACATCCATACATCCATACATCCATACATCCATACTTACAAACTTTCACCTTTATAATATTAGTAAGGATGTATATATCGCCTTACGACACAATGTTATCATTTTTAAGTTCTTTTTACAACTTCTTTCGTTTCTGTTTAATTTCTTCCAACATTTCTTTCGGTAAATATCTTCTTGTTATTTTTAGGTATAACAATAAAATGATTACTTATCAGAAACACCATAATGCATGATGATTAAACATGTTTTGGATACAAATATCTGTTCATGCACACTCGGAATTATCTTAATCTTTCTTGAAACTGCATTGACGTAGGTATTTCTTATCATATATATCATTCAACCTATGTCGTTTTTCGAATAAAATGATCTCATTAGAAGCTTTACTATATTCGGCACATATTTGTCAATGTGAGGTTAGGTTAGTAATTTAAAAAAATACATGTCAATTAGGCACTATCGATCACCAATGACGTCATAAGAATTATATTTAATTTCTCCGCGAAATATTTTATAAGTTCATTGATCTCAAAAGGCGCATTAGTTGCATGATATCGACTTTCTATATCGTGAATTAAATTTTACGACCTTTGCGAGTTTCGGAACCATTTGTCTGGTAATGTCACGCGAGGCTGCCATCATGTACCGTTTACATAGAAATTGCTTGTGTATTATCCTTTATGCGGAGCGTGGAAATCGCTGGAAGGTTGACTGACGAGAACTACATTCTTAGGTTTTGTTATAATATTTTTAACTTATAATCAGGGTAGGACGATGTTATGATCAAAACACCTTGGCTTAAGAATTAGGTGCTCGTTACTCTATTCGAAAGGTATTAACAAAAGAGGTTGACCTAATAAACAAAGATATTTAAAAAGTATGCCTTATCGAAAAACCAATCATAAAAGTTTTAAAAGTATTTCATATTTCAAAACTAATTGTCTGCGAGAGCGCTTAAAAACATTGAGTAATTGTTTAAAACAAAAACAACGTTAATTTTGTTAATGGCGCGACTCCATTACCGCACCTGTCAAACACACGTCAGAGTGACGTTTGTGATTTGTGTAAAAATGATTTTTAATATGACAAGAAGTGAAAGGCGGGAAAGGCAGATTTCATAGTAACTGGATAACGAAAGAAAGTGCCGTGTGAATAGAGAATGGAACGATTGTAAATGTGAAACCATGGCTGCTTGTACTCGCCAATTTCTCTTGGCTGGCTAGTCATTGCGTTGAGATATCCTACCTTAATTAAGGTTATAACTTGTTACATCCCAATCCGGCCCTTATAAGTTAATGAGGATAAACAGATGTTTCTTAATTACTACAATGGGAAAGACGTCTTCGCTCTTCATTATAATACAATATTCACATTTTATTTTGTCTGAATTTTATTATGTAAAAGAAGTCAATTTTATATTATGATATAAAGGTATATATTATATTTATTTTATATTATGATATATAGGTAAGGTATATAAAGGTGCTATATAAAATACCTTTGTGTTTAATGGGTTAGTTTCGAAAGTACTTTGTACAAGAAAAATACAACAAAAAATATTTTATGTACAAAAATACCGTGCTAGATTTGTAAAAAAATAATTGTAACTAAAATTTTGAAACTATTTTTTATTTCGTCATGGTCCACTTTCCAGCCTTGTATGTCGATATAAATAAATTGCATTTTATACAATACTTTGGTATGTGGTAATTTAGTCCCAGTTATCTAAATTACACAACGCGATTAAGAGTTCAAAAAGTCTCCCATTAAACAAGGTTTGATATTCGTCAAGAAAGTTTACAACGATAATTTAAAAGTCAAGCAAACAAAATAAATACCGATCATAATTTTAATGACATTTACAAAAATCGATTGCAAAATAATCGATTAAAATATCACCATCGAATATGCTTTCGAAAGTATTTATTTTCATTTAAGTCGATTCACCATCGATAAAACAAAGCTTTGTTTAAGTGAAATGATTCATGGGTTTAAAATGGTGTAGTTGTTGAGTGCAGTGGATGGTATGGCGCGATCACTATTTTTAACCGGCCATCGACCGTCTGACGGTGCGTTGAACCCAACACTAATAGCAAACTGTGATAAGATACGTCTGTGCGGGTTTGTTAGTTAAGGGCTGTCTGATTAGCTTTAAACGAAGCCAAATTACTATTTAAATCTTAGTCAACATTGCATACCAGTTTTAACTTGGCAACAGACTAAAATACGCATTCCATGCTATGATTGGACCATAAGACATAAAGCAATTTCAAATTTGGAATTTATCGCTTTTTCAAAAATGGAAAACCGTAGGCGATTTTATGCGTCGACTTCCTAATCGATGTAAACAACTAATCCGAAAAGATTAAAAAAAAGTCTGTACATTTTCGTCCGTAAAATGCGGATCTATAATACCTTATACAAAAGTCTAAGAAATACGAATAGGCCAGGTAATAGTTTTTCGTAGAAGCGAACATTGCCTTATATGTACATGCTGTCAAACACCTACCAGAATGACATCATCGTACCGACAAGGACCCATTACGTAATTGTTTTAACATAAAGCACAAACAAGTTGGCGATAAACTCTGTAGATGTATTTGCATAAAAACTTGTAGAATACATCGCGCCAAGATACGTAATAGGTATGGACTATGGATTATGAATGAAGAGGTTCACTTTCTAGAGAATTTTCTTTTGAAGCATTTGAATGTTGACCAGTAATACTTTTTGAAATTTGGTAGTGGACTTTGGAACAGTCAATATTTTGTCTAATATTGACGTCGCTTCAATAGCATCAGTGACATTTCAATCTTTCTATGAATCCTTGGAGTAGCCAGGCTCTGATTTAGTATATACTAACACTTGCTTTTCGATGTCTTGAATTTATGATCCAGTTTTCGATTTGCATGAAACAATATAAATAAAGCGCAATGTTGAAAACTCACTTCACGAATGACGTAGCGCAGTTTCTTAAATCGTGATTATTAATTTCACACTAACGTTACATAAAATGCGAGAAATTCGGGCCATATGGCGCACGAGCACATGCACAAATTGAATGGTAATTTGCGAAATGAACTCGCTTCGACTTTTATGGATGGATAAGCCGAATATGGGATGGTCGTGGGCGGCGCCATTACGCTCAGCTGTCGGCTTTGTTGCGCAACGTCGCGTCGCCGAGACACCGACTTAAGATGAATTATGGATCCTTTCTGCGTGACAGCTCACTGGCTTTTATTGTAATTTGAATAGGATGAATGCAATGAACTCACCAACCTTACGCCTACAAACCGGTTCGATAATTAAGCTCCGACATCCCGAGCTCTTGTGAAGGCATTTAAATTAAACACTTGAAGCACCTCAAGCCGCTTTCGATTCGTCTCGCTAACGATTGCTCTCTTTGTTCCAGTTCTGGGAGATCATCTCCGACGAGCACGGCATCGACCCCACCGGCGCCTACCATGGCGACTCGGACCTGCAGCTGGAACGCATCAACGTGTACTACAATGAGGCCTCCGGCGGCAAGTACGTGCCGCGCGCCATCCTCGTGGACCTCGAGCCCGGCACCATGGACTCTGTCCGCTCAGGACCCTTCGGACAGATCTTCCGCCCCGACAACTTCGTCTTCGGACAGTCCGGCGCCGGCAACAACTGGGCCAAGGGACACTACACAGAGGGCGCTGAGCTCGTCGACTCAGTCTTAGACGTCGTACGCAAAGAATCAGAATCATGCGATTGCCTACAGGGCTTCCAGCTGACACACTCCCTTGGCGGTGGTACCGGCTCCGGTATGGGAACCCTCCTCATCTCAAAGATCCGCGAGGAATACCCCGATAGAATAATGAACACATACTCAGTCGTCCCCTCACCCAAAGTATCAGACACCGTCGTAGAACCCTACAACGCGACTCTCTCAGTTCACCAGCTCGTAGAAAACACAGACGAAACCTACTGCATCGACAACGAGGCTTTATATGACATCTGCTTCCGCACGCTCAAACTGTCCACACCCACCTATGGAGATCTCAACCACTTAGTATCCCTCACAATGTCCGGCGTCACCACTTGCCTCAGGTTCCCAGGTCAGTTGAACGCTGATCTCCGCAAACTGGCCGTCAACATGGTTCCCTTCCCTCGTCTCCACTTCTTCATGCCCGGTTTCGCTCCCCTCACATCCCGTGGCAGCAGACAATACCGTGCCCTCACCGTGCCCGAGCTCACCCAACAGATGTTCGACGCCAAGAACATGATGGCGGCCTGCGACCCGCGCCACGGCCGCTACCTCACCGTCGCCGCCATCTTCCGTGGCCGCATGTCCATGAAGGAGGTCGACGAGCAGATGCTCAACATCCAGAACAAGAACTCGTCCTACTTCGTCGAATGGATCCCCAACAACGTCAAGACCGCCGTGTGCGACATCCCCCCGCGCGGTCTCAAGATGGCGGCCACGTTCATCGGCAACTCGACCGCGATCCAAGAGCTGTTCAAGCGCATCTCGGAGCAGTTCACCGCCATGTTCAGGCGCAAGGCTTTCTTGCATTGGTACACTGGCGAGGGCATGGACGAGATGGAGTTCACCGAGGCCGAGAGCAACATGAACGACCTGGTGTCGGAGTACCAGCAGTACCAGGAGGCCACCGCCGACGAGGACGCCGAGTTCGACGAGGAGCAGGAGCAGGAGATCGAGGACCACCACTAGAGGGACTCGGGGCCTCGCCCGCAACTTAGTACATGCCATTATAATAAGCGTTACTTTCCGTTTGAGTAACATTATTGAACCCCGTACTGTGTCACGAGACATGCTTCCTAACGTCTTAACAGATCGCACGACTAAACAACTGCCGGTTATTATCGTACAACGTACATTCCGCGCTATATGCCTCGTCGAGAGCAAGATCTGAACTTTAGGCTGAACTAATATAGACACTCTTTATGTACGAATAAAGTTTGAAAGTCTCCGCGTGTGGCCAAACGTGAATATGTGACGGCTTCAGTAACCGAAGTTCTTTTTTATGATCGATTAAAAATTGTTTTGAACAATAATTTAATGTATATAATAAAGATTTTTTATTTATAACACTTTATTTTTATTTGTTACTACCTAAAATTACATTTGCTTGATAATTCATTGATATTTTCAAAGTAATCGAAGAACTGATTCACTTAAGCAGTTATATTTATTTATTTATTTATACACTTTATTGCACAAAATAAAATACTAATAAAATGAAAATCACAATCATAAAAGTACAATCGCTCAAAGGCAATGTCTTACAGACAACCATGGGATGCATTTGATAAAAGGATAATTAGAGGGTTATAGTAATCTGTCAGGTGGCAACGAATATAATTTTACATTAATCAGTTGTTCCAACAGTTGTATCAAAATACAGTTCACCAACCATGAAAATGGTGCACAAAAATAGAAATTATGTCATAATCGATTACCTTGGAACACTATCTAATCGGACCAGTGTTATAAACACGGACTCATTGCACTTTACGTAAACTTCGATAAGATTTCATGACATGCGAAAGAGATAGGAAATAAAAATACTTATTAGTAGATTATGTATTTTATCCGGTTTTCGCATAGGTAAACCAGTATTAAAATATTTATAGTAGACATACAAGATCTACATAATAGATAACATGAGAAATAATCACAATAATAGATTCTAAATGAGCTGTTGTACAAAAACTAAACGTAATACAGTTATTAGATACAACCTACAAATTAAACAAACAGGTCTATCTTCATTACGGTTTTGTAAACATGACATCAGCCATTCAAAAAATCATTTTTAACACAATATTACAGACCTCGAAACAAATCACTTATTCAACTATGTTCCGTCATTCGTATTTACGAGGCAAAAGTCTTAGGCACCTGACATCATTCTCCTTGGATAAAAATAGCAATGCACTTACCGTCCAGCTTGAAGACCTCCGCTGTGTCCCGTTATGACCTTTATTTGGCCATTTATGTACCAGAGCGGGGTGACATGACGGATCAAGTTGAGGTGGTCGGTGATAACTGCATGATGTCACGCATAAATTGAGACGTGTGTCATGACAATTTGAAATATATAGATCACGATGCAGTCGTGTGGAATTGTTCAGGTTGGAATACGGTGAGGTCATTTGCGGTTGGCATAGAGATAGGAAGTCAGTTTATATAGGTTAACACAGTTTGAAAATAGAAAACAAAATTGAAACAAGGAAAAACAAAACAAAAAACTACACTGGTCTCCAAACTAGAATATTTCTTGCCCGTATACCATCCGTATACCAAACTTATGTCATCGTTGCAAGATGACAGATGTATGTATTTCGCACAAATTTCGCAGAATTATTGGCTTCTAATTTTACGATTGACTACCTGCCTAATCTATCCTTTGAGAAAAGACCGTTTTTAGTCAACCAGACAGCCAAAAAGACAGCCAGTCTCAGTTTATAGTAGACTTCATATGCTCTTGTGATTGTGAGGCTTGATTTTAATCAAGAAAAATAATAAGAAAGCTAAGAGTACATACCATGAAAACTAATTGTTAACCGTAATATAAAAAGTATTTTAGAAGATACCTTATATAAACATTGATCTACCAATAAAATATATTTTCCGAATATGTCGTTTCTTCTCTTTTTACCTTTATCAGGTACAGTGTCACAGTTGCTTGCGCGGAACGTGATACTATGCACATCGTAAAATTATTTAAATAACTTCTTGTTTTATGACGTCAACTTTTTAGAAAACAAAAGGATAGTACCTTACCTAAAAAACTAATTACTACGATCTAGTGCCTAGGTTTATAAAAAGTGTGAATACGTGATTTTTAATAGGTAATAAAAAATAGAAAGGAACTTAAATTAGACAGCCTTGGAGTGAGTCACAAAAATTAAGCCAATAAATCACAAATGTTTCATCAGGTTTGATATAACTTAAATCTACCTGATTTATTGATGTTTATAGTACCTACATTTAGTACTTTATTTACGGTATGACATACACTTAAAGAACACTAACAATTTTTATAGCCCACCGTTTAAAACTGCGGTTAACCGTAAGCCTTAACCTCAGGATCTAAAAGACGATGATTGTTTTCATAGATTTCCGTCTATTATTACATTAAAAATATTTATTGTTACAACAAAATTATTGAACTACTCGAATTTAAATCTTGCAATGTTCGTGATAATCACTTTTATATTGTGAACTGCTTTTGAAAAAAGCAACACTAGAGTTTCTTGCCAGTTCTTCTCTAGTGAAAACCGCTTTGTGAATCTTTCTTACGGGTGATGATCAAAAATTACTGAATATAAAGATGTTGAATATTTTAATTTATTTATTTCAGGTAGCCAACGACCTATTGCAAAAATATTTACATAACACACATTTACAAGAAAATACAAACTATTTTATTGCCTCTATCCGGCACCACATGTGATATGTATGTTTATCACAAGTGCCGTACATAAAACCAATCATAAATTTAATGGATTCAATAATTACAATCAAAGTCGGGTCTCTCAGTACAGAGAGTTGAGGTAACAAATATAAAAAAAAACATGCAGTCAAACTGAAAACCTCCTCCTTTTTAAAGTCGATTATAAATGAAAACCGTTGATGAGGCGTGCCATAGGAAGAACTAATGAGGCAAAGGATTATTAAATATAATAGGAAAATAAGTTCATTAACAGGATAAAGTTATTTTACCATTATTTACATAGAATTCATTCCATAAAACATAATTACACGTTTATACACCTACCCTAAGGTTTCCTCATTCAAGTTCACAAGGAAATAATAATAAATAGGTTCTGTAACAACAAACAATAATACGTGATCAGATTTTATTAATTCAGTATTCATTAAGAACATCATACTATATTTTTATAAAAATGATTACGTTTTTTAATCCCGAATTATTGTTTCGCAAAAAATAAGTAACTTGCAGAAGTTAAATAACTTATTTATGACGCTGAAATCAAAACCTAACATAGGACAACAACGTAGCTGTACCACCTCCAAAAACATAACAATGACTGCAGCGGCGGGCCATCCGTATTGTAAATGATGCAGAGGCAAGGGCAACTTAGAGTCGCTACAACTGCAAAGGGACGTGACTTCCCTAAGCGTGTTCTACCCTCTGTATCATGGTGAATGGTCTGAGGAATTGTTCAATGTTATCCCCTCCTTTCCTTAACAGAACCACGCGTGCTGGCTTGCGGAACCTTAGCTTGACGGTTCAAACCATCTTGGCGCAAACCAAAAGTTTTTCCAATTATTTTCTCTGCTGCACCGTCAAGCTGTGAAATGGTTTGCCATCACACGTGTCCCCTCCTTGCTATTAGCCTGAGCATGGGCGTAGCCACGGTGGGGCAGAGTGGGGCACTTGCCCCACCCTGGCTTTGACCTGTAAGGTACCTAACCAAACCTAAAAAAATAAATTATCTAGGTAAACTACTAGGCAGGTGAGCAATAAGTGTTTAAATACAGATACAAGGTGCAGTAGGGTGTAACCTTCTTGTATAAAAAAAATAACCGGGGTAAGACGTGGATACAGTTTGCTAATTATATATTATTTTAGACTGCTGCCCCACCCTGAGCCCATGGCTGGCTACGCTCATGAGCCTGAGTTCTTCTACCGTAGTTGAAGAAGCATCTTAGCGGGCCGGCATGATTGTATCGAATGGCATGAGACCGTTGTCTGATGCGATTCGATGCTCTATCGCGATGGTATTTACCACCAAGTGCAATACAGACACTGAGTCCTGTCAAAAAAATAAAAATTAAAAAGAAGGGGGCCCCATCCCATAATTTTGCCACTGACCTCTGTTGGTTTAATAACGCCACTAATCATGAGACGGAAAATCCAAGGCGAAACGTGGGTGTCCTGATTGCACCTCTGCCTACCCCTTCTAGGAAAAAATACGTGAGTTTATGTATATATGTATGATCAAACTATACCGGGTATATCAAGACTGCTACCGAAAACGAAGCCGGGTGGTAATTTTAGTGACTACAAACACAATGCTACTAAAAATTTCGCAAAGAAACCCGACAATTATTTTTAATGATTTTTAAATATCATAATTTTTGTGTGGTAAATCCATAGTTTTTGCTAAAATAATAATTTAAACTCTTTAACACCTTAGAGTATTTATAAATAAAGGGGTGTACACTGTTATTTTAGGAAAAAATGTATTTACCACCCAAATACAAGCAATGAAAAAAAAAATTAAAAAAAATTGTCGCTTTTTTTTTGCAATTTTTTTTGTTGCATTGTGTCTGAAGTCGCTTAAACTACCACCCGGCTTCGTTTTCGGTAGCAGTCTTGATATACCCTGTATACTAAATCTATAAATAAACGCGTGCATAAGCTAACCTTGACACAGAACATGTCGCCAGTAACTGTGTATCGCGAAAACAAATTATTCACAAGTTGCAGTAATGAGTATGTCATCGGCACTTCATGGAGGTGATTGAGTTTCCAATAATTTTATATTCTTAAAATATTTTTCCTTTAAGTCGGAATGACAGAGCCCACGTGTGGTATTACACGTTTCTTTAAATTATGTTCACATTCACACTATCTTATAGATAAAGGAGCGCTGAACTTTGTCATGAGATAAGATTTTTCGAATAAAAATAAAATACAAATCTTAAATATGTAACAAAATTCTTAACTGTATATTAATAATGTATTTCATTAACTATAACACCTGCCTTAACATTTATATTTTACATGGAATACCATTTTTAATTATCTACATAATACATTGACTGTAAATAGTTATACAAAGATGGATGACCCCGGGTCCCAAAAGCTACAATTTGTTATTGTTAGTATTATTTTAACATCGTTTCGACTGCCTATTATTACATAATGTATATATTATATTAGTCTTAAGGGCTGTGGATTATCAATAAAGAAATAAGATATACTAAGCTACTATATATAGGTATACAATTTGTAAACTGTAAATATTGAAAGAATTTCCGAAAGGAAAAGACCGCGAAAAGATCTAACCAGGTTGCTGAGATTCGACAAATGCCGGCGTCCCAGGCTCTACATCAAGCAGAAAGCCACAGCAAACGGACGAAGCTACTGCAGCGCTTCTGACTTCTATCAAAACCAGATTATCATTAACGATGGAGGATTTACGTAACGTAGGAGAACTTATCATCATCAATGATGGAACGATTTGTAAAGTAGGAGGTAAGAATTAATCTAACCAACTGCGCCACGGAGGCTCTAAAGCCGTGGTTCCTAAGCTGGGGGTAATTACCCCCGCCGCGGGGGTAAAAGTTGTATTTTGTGGGGGTAACAATGAACTTGTTTTTGTCTTCAACAAAATCTAAAATTACCAAACTTAAACTTGGGAAGAATGGTAAAATCAGTCACCCTAGTTAGATCATAGGGGTAACGGACCTAAAAAGGCTAGGAACCATGGCTCTAAAGATCATTTTATAACAATAGAAAAACATACATCAATTACATAATTTATCAAAATTGACGCAATTCCAATTTTAGCTCTAGGGCCATTAGTTTTCCAAAACGATAAGATAGTATAAACAAAGCTTTCCTTTGTTATATACATACTTGAATACATAACTAACATACTCCAAATACTTCTTATGTAAATAGATCTTCATAACTATTAAAAGAAACAATTCAAGCTAATTGGAGCGGAAATAATAATCAAAAGGGTACTTGCAAATGACTTTACAACAATCTGTATTATTTATCTTAAATTTATTTAAAAGCTTTATTGTATACCAGTGACAAAAAAGAAATAATATAAATAAAATTTAACAAAAGAGAAAAGAGTACAATCGCTGTCTTATCGTTCCGTATTTTTAAATATCCGTATATTTAATTAACCCGCAGAGGATCAGGGTGGTAGGCTATATGGCTTAACCCATCTCAATCCTACTCTGGTTTGAAGATGCCCGTACGCGTCGTCTCTGTGATAGACAAGTTTCCTTTTTCCTTCAGTGTTAAAGCAGGACTAGTAATTTACGAGTACTATCAATATACCCTTGGTTAAGTAAGTTAAGTGCGTGGTGGCCTGTTGGTAAACGGACTAGACGCAGCTGCCCACATGTTCACGGTGGTCCCGAATCCCAGGGCACACCTCTGACTTTTCAGAGTCATGTGTGTATTGATAATCAATCACCACGCACTAAAACGGTGAAGGAAAACATCGTGAAGAAACCTGCATACCATAGCGATTTATAAGAATTTCTATGGGATGTAAGTCCGCCAACCCGCACTAGGCCAGCGTGGTGGACTATATGGCCTAACCACTCTCAATCGTATTCTCGATTGTAGAGGAGGCCCGTGCTCAGCAGTGAGACGAGACGTATATGGGCTGATGCAGAGATACCCTTGGTGACGAAGAGTCAAGTATGCCATAGCATTCGAACCAACGACCATATCGATAACCTATCAATTCTAAAGTCTAACATCTTTTATTTATAGAGTTATTATGTGTTTATTATTATGCCCAGCAGTAGTATGTAAAGGCTGATTGAATACAAGTTTTAGAATGCATGTTACTAAATCACGAATGAAACTTAAATTATGTCACTACCACCCCCTCAATTCGTAGGCGTGGATGAAAGCAAATTGACACAAGGTTAGGTGACGTAAGCGAATTATTTCTTTGTCACTAGGCTATCAAAACAAGATGGCGGAAAATGTGTCAGGAGATCCTTTTCCTTATTATTCCTATTCGTGTGTTTAGAATTTTAGAACGATTATTTAAAAAAATACAAATTCCTTAAAACACAATGAAAGTGAAAAATAATATAAATATTGGTGTGCAGTACACACATTACTTAATTTGATTACCCAACAAGTCATTCTTATGTAAAACTAGACGGGTCGCAAAATATCAAAATATTTATTGGGTACCTAAATGTAATATTAATTTGGAATTTATTTGCTATAGTGGCAAAAAGCTTTGTTCCTTTACTTCAAGAATTATTAAAAGGCTTGATTTTGTTCATAATATTTTACTTGTTTCTACAGTATGAATGAATTATTGTCTACGTGATATGTTTAAAATATAATAGAATTACAATAATAATAACACCCAACAGTCACATACATAGTCCTAACCCCACAGTAAGATCGAGTCTTGTGTCGTGGGTATCAGGAACTACGAGAGACTTTTCGGTCTCACAAACACCCAGACCCGGAAGAAATATTTGTGGGCCGCACAAACATTTCTCTCGGTGCGGGGATCGAACCCGCGGCCACTCGTTTCACAGGCGGCGTCCAACCAACTGCGCCACGGAGGCTGTCAATGAATTCTGGTATCAGATTATAGATAAGTTGATTGAGTACCAACAATGTAATCTCTATCAATATCAAAACAAAACTGTAAAGCTTTAAATTTAGAGAAAGCGGTAAGAAAATAGGTTTAGGTACTGATATTTGGAAATCTGACTTATCAAACAAACAAGACCATCTTGCTCCGCTGGCGTCCTAGGTTCCTGCTATATCCCTCTATGACTAAAATGACTTTGTATTTACCTATACAAGTATATTTCTCTTTTTCTCTCTTTCTATCTCTCTTCAGACATAGGAAGTCCACTGCTGAACATAGGCCTCCCCCAAGGAACTCCACCTGTTGGAAGGGGCCTGCATCCAGCGACTTCTTTTAACCTTAGCTATATTGTCTACGATAACTATATGTACATCGTAGTACTCCTAAGAACCCTTTTATTGACAATAACAAGAAAACCACGGTCGCTCTACGGATGCTCAAATCGTCTTCATCCGCGTGTCTAAGGCCCTAAAAATAGACGTTTATTACTCAATCATGTCATCAACTATGACATGACGAACACAGAACCATTGTTGACAATAAAACAAGAATGCGAAGATTTCCTTTTAATAATGACTTAATTAAATGGACAGGGCGGAAAGCGCGTAAAGTGTTCCGACGTAAGTGGTGCGCGCGCTCCAGTACATCTCAAGTAAAGCGTTACTGAAATTATTTGTTGCTCTAATTCTTGCTTGTATTATGACATAACATTTAATAAAAATGAAGAGAATTTTTTATCACCGTTTAGAAGAAATATATTAAATTAAGTTAATTTAATATTTAATTTTTCTTCACGGTCATCTTTTTGAAACTCCCATTGTAGTGAAGGGCTCCTTAGTTTTTGAATAAATCCTTTATATATATCTTTCAGAAGCTACTTATTCTGTTTAGAAAGAGACGTGGAGCGAGTTTGCTGTTGTTTCATTCAGTGAAAGAGATTTTCGGAGATACCAATATACCTTTCGTCTTTTGTACTTTTATCCTTTTTTTCCGCTCTTATTTTAGAAGGCTGACTTTGCATCTATGATTCAAACGTTGTAGGTAATTCAGAAGTGCTGATTCCTTACCTATGACCCATATGGTTGTTTTCTAGACTTAAGTAATACAAAAATTTATTGATGGAATCTTATTTTTACTAGTAGACTGATTTTCTTAATGAATGTAACTTTTTAAATTATATTTACCACGACATCTTAGGATAAAAACTTAGGATAAAAAGAAACTTAGTAAATTATGAGTACCCACTCGTACCAATGTCTTGATATTTTCTAAACTAATATTATAAAGAGGAAAGATTTATTGTTTATTTGCATTGAATTGGCTCTGAAACTACTTGACTGATTTTAAAAATTCTTTCACTATTAGAATCCTACATTATCCCTGATGAACATAGGAGATAGAATATTAAAAAAAAAGTGTATTTGCAGAGAAACGGAGCCGGGCTGGGCTAGTACGCTAAAAAGGTATACAACTGGAGAACTCAAACACACTACGCAATAAGGATAAAATTAACTGGTTCCCTTAGCTACTGCATAATACTTACAAGTCTAATAATAGGTATGGCACAAACACCAGAAATTACGGAAATTGTCCAAAGATCTACGAGGTACATAATAGTATGCAACACCAGATGCTATTTGCATATCGTTCAACATTATGCAGCGTTCATCGGACCAATGATAATAAATCGTACTTCGTGATGTAAAAGAACATTTATCTTGTTAGTGAGAACATGAGGAAGAAATTAACTGACATGCAGCTTATCCTAGAATAACAGGCAAGATGTGACAGGTTTAGAAATGCTGTCATCTGATTTAAAACTATGATGTCAAAATCCCAGGACTGCTGATTGGCGGGAGAAATATGACATTGCGGTGGTACCTAGCCACTAGCCAGACGGCCTCTCACATATGAGAGACCTACCACCAGTTAAGTTTTCTTGATTAAGGAGATTTCTTGGTTAAGGTGTTGGTTATCCGGTCAGCGAATATTACAAAAGCTACCCTAATGTTACAGTCATTAAAATGAAAAAGTATATTTAAAACTGTATTTCAACTATTCCAATGATCTGGAGCCTACGTGTTTGAGCGATTTAAAAGTATCTTATACCCAGGACAAAAAAGTAGAACCTTAGTGTGTCATCAGGACTACGTATGTGAGATCATTAGGTTATTTTTTTTAACTAGTAGAGTCCACCAAGTCATGAATCTAAGCTTCCATAATCATAATCATACTCTTAATTGTAAAGTCCTAAGGTTATGAGTAGAGGTGCTAGCTAGGACACCCATATTTCGCCTTGTATGTTCCGTCACAAGTGATAGAAGCGAGGCAATGGCCATATCCGACACAAATTCCTGTCTCCGGGCTGATAATGAGTAGAAAAATCCAATATTACTTTGCTTGCCTGAGATTCGAGCCAAACACCTCAACTTACTAACGTACGTTCGAACTACGCCACACAGGCAATAATATTAATTGGCTGATATTATAATACCTACCCATATCTTAATAATTGTAAGAAAGACATTATTGAATATGGCCAAACGAGTAACAACCGAGCCATTTTAGGCATAATGTGAGTGACGAGAAAGCACATGACTCACAATCCGCAGTGGCGCGTCTTGCGAAATCAGACGCTACGATTTATCGGTGTTGCCGCGTAAATCTTTCTATATTTGCTCGTTTTTGTGCGAATTTATTTTTGTTACGAGATGAGTGGTAGGGAAAGGAATTCAGTAATAATTACAGGAGCAATGATTGAAGGCAGTGGGGAATGTTGTGAAGCAAATTGAATGACGATTCAAAAAAACAGTTAAAAGTTACAGTTGATTATATTTTTGATAATATTTACAGAGGAATGCGATGTATTCATTTGTAATGCATGGTGCTGTTTGGTTTTGCTACTTTACGTGAGAGGTCGTATAGCTTACTATCAGGCGAATGATATGCTCGTCTCGCCATCCCATGAAATAAAAGAAAACATTTACTAAAAAATCTGTTAAAGAGGGTTACAAAACAAACATGATCTCAAGACTGCTACCTAAAACGAAATAAGGTCGTAAATTTAGTGACTTGAGACACAATACAAATAAATTTGTATAAAAAAGCGACGATTTTTTTTGTTAATTTTCCCCTATCGTCGTATACATAGTTTTTTTCTAAAATAATAGTGTACATGCTTTTATTTTTCAATACGCTATTGTTTGCAAGGGTAAATGATTATTTTCACAAAAAATATATTTCAAAAATCACATGTCTTTTTATTGAGTTTCTTTGCGAAATTTTAATTAGGTTGTGTTGGTAGTCACTAAAACTACCACCCGGCTTCGTTTTCGGTGGCAGTCTTGATATACCCTGTATATTACCTTCAAATTGTATTTTTATATTTAGATGACGTCATCAGGTGTGCCAGCAAGTAGGATCAAGCTTAGGCCAATACCCAGCTGTGGGTAGGTTGATAAAGATCTGGATGAGTAATGTACATAATATCCATATCCACCGATGCATATCGTCTTAAACTAAAGACAGTAATGAGGTGCGTTCCGCCCGGTCGGGTTCAATAACCTATGATAACAATGTTAATCATTACAACGCTCCAATAACTTCATACCTTTATGAATATCATATTCTATAGCTCGGCAGAAAAGAGAAGATCGAATTTAGTGTTAACATAGCAACCCGAAATACTATGACGGAAATTTTTAGATACTTGTTATTTTTATTTATTGTTGTTAATAGTCTTTATTTTAAATTACAAAACTATAAGATTTATCAACGAACACAATGTCATTTTTAATAGTGATGTCGTAATTGTTTTTCTTTAGTTCTTGTCGTCATCGCATCGTACACTTTTTTGCAAAGTTATTTCCCATTACACTGTCAGTTAACTCTTCTGAGTAGATCTACTAACGAAACATAAATGTCCTAAACCAAAAATTGAATCCAGGAGTTCACGGATGATAACACAGAGTACCATGAGATATTTTTAATATACATTCATAACGATATCATTTTACATAGTGCAGTCTGTAATGCAATAAATTTCATTATTTATATTATTTTCTCCTCTTATTTCAATCGCCGGTAACGCACCGACAGTCTAAGCATTATAGATTTTCATGCGTGAAAACAATTTGCCATTACGTAAGCCCTTAGATCGTTTACCAAACCCGCACAATAAAAAATACACTTAAGTGCAGAATTTTAACCTACAACATTTGCATTTATATCTCCGAGACGTTTACGTTCTTAAATAATAAGAACACAATATGCATAATTATTTTTATATATTCAGGAAAAATAATATTTGTGGCAACCTTGGAGTAATACTTATGTATGTAAGCGTTTAAGATGTATCGGACTATACGATAAGGTACGATGTACATTACTGGTACATGTAAAGAAATACTCTCAACAGTCAAATATATATATATATATTTTTTTTTTCTGGCGGTTTTAAGATACTAACGAACGTTTGTGCTTTCGAAGTTTATTAGTGTATTAAAAATAAAACACAGGAGCTTTGTACATTTTTAATGGGAATTCAGGTATAGTTACAATCCACCTACCGAACTGTGCCACTCCAATGTGAAATAACTGGATATCACTCATTATATTTCACTTTAAACTTTCACGTCACTGGTTTCGGCTATTGTTATCATGGATGCCGCTGACTTCAAACGTACTCTGGATCAGCTGATGACTAGCTTCTACAAGCGCATGGACAGCTTCGAAGGACAGCTTCAGAAAACTTCTACTACGCCTACGACAGAAGCTCTAGCAACTGAATTTTCCGCTTTCAAGACTTTTGTTGTGACATCTATGAAGGCATTACAGGCGCAAATACAGTGTCTCGCCAAGGAAACAGACCAACTGCAGATGCGTAGTAGACGAAAAATATTGCTTTTCCATGGTCTTCCAGAGGATGCGAAAGAAAATGTTGCTGAGGTCATTTGCAAGACGGTCGTTTCAAAGCTGAAGTTTGTGAACTTTGTGACGGATGACATCAGCCGTTGCCACAGGATGGGGCGTTTGGAAAGCTCCAGCAAACCAAGACCAATCCTATGTAAATTTAAGGATGTTGCCGTCCGGGATAAGATCTGGTCCTCCAAAACTTCCCTAAAGGGTTCTGGTTTCACTATCTCGGAGTTCCTTACTAAGACTCGTCACAGTGTTTTTATGGCTGCGCGGGAACGATTTGGCATCACGAAATGTTGGACGAGAGAGGGCTTGGTCTTCGTTCTTGATGCAGATGGGATCCGTCATCGGCTTAGCTGCCAGGATGATCTTGATGGAATTCCGAATAAGCCAGCGCTGAAGCCTTCCTCGGCTAGTAAGGAGTCCGCGGCACCAACCAGGGCGAAACGAGCAGTTAGAAAGTAACAGTACACGAACTAATTTTGCTTGATAGCTATCAATTACCGACTAGTAACAAAATCAAAACAACATCGTGTTGTTTGTACTTACATATTTTTTTTTATATCCTTACTAAAACTATCTGCACCCGGGCGAAGCCGGGCCCGACAGCTAGTACCTTCATAATTCTTTATATTTCCCACCGTCTCTTTCATTTGATTGTATACGTTCCTTTTTCACAATAAGATAGCAGATTTTTAGCATAAGTTTCTTTTTAATGACGTTTTGTGTTTTATTATTGCTGTTTGATGTGATTATTGTCGATAATTTGATAGTCTTTTTTTTGTTTGTTTATTTTTGTCATTTTGTTTTCACATTTTAGTTTGTTTTTAATGTACTGTATTTAAAGATTTTATTTAAAATATGTATAAGACACAGCTGGTGGGTGGACAACTATTGGTAGTCTTTCTATATATTTATTTGTATCTAGGTATTAATTATAGAATAGTTATTATTATTTGTGTATAACATTTTATTATATTAATCGACAAATTATGGCGTATGATAGTACCGATGAGTTTGTGTCTATCTGTTCTTCCGACACTAATTCTGATAGTTTTCCAAGCTTGGAAAATAATATTGAATCTTTCTTGTTTGACGTGCCTAAAAACTTTAACATCCTCCACATCAATGCCCAAATTTTATGATATGCATGCTCCACTACGGTCAGTCAAAATGAAACATTCACCTGCGCCATGGCTTACATCTGATATCAAAGCTATCATACATAAAAAGGTGTTAGCCAAGGCTCGTTATAAGCGTAAACCAAGTGATCATAACAGATCAACATATATAGAATGTCGAAATTTCTGCAATAACGTGTGTAGGGATGCACAACGCCGACATATTCATAATTCTTTAGAGAAGGAAGACCCTTCCAAAATTTGGAGGTTTCTAAGGTCACTGGGAGTAGGTAAATCTCGTCAAAATGTTACTTCAAAGGATCTTAATATGAATACACTCAATCAACATTTCTCATCTTCCGCCAATTTTGATGGCCCCGCAAAAACTGCTACTCTACACTCACTTTCATTAGCTCCCATGACTAACCAAGTTCCATTTTTATTTAAGCAATTTACTGAATGTGATGTTAAGAAGAATGTCGAAGCCATTTCTTCCAACGCAGTCGGCAGTGATGGAATTAGCCGCAGAATGATACTTCCCATATTAAACGAAATCCTACCTATTATCCTACACATCCTTAACTTTTCCGTCACCTGTGGTACGTTTCCTTCCGCATGGAAGGAAGCCCACATTATACCTCTACCTAAGAAAACAAATCCTTCCACCTTTTCCGATTACCGACCTATTTCCATCCTCCCCTTTTTTTCCAAACTTCTTGAACGACTTATCCATCAACAACTTTCATCCTTCCTCAGTAGCAATAATTTGCTTAATCCTCTTCAATCTGGGTTCCGTCCCGGCCACAGTGCCGTATCAGCTCTTGTCAAGATAACTGACGATATCCGGAGTGGCATGGCTGATGGAAAGTTGACAGTTCTGACACTGCTCGACTTTAGTAATGCGTTCAATAACGTAGACTTCGACGTTCTTGTAGAGATTTTGCGCTCTCAACATATCTCCTACGGTAATTGCTTGGTTTCGTAGTTACCTGTATGGGCGCCGCCAGCGCGTCCGCATCGATGAGAATTACTCATCTTGGTGTGCCACGACTGCCGGTGTTCCCCAGGGCGGTGTTTTATCTCCTCTTCTTTTTTCAGTTTTTATTAATTCGATTTCCCAACAACTGACTTCTTCCTACCACCTTTACGCAGACGACTTACAAATTTACACTCAGGCTCCTGTAGAACATTTGTCAGCCGCCATATATGTTACCAACAGTGATTTACACAAAATTACTACCTGGAGCAAGTCTTACGGCCTAAGAGTTAACCCTATTAAGACTCAAACAATTATAATCGGTAGCTCAAGAATTATTTCAAAAGTTGACTAGTTTCATCTTCCACAGGTAATATTTGATGGAACCCGTATTGAAATTAGTAAAACTGTCAAAGATCTTGGGATTGTTCTTGACAGAAACTTGTCATGGGTCCCTCACCTTGCAGAATTGAGCCGCAAACTTTACGCCTCTGCTTCGATTCTCAGAAGGTTGCGTAACTTTTTGCCTACAGCCACTAAAGTCATTCTTGCACAATCCCTTTTACTCCCGATCTTAGATTATGCTGACGCCTCATATCTAGATTTAACTGAAGAACAGCTAAATAGACTCGAAAGGTTACAAAATTATTGTATCAGATTCATATATGGACTACGTAAATTTGATCACATATCCGAATATCGTAGAAAGCTGAAATGGTTACCTATTCGTCTTCGCCGGAATGCTCATATCCTATCACTTTTATATAATATCCTATTTAACCCTGTTGCTCCTCAGTACCTAAAATCCCGTTTTGAGTTTTTACACCACACCCATTCCCGATCCTTACGTTCCTCTGAAACCCTCTTTCTCAAAACACCCTCCCATTCTTCTTCATATTATGACAAATCTTATACCGTTCAAGCAGTCCGGCTTTGGAACGCACTACCATTAGATATAAAACGCTCAAAAACTATACACACATTTAAAAATCAGGTACGAAACCACTATCTGAAAAGTCTATAGTGTCACCTTTCTTGTCGTTATTTATGTATTATGTTATAATTATTAGTATTATTTTTAAATATGTATTAGTTTATTTGATTTTGGTATTTAAGTATTAGTATGCTATTAGATAGTTTACCTTTTTGTTATCTTTCTTTATTGTTTACCGCCATCTACAACTATTTCCAATATTCTCCATCCCACGGTTGTCTGGTAGAAATCGCTTTAAGCGATAAGCCCGCCCATTGTATTACCAAACATAACATATATTTAAGTTCAATACTGTAATTTGGTGTGCAATAAAGAATTATTGTATTGTATTGTATAGTTGACCCCACAGTACAATATACACGTAATTCTTGAGCCGTATGAAAATCTACGAGGAACTATTTCGTCACAAAACTGTATATTAATAATGCTCACTTATTTATCTCCAAGAATCCATCCATCGAATCCTCTTACTACACAAATATGCCTTAGAGTTGGAGGCTTTTTAAGCGTAACTCTTAAAACTTGATGTTACGATGAAAACCAATCTTTAGCATGGATTAATACAAAACCATGATTCGTTCACAGTCTTAATACAGAATAGCTTTTTTTAAATAGTCATGAAATTTAAACCAATATGCTTGGTATTCAAGCAACATTGTTACAATGAAAACATACATTTTAAAGTAGTTCAACGTATTTCTAATTACACGCAAATATTTGTGACATTCAAAGGTTGAACGATCTAGGTGTCTGGAAAACTAAATAGCTAAACTAGATTTACAAGTGTTATTTACCTTTCGATACGTAGCGAACGGTGGAATAACAATATATATTTTTATTTATAAGATCAAACGGCAATCTATCAGATACGATAAAAATGCTAATGCAACACTGCAGTTACCTTGGACAACTGTCGAAGACGACGATTTTGCTGATGATGATGATTTTGGAGATTGTGGGTAGATCTGAATAGACAAACAGCTGATTTTTGTTATCATATTTAATTTAATTGTAATTTATAAAAACTTAACTTATAACAACGTATTAAATGCATCTTTAATTTGTATACCTTGCTACCTGCCGGGAAGTGTTATCCACAAAAAAGAAGCCTATTTTGCACATTTCACAATTTTTAAATCACAACCGATGGCTCAAGAATTGAATACGATTTTGGAGAGTCAGTCTAAGCTGCAAGCACTGTTTCTGGAACGGATGGAGGAAATGGAGAATGAGCTGAAGAAAACCAACAGCCCTACTTCTTCTGCATCTACAACATCTTTGGCGACGGAATACTACAAATTCAAAGACTTTGTGCTCACTGCTTTCCGAGCTATTCAATCGCAAATTACGATGCTCTCTGAAAATATTGAGAAGTCGGAAATCCACAAACGTCGAAAAATCTTGTTGTTCCACGGTGTTGTTGAAGGGAAAGACGAGGACACGGCAGCCGTGGTTGCTGATATAGTTGCAAGCCGTCTTAAGATTGCCGATTTCTGCGTCACCGACATCAGCCGCTGTCATCGTATGGGGCGCTCATCTGCTCCGGATCGTCCAAGACCAATTCTTGTGAAGGTATGTGCCTTGGAAGTACGCAATCATATTTGGTACGCCAAGACACTGTTGCGTGGTTCGGGAATAACAATGTCGGAGTTTCTGACCAAGTCACGGCATGATATCTTCATGGTTGCGCGTCAAAAGTTTGGTGTTAGCAAGTGCTGGACGCGCGACGGCTCCGTGTTTGTGTTGAAGGCTGATGGGACGCGTCTCCGAATCAACTCCATTGGTGATCTTGACAAGATTTCGGTGTTAACTAGCGGTTCACGTACTCAACCGAAAGTCCCCAAAGAACACGCGGCGCCTCCAACCAGGTCGAGAAGGATCCCAACATCCAGTAAAAAGTAAATAGGAATACTGTTGTTTGTACTCTTTGTTAAATGTTACTAATGTACACTAGTTCATATTATTATTATCGAAATGACCTACATTAACTTTTATTTTAATTTGATGTCACAGTCAACTTGTTTTTAAAATACCCTCTTATATTTTTACAATGTGAATATTAGATGACATTCTCTTCATAATTAATTATCAACAATCGATAAATACATGTGGGTTGTAAAACGTTTTTGTAACTTTTTACTGTATTCTTTTTTTTATTTATTTTTTTGTTTAATTTTATTGTCCCGTGTACATTTTACTTTTATTATAAAATTGGCTGTATAGTTTACAGCATCTCTTCCAACACAACACATCCGGCAGATGCATTTATACACTATTATAAAAGAACTGAATTGATTTTAAAAAACTTATTATTTATGTTCTATTTTTGTAATTATTTGTCTAAGTTATTTGGATTATTATTTTTGAAACTGTATTTGTTTTGTACTATTATTATTTTAATTAATATAATATATTTTCATTTTTTTTAAATAAATAAGTTGCATACATAATGTTGCAAATGTTGAACACCGTTAATAATAGCGATAACAGTGATAATTTCTGTTCTTTATCATCTTTTTCTAGTCGTTCCAGCGATGAAAGCTTCGTCAGTATGCCGTCACTTTCGGAAACTCTTCAGTATCAGTTTTCTGACGTTCCTAACAATTTTAATCTTGTTCATATCAATGCGCAAAGTATTCCGGCTCATTTCCCCGATATGCTGGCGTCCTTTGATCAAAAAAATATTCATGCTGTTTTAATCTCTGAATCGTGGCTGAAGCCTTGTTTACCTTCAACTTCCTTCTCTCTTCCTGGTTTCTGTCTCATTCGAAATGATCGCACCGGCATGGGTGGTGGTGGAGTAGCGATTTATTTGCGATCACACATTCCGTATTCTATAATTAGCATGTCGCCTCAACCGCCGGCTCTCAATGCTGGTGAACATATTTTTATTGAGACTATTCTACACCATCACAAAATTCTTCTTGGGGTCTTTTACAGTCCATCGACACGTATTGACTATTTTTCATCTTTTGAACAGACGTTAGAAAATCTTGTTCCCAATTATGATCATACTATAATTATGGGAGATTTCAATACGTGTCTTTTAAAGAAAGATCACAGGACTTGTTCCCTAGAAAATGTTGTAAACTCTTGCAACATGCACATTTTACCTTTAGGTGCAACGCATCACTTTCCCAACTCCTCCCCTTCTCTTCTCGACATTTTGATTGTATCCTCCCAACAGCATGTAGCTAAGCATGGACAATGTTCCGCAGATGCTTTTTCATACCATGATTTGATTTATTTGTCCTATAAAATTCGTCCTCCTAAGCGTAAGCCTAAAATACTTCTTCAGCGTAATTTTGGTGGTATGGACCAGGAAGCACTTCGACGTGATGCTTCTAATTGTGACTGGTTCCTTGTCGCGGAGGCCCATTCGATTGATGCAAAGGTTGAAGTTTTTAATTCACTGGTCACTAAGCTGTATGACATCCACGCCCCTCTGCGAGCAGTTAAATTGAAACACCTCCCTGCACCTTGGCTTACAGATGACATCAGGTGCTTGATGCGAAAAAAAGCAGTGGCTAAAAGCAAGTACAAATGTCACCCATCGGATATAACCAAGGCTAAATACATAAGCATACGGAATCGCTGCAATAGAGTGTGTAGGGATGCTTATCGTCGCCACATTCATGAATCTGTCAATGAGGAAGATCCAGCAAAAGTGTGGAAATTCCTTAGAAGTCTGGGAATCGGTAAATCTCAACACAATCTATCATCCAATAATCTTGACATTAATGGTCTGAATAATCACTTTTCTTCTTGTTCTTGTATTGACGTATCAATCAAGTACCAAACAATAAACTCACTCAATTCCTTACCGATTCCTGGATATGTTCCCTTTGTTCTTAAAAGATTTACCGCTTGTGATGTTAAGAAAAGCATTCTATCCGTGACATCGAATGCAGTTGGTGTAGATGGCATTAGTCGCAATATGCTATTGCCAATTCTGGATCTCATTCTGCCTTCGATTTGTCACATCCTCAACTTTTCCATTCTTAATGGAGTTTTCCCTTCTGATTGGAAAGATGCTCTTATAATACCTCTTCCCAAAAAACCCAATCCCGAATTGTTTTCCGAGTACCGACCCATATCCATCCTTCCCTTTCTTTCCAAAGTGTTGGAGCGTCTTGTTCACTCCCAGTTAAGCTCCTTCTTATCCACCCATCATCTTTTAAACCCCTTCCAGTCCGGTTTCCGTCCAGGACACAGTACAGCGACTACTTTAGTCAATATTACTGACGATATACGTCTTGGAATGGAAAAAGGGCAGCTCACGGTGTTGTCGTTACTGGATTTCAGTAACGCATTCAACACTGTTGACTTTGAAATCCTTCTTGTCTTGCTCCGCTCTATTAACATATCTCCAACGGTAATCAATTGGTTTCACAGTTATCTGTTCGGTCGCCGGCAGCGGGTACGTCTTAACGATGATTTTTCGTCGTGGTGTAACACTTCTGCCGGCGTACCGCAAGGCGGCGTTTTATCTCCTTTGCTCTTTGCTATCTTCATAAATTCTATATCTCAAAATCTATCTTCTTCTTACCACCTCTATGCAGACGATCTCCAAGTTTACAACCAAGCTCCATTGGTGAAACTAAATGATGCAATTGGTATCATTAATTCAGACTTGGTTAAGATTTCTGAATGGGGAAATCGTTTTGGGCTCAAGGTAAATCCTGCAAAAACTCAGGTCATCATAATTGGAAGCTCACGTTTAACAGCGAAAATTGACTGGCTAAACCTCCCTCCGGTGATATTTAATGACGTTATAATACCTTATAGTGAAACCGTTAAAAACCTTGGGGTGATATTCGATCGAACTTTATCTTGGGGCCCACAGCTAGCTGCTACGAGTCGGAAGATGTTTGCGTCAGCCGCAACTCTGAAGCGACTTCGAAATTTCCTACCCATTGCCACCAAAATTTCGCTCGCACAATCTCTACTTCTTTCTGTGCTAGATTACGCAGACGTCTGCTATCTTGACCTAACCCAAGTTCAACTTGATAAACTTGAGCGGCTCCAAAACTTTTGTATACGGTTTATATTTGGTTTGCGCAAATATGACCACATATCTGCATTTCGCTCTAAGCTCAAGTGGCTCCCTATCCGCCTTCGCCGGAATACTCATATTCTTTGTCTTCTTTTTAACATTTTATTTAACCCTAGTTCTCCCCATTATCTTAAAGAACGTTTTGATTACCTTCATTGCTCTCATTCTCGTGCCTTAAGATCGTCAGAGAATCTGAAATTAAAGACTCCTAAACACGGCAGTGTTTTCTTCGACGGATCTTTTGCCGTTCAGGCTGTTCGCTTATGGAACGCGCTGCCATTGACAATTCGACAGGCGCCTTCGCTGAACGTCTTCATAAATAAATTAAAAAATCATTTTCTTTCCAAATTATCTCATACATAGTTCCTAGTCGTATTTTATCGATCTTGTCTTATATAACATGCTATAACGTATGTATTAGTTTAATATTTGTTTCATATATGTGTATGTATTTATATGCTTTGTTTTTTTTATATACATATTTTCCTCCTAATCATTATTGTTATAAGTTACGCACACACAATAAACACCCACTATTTTTTTTTTTTTTAATGTCCTATTCTATTGCTATATGGTTGTCTGGAAGAGATCGCTATTAGCGATAAGACCGCCAGTTGTTCACTATTTGTAAGTTTTTCTATTATTTTTGTTTTTTGTTATTTTATGTTATGTGGTGTTCAATAAAGTGTTGTGTATTGTATTGTATTGAAGACGACGATTTTGCTGCCATGTTTCTTTTAGTGACATACCCTTCCCTGCTCCCGTTTTTTTTTTCTCCTTAACTTATATTTTGAGAGACCAACGCATTACGCACGTATGATCTACATATTGTAATGTTCACAGGCGTTGTTGATAATTTACTTTTAGATGAGCCGTTTAAGGAAATTTTGAATCGGATGTCACAGCTTCTAACGGTCTTTTTATTTAATTTCCTTCAGGGAAGCTTTTGTACTGCCTCGGTGGCGTAGTTGAACTACGGTATAATTACAAAGGTGCGGTCTCGGGTTCGAATCCCGGTAAGGTGAAATAATAGAGGATTTTTAATTCATTATCAGCCCAGGGTCCGAAATTTGTGCCCGGCATGGCAATGGGCTCGCCACCTATCACATCGTATGGAACGGCGCACACATGGCGAAACGTGGGTGTACTGGTTGCTAGCAGCACCTCTGCCTACCCGTTCTGGGAAAAAGTTTATGCGTGTATGGAAGCTTATATTTAGCAGGGAAAATAGTATAAATCAAGAATAAAATGTAGACAAAACAACACGAATGCTCCTGTATCATACTCTGATTGTAACAAACACTGCAATATTGATGCAGCAATGTACACCGTTCATACCGATACAGTCGGCAGACAAGTAACATAAAGAAGCGGCCGACCTACGTACTTCACGAACAGATGGTCGCGCATTTAAATATCACTATGGACTTTGCAAATACAGAGAAAGTCAACTTGTAACCTCCTTTGTGAATCGTGCCATCTGTTTTTGCACAGACCTTTAAAAAGGCTTCGGGATGCAGCATATAGCTGAGATGAAACTAGCTACCTCATTTGTATCTGTATCTGTATCAGCCTATATACGTCCCACTGCAGGGCAAGGGCCTCCTCTACAATCGAGAGTACGATTGAGAGTAGTTAAGCCATATAGTCCACCACGCTGGCTCGTGCGGGTTGGCGGACTTACATACCATAGATTTTTTTATAAATCGCTATGGTATGCAGGTTTCCTCACGACATTTTCCTTCGCCGTTTGTGCTTGGTGACTGACTGGAAGTCAGAGGTGTGCCCTGGGATAAAAACCCGCGACCACCGTGAACATGTTGGTAGTCGCGTCTAGTCATTTTACCAACTGGCCACCACGCACTCATATGTGCTTAGGACAATTAAAAAGTTATAGGCGGCAAATTGTAATAGCTTGAGAATTTCACATGATAAGTGGTTACTGATACTATAAACATCCACAATGTTCGTATTTCGATAACCTATGTAGCGTAGTTGGTTAAGGCTGTGAACTGAAAGGCTACGGATCCGATAGTAACAGAAATAAACGATTCAAAAGATCTTGTGAAAGACTATTTTAATTTTTATTTTGATCCCCATTCCAGGAAAATGTATAAGCGATACATAGAAATTTGTTTCAGATCGAAAGTGTTGTGAGAACGAATTTTCTTCCATAAATTCTGATGTAGATTATTTGCAAAACTGGAATCTTCTGCTGGGAAAGCACTCGAAAATCAAAACTATGATTTATATTTATAACATATTTTCGGCAGAATAAGATTCTGATCTGCATCTTGCATAAAACCACAGACAAGTAAACAGGACATAGAATTATTTCATAATTATTCTGACACGGAATTTATACTTACTTTTACAAAATCAAATCAGCAATTGTATATTTAATAATCATGTTTATTAATGCATCATTAATATTAGGTATGTTCACGGTAGTCGCGGGTTCGAATCCTTTGACTTTTCAGTCATGTGTGTATTGATAGTCAATCACCACGCACTAAAACGGCTCGATTGTAGAGTAGGCCCGTGCCCTGCAGTGGGACGTATATGGGTTGATATAGATACAAAATATTAGGTATATAAAGTTATTGCGTATATAATATAAAAAGTATATAATTATAAAAGTAGTCCAGAGCTTTTCTGTACCTATCCAATTACAATAACAATAATATGGTCGTCGCGTGACTATTTGGTAATGTCGGTACTTGCAAACACTCCTTGAAAAAACTTATAAAACATTATTAAAAATGTAAAAGATTGCATATCATTAATAGTTAACTACTATATGTCCTACTCTAGTTATTCATTTTACTATTTATTTAATTTCGTTGCGAATAGACAAGTCAGATATTCCCAGAGACTCGGCTAGCTTCAGACAATAAAATGTATTGATCCTGCCTTACAGGAGTGCCTAGTGACAGTGGGGGGTGTGCGGGCAGGATAGCCGCTGGTGTCATCGCTAAAGAAGAATACTCATTTTACTATAAAACTAAGTATGGCGGCGAAGATTTTTGTCCATCCATGAAACCCACTTTTTTGTGTAGGAAAAAATATATATTTTCAATAAATATGAACATAATGGCGATACAGGCCCGCAGTTCCTGGATAAATGAACTTGAAATCCAATAGTTTCTTTTTGTATTCGGGTCTGTTAACAAAATGTGAAATGTGATGATAATTACTTTATTTTATAAAAATCTGTCGCCCGGGATCAAACAGGAAAACATTTAAGGACAAACCATTAAAATGCTTTGATGGATTTTAAGCAGTATTGGTATCGGTATAAACGATATATTTTACCTTTACTATGAATGGGAATTCTCGTTTGTTAGATTATAGCAAGGTATTTATATTACAGTAGAGATATAAATTAATCCTTTTCAAGGGAAATCGAGCTTTTTATCTAGATATTCGTGATAAAGCAGATAATGTGTATAAATAACTACACCCCACAGACACACATTCTCAATTCCACAGCAAAATAATTAGAAATAAAAAAATATAGTATTAGAAATTACTGACTTTTGAATTAGAAAAGAAATTTGTAATCTCACAGAACTGCTACTTAACTCTACCTTAGTATGCACCGTTGAGAATGGGCATATCGTCTCTCTATGCTCTGTAATGCTCGTCCATTGCAATTATAAGGTTTTAAAAATGCATCAATAAGGATTAGAAATGTCTCTTACTTTTATGTCTAAGATCAAGGATGGCACTTAAACACCATTCTTTTTCTCTCGCCAAACTCTAGTGTTAATGCACTGTTGTGTTCTGGTGTGAAGGACATTGCAGCTAGAGCAACTACTGGACATATTGACACGTCTCAGGATGGCAAGCGCAGTGGAATGCCAAGGACTGCTTTGTAATTCATGGTGCTGTTTGGTTTCACTACTGTCCATAAGCTGTTGTATTACCCTCAGGCGAACGGAATGCTCGTCTTGCCATTTGTAGCAATAAACATAAAACAATATCTATTTTATTGTTGTAAAGGGTGCGGTGTGTATGCGGTATCCCAGTCGCCGAGCCGCGCCTCATATCGCACGTCCCGGGTTAAAAGTATTCAGGCACTGCGGCACACGGCATTGCGGTTTTTATGCCGCAGGACGACAGGTTATGTCTAGATTAGGATTTTGGGAATGAGAAATTCTCTAAAAAACCTTTCTACGGACGGTTTTTATAGACTTTTGAGGCAGTCTGTAGACTGTGCAGTAAAGGTTTTTTAAGGATGATCGATTGGGTATGATTTTTAGAACGCAGGACTTACTGCTTTTTAAATTTGGAATTCTGGAGCGTTGTATTTCTTTGTACAATGTCTCCAAGTGAGCAGTATTTTTTATTTTGTTTTCTTTTTAATGTTTAAGGCCCAATACCGAAAATAAATTAAATACATTCCTTTTTTAGCCACTGCATGCATTGACATTTAGGAAAACAAATTAACATATTAAAATAATGAGATTTTTTTAAAAATTAATTTATTAGTTATAGTTAAAATATTGATCATTCGTTTTATTTAGAATCTTCACTCGCTTAATAATAGATAGTGGGATGGATTAAATGAAACCCAAGTTTCTGCTTGGAAGTTCCGTCTTACCATGTGATAGGGGAGAGCCTATCGCCATATCAAGGACAAATTAAAATAATGAATAGATATTACCTTGTCTGATCCGGGAATCGAACTCGAGACCTCAGCATTACAATCGTACCGCAGTACAACTGCGCCACAGCGGGAATCCTAGACCTATCTTTTTATTTAAATACATACACCAGCAAGGGCGGATCCAGCATTCGAAAAGGTTGTGGGCATGGCAACCCGAAAATCAACGAAGTTTGCTCATGTTCGTTATACGCAATAAAGATTTAACTACGCGATTTTATTATATTGATGATATTATGGCATTTCAAATAATATTATCAGTCTGTATCAGCCCATATACGTCCCACTGCAGGGCACGGGCCTACTCTACAATCGAGAATACGATTGAGAGTGGTTAGGCTATGTAGTCCACCACGCTGGCCTAGTGCGGGTTGGCGGACTTACATACCATAGAAATTCTTATGAATCCCTATGGTATGCAGGTTTCCTCGCGATGTTTTCCTTCACCGTTTTAGTGCGTGGTGATTGACTATCAATACACACATGACCCCGAAAAGTCAGAGGTGTGCCCTGGGATTTGAATCCGCGACCACCGTGAACATGTTGGCAGCCGTTACCAACAGGCCACCACGCACTTATCAGCCTATCGATCTCAATTTATATAGAAATGTGACGTTTTAAATCTAATGGACTTGCACGGGCATGCCCATCGTGCCCACTACGCTTGACAACCAGAAACAGAACCTCCTTTTTGGAGTCTTAAAAACCATACATACTACAGTTGATTTCCAATGCACAGATAAAAAACAGCACCTCTTTAGGCCGAACGTCTTACACGATCAGTTTCACAAGCCATCTTCGGTAGCTTCTTGTTCGGTCCATCGAAAGCACTGTCCTTATATGTAGGAGACTCGACCTAGTTCAACTCTTTAGAATCTCGCATCTGCGGTCTGCGGTTTTCGAATTTTCTTTAAGGCTGCAGTGTGGATTTTATGGAGCAATAATCTAGGTTTTAATTATGTTTATTAGGGTAATTATAGCTTGGTAAAAAAGAGTCTGTTTTTGATGAGGGCGCTACGATCGAAATTAGTATTGACATGGCAGCCCGGTATACAACGACGGAAAATGTCTAGATACCTACTTGTTATTTTTACTTATTGTTGTTAATAGTGCCGTTGTTTCTTTTAAATCACAAAACAAACAGATTCGTACGAAAATGTATAGAAATTCATGTGTATAAAATTATTATAAGAACACAAAGCTTGTAGCAACAACAAAATAATTCTTACTTTATTTTGGTAATCCCAACCCATAAAGACCAGTTTGTGGTTACTGGTTGTTGTTATTTGAGACTCTTAACAGAACTATTAGGCCACGGTTTCGATTCCTGTGTTGGGCCTTTTATTGTGATCAAATATTATGAAGGCTTGGCATTTTAGTATGAAGTACGAATGAAGACAATAAGTTTCAGGTGTCCTAAAAAATATATCATTTGAATTTAATTAAGTAGAGACGGGTTACCGTAGATTTTCTCATGCCACAGAGTCACATAAAGATCTTATCATTCGCTCATAATTAAAACCGACAGGTCATGTTTCCAACTCACGCAAGAGACGTATAAATTGCCCTGAACTATCCGAGACAATGAAGGTTATTAAAAAGTTAACCAACACCCACTAATTCTATCAAAATAAACGACTTTTGCATGTGGGCGGGCGCCTAAGGTCGGTGATGAATGTGGCTTGTCAAAGCCTTCTACCATTAATCTGAACAATTCACAATGCCTGGTAATAAGGTAATAATTACCTACTAGCTACCAATTTATTAAAAATAATTTCACTTACATAATATACTACAAGCATTTTCCTTGGATTTTTGTCAAAGAAATGATAGATTAAAATTATGTTTTTTTTTTTTTTTTATTGCAATGAATGGCGAGACGAGCAAGCCGTTCGCCTGATGGTAAGCGATACGACCGCTCATAAACAGTAGCATCATTCCACTGCGCTCGCCATCCTGAGACATAGGATGTTAAGTCTCAATATGTCCAGTAGTTGCTCTGGCTACAATGTCCTTCAATCCGAAACACAACAGTGCATTTAAGCAGTGTTGTTTCACGGGAGAAATAAACATTGCGGTGGTACCTACCCAGATGGCCTCTCACATATGAGAGACCTGCCACCAGTAATGTTTCAACTTTTATTTATAGCTTTAAAAATACTTTTCTAATGATTCTTTAGAGCTAGGCTTTATGAAACGCCTGATTTTTTTCAATGCATTCTATTATATGATTTGCTATTATTATTTTGACAGGAACCGTATCGCACATACAAACATTGCAATTAATTAATGAAAAAATAGGGAATTCCTGTAATTATCGAAAGCAACATTGATTTTATTAATTATATAAGAAGTGATCACTATTTTATGTATTTTACTAATCTTTGTAAAACATACCTATTAAATAATTAACTATTTCCCTGAACCTTTATTTAGTCCTTTCCTTGCAATGATTAAAGCTTAAAATACAATTAATTCATATTTACGTATGATTCAATTAAAATATTCACTTGACACATTTTGATACAATTCCAACAAAATAAACATCGAATCACACCTATTCAGAATTATGAATCATACTGATTACAAGGTTATAAGTGTTTACATTTATAACCAACAATATTTTTCCTTACCGAATAAATATATTAATAACATAATACAATTTCATTATTGAAATAATCATATTTTAAATATCTAGCGTCGAAAATTAGTATTTAAGCATTTGGCTAACAGATGTCGCTTCTAAAACAATTGGTCATACAGTCAATAAAATATTTAAAACAAGAATACATTAATAATCAAAAACAAGAATACATTAATAATCAAAACAAAACTTTGATGACATTATGAAAACAAGTTGAGTGATATTTCAAGGAAGCTGTGAAGCTTTACACAGCTGACCCATATGTTAGTTATTTATAAGTAATACTGGAGTATTAGGACCGTTTATGAATGACAAAATGATGATTTTGTGTCAAATACTTGAAAATTACATAGGGCTAAGAGTATTTTGTGTTTATTTAAAAGTATTATGCGGAATTTTGTTGCCGGCCGGCGCAGACATAATATATCGGCCATCGCCACAAATTGATCGCTAATACCAACATGACGGACGAAACATCTGCGCCGTGGAATAAAGTCTATTTTATTATTAACGTATTTGGGAAATGTTTAAATTATTATTTATCATTAATTAATTACAAAAAATTAAATTGTGAGCTCATGTTATTGAAAAGTTCTATTTATATGATATTGGTATTAAACAGTACGTAAACGATTTGGCCGCCATTGTTGTGATGTTGGCAGCATGAGCTCAGTCGATATGGCGACTCCGACCAATAGGAGAGCAACGACCGAAAATAGGTTGGCCGTGTATCGATATCGATATTTTCTGCGCTTATTAAAAAATCAGTCTCATACATATCATGAAAACTCATAAATCGAATTTGTCAACTCAACAATATACTATATTGGGTATAAAATATACTACAACCAACTTACAGGGTGGTTTTATAAAGTGGGCGTGGATGGCCAAATCTGAAACTATGAGAATTATCGAAAAATACTAATAGGTGTCACGAACCCGATTTTTATGAAAGCTAAAACTATACTAACCATAAATATATATTTAACAAGCTGTGCCTGCGACTTCGTTCGCTTGGAATTTAACTAAAACTTTTTTTTCTAAAATAAATGTAGCCTCAGTTACTCCTTATTATATCAGCCCCGTCAAAATCGGTCCAGCCATTTCAGAGATTAGCCGGAACAAACAGACAGACAAAAAAATCTAAGATCATTTTCGTTATAGGTATCATGTATATAACGATATCTAGTTGGACATTTTCTTTAATTTTTAGTCACTTCAATTTTATTTATATGTATAGATAAATCAATATGCCTAGTTTAGATGATTTTGAAAAAAAAAACACATCTTTCATTAATACGCCATTCAGGATAAAACCCTAATCAGGAGTTATTCATAAATAACGTCACACAAATTTTATGATTTTTTGCCCCTCCCGCCGTCCTTGTCCTAGCTGATCACATGTGGGACACTCCCCCCTCCCCCCCTAACTAGTGTGACGTCACATATTTTGTAAATTTACATTTAGAAATTATTGAATGATAACAGCGGTTGCGAAATCAGTTTTATTTCATTTCATTCATTTATCAAAAGGCGCTTAGGCGGCCGGCTCTCGGCGCGTCCCACTAGTAGAGCGAGTAACCGACAAAACAATTGGTATCTTATATTTACGTAGATATTTTTGTATATGATTTTCGTAAAGTAATAGTTTAAAGTTCTTGTTTTAAGATTTAGATTATAGTATATTTTGAAATGTGATGTCACGAAATTTGGAACCCCTTCCATGCCTTTGTTACACAATGTCACACTTCGTCGACTCCCTCCCTCCCCCTTAACGTGTGATGTAATTTATGAATGGCCCCTAAGGATCAAAGTCTTAAAAGCAAAGACATTCGGCAAACTAAAGGAAAGCGGTCATCATAGGCAAAATATATATAGTTTACCCATTACTTTAGCACCCGGTTCCCTTTCTATGACGGCAGAATCAATGGAAAATAACTATTTTTTTTCGGAATTTTTTGTTTCTTTTAATCCATTGCAAAAGCTTGTCTTTTTTATTTACAGTGACGAAGCTAACTGCTTTTTAAATTGAAATAGATTTTTTTTTTAATGTTGTGAATATCGGTGAAGAAGTCATTTTGATTAATATCGGTACAAAAGAGCGAGTGACATTTTATACATGTCTCCATCAGATCTAATCTATCATAATTAGTTAAATCCAAATGCTAATCATAAATGCGTGGTGGACTGTTAGTAAATGGACCAGACGCTGCTGCCAAAATATTCATGAATTCATATATGATGTCTTTATTGATAGTCGATCACTACGCATTATAACGGCATAGAAAAATATTTTGCAATTTATTTTAAATGAAAGAATGGTATTATAGCATCTCTCCTATGACGAAATAGGAGCAGAAACCAGTTAACTTTTAAATGAAGAGACTATTCTTTTTTTACGAATTCAGCAAAATGATAAATTGCACGTGATGATAAATGGATTGCTATTCACTTGATGATGTTATATCATTATATATATGTTAATGTATTATTATATATTTAAACCAAGAATTAATATTCTTTATTAGTAGTCTTGTATCTGATTTTTGAATTCTTAGTTTCATTATTAAATCCAAAAGACTACATATGTAACAAAATTAATAATATATTCAATCAGGAAGCTAAAGACTGGTATTACCAAAGCCTAAAATGGGTGGTCACACCCACAATATTCACAATATGACGCATTGCGGCAAATTTTATCGATATATTAGACAGCCAAACGGCTACATCACTGGCCACTCCGTACCTTTGGTAACCGGCACAGCGCGAACGAAAATTATTCTTCAACCAACCACGACAGTACGTGGTGCGTGCGGAGCAGAATTTATTTAGTGTTAAGTAATTTATTAAGTTCATATACAACAAAATGAGGGAAATCGTGCACATCCAGGCTGGCCAATGCGGCAACCAGATCGGAGCTAAGGTAATTTCTACATTCATTTGTTTCGGTTACGTGTAATTTTAGACTTTCATACGGCGGAATTTGTGGCCGGCATTTTGTGCGACGCTCGTGTGCCCATCACGAAAAACTCGATTTACGCTTGTTTCCTTCCTTATTTCTCGTAAATAGTAACTAAAATGGGTATTTAGGTGACATTTTCACTTATTGAGAAATGGGTGTGGTCACTCGAGATTAAATTCTTTGTAGTTCAAACACCTACTGCAATTCTTTCTAGTGCTATATAACGGTTTATATCAAGCATGCGTCATATTTTACACGTTTCATCGCCGAAATATATGGTTTTGGTCGTCAGCCCCGCTTACTTGGGCGGTATCGATCGATGATTGAACACGGGAACTGAATTTCGCACGTGTTTCGTCGCCATTTGATGACGGGTTCTTACTCATTTCGATGCATCGATTCATGTTTGTTTTTCGACTACTGACTAACATTGTACCCAGATAAATGTATTCATGGAGTACCGAGACAAAGGATTCGCGAGTTGCTTTAGCGTATAGGGTTCGAAAACCGGTTTGTGGGTGAAACTTCTATTGTAAAGATTATTCCAAAGGGACGTAAAGCGAAAATCAACCGTTTTATTCCCCGCCATAATTAAAATTACCGTTACACAAAGGGCATGCGTGTTTTGAATCGCGCTCAAGGTTGTCCAGCGCGTCCCTTGATAACAGAGCGACCAATCAGAGGCCGCGGTTTGTAACGTTCGAATTGTAAAAAAAATATTCGAACACCAAATGATATACATCTGCCACTTAGATGGTATCTATGAATTAAAAAAACAGATGTTGATTTTTTTATATGGACTTAGGAATGCAGGATTGTAGTATGAACACTATAAAATTTATCTGGTTACTGAAGGGAATAAAAAAAAAACAAACTCCTAAAGATTATAGCTGTTTGGTACTTAGATAAATGAAACCATAACTGCATTTTTTTTGCATTCGACACGCATCAAGCTGTCAAGACTTAATTAATCATTGATTATGAATTTGAAAATGGAACATGGCAATAGCGATAAACTTTGGTTGCTGAAAATTGGACAAAAATGCAAATACAATATCCTAAAAATGTACTCAGATGTTCAAAGAAACCTGTTTTAGTTTTTTATACATTTATGGATTTAAAACGTAAAAGAATGCGCCATGGATGGTGGAACGCATGTCCAAGTAATTCCACGCGCAGACGCGACGCGCAAAAAGCTAATCATTTTAAATAGGAAGGAAGGGGCGGTTCGATGACCGGCCGGCTTCCGCGTACGCTGAAATAGCAACGCACATGCTTTAAAAACTGTTCTCTTACGAAATACACCTTCTTTCTCCGCGTTTGATGTTTACTGCTTGTGACAGGCGTGTTTTCAGACTATTTTACGCTATTTTGGGATTTAGTTTAAAATACCGAAGTCTATTATGACATTTAAGTATGGAATTGGGCAGCATTTAGCTTGGTTGACTTGGTTAACCTGGAGATACTGCATGTGTAATACTGCATTGCAATTTCTTTAAATGTAATCTTAAAAATACTGCAGTAGTGGGCATTATTAATAAAATTTAACATAAAGATGGTAGAAGCAGCAATGATTATACGGAATAAAGTCTGTTGAATTATAAGTAAACAATATACAAAATATATATTTCAATTCAATCAATATAGTAGATTCAATTCATTCCAGCATTCAATACTTGAAAAGATCCAAAAGTTAAAATTAGGTCATTTAACATTTATTTGCGAAATAAATATTCATTGAAAGTTCTCAAAGCCGCTTTCTATGCATGTATAAAATGCAGTATTTCAATAGTACAGTTATACTTCCGAGAACATATCTTTCATGTACACTTTATAGTTCCAAGTAATGTTTCTAAGTTAAAGCGAAATGCAATAAAACATGTAACTCAACTTTGAGTATAAATCGGAGTTCTAATGAAATATGAATTTGTAGAAATATGTTGAATCTTCTAACATGAAGTGATTTGTCTTTGATATTCTTATCATTTGGATAAGTTGCCAACAACCAGTTATCCTGAATATTAGTAAACCAGTGCTAAAATACCAACTGGAAAGCTACTTAGTAGTTTTTAAGAGATGGCTTATTAAATAATATCCTAACCAACATTTAAATTCCAATGCAGAGCCTTAACCTCTTCTATGATGACTGGGTTAAGTCTGATATGGGATTCTGAATTTTTCTGAGATACAAGTATGCAGATTTCTCCACAAAGATTTTCTGAAACTATAAATACAAAAATATTTGGTTCATAGAATTCTCAATTTGGTCAAACTGTCTGCGGTGATCAATAATATTGTCATACATATTTTGTATATCAATATCTATTCAAACAATTTCTTTTCTCATATTCACAACACCTAGGTAGAAATCAAGTCAGGCTCAAACTAAATGAGGATTTAAAAAACATGTTCGGGGATTAGTCTTGGGTAACATAAGTTAATTACCTCTTAATGAAGACCTTGGATTAAAAGGTACTCATCCAATTAACAATTTATTTATGGATAAGGAATATCTATGTCGAAGTTAATTTGCCTTATTTTATTTCATAGTTGATAACATTAACTGAAGTAATTTCAGTCTACCTTTTCAACCATGACTCATAAGTCGGTACATGATTAATCATTACTTATTAATTGCATAAACAGACATCCAACTTAAAATTATCTCTTTAAACTTTCTGATATAACTAGTCGAACTTTATGAAGTAAAAGTTAGTCTTTAGTTTGATTATATAAACTTTTAAATATTTGTCCATACATTAGTCAAAACTCAAAAAACTAATTGTGAACTTATCTAGAAACTTTCTAAAATCTTTTATATACTGGAAGTTAAAACAAGTACTTTAAACAACTGTAAATTATAGCAGTGGCGGTACTTCCATACAAGCCCAAAAGCCCGGCTTGCCCTACTTAATACGCATATACTCAATCCTAAAGACAAATCAGTACTTTAAATAAAATATATTCGTTTAATGCAAAAAGTCTATCATTTTTAAATTTACCGCGCCATAATGGACCCCGCGCCTGCAACGGAGCACCCGCGCCGCGCCCGGCAACTCGCCTAAGCGAGCGCCGCGGTCTAAAACTAATATAAAATTATTTCATTCAAAATCAACGCGTGACGCAATATCTTAAAAAGATGGAACACACCAAAGTATTATCTATCTTTTTCTCTCTCGTGTGCTTTTACCTGGCTTCTGGCGTATATTGCCCTCTCAGTCGCACCTCTGGGTGAAATGCTATTACCATGACACTACGTACCTATACATATAGCTATTTTTTTATGCAATTTGTACCAAGCAAAATGCCCGGCTTCGCGGAGTGAAGTTGTGCACTTGACATGTCTTATTAAGATCCAAATTTATCGAAAAATATTTATGTTTTGCTACAAGTTATATTGGATAATATATAAAATAAATAGATTTTTTTTTGAAACCGTATTATGATGTTTTAAATATTTTTATTAATATATTAGAATTAGAATACTTAATTTGGAATTTTCCATAATTTAGGACCTGTGGCTAGCTTCACGCTTATTATTATGTCTTTCGAGCGGACGATTAACCAGTAACAACTAAACATAATATACGTTTAGTTTTTGTTTCATTATAGTATTTTACGTTTATTATGTATAATAATGGGTGAAAATGTGCCTTGTGATGGTTTGAAGTGTGTGCAAGTGTTGATCGGCGAGGAAAAGGTAAATTCATTACATTTCGTAGACAAACAACTACTCGTATCTGGTCGAAAACCTACGCCTGATTTGTTGTGTATTTCTCGAAAGTAGTGAAAACTATAGAATACAATTTTATAGATCAGTGCACATAACTACATAGATTGTTGGATGTTCTCATACTAATAAGTTATACTGTCGGTGTTGTATATTTTTTTCCAACGATGTACTTAAATTTTTGGAATTGTTCCGGCTATAGTGATTTAAATAATTTACTGGTACTTTTATAGTAATTGACAAAAACATGTGAATGCATTAATATATTTTCATAATTCCGGTAAACAGCTTATAGAAACCTCTATAAGCGTCATATACATAATATGTGATGAGATTTCAAAACATTATGCTCGCGTAGACAGTAATCGTAGTGTTTTTCAGATATTCCTTAGCTTCCTTTCAGAGCTCATGATGAATCAAAAAATCACATGCATACACAAAAACATAACATGAATATATTAACAATAATTTGTGGCCGCGAAGTTAAACACGACGTCGTACTTGTGCTATTGTAGTGCCGTTTATTAATTTACAAAATAATTACAATATAAAGTTACGTATGCATGCCCAAAAGTAATTTAAATTACACATTTGTTTTATTCATCTATTTAAAACTAATGATGGGCCCTTCAGTATTTTGGCAATATTAAATAGATGGCCGTGGAAATCGCGCCATCTATTAGATTTTTTCGAAACAACTTGTTGTAATAGATTTTTTCATAACGGTGATAAAGATAGTTATTATTTTATTGGTTTCTATCCTAATCTTATATACATCGTGTGGTAGGTCTGGGACTGCCTCGATGGCGCAAAGTTGATGTCTCGGATTCGAATCAGGGGTCTATTTTTATTTAATTACATCGCATAGGCCCGCCCTCTATCGCATGATGAACACGTTCTTCTTTCTTAATACCATTTTGCTCCTGAACCAATATTTATTTTATTTATTTATTTAATTCTTTTTTGCACTGTACATAAATACTATGAAGATATTATACAATAAGAATAATAGTACAAGTGGCGGCCTTATCACACTAGGTAATCTCTTACAGGCAACCATGGGATGGATATACTAACAGGAGATAGAAAGGGCAGTCTAAGGCATAAAAGAAATAATAATAATCTACAATTAATAACTAAAAATATAACATAAACACACAAAATATATATAAATATCCATATACATACACATATACAAACATACCTATAATACATACATATACATAAACATATTATATACCTATCCTAAAATATACCAGGAAGAGAATGGACAAATTATTTCAGCTACACTCTTGTTGGGAGAGGAAATGTTCTTTGACCTTTCTTTTAAATGACGACAGTGTTTCAGCCCGTCGCAACTCAGCTGGTAGAGAGTTCCACAGTCGGACAGCTTGGACAGTAAATGATTTGTCCATGAATACTGTGGAGTGCAAGGGCATTCTTAGTTTCAAGTTCTCCGACGACCTCAAGGATCTTGAAAGCGAATCATGGAGAAAGACGAAACGATCTTTAAGATACGAAGGCGTTAGAGGATTATCAATACATATTGTTACTAAAAAAATCTTGGGCTTGCCCTAGTCCACAAACCTAGGCACGCCACTGAATTATAGTACCAATATAAATCACAATGTACAAACTACAAAATACCCATTCCAAAAAAATGTAGAGTTGCAAACATCAAGTGATAAAAAAATGGAAATCTTTTTCACTCATATGTGAGTGGCCGTCTGGGACTCATATGTGAGGTACCACCGCAATGTCTGTTGCTCCCGCCAAACAGCAGTTAATGCACTGCTGTTTCGGATTGAAGAACATTGTAGCCATAGCAACAACTGGACATATTGAGACATCTTAGCAGGCCGGCATAATTGTGTCTATTGACACGGGACTGCCGTCCGATGCCAGTAGACACTCTGCCTGGGCGGCATTGGCGCTCACCATCAGGCGCAATGCGGCCACTATGCCGGGTCAGAAAAAAAAACCATCTTATGTCTCAGGATGGCGAGCGCAGTGGAATTCCAAGCATTACTATGTAATTCAAGGTGTTTGGTTTCGCTACTGTTCATGAGCGGTCGTATCGCTTACCATCAGGCGAACGGCATGCTCGTCTCGCTATTCATAGAAATGAAAAAACGCGTCTTAAAATTTTGCCTAAAACAGGTGAATGACTTCGAAAAGTACTCTAGTCTTGTACAGTTCGAGGAACTGTTAAAGTATGTGTTGATGAGATCAATAAATTATTATGGTGTTAAATCTCGCGTGCCCCAGCGCACTGGCATTTTGCCCGACGCGCTCAAAACCAAATTGGAAAGTGATATCACCTTAGATTCGTGAATACGTGTACATAAGTATGCAGAATCAAGAAATTGTTAGTCTTGAAAAGTAATACTAGCATGATTATATCTAGGTCCCGGTCAGCACGAGCTGAGCCACCTCCTTTTGCCTTCTACATAATGTAAAAGCATTAATTTGTATTAGTTTAAGATTGATGTAAGAAAGCAATAAATGGTTTTTTATTTTATTTATTTATTTATTATAAACAAAATTTCAATTTGTACCAAATTGTTTTTTAACATCATACAATTAAGTTAGGAGAAAATTATAGTTATGAAAACAATTTTTAGGTTATTTTCTTAAACCAGATGGTCCTATTATCATATTTTAATGTAAATTTAACCAAAATAAACTATTATAGATTTTACTTTACACTTAAATAAGTTCAAACACAGCGAGTTCCAAGAACTAGATTTGTAATTTAATCTTCATACGAAGCTATAAAAACCTCAGTACAGGAATGGAACTGAATCTCGTACTTCAAGAAACATTGCATTCCATACCTTGTATTGACCACGACCGGCTTCGAACATGTCCACACTAAGCCTAATTTACATAAGCTTCTTTACTATAATTCTGTCAAGCTTCGTGATAGGATAAATTTAAAACCGTAATACCTAAAATATGGAGGCATTAATGCCGTTATATTTTATAATATAAAAGGTAAAAGCATATAAATAAAGTATTCAACAAAACCATAGTCGAAAGTTTTATTTTCTTTAAAATTGTATTTAAAAAATAAATGAAGCATGAACAGTAAATTCGAATTTCGTAACATTTTATTTTCCTTGAGTGCGATAGGTACATTATGATCACGTCCGATAGTTAATGCTTATCTCACACAGTGCATAGTGACTGGATGAGTCAAATCTATGACGAACGTTCGCATACAAAATTCTGTATCGATTAGATCTCAAGATGGCGGCCAAGTAGTGTATGGTGTAGGCTCACCCAACAAATTCAACTAAACGACCTATTGTTTCGACTCGGTTCATCGCGTGACTCGCCCGGCATACATAAGGCAAACTAATGATTTCACAATTTCAATATTTCGTCTGCTTTTATTTAAAATTGTTAACTTTAAATAAAACTAAATTTCACTTAGAAAATGATACAATCATTTGCTGTAAACTATGTACATTTGAGCTAATAGTCTTAAAAGCAAAATTTAAACAAACTTGCACAATAAAATAAAGAGGTAGATTAGTTTCGCAGTACAAACGTTGAGTGTTCGCTATAAACAAATATTTATTAGCGAGATTAGATACCTACTTTCATTTTGTAATTTACTAATAGATTGCACAAGCTTTGATAACAAGGTGAGTTGGAAACAAGCAATATACAATTAAAACATAGAATTACCTATGATAATGTAGGCGATTCCCTGACCTGCACGTCAGACTAAACGATTATGGTCTGCCTTTAAGCTATCTGACCATTTAAGGCGATGTGGCTCTAAACAATTTTTTGCAGTGACTTAGTGTAGGCCATTTAAATACATAGATGTGGGCGCTAGGATCGATAATGACGGCCTTACGAATATGCTAATGTGGTCGAGGCGGGAGTCGTTTGTTGCGGCTCCGTCGCCAAGGCGATGCTGACTCACGACCCATCCGCCAACGCTCAGCCGAGGGCGCCATATGACGCTCTCTCCGCCCCACCAAAACCTTGAAATGAATTTTGTAGCGTGTGAAATACTGACATAAATGTACTTGTTTCCTTTACAACTGCATTTTGATAAAAGTCAACGTAAGGTTAAATTAGTAATTCAATGAATTACGTACTTGTTTTGTTACTTCTTATATACCAGTGCAGTCGGGGATCTTAAACCAGTTTTATTCTTGTAAAGCATTATCATAATTTTCTTATGACTTGTTCTCTGGCCAACACCTTTTTCTGAGTACTTATAACAAGTTACGTAATGTAAGTTTTTTCAAGAAATCACGTACGCTGGCACCAACTTTCACATTTACGCCGGTTTTCCTTGCAGGTTTAAGACACTTTTAAGTTGCACCGTATGTCAACTTTGTCTCTTTGTTCCAGTTCTGGGAGATCATCTCCGACGAGCACGGCATCGACCCCACCGGCGCCTACCATGGCGACTCGGACCTGCAGCTGGAGCGCATCAACGTGTACTACAATGAGGCCTCCGGCGGCAAGTACGTGCCGCGCGCCATCCTCGTGGACCTCGAGCCCGGCACCATGGACTCTGTCCGCTCAGGACCCTTCGGACAGATCTTCCGCCCCGACAATTTCGTCTTCGGACAGTCCGGCGCCGGCAACAACTGGGCCAAGGGACACTACACAGAGGGCGCTGAGCTCGTCGACTCAGTCTTAGACGTCGTACGTAAGGAAGCAGAGTCATGCGACTGCCTTCAGGGATTCCAACTCACACACTCGCTCGGCGGCGGTACCGGCTCCGGTATGGGCACCCTCCTTATTTCCAAAATCAGAGAAGAATACCCCGACAGAATCATGAACACGTATTCAGTTGTACCCTCCCCCAAAGTCTCCGACACAGTAGTAGAACCTTACAATGCCACACTCTCAGTACATCAGCTGGTAGAAAACACTGACGAAACCTACTGTATCGACAACGAGGCTCTCTATGACATCTGCTTCCGCACGCTCAAACTGTCCACACCCACATACGGCGACCTCAACCACCTGGTGTCGCTCACCATGTCCGGCGTGACCACCTGCCTCAGGTTCCCCGGCCAGCTGAATGCGGATCTCCGCAAGCTGGCGGTGAACATGGTGCCCTTCCCCCGTCTGCACTTCTTCATGCCGGGCTTCGCGCCGCTCACGTCGCGCGGCAGCCAGCAGTACCGCGCGCTCACCGTGCCCGAGCTCACCCAACAGATGTTCGACGCCAAGAACATGATGGCGGCCTGCGACCCGCGCCACGGCCGCTACCTCACCGTCGCCGCCATCTTCCGTGGCCGCATGTCCATGAAGGAGGTCGACGAGCAGATGCTCAACATCCAGAACAAGAACTCGTCCTACTTCGTGGAATGGATCCCCAACAACGTGAAGACCGCCGTGTGCGACATCCCCCCGCGCGGTCTCAAGATGGCGGCCACGTTCATCGGCAACTCGACCGCGATCCAAGAGCTGTTCAAGCGCATCTCGGAGCAGTTCACCGCCATGTTCAGGCGCAAGGCTTTCTTGCATTGGTACACTGGCGAGGGCATGGACGAGATGGAGTTCACCGAGGCCGAGAGCAACATGAACGACCTGGTGTCGGAGTACCAGCAGTACCAGGAGGCCACCGCCGACGAGGACGCCGAGTTCGACGAGGAGCAGGAGCAGGAGATCGAGGACAACTAGATTCTCGCTCCCGTACACGTCACACTCGTAACCTCTCCCCCGACCCCTCTGGCGCCCCACCCGCTGGGACGTTTGCATTTCTTCGCTTAGTACTCGTAACCTTACAGTTCTGGACGTGATTTATTGTATGGCAAACTAGGGAGTTGCGTTAACCAGTTGCGTTTACATTCCCCAGTGTTTTCCTTGTCGACGAAGGGCAGCTCTCGGATGTTTATTGCTATAAACAGACCCTCATGCGACGTGAGCCCTTCGAGCGAACATCTGCGCGGTGCTGTGACACACATGACACAAAAAAGGAAAAGATCTTTTTTTTGATAAGGCTGAACTTGATTTTTTAATACCTAAGTTTAATTTTAATACTTCGTTTGTAACCAGTGTGATGAGTTTATAAGTTGGCTTTTTTTTGTAAAAAGCCACTGTATGTCGTACAATATTTTCGAAGTCGATCAAACGTTTTTTTAATTATAATATTCCAGCTGGTGAGTAATAAAGTATAATGATTTTATTCTTTGGTTTTATTCGATCCATACCTTTTCCAATCGAGAGTTATCTCGAGATAAGCTATACCGTCACGCTACACTTCCTAGTAACTACTAACTTATCGCAAACTACACAAATAGGAAATCGATTTATTACCTATACTTCAAACACCAACGAAATCATATCTTCCATTATCCGTATGTTTATCTAAATAGATTTTGAAAATTGAGAAAATAAAACATACCTATTCAACATTGCCATTCACTTCAACCTACATTGCTACAAGATCGATTGATCAAACTTTCTATGAACATTGCAGTTATAGATTCCAAGTTAGATAATTGCTTACAATACAAACATCGATCAATAACAGCTTGCAGGTCCGTTAGAGGATAAAACTACACATTCACATCACTGCTGAATCAAGACGTTTTGAGGTGTGTAGTTTCTTAGTGAATTCTACCGATGTGGATAGTGGGCCCAGGTTATGGACAGAACCTTATTTATAAACATTTTTAAAACTTACATTTTTTTCGAATTACGTTTGAGCGAAGAAGACAAAACATCCGATACCTAACTAAAAAAGGGACCGACACATGCAGTTTTAAAAAAAAGTTGTAGTTTTCATTTGTTTCATAGAAAGTTTTTCCATTACGAACACATTAAACATTTTTCAATACGATACATACATAACAAGTCGATTAGGTGGTATAAAGTTAACATCGTAAAGCTGATTAAAGAATGAATGAGTACATACAGTTACGTATATAAGCTCACACTCAATGTCTCGACCCATATCACGTAAACCCTAAGGGGTAGGCAGAGGTATACGAAGACATGTGCTACTTACAGCTTACCGGGATTATCTTCATCCTATTCTGTAAAAGAACGGGAAATTGTTTTTCTCGAAAGTTCTTAAACATACCGAATAAGTACATCAGAGACCAGGGTGGCCTAATAAATACGTGTTTATTTAAAAACATGAATTATTAGACAAGACAATTTAATCTAGAGTAGGACTTTACGTGTTCTAAGTATACTCCAACTATATTTAGAATCGACTGGCTAAGCTTGTTCAAAAACAACTTAGGATTATAAATACTCCACTCGCCTCGGGTTTAGTAACTGCATAAGCGCTTCTTCTGTGAAATGTTTTACCGGGAACTCGATCCCATGACATCATTTTTACGTAAGTATGTTCACAATTTTTCTATCAAAAATATACTTATCTCAAACACTTTAATCTAAAAAATTACACACATTTTTCAAAATGTGTAATCTACCTAGTCTTGGAAACAGAATTGGCTATGTACGTATATTTTTATGCACATAAATACAAGATGCAGGGACATTATTACAAATCATAATAAGGTTAAAAATCTGTGGAACATGAATAAAATATTACTTTTTCAATTTCCAACCATGTTTATAGTTACATAAATTACCATTATAATTAAAAATACAAAAGATTTTAAATTAGGTATTCATAACAAAGAAAACCTAATTAGAATCTACGCCTCTTAATTAAAAATTCTTCGTCAACCGTTTTCTAAACTGCAAAACAAGATTATTATTCTACACCAACACGAATTTCCTGTGTTGATAATGTTATTTATGTACCTAGCCAGCGGTGACTACCTATATGTGACGTACTAAGACCCGCTAATGAAGTATTAGTTATCCTTGTATAATTTATTATTACATAGTCACTGACTGGTGTAGAAATATCTTTAGTTTAGCCCATAAATCTGTAGGCCATCGTGCTAGACAAGGGCCTAAATCTAGCCTTATTGAACGGGAAGTGTGCTTAGTATTAGTATGTCAAAGATTGGTTTTGTCAAATGCCAATTAAACAAAAATACAAAACTCGAATGAAGCGACGTTACGACGGAAGGACCTAGTTTTATAGGAAGGTTAGCTATGTGCTATATGTATAGCATGATGTATGTACATCATACATTAACTCACGCCTTTTTCTAAGGGGTAGGCAGAGGAACAACCAGGACACCCACGTATCACCTTGCATCTTTCGTCCCACGCTGTGGTAGGGTGCGAGCCATTTGGGGAACAAATTCCTGAGTCCGGGCTACATAAAAAAATCCAATATCACTTTGCCCGACCCAGAATTTGAAGATTCGAGACTTCAGCGCCACCGAAGCAGTCTATATGTACTTTAGAAATTATGAACTGCTACGAAATCAGAATAATTATAAGTTTTTTTGTATTTCAATGACTAGCGAGACGAGCATGCCGTTCGCCTGAAGGCACAGAAGGTAAGCGATACGACCGCTCATAAACAGTATCAAAACCAAATAACACCTTGAATTACAAAGCAATGCTTGGCACTCCACTGTGCTCGCCATCCGGAGATGTAAGACGTTAAGTCTCAATATGTCCAGTAGTTACTATAGCTACAATATCGTTGAAAGCGAAACACAGCAGTGCATTCACACTGGTGTATAGTGGAAATGGACATTGCGATAGGTACAGTTAACCGGTGTTTCAATAAGGGATTTCATATCTCGACAGGCAACTCCATTTCTTATAAATCTAAAACACAGTAATCAGGTTTAGAAAGTTTTAATCACAATCTCAAAGTTGGTTGAGCGCGATCGGCCATGCCATGCAGTGGCTATGCAAATAATTATAATTTACATACACACGGGACGGACGTAACGCATTTCCTCATTAGAGTAACGGAAAGTCCTAAGTACACACGCTAATTTATTTGTACTAAAGGGCGCTAAAATTGGGACGAATAACTGTAGTTTTAGGTTTATAGGTGGTTTATGGGCTGACGATACGCCCACACGGAACTAGCGATAGTTAGTTTTATTAGCATCGTAAATTAGTTGGAGGTGCGTTGCTGTAATCAGGCCTACAGCTTATTTAAAACATCTTAATTATAAAGTACACAACAAATTACTTTTGGGTACCTACTTATTCTTTTACATATCATGTATATGACATTGTTATGAAAAATTAAAGTTAATTTTAATATTCTCATTTTGAAAGTGGAAAAACCAGACCCGGAAGAGTCGATAATGTTATGAGACAAATGTTTCTAAAACTCAAAAAAAGTTTAAGCGTGGGATGGTATGGGCATATCTCCCACTATTGGCCATGCATAAAGGCGAGATTGAACTAATGGATTATAGAAATAACAAGACTTAATAATATTTGTGATCATACCATTTGGATTTATAATAATAATAAAAGTATGTTCATCAACCAAATTGCGTTACAATTTCTTATAAACAACATAATTTCTAAACTAATAACGTTGTCAGGGGCTCCCAAACTAGCCTGTCTTCTTGGGAAACCATGGAGTAATTATTGCAATAGCATTATTATATTTTATAAAGGCCAAAGAGTAATTTCTATATTGTCATAATTGTTCAGGAGTATTGGGGTGAGTGAGTGAAGTGAGTATTTGTATTGATAACATTCAGTAACGGCACAAGTACATATAAGTACTCTAGCATACCTACAAATGAAATGACTCAAAACTCCTTATTATTTTTCTGCTTTCCTTACGTTGCGGGATGAAGACACAGAGAGACCCGGTGAGAAAGTGACATTACTAAGCTTGCCCTCAGGAGTACTTGTGCTTTGTTAACCACTGGTACATTTAAATAAAAGTTGCCGATGTTGTTTGGTCTCACTCCTCTCCCAATTTGATGGGCCGGCAACACTTGATTGACTTGACAACGGCAGTGATCACTTACCAACAACAACAACTACAGGTGAGCTGTTTGATCGTTTCACAGAAATATGCTATAAACAATTTTTTGCAAATGAATGCGCTTATTTACGACCTGCGCTGCGCGGAAGACCTAAAAAATAATATATCGAAAATATTCGATAATACTTGAATCTTCTAGTCCACCACGCAGGCTTAATGCAGTTGATAGACTCCGAAAAACCTTCAAAATTCGTGTGGAGATATCTGAGATATCCAGGTTTCCACTGTCCTCTTTAAATAGAGCTTGATAGCTCTAATCAGTCCTACAGCTTATTTAAACGCTCACACATTCCTTTATGTATATTCGAAAAAAGAATTGAATGTAATAAAAATAAATTATTTGACCAACCAAAATTGAATAAAAATATAGGTATTAATAAATTAATCCTATAATTATTAATATAGCGGTGATATCCATTATTCTTTTTTTATGTAGTGGATTATCACACAGGACGTGTACGATTACATCTTTTTGCTTCGTCACAGTAAGTTATTTCTATAGTCGAAGGCTGTACCGCTATATTGCCGTTGCCTAGATTGTTATTCAATACGAACCAACCGAGCGATATCGGCCGATTGACTGATCAACATTTTTAATTCTCGCGAAGATCAGCCTTGGTTTGTACAGCCAAGGAAATATTATTTACCGCCTTAATAATAATAATCAAAGGAGGTTTTAACCTCAGAGTTGTTTATTTGTGTGATTGTTATCATATTCTAAAAACGAATCATTATCAATATATTGTCTTGAGACTTAAATTACTTACATGAAGGTAGTCAGAAGACCTAGTACAATTAATAATCTATATTCTATAATTTTGATGTTTCCAACAGTACTGTATATACTGGTGATCATGAATAGTCTTACAATGGATGACTTCTAAGATTTGGCCAAGTGACCAAGACAATACAAGAAGGCACAAAAGGACACCAGCCTATACAAAACTAGACAGAAACAAAGGTGTAAATACTAGTACTTAGGTATATTCCAATGGTAACTAGACTACTACCTATAGACTCTATCTGTATTTAGCAGAATTAAAAAAATTAGAATCTTTTCAATTCGTATACCTACTTCACAGGTGGTTCCATAAAAGACCTAATGTGTATTGTTGGAGCTAGAGAGTAGAAACTAAACTCCTCAAAATTAATCCAATTTCCAATGGTTCTTTTTGCATATAGGTTTTCAGCTTTCCGTCATTGACCAATGTTCGGATTCCGCATTGGTATTGCCTGGGTATCGAGCACTAGTTCTCCGGGATGGATTCATTAATTACTAGATAATAGGTGAATTGTTAATGTTTGAGTAATGATTTTAAAGTGTATAATTCTATCTTAACATTAATTTAAATCTTGGGTTTTAAGTAGAATTAATAAAACACAGTATTCAAAGGAATGACTATAATACCGTATCAATCTTAGATGATATTATCATAAAATAAAACAATAAAACTGATACCTACATATTTAGGCACCTACGTGCCAATGTTTCTTGGAAACTTTAGTTTTGTGTAATTTATTGAAATTTTAACTATTATTCAGATTCGATATCCACATGAAATATAATTACTATTCTTACAATACAAATATCGATAAACAATTAGATAGACAATATATTTTTCCTTACACACAATTAATACGTTTTTTTATAATTAATCCAAATTATCCTTCATACCAAACTGACATTCTTTGATGTGATCAAATACCATTCCAACGGTTTCGTCGTTAATTCTGCCGGCTTTATTGAGCGTGTTCACTAAACAAGAAAGAGAAAAAACAGACTTTATTGTGACGCCATTTGCTTCGAGCACACTAGCGCCACCTTGCTCCCGGTCGAGAACTACAATAGCATGTGTTACTACTAAACCTTCCCTACGTAGCGTCTCAACTGTTTCCAACAAGCTGCCGCCAGATGTCACTACATCCTCCACAACTAAGCATTTCTGGTTTTTGTGGTAAACGCCTTCGAGTAATCTTTTTGTTGCGTACAGTTTTGTTTCTTTCCTTTTCATGATCATCGGAGTGTCTGTGTTGACGGACATGACTGCGGCTAATGGGAGAGCGGCGTATGGGACTCCGCAAAGAACTTCATGCTGTATTTCTTTAGCGATTTTTTCTAAATGTCGCGCCACCGCCATCTGTGAATGAAAACCATCAGTACGTCAAAATCTTTATTTTTTTCTTTTTCTTTTTTTATTCTTTTTAAATCTTGTTTAATTAACCCTAATCAAAATATCCTAACGATTAGCGAATGAAGAAAGCCACATTGAATAATAATATCGATTGTAGTGTTTTTGAAAATGATCTCATGTTGCTGAAAATGCACACGGTTCTTTCTGTCTTTCATCCATAGGATAGATAATCGCCCCATATACTCTGAGAGCTAAGGACGTTCTACGTACCCAGTTTAATACTATACTTTATCTCTCTATACTATACACCAGATTTGAGGAGCTTCTTATTTGAATAAGTTTGTTTCAGTGGTTGCCTGTTCTAACACTTATATGAACGGATAGTTCATATAAGTGTTAGAACATTACATCTAGAGCTGTTGTCTATCCATGTTACCTAGAGATAGGGAGCAAACTATAGACACACTACAGATCATATAAATAGCTTTAATTCTTTTACGCTAATTAATTCTAAGGCTAATTTTATTCCAATGCAATCTTTCAGATAATAATCACTTAGCATGGCACGTTACAAGCTATTTTCAATTGAACAGGCTAATTATAATAAACAGTTTTCAAGTGTCAAGTCGTCAAAGAAATTTTTTATTCATTTTATGAGTTTTTATGTTTTTTAAAGGATAAGAATAGATCTCAAACATTGATAACGTGATAGGTTTAATAACTATTTTTATAACGTAATACGTTGTCCATGCAAGAACAAACTCGGTATTCATTTCAGGAAAATATTAAACGTTAGGTATATCCTGCATAAGATATATTAAAATTGTTGTTTTCTCATCCCCTAAATTAGTGTTGGATACTGGCAGGTAAAGATGATTTATTTCTACTGAAAATATAGTAATTACCATAATGCGCGGATGTGACACTATAACCCTGAGGTCGAAGTAGATAGGTGTCCGCCTACCGACCTTCGCCTCGATATCGCCCAGCCTCACAGCTCCAGCGTCGAACAGCTGCACCGCCAGGTCTTCTAGTTCTCCAGGCATTTTCTGGAACATTAAAAAAATATCTGAGTCAACACATCTCAAAGTTTCACTTTTCACTGTATTATCGACATACTAAAACACTTTAAATTTATCGTATTAAAATAATAATATTAGAAAAGTGTTCGATTAAACTTTGATGCCCAAATAATAATTTCAGTTGCGGTGGCCATCAGTACCCCAAGCAGGAACATTTTGAAGTATCGTATAGTAATAGTATCGTGACAACGATTACTATACTATTACTACAACGATACTATACGTCAAAAATTATTCCTGCTACCACATTTCATACATTTGTATAGTAAAACTATCGCTAGACTATACGATTACCATACTATAGTGTCGTAAACGTTTCCCGCTGCCATAATTTAGTTCCAAATACGCTCACAATGGCGCTGTTCAAATTCCCATACAAAATTTTACTATTACGATTACTATACTATAGAGCCAAATGTTCCTGCTTGGGGCACAGTTATTTAAATCGTACAAAGATTTTGTTATAACAATTTACAATAATAGAAATAAAACAATACAAAAATAAGAATGATTTCAGTATATTGTAATAGAGTAATTGAAGTCCGTACAAACGGAAGGTCACGTATTAGAATCTAAGCGCCTACTCTCCTGACTTTCGAAATAAGTTGTGTATTTTTCGTTTGCCTTAACGGCGACGGAAAGTAATGTTTGGAAAAATGAATAGATTTTTTTTCAAATATGCAAAACGTCCTAATACAGTTGTAAGTGATGTAACAGAGCCTGTTTAATCGGAATTGCGTTATACTTTTATTTTTCACGAACTAAACGCATAGTTCGTGAAAAATAAAAGTATAACGCAATTCCGATTAAACAGGCTCTGTTACATCACTTACAACTGTCAAATATGGTTTTACTGCTTGTTGTTTTCTGCCAAAAACATGCAAAAAATATTACTATAAAAATGTGGTTCAACATCTTTAACATAATTTATATGGGAAAATTATTTTAAGATGATTTGATGAACGACGTGGGACGGAACACAAGGCGAAATGTGGGTGCCTTGGCACCTCTGCCTACCCCTTCTGGGAACAAGGCGTGAGTTTATGTATGTATGTATGATTTGATGAATATTATGCAACAAAATAAGGATCCACTTGTCTCTCTGAACTTGAGAGCCTAATATCGTCTGTTTAATATAATATGTTGACCACGTCATTAATAAACATTTATGATAATTACAGCAATAAAATTATTTGATACTACAAACATAGAATTATAAACCTGTTTAGAAAAATACAGCTGAGTACGGTTATAGAATTTTCTAGAAAAATATAATTCGGATTAAACGCCATCTCTTTTTGAAAACTGGAAATTAAACTTATAGAAACTCCTAGAGGGTCATTTAAAGTAAAATAAAATCCTTTTAATATTTCATCAACGTAGTTTTTTTGAATCGTGACATTTTCAGAAGACAAATATTAAAGATTAAATCATAGGATTAAATGTTAATATGTGTCATTACGGTCGCCACGGATTCATATTTCATTTTATATTATGCCATACAAGGCTTCGACATTTAGATTAGTTTGTGACTTGGTAACAGCCAGTTAAGCGACCACTGCTCTGTCACGTGATATTCTTATGTAACTTGTATTCATAGAGTTAATATTGTGTGAGTTAATAAATGAATGACACCCAACAGTCACATACATAGTCCTGACCCCACACTAAGATCGAGTCTTGTGTCGTGGGTATCAGGAACTACGAGAGACTTTTCGGTCTCACAAACACCCAGACCCGGAAGAAATATTTGTGGGCCGCACAAACATTTCTCTCGGTGCGGGAATCGAACCCGCGGCCTCTCGTTTCACAGGCGGCGTCTAACCAACTGCGCCACGGAGGCTGTCGAGTTAATAAGTAACTAAGTTTGTATTTGATTCTTTATAAAAATAAATTGGGATTGAATATCATAGCGTTTCATTTGCTACATGTAATTGCCGTATACCTAGCCTGGTTTTATTGCTGGATAGCGACCTCTGTACGCGATGTTAGAAACCTTTGATAGTGACCCACCGCCCACGGTAGTATGTTGCGTTTTGGCTTCATTAATTAATTCACCTAACATTTTTAATGACTCCTTTCTGTTATGATTCCACTTACAATTACTTTTTGCGGAAAAAAAACTGAGGGGAAAGCGCATATGCCGTACAGTGTTCCGACGTAAGTGGTGCGCTCGCTCCAGTGGATCTCTAGTGGAGCGTTACTGATATTAATCGTCGCTAGCAACGACTTTGAAAATGCTTGCTTGTATTATGACAGATATTTTAATAAAAAGGAAGATAGTAGTGACTGCCTCGGCGACGTAGTTGTACTAAGGTACGATTACAAAGCTGAGGTCTCGGGTTCGAATCCGTGGTCAGGCAAAGTTATATTGGATTTTTCTATTTGGAAACTCCAAATGTACTGAAGAGCCTATCCTTAGTTTTTAATTCAATGATATAGATATTGATACCTACTGAAGATTAGAACGAAAACAGGTACCTAGTTGCTTTGCAAATAACAACCGAAATCAGACAACAATCTATTGGATAAATTGATTACATATTATGCAAATCTAACGGTTCTCGAAATATGTTATTCATCTTGATATTAAAAAATGACTATCTTTATTACCTACACATTTTATTGAGTGGAATTTTACTTGTGAACAGAGGTTGTGTAAAAACGCCGATTTAACATCTTCAAGGAAGAAATAAGATCCAATTGTCTTACAACCGAGGATGGTCAAGATTGAGCAGAAAAGCAGACCCTGGAATCACCTGGCATAAACCAAGAAAGAAGGAAATAATATTTTTGGGTTTCGACTTAGACAATAACTTCAATCTTTACAATGTCAATTCCATACCTTAGCGATCAGAGTTAATTATTTATTTATTTAATACTTTGTTGCACTCTACAGAGATACTATCAAGTTATTACACAATAAAAATAATAGTATAAGTGGCGGCCTTATCACACTAGGTAATTTCTTACAGGCGACCATGGGATATATAAACAGAAGATAGAAAAGGCAGTCTAAGGCGTAAATAATCTACAATTATTAACTAAATATAAAAATATAACATAATCACACATGATAAAATAATACACACACATGTATATATATGTCAGCTACATTCTTGTTGTGAGAGGAAATGTCCTTTGACCTTTTTTAGGGTCCCAGCCCGTCTTAACTCAACTGTAAGTTATTTAACCGACTTCAAAAAAGGAGATTATTAAATCGAACTGTATGTATGTAAATTTATCAGAATTGCACAGTTTTAAGTTACTGTTTTTCTATTGGCGTGTGGCGTTTAGAACTACTAATAATAGAAATTTAAAAACAATCTATTCAACGCATTGTTTAAGATATGTTTTGATACTAAAACAGAAAGCATTTATTTAATAGTATTAACATGTCTAATAGATTTCAATGTGAAGAGAGAAAAACAGCTCCTAATATTTTGACAACAGTAAGACAACAACGCATTTGGACGTCAAAAGATCTTAGACGATATACATATATTTAAAGTTATTAGCAACCACGGCTAGTTTCTTAACATACCTATTTCTATTTGATATTTTAGCTCGAAAATATTATATAAAAAGCTGTAATATAGCCAGGAAATTTCTTAATCACGCGGTGACAAAATGTTAACATAAAATCTTGTCAAATATTAAAGGAATTTGACAAAAATCACGGATCTAAATTCATGAGTTCATCAGCAAAGATCACTAGCTTTAAATTTATGTCTTCTCATAGTATAATTTCAACTTTTTTTAGTATCCACCTGAGTATGTGCTCTTTTATTGAATTGATCTTAAACACCAAGTTTTTAAGTTGAGCAAGTCGTCTGCGAATTCAGATTATGAAACAATAATCTGATCAATAAAAATCAATATCTTTCACAATAAATAAAGATATTGCAAAAAGCGTATCTTGCAATGTGGGAGTTTCATTGTAGTGTTCATTTAATTGTGCGTCATAATAATGCGTTTTTAATGACATGCATAACAAGGCATCAATGCCACTGGTTATCAAGAATGAACCCTTATCTCTACTTGAATACGCAGTTCAATTCACCCGGATTTGCTTACTTTCCCCATTTTCCCAATGTTTGAGACAATACTGCGAGACTTTTTTAATAGATTTAATGGGGTCAAGACTTGTCCGTATAGTATTTATTATATAGAGGGAGTATCATATATTTGCGGTCTCAAAATCTTGAATTTTTTTATTTGTCAATGGTGGTAGCACTGCTTTTTTTAGTAAAAATTGGGCTAATTATTTAACAATATATTGCGATGAATTCCGTCGGTAACCGAAACAATATTTAGTTATAAATCGGCCAAACATTGCCAAGAAGATAAAAAAGTCTACCAAAACGAGTTTGAATAGAATTAGATAGCGCTAAACTTTATTTTTCTTTTTCAAATATTTGCGTATTCCGGCACTGACAAATGTCAGCCAATTCGATGACGGAAAGCCCCGACACCACCATTCTTATCTACGTTTTTTAGGTTCCAGCGCTCCTGTAGATAAGTATTAAGTACTTCTTACTTTAAGGATCATTCATTCCTAGTGTCTACGAGTAAATGTGATGCGTTTTGGCTTGATTCATAGTTGGGTGTTACTTACTAGTTGATTGTAGGCACTTTATCCTACAAATATAACCTATAAGCGTCTTTCGCAGCCCAGGAAAGCTGCATCTACTAGCGGCACTTCGCACGCACGGATCACTGACTGATCACCAAAACCCTACTTGAAACTGAACATTTCTTATTTACATTAAAAGATAAGATAACAAAGTTTTTGGGAAAGCTTCATTTTGGTATTTTTTTATTACTTCATCATCGTCATCATCATCTCAGCGACAGGAAGTCCACTGTCGTACATAGGCCTCCCCCAAGGATCTCCACAATGACCTGTTGGAAGAGGCCTGCATCCAGCGACGTCCTGCTACCTTGGCCTAGTCGTCCGTCCACCTTGTAATCTACAAGGTGGATGGACGACCAGGCCAAGATATTTTATTACTTATTTAAAAATAACTTCATTATTATTAATATTATATAGGTAATCCATAATAGTATGGTCTATCGTTCATGGTTTAATTATTGCTGCACTTTATTAAAATGTTCAGTCAGGGTAACATAGTCTCGACGTCAGGTATTTTATTAATAAGCCAATTAATTAACAATAGATTTGATAATATCGTTGTTTATGCGCTTAGAACATAGTTTGATGTCTAGACGGAGCACTGGTACTTCAAAAGCGTAGATTAAACTGCCATGGTGCCAGGGTAACTTTTTCTGATATTTGACAGCTTGTGGTTTCTATAATGAGGTAGAGCAGCAAAGGATTGGAAATTCAGTCCCTAAAGGGGTGAAAAGGATGAAACATTTTTGTATGGAAAACCGCAAACGCAGAATTTGCAAATGTTACTCTTCACACTAAAAACAGTTTTTGCGTACTCTGTTTCTCAAAATTAACCCTAAAGGAGAGAAAATATGAGTTGAAGTTAAATAAAAATATGAAAATGTATATTTTAGCTACTTATTACGAACAAAAATTAATCACGTGTATAATTTTGCACAAGAATAGCACTAAGGGGATGATTTAAGGGATGAAATGTAGAGATCATGGAAAATCTAAACCACTGATGTTTTTGACGTCAAAACATCATTTACATTTTACATCAATTATTGCTAAAAAAATTGCCGTACTTTTTTTTTTGCCTTGCAGGAATGAATATTTGTGGTCGAAGCTTTTGAATCGGAGTTCCGTATCGCGATTCAGTGTACAAGTGAATTTGAAGATCTGTCATTGAGATGAAATGATGATGAAATTTTTATTTGTGTTGTATTAATTCGAAGAAATATCAAAATTTAATTACTTTGTTTTATTTATCTATACGGTATACCTATTTTAATAGTTGGAATTAAAGATTGATGCCGCCTTTTTGAACTTTTTAGTTATTGATCCGATTGGTATCAAAACTAGTAAATTAATATCCAATGTGGTATAACCTAAATAAGTAAGGTTTGACCATACAAAATATCTAGGTTGTAAGAATTTTAAAGAAAAATAACATGGTTTTTTACCACCAAGCCTAACGTTTGAAAACCTACACCTAAATAAGAAATAACATATTTCTGATAAAATTTCGTAAAACTGGTGCTAAAAATAAAGGCATGAATAAGTGATAAAAATTCCATGTAATATTGTAATTATATGTAATCGGTGAGAGCCTAGAATTTACATCAACGTGGTACGAACCAGGCAATGACCTTTCAATGTAGAAATGTTCGCGTGACTTTTTTTATTTGGCAAAGAAAATATACTCAGCCATTAATTTAAAAATTAAGAGGTCCTTCAGTACATTTGGAGTCAAAAAGTTGACAGTAAAAATCACGGAAAATGAATATGAAATTATTAAATAGATTTCGTCTAAACGACGATAAAAAATCTTCTTTATTTGTATTCAACTTTCTGTCATAATACAAGCAAGTATTTTCAAAGTCGTTGCGAGCGACGACTTATTTCAGTAACGCTCTATTAGAGATAGGTACTGGAGCGCGCACCACTTACTCCGGAGCACTTTACGCGCTTTCCGCCCTATCTATACATTTATGTCAATGAACTCAGCTTAATTTTGCCTACGATTTAATGTGAAAATATTAAGCCTAAACTTGTTTTATTTTTATTTAAGAGAACATAATTATAAAAGTATAATATATTATCATCAGGAGAGGTCTGTATTCAACATTTGACTTCGTGTAATTCAAGAGATAGATAGAGACTCTAAGCACTTTAATAATTCCTTATGAAAAGTTAAAGGTAAGTTCTAGATACAACTACAATATATCTAAATTCTAAATACCTCTGATCAGAGTTGCAAAACAATTTTCTCAAAAATTACGCCATAATTATTAGGTTGGTAGTAATTCCCAGACAGCGATCAGAAATATTAGAAGTTTAAGGAAAAGTTTTAGCACGGAAGTGTACTTTGACACCGCGCATAACGCAATATAGAAGTAAATAAAAACAAAACGCAATAATACTTACATTAACTTAAAATAACATCCAAGAGAAATCCTTAATCTGTTTTAATTGTTTACACTAGCGGTCCTTCACTTTTCACTGATGCAAAGGAAAACATCTGTTGATCACTCAAAACATTTTATTGCACTCTAAATGTCATAAATTAAATTATATTAAATAATTGTAATATTGCTTAAATTAAATATTGTACAAATAAAATCCTCTTTAGTTTCAAAAATAAAATTCAAATTTCCTAACATCAAACTAATTCATGATGGCGGCTGCAGTGAGAATTTTCGACACAATTCTAATAAAATAAAAAAGATGTGCAAAACACGGCGATGTTCGTTCCCTATCTAGAATGTTATGATGTAAAAACAAGTCGTTTCTCCGGAGACGCGATAGGTATGCAAAGGTACCGGTCACAGATAACATAATGATTCATTTAATATGTATGTATATATTGAATAAAACTTGCAAATGAAGGTCGATGGTAACAATATAGAGTGGAACCATTTAGACAACGATCACATGGGGATAATATTTGAGAATTCTTGAACTATACCTACTGTACTGTATCAGTCCATACACGTCCCACTGCAGGGCACGGGCGTCCTCTACAATCGAGAACGCGATTGAATAAGCTGTATAGTCCACCACGCTGGCCTTGTGCGGGTAAGCGAACTTTACATACAGTAGCAATTCTTACCTATACCTACACCGAGCATAAATTGACTGATCTGTTTTTTTTGTATTTATTTCGTAATATTACTGGCTAATTTCTCCACTCTAGTTCAAATCGTTTTCTCGATCTTCGGTTATTTCTGTCATTCATTAATGGCCGTTCTCTATATCCTATCTATCTTTAACAAGAGTTTAATTGGATATCGTTACTATGTCGATACCACTGTATGCTTCAATAAACAAAGATAGATATACAATATTATCTTGCCTAGATATGTATAAATATATGCACCTTCTCTAAATATCTCTGTCTTTCTTTACTGAAGCAAAAAATGTATCGAAATTTCGAGAGAAATCTCTTGTTAAAGGTAGATACGTTATAGAAACCGGCCGTATGAGACATAGCCCTGCTATTTTAAGGGTACGTTATCAGAAAAAAACTATTTCCTGTTACATAAAGCTATCCAGATATATTCAGACAAGTTTAACTTATTCTTTCGGCTGGCTTAAAGGAATATACGAAAGAGCTAGTACTGGGAGCTAGGGTTTTCCGTCTTTATGAGTCCTGGTAAGAACTTTTAATAAAAATAACTTTAAAGAGATATTATTATCACATGTCGCAATCCTCAGCAGTGAGGGAAAGATGAGAAAATACGTCCCACTGTAACGTATCGACCTCTTATACGATCGAAAGGTTCATTTTCATAGAGCTGATTGGTCAGATGTAAATAAACTCCATCCAATGTTCTTTTTTACCACGCACGTGCAAGCTCAAGAATGAACTCCCTGCATCGGTATTTCCTTAGCGCTATGACCTGTCCTTCCACAAATTAGGATAAATGAGAGTACTCGCCTTATGACAGGCAGCGACTTTGTAGTACTGGGCCTCTGGTACTACGAAGTTCATTAGGGGGCACCATAAGGCAGGCCGTATGTAGGTACGTCTTCCTATAAGGGCAATAAAAAAAATACATTATAGCCATTTATGAAATAATTTGATTTACCTTCAGTACTTGAGGCTAACTAACTATAGATAAAATTCTTATGTCATACAGAGATAGCCTCCGTGGCGCAGTTGGTTAGACGCTGCCTGTGAAACGAGAGGCCGCGGGTTCGATCCCCGCACCGAGAGAAATGTTTGTGTGACCCACAAATATTTCTTCCGGGTCTGGGTGTTTGTGAGACCGAAAAGTCTCTCGTAATTCCTGATACCCACGACACAAGATTGTGGGTTCAGGACTATGTGACTGTTGGGTGTTATTTATTTATACGAGAATTCAGAATGTAAAATGCTGAGTGCCATAAAGTTTATCTTGATATGTTTCTGGATACGGTTGCCAAAATGAAAAAATTGCATAATGACTATTTTGAATTGAAATGTGTTTGAAATGCATAAATAAATAAATATATATAAATAAGTAATTAGCAATCTGTACCCACGGTATTCTTCTATAACACCCTGTATCTGTCTTTATAATTCGAATTATCCTAAATACTTTCTTATTGCTCACCTGCCTAGTATTTTACCTAGATAATTTATTTTTTTAGAGTTGGTTAGGTACCTGACAGGTCAAAGCCAGGGTGGGGCAAGCGCCCCACTCTGCCCCACCGTGGCTACGCCCATGTTGAAATGAAATGTATTTATTGGTCATGTAGGCAATTAAGGAGCTCTTATAACAAGTTAATACACATATAACTTAATCTCTATATACAAAATATTTTCTATATTTTCCCTGATTGATTGTTGTTTTTTTTATCTCATTACCATTTCAGTATTTCATGTGTGCTGTTTTATGTCTACCTTTTATTGTTTAAATTGTTAATTTAGTTTATAAGGGAAAACTTGTCAATGGCCTTTTCTGTCTGTATCTGTATCAACCCATATACGTCCCACTGCAGGGCACGGGCCTCCTCTACAATCGAGAGTACGATTGAGAGTAGTTAGGCCATATAGTCCACCACGCTGGCCTAGTGCGGGTTAGCGGACTTACATACCATAGAAATTTTATAAATCGCTACGGTATGCAGGTTTCCTCACGATGTTTTCCTTCACCGTTTTAGTGCGTGGTTATTGACTATCAATACACACATGACTCCAAAAAGTCAGAGGTGTGCCCTGGGATTCGAACCCGCGACCACCGTGAACATGTTGGCAGTCGCGTCTAGCCCGTTTACCAACAGGCCACCACGCCACCTTTTACCATTTAAGTATTTATTTTATGTCTTTTCTAGCTGTTAGTTTTCTTTACATAATAAAATAATATAAAATAGAAATACCAGTCACCATTTGAACAAACCTTTAGTAATTTAATATTATCTCACAAAAAAATCTTACGATTTTGATCCACTCGCATAGCGTTGCCGTATACCATTTTATTAGTTTTTTTGTATCGCTCAAATGCCAAGGCGGTTGCAAATTGTTCTAACATCTGGTCTACTCATTATTTGAAAGTATGCTAAATAGGAGAGAAGTGGTGCAATGGGTTGGATGAGAACTGTATGGTTTCGGGTTCATAGGTTGGGTTGACTGGAAGTATCCTGTAAGTTTTGAATACCTTGCGAATAGCTGGGAGTTTCAAATTTTGCGGCTTTACTGCTGTTCTGTTCTTTTGATTGCATTGACATAGAAGTTTGATTTTGTTACAGCTTAAAGGTATTATAGACCTGAGTATTTGAGGTGAATTTCAATTTAACACCTCTACGCGTTCATAAGGAAAATGGTAGTAAGTTTTAAATTATTTTTACTATATGGCGTAATTGTAAATTTTTTTTGTCGCAATTTTTCCTACATCTATGCTTTAAGATGTTGCTTCGTACCAATTTTCAAGATTCTAAGTTCACGGGAAGTACCCGGTTCTTTTTTGATTCTCTTGCGAGTGTCGAAAATTTTCAACATAAACGACTATATCTTTTGATAGTGTTGGCTTAGAATTTTTTTTTACACAGCTCCAAGGGACAATAGACCTGAGTATTTGATATGAATTTCCGCTTGATACCTTTACGCATTCCTGAGAAAAAGGGTCTTGACAGACAGACAGACGGACAACAAACTGATCCTATAAAAGCTCCGTTTTTCCCTTTAGAGGTACGGAACCCTAAAAAAAAAAGAAACATTCCGACCACGGGCGTCAATCTTCATACATTTGTTTTATTATCTGTGTCACATATTATGTGTGACAATTTCCTGCCCCCTTCCCTTCATGCTTCTTCATAGACAGATTAAAAATTTTCTATAGGCGGATGTAATCGTAACCATAGATAAAATACCATGTTTTAATGTCTATGACGCATCGGAAGTCATAAAATTGCCTGTTTCATCCATTGTTTATTTACCGCCCGTAACCGCCATTACAGTTTCAAAGTATCAACGTAGTGATTTAAATGTTCTTTGAAAGTTGGTCGAGTGAAGTTTTGCGTAGATTTAATTCCGTATCTTATCCTCCTAATTTCTGAAATAGTAATAGCGCGCGTTTTAGAGTTGGTCGAGTGAAGTTTTGCGTTGATTTAATTCCGTAAATAGTATTAGACAATGTTTAATCATTGCTGTGTGGATAACTGTGCTATTAAAAGAAAGGACGTTCATTTTCATAGATTTCCTAAGAGTGAAATTATGTGCGAGAAGTGGTTAGATTGTATTCAGATAAATTGCGTCTGTTGAGAATTCCGGAACTTCGCAAGCAGTTTGTGTGTGAAAAACACATGAAAAAAGGTTTTTTATGCAAACACGCCTGAGATCACGCTTGTGCAATGACGCTTATCCAACAATCTTCCATCACAGGACTTTAGTAATTGTTCCTGAAGAAAGCAGTAAGTTAAACTTGTATTGAATTATATACAAACATTATTCAATAGGTAACATTCATGATTTTAAGTAACAACTGCAAGTTGCTAAGTATTGCATTGTGACTCTAACTCTAGAGATATAAAATTATCCAACTTTATTTTCTGTGACATTATTGTAATAGGACTGATATTCAAATTGTAATCATTCTATACATTTTCAGATAATATTATTGGAGAACACAATATACAAAATACGTTTCATCAAATAAACATCTCGGTGAAGGTCGATGTATGGCGGGATCTTAGACTACAATTATTGCCTCAAGAGGCGGCACATGGATCATACTTACTGTAAACTGGTATTAGAGGACAAGCGCAGAAGAATTAATACGGGTAGGCTTATACAAAATACATCATGTGAACACAAATATCAAAAATAATTCAATCACACTAGTAGGCACTAAATAGCTGCGAGTTGTGAAGTTCTGGGCTCAAATCCCATGTAATGCTGCTATTATTAGTCTTCTGCTTTTATTTTAGTAATCACTTAGTACTAAAGCTAAAGTTTTGAATCCCCAACCTTATTTTAGTGTCAGGAATGTCCTTTACTTTCAGGAATCAGGGACAGATCTTAAGAAAACAAATACAAAAAAAAGATATTTGCTAGCTTTTTGTGACATAATATGAATTAATACATTTTAATTTTATAGATAAAAACTTGAGTCATCTTTTGTTTTAATTATCTCTTAACATTTTTTTTTTTTCAGAGCGATGCAGTACCATCTCCTTCTCAAATACAAAGAGGCAACATTGACACATGTGGTATGTAATTATATTATCTATACATATTTCCTAATCATTCTTTTTATTTATGCAATGCAATTTCTTATAATTATGGTTTTATTTCAGATATTACTGTGAGACAAAATACAAGGTCCAAACCAAAGTGTGTTGCAAGTTATAAGCATAAGCCATTGAGAATGAAACAAAGAGTACTCATTATCAATACAGCAAACAGATTTCACCCAGAGAGCAAAAAGGGCAATGAAATTTGTAAAGGATGAAGCAACTCTTAAAAAAAAAAAATTGAACCCTTTAGCAAGAAAGTTCATGTGGATGCAAGTTAACTTGTCAACGAAAAAAGCTAGAGGTCGGCAATTCACGCATGACGAGAAAATATTGGCTTTAGCGATAATGAAGCAAAGTCCAAAATGCTACAAATTTCTACGGAAAATATTCATTTTGCCTTCGAAATGTACATTAAATAAATTAATTGCATATTTGGACATTGAAGCAGGCATTAATACACAAGTTTTTGAAGCCATTAAACAGGAGGTAAGGTTTTCAATTTATTTATATTTATCATAAAACAATTTGACAGCTACAGTTAGACGCCAGCTATGAAACGAAAGGCCGCGGGTTCGATTTCTGCACTGAAACAATTGTTTATGCATTTCACTATTAACAATAACAATTGTTTATCTATGACACTAGATTCGATCTTACTGTTAGCACAGGATTATGTATGTAACTTCCTTGTTTTTTTTTATTAATATTTTTTAATTTATTTTTTGTCAAGGTGCAACCCCAGCAAACTTTTGAAAAAAGCTAATAAAGGATGTAGTGACTGCTGTGGGAAATACTGGCCTCCAACCAATTGCCCTTGTATGTGATCAAGGCACAGCATTTCAGTCTGCAATTAAAAGCCTGTGCCAAGACACATTCAGGGAAGAAATGAGGAACAGCCAAAAGATAGGTATGTGACTTATAAATTTTACTGATATGCATCTTTTATTACATGGTTTCTTATACACATAAATAATTAATAAATTGTGTGAGTCTAATATAATATTAAAATAACATTTGTTTACAGATGACATAATAACAATTAATGGGCATGAGATGAGTGTCATTTATGACCCACCCCACCTCTTGAAAGGACTATGGAACAATTTACTAAATAAAAACTTGAAATACAATAATAAAATATGTAAATGGGACGACATTGTTCAAGTTTATAAGACCGATTGTAAACACGCAGAAATGAGGCTGCTGCATAAATTGAATGATGAATGTGTTATCCCCGGAAAAATAAAAAAAATGAAGGTAATTTCATTGTTACTACCAAATAGAATACTGCATGGTATGAGATGTTTATTATTCACCGGTCATTTAATTATGCTGACTAGCATAAGTCCAGATGTACACAGATTTAACCTGAAGTAATAGACACTTACATGAATAATTGTGACACAAGATTTGTGTTATACTTACATATACTTTAAGGTCACCTACATACTTATCATTTCTATAAAGTAGTGAACCAAATTATAAGATAAAAAATTTCGGTTTCAGGTGAAGAATGCAGCTAGAGTGTTGAGCAAAACAGTGGCAGCTACTTTATCATACTCCGCCCAATTTTGTAAGTACATAATATAAAAACTCTGCTTTAATCTATTCATACACTCTCATGTTTAGTTGTTGTGTTTTAGTCTAGGATAATTTTATCAATTAATTTTAGACATGATCTAACCTTAAATTAAATTAATATTGTAAAAATTTTAAATATACTTAATTGATATTCAAATTTCTTGTTTATAATGGAATTTATTTTCCTTGCAGCTCATTACGTTGATGGAACACCCGTCAGTACAACAATTGAAAATACTGCGGAAATGGTACCATTTTTTGACGAAGTTTTTGATTCGGTTAACGGATACGGTTTAAAAAATAATGCTAAACCACTAAGACAAGCTGCCACTACAAAATCCCAGCACATGAAATTCTGGAAAGACGCTGAAGATAAAATAAACCAAATGAAATTTATTGATGTAAATGGGAAAAGTAATAGAATGCGCCCGCGCCTTTTTAATTCAGATCCGCTAGAAAACTTTTTTGGAGAGGTGCGGGCCTATAATTTTAGGAATAATAACGTAAATTGCCACACTTTCAAAAGCACCTTTAAATCACTATTAATCACAAGGTTCATAAAATTTCATTCAGAGACGTTTAATTGTGAAGAGGATTCAGGTGAACAATTACTAATACTAAAGAAATTATTTCTTCTGATAAGTAATAATCCCACGATAAATCAGAATGTCCCGTTACCTGAATCCTCTGAGTCTCTGAATGACAACCCAAACATGCCAACATCAGCAAAAATGGAACGACTGCATGTTCACTCACATGCATTTACTACGGGTGGGTCATAAGGAAAATTTAAAAAAAATATGATTGCAATATTTGTAAAAAAAAAATAACTTGTAAGGAATCCAATAACGACATAAACTCAATAAATAATTGGATTTTTTACAAGGTATTCGATGCAATAAAAAAAAATTGACCTATCCCTCAGAACATGCAGTCAGGTTGTTTAAAGAATGCCCTCTAGAAGCAAAAAAATACTTAGAAAATAAACCTCAAGTTAAAGATATTACAAAAACAATTAAAAATAACATTAAATCTAAGTATTTGTTTGATTTTCTAGAGTGCCGTATACATGGGCGTAGCCAGCCATGGTCACAGGGTGGGGCAGAAGTCTAAAATATTTTTTAAGTAGCAAATTATCCTCGTTGTTTCACGCCGGTTATTTTTTTCATATGAACTTTACACTCTATAGCACCATGTACGTAGAGGCTATATGTGCAAGTGTGCTACCGAAAACGAAGCTGGGTGGCAGTATAAGTAGTGACTTGAGACACAATGCAACGAAAAATTATGCAAAAAAAGCGACGGTATTTATTTTTATTCTTTTACTATCGACCTATTTGGGTGGCAAATACACATAATATTTTCTAAAAACACCCTTTTTATTTCAAACGCGCTATGATACGCAAGGGTTTAAATTATTATTTTAGCTAAAACTATGGATTCACCACGTAGCGGAAAGCGTAGCGTAGGACGTCCACCCACAAGGTGGTCAGACGACCTGGTAAAGGTCGCGGGACGTGGCTGGATGTAGGCTGCCTCCAACAGGTCACTGTGAAAATCATTGGGGGAGACCTATGTTCAGCAGTGGACTTCTTTTTGCTGATGAATCGATGGATGGATATGGATTTATCAGTCAATTAACCTAAACACGACAATATTTAAAAAATCACAAATAAATTGTCGCATTTCCTTGCGAAAATTTTAATTGCATTGTGTTTATAGTGTGGTCAGGGATGCTCCTATCTAGTGGTCATGGCCTGACCTAAACTAATAGGTGCTACGAGTACGTGACTTCGGCCTCTGAGCCACAGCAGTCACCCAACCTTCCTTTCCGTAACTGCAGGTTCCACTCCCAGAGGCCATACTCTCCTTTCCTATAACATCCTCTTCCTACAAATCCTATTTCCTTTCCCCGGTGCAACAGCGTCATTAATACGACTCCCCTACTGCGTTCGCCAACCCGTCTGCCAAGCGTGGCGAGTAACGGCAAATACCCCCACAATGGCGACACAAACAGAGACCAGGCCCGCAGTCCCCGGCAGCCCCACTATTCCTGGCTTTGAAAAGTGGTACGTGAATCCCCGGGTTAGCCCCGGCTACTATCCCCGACGACGACTGGACCTGGTAAGACACAACTTACGCACGTTGAGGACAGACGAGAAGATTATCGACCTGGAAGAAGAATTCAGGGGGTTACACTGAGACATTCTGTTTCTGGGGTTATCAGAAGTCCGAAGAATCGGAGAGGATACGATAACCCTTAAGTCTGTTAACCTGCTCTTCTACCGGGGCGGCCGGCCAACAGTCCCGAGGAGGTGTCGGATACCTCGCCCACAGATCTCTCATCAACAACATTGTATCCATCGACAGTGTATCTAGCAAGGTAGTGTACCTTATACTCAGAATATCAAAAATATATACTTTGAAGGTCATACAGGTATACACGCCGACCTCGACACATCCAGCTGAAGAAGTAGAGGAGATGTATGAGGACATATTAGTCAGGCCATACATATTTCCAAAACCTATTTCAATGTTGTTATGGGGGATTTCAACGCAAAGTTGGGCATGCGAAGCGATGCAGAGTTGAAAGTGGGGCAATTTGGACATGGCCACGGTACCCCAGGGTTCAGAGGCTGGCTGCCTTTCTGGAGAAAGAGGGATTCTTTGCGATGAACTTTTTTCTCCAGAAGCCACCTCGCAGGAAATGGACCTGGCTGAGTCGTAACGGTTCACCGAGAAACGAGATAGATTTCCTCTTGACGACGAATAGACGGATGTCCCCATCGGAGTTGGGGGCTCGACTCTTGAAGTTATAGACGAATATGCCTAATTAGGACAAGTGGTTTGGTTTGGCAGGTCCAACTTCGAGAGAGAAATTAATCGTCGAATCCAACTCGGTTGGGCAGCGTTCGGAAAACTACGCCACGTATTCTTATCCAAAATACCTCAGTGCCTTAAATCGAAAGTCTTCGATAGTTGTGTGTTGCCAGTGATGACATACGGCACCGAGACGTGGCCTCTCACTATGAGCCTTATTAGGAAGCTCAGTCATGCAAAGAGCTATAGAGAGCGCTATGCTTGGGATTTCCCTACGAGATCGAATCAGCAATGAGATCAATAAGAGAACTAAAGTAACCCATATAGCCCAGCGGATAAGTAAGTTGAATTGGCAATGGGCGGGGCACATGGCGCGGAGAACTGATGTCCGATGGGGCCAAAAAGTTCTCGAATGGAGGCCACGTAGTGGAAAGCGCAGCTTAGGAAATCCACCCACAAGGTGGTCAGACGATCTGGTAAAAGTCGCGGGACGTCGCTAGATGCGGGCTGCCACCAACAGGTCACTGTGGAAATCATTGGAGGAGGTCTATGTTCAGCAGTGGACTTACTTTGGCTGATGGATTATGTGTTTATAGTCACTAAAACTAGCACCCGGCTTCGTTTTCGGTCGCAGTCTTGATATATCCTGTGAACTATAATTCGAATTAACCAAAACATTTTCTTATTGCTCACCTTCCTACACCACGAAATCTTCCATCTAAAAATGCGTCTCTAACTTCAGCCGTTTGGGCTCTAGGAGTATGCCAATTTGTTAATCAGTCAATTTAGAGGTTTATATCTATCCATAGAAAGTATTTTATGATAGATTATTTATTTTTTTAGGTATGGACTTTGGATGTGTACCTTAGAAGCCAGAGCCAGGGTGGGGCAAGTGCCCCACCCTGCCCCACCGTGGCTACGCCCATGGCCGTATACACGGGGCTGATGTTTTGGATAATTTTATCGATATCACCTTGAGATTGATAGTCTTTAACTGGTGCAATGTAATTAATAGGGTTTTAAAGGGTACAGATATACTACGCCTAAAAAATAAAAGTTTACCGCCAATGCAATCGAAAGCTTTGATGAAATATCAAAAAAGAATAAAAAATAAAAATTAAAAAAATAATTAAATGTTTTATTTTGTTGTATACCAATTTGCACTTGAAACTAGGGAATTCTAATCGGAATAGGCAATAGTTAACTTATTGATTAACTATTGCATATTACTTTGAAAATTGGGATACTTGGTATAACGCCGTCCAATTCTTAGGCTGAATCCATATATGACTTTTGCTAACGAAAAATAAAAAACAAAAAGACTGTCATGTTCTATATGTGACATTTGAGGCATACTCTATGGGAGTGCGCTGTCTGAGCGGGTTAGTCTGTGATTCCGACGAATTGAGAACCTCCTCCTTTTTTGCATTCGGTTAAAAAGAGGACTTAATGATCGCTTTTTATCTAGCGAGATGCATTTTCACTAACATTTCTGAAGTAACAATTTTTTTTATTTTTACCCGACTAAGGCAAAGCAAGAGGTATGGTTATCTATATTGGAAAGCGACAGATTAAAACGACGTTAAGACCAACGGAGGTTATCTGTTAACCTTCGGTTTGAATATCGGTTATATTTAGTATTAAACACATATCGGGTTTCCTAAAATAATGTTCTCACGCTGAGTGCCCGTAATATCGCTTTGTTTGTGGCGGGGACACGATATTAATGGACAATCAACAATGGATATGTTTACAGATATCTTTTGTTATTTAATTTTATCTTTGAAGAGGTCTGGCCCGGCTCCACCCGTGTGCAGATACACTTTTCAAAATGATAGCCAAAATGTTCAATTCTGACTATCATTTTGCAATATCGGAGCTAAGGATCTCAAAATTAAAATTTCCTCGTATTTGCTAGATTTTTCACAATTGCTATCCTCCTATAGGTCATAGCGTGATGATAGCCTGTATCATTCAGCATTGATTTGGAAGAAATTCTATAGCATACTAGCGGCCCGACCCAGCTTCGCCTGGGTGCATATATTTTTTGATTCCACTCCACACCAAATACATGTTGTTTTTCGTATAAACTCTTGTATGCCTAAACTTGACGTAGGTATCCTACTGTCCGGCTCAATCCCGTCTCATCCGCCTGTTCAGTCTCTTCCCAATCCGTCCCGTCCCGTCTCTTTATTATCCATCCCGTTTTATAACGTACATTTACATTTCGTCCTAACAAATCTGTGATCTATCCCACCCCTCTCCCGTACCTATTTTACTTTATGTGCCTTCTCTCCATATGCATCCATATACATAAACAAATAAAGAGAAACAGGAGACCGGCTTCGTTCTCATCCCTACTCCGTTTTTTTTTACTGGGTCAGAAGTGACACCTGTAGACATCTGGCGGGGATAACTAATTAAATGAGAGGAAAAATGATTAAATTACTAAAATGGCTATTAAAAAATAAGGGTTGATCGTAGAAGGGTGAAAATTGAGGATTGTATGTATTTTTATATGTTGTATCATAAAAAAATAGAAATCAAAAATTTTGCCTAAAAAATAAAAACAACAATTTAGGGGTGGACGACCCCTAACATTTAGGGGGATGAAAAATAGATGTTGGCCGATTCTCATACCTACTCAATATGCTCACAAAATTTCATGAGAATCGGTCGAGCCGTTTCGGAGGAGTTCGATTACGCACCCCGTGACAGAAGAATTTTATATATTAGATAAAAGTCCACCAAGTCGCACTAGGTGAGCGTGGTAGACTAAACTGTCTCACCACTCTCAATCGTACTCTCCATTGTAGAGAGGCCTGTGCCCTGCAGTGGGTATACATGGACAGACACAAATAAAGATGCATTTGCTTTGATTTTAATGTAATAATAATTACAACCAACAAACACATGCAGTCAAGGCCCCGCTTTTAAATGTCTTAAGCTCTGCTTATCACAAACGAAAGTAGATTTTTTGATGTCACAACAACCAGACCACATTTTTGGACCCCAAAAACATTTGTTTCGATACTGGATTAGAACTGGCTGTATTTAATTCCTCAGGCATGACACAGGACAGAAAAGTTCACGGTTTTCAATGAGTCTTAGCTATTCTATCATACAGAATGGATCCCATAAATAATTTTATATCGAACGAAATCGCTTAACACAAATACTGCAAAAAAAAGCCAATTATAGAACATGGTTCAGGGTTTTATTAAAGCCACAAAAAGGTATTGAAAACTACAATTTATCAATCTTTATCACTAATAAATAAATCACTCACCATCATTGTGTTCTTCCTGCATGGATTAAACTCCTATGTCCAAGTGTTCAGCCATCTTGTTGCGTGAAGTGTACGAAGTTGAAGTTCGTGGTGGTCTGTTGGTAAACGGACAAGTCGCGGCTGCCAACAAGTTCACGGTGGTCACGGGTTCGAATCCCAGGGCACGCCGCTGCCTTTTCGGAGTCATATGTGTGTTGATAGTCAATCAGCACGCACTAAAACGGTGAAGGAAAATATCGTGAGGAAACCTGCATACCATAGCGATTTATAAGAATTTCTATGGTATGTAAGTCCGCCAACCCGCACTGGGCCAGTGTGGTGGACTATATGGCCTAACCTAACCACTCTAAATCGTACTCTCGATTGTAGAGGAGACCCGTGCCCTGTAGTGGGACGTATATAGACTGATACAGAAACTAAATCACGCCATCTTCCATACTAACAAAATCCATACTATACTCAATAAATATTTATCCATACTTGATAAAACACACAACTTAACTACAGCTTTTAACCAGTTCATTTCTGGTTCTTTCGCAAGTTCTACGATGACGGATAGCGAACAGTTCCCAATACATAAACCCATGTTTACCTGACATGTTCGTTCACCCTACATCCGTATACTGGCGAATGTATTTTTAACCAAACGTTTCGTTCATGTGATTAAAATTTAATTACTGGGTTAATGTACGTTTGGTTTTATTTTGGGTAAACTATGACGGAAAACGGTGGTTCTAAATTAAATGATTTCGGGGCATTATCCTTCCTTTATATTTTGCGAAGTCTTAATCAGAGATTGTCCCGCAATGACCCGTCACTGCAACTCATATATATTTATTTATGAATTATGTATGTAAAGTATTATATAAATTGAGTATATAGATGTTCATAATAACCCCCTTATTCCTACGAAACCGCTTATCAACCATATAAACGCAAATTAGTTAACCGCCGTTCTCTATATTCTGTCTATCTTAAACAAGAGGATAGGATAGCTACCATTACTATGTCAGTACAATTATCTGCTTTATTTAACAAAGATAAACATATAATATCTTATCTACCTTTCTATAAATATATGAACATTTTCTATACGAGGGGTATAGAAAAGTATCTTTGTTAACTGAAACATAAATGCATTGAAATATCTAATAAAATATATTGTTAAAGATAGATAGATTATAGAGAATGTCTCTTAACTCAATAATCATGTTCAGAGGAGATACAACGTCCATTAAGCTTTGTTATTCATAATGGTTTTTTACACATATTTTAACTAATACTGCCACTTTACGGAAAAAAACTTAATTACTGACCTTGTACTAAAGGGCGTCAATAGTAAATAATACTATTAAAAGTATAACACGATCCAATGCCGGAATTTGACCCCTAATATGACAATGCAGTGACGGGTTCCGGCACCTATGTAAAGAACCACCTGCTGTCGCCGTTTTGTCATCCAAAACCAACATATTTAATCTCAGTATATTATAAAACCGAAATATAATTTACTGGTGGTAGGTCTCCCATAAGTGTGTGGTGGCCTGTTGGTAAACGGACTAGACGCGACTGCCAACATGTTCACGGTGGTCGCGGGTTCGAATCCCAGGGCATACCTCTGACTTTTCGGAGTCATGTGTGTATTGATAGTCAATCACCACGCACTAGAACGGTGAAGGAAAACATTGTGAGGAAACCTGCATACCATAGCGATTTATAAAAAATTCTATGGTATGTAAGTCCGCCAACCCGCACTAGGCCAGCGTGGTGGACTATATGACCTAACCACTCTCAATCGTACTCTCGATTGTAGAGGAGGCCCGTGCCCTGCAGTGGGACATATATGGGCTGATACATACATAGGTGTCCCATATGTGAGGTGCCGCCTGGGTTGATACCACCGCAATGGCTATTTCTTCCGCCAAAAAGCAGTTTGAATGCACTGTTGTGTTTCGGGTTGAAGGACATTGTAGCCAGATTAACTACTGGACATATTGAGACTTGAAATATTATGTCTCAGGATGGCGAGCGCTGTGGAATGCCAAGCATTGCTTTGTAATTCAAGACGTTGCATTGTTTGGTTTTACTGTTCATTAGCGGTCGTATAGTTTATCATAAAGAGAACGACATACTCGTCTCACCACTCATTGCCATAAAAAAAATGATGTACTAAAAAGGACAATTCAAGAAGTTTAATAAATGCAAAGTGCTTTTGTTGGAACCCAAATGTTCTAGAGTAGAGGCCGCGTACAGGCAAGTGGAGGGTCAGACGCCCGCCTGCAAGGTGGACGGACGACCTGGTTAAGGTTGCAGGAAGTCGCTGTATTTAGGCCGCTTCCAACAGGTCAATGTGGAGATCCTTGGGCGAGGCCTATGGTCAACAGTGGACTTACTTAGTTGGCTGATGAAAAATGGAGAGAGTGCTTTTAAACTTCATCGAATAACTTCCCTTTTCTCGAGTAGACGAAATAAAGATTCTTTTGTTTCCGCTTTATAAAAATTTAAGCTTTATAAAAGAACAGAAATGTATGGTCGAATTCATACTATTTAGAATATTCGGCATCCATAGAGACTTTCATAAGTTTCATAAAAACGACAATTCCATCCAAATCAGACGAGTAATCATTGAAAAAGTCGCGGATATGCAAACCCCGTCATCAGTCATTTGAATGCCCTTTTTCTAGTTAGTAAGTTTCCGTGGTATAACCCTACTTAAGTACAGCATAATTAAACGTCAAACATTTATGATAACAGGTGAAATATTCAGGTAAGGCAACATTAGGTCATCGACCTTCCCTAATTTAGGGCGCTGTACCGCCGCCCACCACACTGACCCAATGCGGTTACTAGGCCATATTCAATATCTTTAAATTGTGTAATGTTTTGGATCACGACACGTGCCACCTTGAGATTTATACTTTTTGTTATAAATCATGTTGACTATTTTACCCGCATTGGGGGGTTAATCTACATCCGGAAACGACAACGAATATTCGAATTTCGTACGTAAAACTATACGAATACGCGTAATTACTTTACAAAATCAACTATCGTACCACAGATCACTTCCAATCTGTGTATCGTACGTAACCTTAGACTAAGTTGATGCTACCAACATGTTCACGGTGGTCGTGGGTTCGAATCCCATGGCACACCTCTGACTTTTCGGAGACATGTGAGATGATAATCAATCACGGATAGTGAATAACGATGAATGGAAAACATGGTGAAGAAACTTACTCATAAAGATCTAAATTTAAAGTCCGCCAACTCGCAATATGCCAGCGTGGTGGACTACATAGCCTAACCACTCTCAATTGTAGTCTGGATTGTAGAGTAGGCCCGTGCCTGCAATGGGACGTATATGGGCTGATACAGATGAAATGTTGCTTGCAGTGGGTCGTGTATCTTTTAATAGCAACTGCAGTCGAATGTAATTGCTACGACACTGACAACGCGACGTTTATTTACACGAAGCCCTTATTTATAAATAACGAGCCAATTTATAACGCCCTCCACACATCGACAGATATGTCACAAAGCTTAGCTTCAAAAGGGATGTGGGGAGGAAACAGTATGTACTTTTAAACTCTCTTTAATTTCTATGGAATTTTAATGTGAAGTCTACCACTAGACTAGCTTGAGGCATAAACTCTATTTATCCCTTCTGCTGGGTCTTTTCGCATAATTATGAATTCGGCAAATATAGCATTTTGTTGCAACCTGCCCAAAATTGACCATTTAGTCGACTACGCCGCCGAATGCCAATATTATGTACTTTCAAATTATTGTGTAACAAATAAAAAAAAACCTTTAGATGTTTGATCAAATCAAATCAAATATTTTTATTGTGAACATAGATTTACATATGCTGTTACAAATTGTTTATCCGTACAACTATGGCCCGCCAAATTGGCATATAATTTTTTTATCTATCTATAATAATAACTACAGAACTGGTTAACATTGAGAAAAAACTAATAATTATAATATTTAACAAATAATAAAAGTCTGAAAATAATAACAAAAAATAGGTTGTTCATTGCAGTTGAAACAAAACTCAAAATTATATACACTTATAATCTACGTTGATTTAGTACAATTCTACACATTTACCTTTATCATTTTGGTCAATAATATGTCTTCCAATAATTAAACAAATATTTCGTGTAGGAGGCTCGTATTAAGCATCAGTACTTAGGTACTTATTTCAATTCAGATAAACTGTTTTTTTCACGATCTAATTATTTCTTTGGACATTTAAGTTAATTCAGACTCTTTGACGTTATTAGTCTGTCTTGACTACATAAAAATAGCATTTTACCCACAAAAAGCACGTCATAAAAGCCTTTAAATCAGTTAAATTAAGCGATATTTTCGCTCATCACGTTATATTTCCTGTGAGTAAAAGTGTTTTTCATTTGATAGTTTCCTGAGCTAAGACGCAGCTTTGAATTCCTCGCGACGTCGTGTGGAGTCAACGACATTACGCACAGAGAACGAATTCAGAGATAATGATGGGGGGCAGACCTCCCTCCTAGCAAATACATTAAAAAATATATTTTTCTTTCCTTCCTTGTATCAGCCCATATACGTCCCACTGCAAGGCACGGGCCTCCTCTACAATCGAGAGTACGATTGAGAGTGGTTAAGCCATATAGTTCACCTTGCGGCCCTAATGCCGGTTGGTGGACATACATACCATATATTTTTTACAAATCTCTATAGTATGCAAGTTTCCGCACGATGTTTTTCTTAACTGTTTTAGTGAGTGACTATTTCTCCACACATGACTCCGAAAAGTCAGAGGAGTGCCTGGGGATTCGAACCCGCGACCACCATGAACATGTTGGCAGTCGCATCTGGTCCGTTTACCAACAGACCACCACGCCCTTACATCCCATCCCAAAAACATAAAAAAACATTTCTCTTTCCTTCCATTTAATTTAATTATTTCCTTCTTTTTTTAAAATTATGAATTCTTAGTATATAAGTTACCTGTATTATAAAACAAGGATTACTTGGTGTGTTCGACACCCTCCGTGGCGCAGTTGGTTAGATGCGAGACGATGCGAAGCCGCGGGTTCGATCCCCGCACCGAGAGAAATGTTTGTGCGACCCACAAATATTTCTTCCGGGTTTGGGTGTTTGTGAACCCGAAAGGTCTCTCTTAGTTCCTGATACCCACGACACAAGACTCGATCTTAGTGTGGGGTCAGGACTATGTATCTGACTGTTGGGTGTTATTTATTATTATTGTTTATTTTTCCCTGAGTTTCTGGTCATTGTTGAATTTGCATGCGGAGTTTACGTCTAATTTTGTATCATACTTACTTTTGTTAATTTTTGAGATAGATTATAAGTAATTGCGTGACAAATGCTGGTAAGCTTAATACATTTTTAAAAATACTAAGAAAAACATACTTAAAATTATTACTTAAGCATTATGCCTGCTGATTATTTTGGTGTTTTACTAAAATATGAGAGATTGCTATAACATAACGATATGGCTTCACAAAAATTTACTTACCTTTTAACAATATGAATGGCCACTCATGACGGTTGTAAGTACAAGGAAACATTTGTTCATCGTTGATATTTAAAAAGATACAGTAGGTAGTTCCAAAGTTGTTACCTTTAAAATTATTTTATTATATCCTACTTTATTATAACCTACAAATGTCAAATCCGTATCGAATTTCGTTTGCAGATCTCCTTAGTGAATTTCATTGTGAAATTAAAACACTAATTTAGGCTAGGTTTTTAGAAGTTTAAAAAAATATACGTATCCTTTTTAGAGTCGGATTTAAATTCGTACTGGATCAAATTACAGATACATTCGTAAGACCACTCTTCGCACGACGGTGATTTATCTAAATACATCCAAATCGGTCCCATGTCGCCGTTGGCTGGCGTCCAAAAATTCCGTGTTATCCCTTGTATCCTCGCTACATTCGTTTGAAATGTCCATAATCTACGACTATACGGTTATAGAATGGGTCGAATTAGCCGGTTCTAAACGTGTCCTGACTCATGCCAGCATATGGTACAAAAATCCTTTGGTTAATTTATTTTTGTGTTTTAAAATGCTCATTGGTGATCTTTTTTCCACTGATATGCTGTAGTTGGAAGTGCGTGGTGGCCTGTTGGTATTGGGCCAGACGCGGCTGCCAACATGTTTTCGATGGTCGCGGGTTCAATCTCAGGGCACATCCTCTGTCTTTTCGTAGTCATGTGTATATTGATAGTCAATCACCACGCACTATAACCGTGAAAGAAAACATCGTGAAGAAATCTGCATACCATAGAGATTTATAAGAATTTCTATGGTAGGTTACTGGTGGTAGGTCTCTCATATGTGAGAGGCTGCCTGGGTGGGTACCACCGCAATGTTTATTTCTCCCGTCAAACAGCAGTTTAAATGCACTGTTGTGTTTCGGTTTGAAGGACATTGTAGCCAGAGTAAATACTGGACATATTGAGACTTAACATCTTGTGTCTCAGAATGGCAAGCGCAGTAGAGTGCCAAGCATTGCTTTGTAATTCAAGGTGTTGTTTGGTTTTGCTACTGTTCATGAGCGGTCGCATCGCTTCCATCAGGCGAACGGCATGCTCGTCTCGCCATTCATTGCAATAAAAAAAAAGGTATGTGAAATCCGCCAACCCGCACTAGGCTAGCGTGGTGGACTATATGACCTAACCACTCTCAATCGTACTCTCAATTGTGTCACAGGCGTACTGCTTGTGCCCTGCAGGGAGCTGTATATGGGCTGATACAGATACATGGAATAACCTCTAAACGTACCAGGACGTAAAATTACAGGAATAGACAATATCTTTCCTTAATTGTTAAAATTTCATCAAAACAGGTTATGGCAAGTTTTAGGAGACACGGCTGACGTCGACGAATGCAGTTTTTGCGAGTTTTTTCGACAGGTGATATCGCACATGTCCAAACCAGGTTTAGGCAGGTGTTGTACTTACTACTTCGATAAGAAACACTCCATACTGTGGTAGTGAAAATGGTGGTTCGTGGAGAAATATGCAGAGGGACCTACTACCAGTAGTGGTGATTCTCTGTATAAATGAAATCAGTCAGGCCGGCATGAAAATTAACATTTTGATTATACTAATTTAGGTTATGGCCAAAAACCTAAAACTAGTCCTCCATACTCGTTTAATAGGGGTGGGCGGATTTCACGAACCATAATATATCTAATTTCTTGTATAATATATCTAATTTCTTCTAAAAACCTCTTAAATAAACAGGTGCATTCCCTCGCAATGTTTTCTTTCACATTCTTAAACATTACCTTATGGGAATTTGTATTTTGAAAAGGAAGTATTTCATGCTAAATATTCAATGTTGACTTGTCCTAATAAACATCACGTTATGCGCATCCCGAGGGAACATAATCAGGACTGCCGGGAGAAAGTCTGCCAAGTATTACAATTCCCAGCTGATTGTATTCATAATGCTTCCTGTACTTTCATATTTTATTAGTTACTGAGTTATTACGACTGTCTATTTTATTACTGTATTGTATCAGCTCATATAAGTCCCACTGCAAGGCACGGGCCTCCCCTACAATCGAGAGTACGATTGAGAGGGGTTAGGCCATATTTTATGTTGAGACACCAAAATAATGCAGATGAAGGTAAGAGGCAATTCAAATACGGTGAATCAGTGAGAGTTTGAGCTCCTCGCCCTCGCTAGAGATAAAAAGTTTTTGGATTACATACATACATAAACTCACGCCTTTTTCCCAAAAGGGGTAGACAGAGGTGCCAGGACACCCACATTTTGCCTTGTATGTTCCGTCCCACATGTGATAGGTGGCGAGTCTATGGCCATATCGCTGAGACCTCAGTTTTGTAACCGTATCGTGGTACAAATGCACCACCGAGGCAGTTGATAGTGGATTGCATCCAGACACACTTAAATGAACTCAAAACGTGTCAGTTACATGGGCCACGAAAAATATAATAAATTACGTTTCCTATACACGCAATGTAGGAATTTTTATTTATAGCCACTAAGTCAAAAATGCTTTATGAAATTTGGCTAGGAAAGCTTGGAAGACAAAACTGATTGCGTATAAATTGCTCAATTTTTACCTACATGCAACAATTGATATAATAATGTTATGTATGTACCCACATGATTGTGACAGAACATGAACCATTGTAACTTTATATGGCCTAACAAAAACTAAAAAAGACAAGAAAAAAAGACTGTGTTGCTGAGAGAGATTCATGCATGGTTTCTTCTTCATAGCTTCAACACGTTCCGAAGCGGTAGTAGCAGATATTAACGATTCCAAAAGATCTTGTAATAGACAATTGAATAAAGACTATTTCGATTTCATTTGATCTAATGGTAACTTTTGATTGGAACCAGGAAGTCCGAAATCCTCTATTTGGGATATCCTTAAAATTTAAGCTAACGCATTTATAGACTGAATCATAGGCTCTATTTTCTGTTGTGTCGGTTAAAAATGATATAACAAGCTCAAGGCAGGCGAGACTGGAGTATGTAACATTAGTGCGAATGTCTGCAGCTGATGTTTTTTATGTGCAAACGTGGCGTGCATATGGCCGCGACAGGCGCCAAACCGGTACCTCTAGTATAATGACCTACACCAGGGGTGCAAAACATTTTATACATCATGTTCTAATTGATTCCGAGAGGGAAGGCGAAAATAGCACTGTTTTAATACTTTTTTATTGCGCTGAATGGCGAGACAAGCATGTTACATTGCGATACGACAGCTCATGGACAATAGCAAAACCAAAGAACACCATATATTTTAAAGAAATGCTTCGCATTCTCCTGCGTTCGCAATCTTGAGACATAAGATGTTAAGTCTTAATATGTCCAGTAATTACTCTGGCTCCAAATGTCTTTCCAATTGGAACCCAACAGTGTTACACTGCTGTTTCACGGGAGTAAAAGGCACTGCGGTGGTACTTACCCAGGCGGCGTCTCTCATATGAGACTTTCACATACCATCTGTATCAGCCCATATACGTTCGTCTTCAGCACACGAATCTCCTCTACATTCAAGAGTATGAATTATAGGGGTTAGGCCAAATAGTCCACCACGCTAGCCTATCGGGTTCGCGGATTTTACATATCATATAAATTCTTATAAACCGCTATCCATGGTATGCACTTGGTTTCCTTCACCATTAAAGTGCGTACGTTGTTAATGAATACACACATAACTCCGAAAAGTCTGATTGTGGCATGGATTTCAACCATTCTAAGGAATGGTCAGTGTTAATATTAAAAATAGCTATTTTGTTCCAATGGTTGCGTACCTCTGACTTAGCAAGTCAAGTTCCTGGGATTTGAGTGCTAGGCGAAGAAAATGGTGTTTGCGTGCACCCCCACTCAAATCGTTTATTATGTTTCATCAAAATCACAGGATTTGATCCCCAAGTTCGATAGACTAGACTATTATTAAGGGAAAAACCAAATTAAAAAAATAATTAAATGTTGTTTTTCGAAAATGAATGAATGTTTTATTAAGGCTTTGTAAATGCTTATTAAAAAACTTAACATTTTAAGTTTCAGGATGGTGACCGCATTGGAATGCCAAGCATTGCTTTGTAAATCAGGGTGTGCGATTCTATGTTGCCTGGTTTTACTACTATCTATGAGAGGTCGTAACGCACCTTACATATTTATTAATAAGAGAATCATACAGCTACACTAAAGTGTTCCATAATGATAGAAAATATAGGTGCTTCCGTCCGTTTGTGTAGCGAGCGCATATTGTTACATTCTCGTGACTCATAGTGAGTCATTCTTGGGGATAGCTTTATTTTTACAAGACATATAGGGATCACTTTTATAATTAATTAAGAAAGGTGATTCGATTACTACAAGCCATAGAAATCAATGAAGTTTTACAAAATAAAAATCACAACAGTGGTATGTTTACGGGGTATCATTTTTCTAAATTAACATTGATTAAAAAGCTAAGGACAGGCCCTTCAAAACATTTGGAGTTTAAAAAGATAAAGAAAAGAAATAAGATAAAAAATATTACCTCAATTTTATTAAAATTTCTGTCCATACGAGAAAGAATTTTCAAAATTGTGCTTACAAATGAAAAACCGTTATAATTTATTTGCTTTTTAAACTTTGGTAATAAATAGTTCAATGTCTACTGTATTGATGATTGTAGCAGTTAAAATTACTTTAAAAATTAAAGAAAGATGCGAGTTGGTGTTGCTGAGTCTATTTCTTACATGTTTTTAAAACTACAAGTAGTGGAGGTAGTCGTAATTAATGATTCTACAGATCTAGACTATATACTTGCATAAATTGGTACTATTTGTAGTTCACTGATGGTAGGTCTCTCATATATGAGACGCGGCCTGGATAGGTACCACCACAATGTCTATTTCTCCCGTCAAACATCAGTTTAAACGCTCTGTTATGTTCCGGTTTGAAGAACATTGTAGCCAAAGTGACTACTGGACATATTGAGATGTAACATCTTACGTCTCAGGATGGCGAGCGCAGTGGAGAGCCAAGCATTGCTTTGTAATTCATGGTGTTTGGTTTTGTTTATGTCTATGAGCGGACGTGTCACTTGGTCTTACCATCCATGGCAATAAAAAAATTAGATTGTTCAAGCAAACGCAGTTGTTGTTCAGTTTCTTAAAACGGGTCATTTTTAACATTAGATTTTATCAAGCAAAAGAATTAAACCACATAAGGCTTTGTACAAAAATGGATTGTCACGGCAAATGCGCAGATGGTTTGAAACACAGAGGCCGCGGGCAATTACCTTATTAATATAATAATATATCAGCCCATATACGCACTGCTTAGCACGCGACTGCTCTACAAGCTAGTACGATTGAGAGGGGTTAGGCTACATAGTTTACCTCTGCAATTTTACCACACTGAGATATTGCAAATTAGGGGAGATTGTACAGAAAATCTTGTTAAATAAAAACATCAAGTTTTTCTAATTTAAAAAGACATGATGGTCGGAAGAGAGGCGAAGTCTTAACTAAGTTTTTTTCATAATAATACATAATACATATTTTATGCGCCTACCGTGCTCTCTCTCTGCACCACCTAAAGGTTGACTGGCAGAGAATGCCTCAGGCATTAAGTCCGCCTTTATACTGTTTATGTATATGAAGCATTAAATAAATAAATAATATAGTGAGAGTTTTTTGTATATTTATTTTTTTATTCTTTATATTACATCAAAAACAATTGAAATACATCAGAGTACAAATGGGGGGTAAACGAGTCTTATTTCGTGGGTAATCAGAATCTACCAAACTTTTCGGACGCATAAACTAGACCCATAAGATATGACTAACATTTGTGCCTGTGCAGTGATCGACCCAACCTTTCGATATTATTGCGATGAATGCCGAGATGACCATGGTAAGCGATACGGCTGCTCATGAACAGTCTTTAAACAGTTGCAAATTAAACAACAACATGAAACAAACCAATGCTTGGCATTCTACTGCGCTCGCCATCCTGAAGCATAAGATGTGTCTCATCATATCCATTACATACTCTATCTACATTATCCTTCAAACCGGAACCACAATACATTTACACTGCTGTTTGGTAGGACAAATAGACGCTATTTTACCTACCATATTGCTTTGGTATAGACTACATACCTACCAAATGAGGTGGCCTCATAAATAAAATCCTATCACCAGAAAATTGTACAGCCAGCGATACCAATTGCGCTTCGAAGGTTGTTAAAGAAAGAAAATATACCCCGAACAGTTCCAAGGTCAGACTTAAAGAAAGAAAACCTCAGTTCTACAGTTATCCGCAGACGTGGCACAGACAGATCATCATCGGCATGCAAGCCTTTCGTTCCGCTCTGCTTACAGTTTCATTATTAAATTCGTGTTATTTATCTCCCGTTTATGTTAAAATTTTTATTGCTTCAAACGGAAACTCCATTAAAGGTACCGTCATACTTTCTAACAAACGCTCGCCTTGTAAATGATTTTCAGTTGTAAGAATTATTTGGACAATTTCGTAAGGTTATTTTTTAACAACTTTAAAGCGATTATGCGCATTTAAGAACATTTAAGTGCAGTTCTACCGAAACATACTTAGTATGAATAGGCGAAAAATAATAATTCTAGTCAGTTTAAATGCTTTTTTACCAGCCTTTAAAAGCAGGATATAAAAAACACTCAACAGTCACATACATAGTCCTAACCCCACACTAAGATCGAGTCTTGTGTCGTCTAATAGAAACTACGAGAGACTTCGGTCACAAAAACATCCAGACCCGAAGCTAATACTAGTGGATCATTCAAACATTTGTTTCGGAGCAGGGATCCAACCCACGAAGCCTGCCAAGAGGGATATTTTTCAAAATTCTTGGCATAATTATTGTATACAATATCTGAAAAGCACTGGAATAAAAAAATATAAAAACTCATCCAAAAACATAGTAATCCTCCTTTAGCCAGTCGAGTAGGAAACAACAAGGTTCGTAGTCATAAAACAAATGAGTATAAAATTAATATCGTAAAATCTATAACAGCGCGAACAATTAGACTAGCGCACGCAGGCGCCATTTTGAACTTGAATTACCTTTTAAACCCTGTTGAGAAGGCAGGGCTGTCGTTTGAAAAAATTGAGTCATTTAGTACAAATAGACATTACTAATTTTATACATGCATAAACTCAAACCTCCGTTCTTTTGGGGTAGACAGAGCATTTAGATGTTAGTGCTACGATCGATTGTAGTAATTACTTCTTGCGTACTGAGGATATACTAATGTTTAAAAACTATCATTAAGAAGTACAAATAACAGTCTTAGTCACATCCCAGTCGATTCCTTATAGATTTAATTTAACGATGAACTAAAACATCGGAAGGAAACCTGCATACCATTTCTATGATATGTGAATTGTGAAGTCTGTCCATAGCCAGGGTCGATTATAATGGACTAATCTCACTCAATTGTAAAGGAAACCATATTATCAAACATGTAACATTTTTCTATAAATAATCTAGATTAACACATAATTAATATTTTGTTATCTTCATCAACACAATTTAACCAAGCATTTTCCTTGTCCCCTTATGAAACGCAGTAAGTCAAAACAGTTTGTGATTCATTGGCTGGACAAAGAACAATGGTCCCGGAGTCCATACCGGGATACGGCGGGCTATATTTGGACTGCTTTGAGTAATGGAGTGGGATACACGCAACTCCGGCTTAAACTAGATGTTTTTTTAGTAAATTCCTTGCTTTTATTCGGGGAATATTCGAGGTGCTTGTCTGGTTTTGATATTTATAGATTTTTACTGTAATTTAATATGAAGTGAATGATTTCGATGATAAATAAATCGAATTGAATGAATTTAAGGTTGGATAGCATAATGTAATAACTAGTAGTAGTTATTTTTATAAACTTGTGAAGCTGAAATAAGAAAGAAAGAAAAAAGAGTGTTTTGTTCGTAAGACCGACCATGCAAAATCTATATCTTAGCGTAGAATTACTTAATTCTTCATAGAATTACATATTTCATCACTGTCATTTCATCATCTAAGCCACAGTAGTCCACTGCTGAACATAGAAGGCTCTCCACATCGACCTGTTGGAAGCGGTCTGCATCCAGCGACTTCTTGGAACTTCAGCCATATTTATGATGGTAATTTATATTTTTTATATAAGTATTTATTTAATACCCTCAATGATCATGACAGACTCCGTGGCGAAGTAGACGCCGGCTGTAAAATGAGAGTTCGCGGTTTCAATACCCACACCGATACAAATGTTTTGTCTTAAGTCTGGGTGTTTGTGGAACTGAAAAGTGTCTTTTAGTTCCTGATACCGGCGACACAAGACTCGAACTTAGTGGGGTCGGACTGTGTATGCGACTGTTGGGTGGTTAAGGTTTTCCAGAGTGACATGTTGGATGTGATCTACATGCAACGACTCCCTGCAATTTATTTATAGGCCGTCTGCCCTCCTTATCCTCCTGCCCTTATCCCTATATAGTATAAAACAAAGTCGAAGCCCGTCTGTCTGTCCCTATGTATGCTTACGTCTTTAAAAATACGTAAAATATTTTGATACAGTTTTTTTTAAATAGATAGATTAATTTAAAGGGAAGGTTTATATGTATAATACATATACAGGGCTTCTCAGTTTGTAAGAAAAATAACATGTATGATGTATCTACTATGGAGTGGAATCAAAAAACATCTGCACGCACGCGAAGCTGGGACGGGCCGCTATTATAATATTACTTTCTTACTTTAATTGACATACATATTGGCTAAACTAGCACATAAAAACTCTTAATTAAAGTGTTAGATATTAAAATGGACGCACAAATGCCCTAAAATTGCCTGAATTATTTAATCTAGCAACCCTAATAGCGCCAGTCAAATTGACAGTAAAAATGGCGGGTAATGTCCAACCATTGTGTGACGCAGACGTAATTACTTAGAAACCATTAGAAACGTCCCCAGACTGAACACGATTCATAATAAATGCAGTTCACTGTCTCTTGAATTTTTATTTAAATCATGCATAAAACATGTTTGCCTAAGTGGTATTATAAGCGTCTTGTAATATTCTCATTGTCTTATTTTCTTCAGCCAAATGAAGTTATACTACTAAGCAAGAGGAATTCGGGCTATTTAAGGGTAAAGCGACGTAGGCTGCCCTTCTGATGCCTTTACGAAGGTTGGAAAGAGTTTGCCGGGGTCTCTAACATTCCAGCCAAGCGCAGGGACTGTCATCACATCGCTGATGTTACGGTCAGGCTGGTTCCCTACCTATATGAAAGATCTTTCGCCAGCATACTGACTGAAACCTCTCGGTTAAACAGCACATTACGAGCGGAAGCGATGTGGACGAGTTACTAGGACCTAGTAGACACGCTGTAGCCTTAATACAATCAGGCCAACTCTTATCTTTGTTGGACTATTAAAAATTCCTAGCTTAGGTGTTCCTATCTTCTTACATTCAGACATAATTGTTGCGACTGATGATTGCGAATCTATTTGGATTCGATTGCATTGTATGTACCATCAGGCGCATTGTATTCACTTTGAAGTTTGATGTGACTATAAAAAAATGCGACAGCTCAGGTTATTGCTCGACGATTTATAACAGACATAGTAGGTACTAATCCGGTCTAATCCAGCCGTAGTACAGTAGTATTAAAAAATAACAGTGCCACTTAATAAATCATAGCTCGTGTCAGTTCATTGTAGTTGAACACAAGAATACGCGACAAGGTTGATTTTTTTTGTAAAATGCTGCAGCCATTTCTGGAGTAAAATAAAAATGCATTGAATTCGTTTGGCGAGACAGATCGAAACGTATTGATGGACAAAAACATCTGCTAAGCCACCGTTACTCCAAAAATAAATTTTCAAAGACATTTTGTGTTCGGAGAATGTCTTATCCGCAGAGTGACTTTTGACGGAATAGTTATTTATTCGTCAAAATTAGGAATAATACTATGCTCTAGCTACTTATGCGCAAAACCCCATAGAAATGTGTAGGTATAGACCTTACAATTATTTATAAATGCTTGTGAGAATCAACACTCAACCTTTAGATTACAAAGCCAGCTTCATAACCACGACGCCAATCGAGCATCAAATTCAAAAAAGGAATGTTGATAGCAATTTTAATTTAAACGAATCCCTTTTATATTTTAAATTTGGAACAATAAATTACATTCTACAGTCAATAAACGAACTTTCTTTTTTAAATGCAAAACTCAATTTCAGTTTTTAATGTAAGTTAATACAGAATTTGTGTTATTTTGTACAACCCCGGCCAGTGAAAACAGTAGCTGCTTTCTAATGAGGACCGTGTAATGAGCACTAAACATTAGAGTGGTCACTGGATGGTGCATGATGGCACAATGTAATTACATATTGTATTAATTTATGGTTTCGATGTCGGCTGTGCGCCGGTACTCACTCGGTACTCGGTAGTTGGTGAATCATGCTCGGTGTTGTCAGGTTTTGAATATTTGTTTTACCACATTTTAGGGTGAAATAAGGAAATATTGTATGGAATTCGGTTGTTAGTTATTTGTTGAGTTTTCGCTGTTTTTATTTTTGCTGAGAAAAGCTTGTTTGTGTATTTTGTGTCGATGTATTATGGAAATTGTTTGGAAAGAGTAATAGTATTTTATACGAAGAACAAAGCAGTTGTATTACGGTATAATTGCAAAGTTGAGATCTCAGGTTCGAATCCCGGGTCGGGTAAAGTGGTATTGGATTTTTCTGTTCAGTATCAGCCTAGTATTCAGGAAAATACTTGCGTGTCCCAGTAGAGCGAAAAGAAACGAGAATATTGACCAAGTTTTGATATATTGGCAATAAAGTATGAGAAAATAAACTAAAATTAGTCTGTCCATTTTACATTATCTTAAGTACTCATTTAGAAAAAAAAACCTATGACATAATTCCATTGACAAATATTATTTTAAATACAATCATATTGGGCACCAATATGCATAGTTCTAATTCCACGCTTAGATACTACACTTCTTACATCTCTTCCGTGCTCAACGAAGTTTTACAAAATATAAATTATTAAATTAAATGTTTTGTTACAGGAAATTAGCATAATTTTTCCTTGATACAAAACAGCATTAACTGCCTCAATAATAACATTACTAATATTCGTTATCTAATAAATGAAAACTGATAAACGCTATGATAAATCAACTTCCTGTTACGATTACCGAAAATCGGGTAAAATTTATGTCTCTGGCAACACTAACACACCCCGAGCCGGCCGGCAGTTCTGTACTCACCGCCTTATTTCACTCCACTGCAACCGAGCAGCCCGTTGTGTGTCGGCTGCGACGGGAACAAGTGACCCAACAAATATATTTTAGTAAATAAGATTAATCAAAGACATACACAATGAGGGAAATAGTGCACCTCCAAGCTGGCCAGTGCGGTAACCAGATTGGCGCTAAGGTAAGTGAATTCTTTTTTTATTTTAAATTCGCAACGCTCGGCAGTTGCGTTTGAATTATCGCCGCTTAATTTTTGCAAGGCTGTTTAAAAGTGTTCTTTTTCATAGAAAATAAAAGTACGTTTTTTAAATTAAGAATTTTTGTTTTCATGCATTGATATTAGGTATTTTTGGAAGTTACAACAGTGATTTTATGCGGGGATTTTTCCTCTATCTCTCTGTGAAACAAGTGTTAAGATTCTTGATAGATAAGGTGGATTATAAAGAAATAGTTTTGATCAATTTTGTGTACAAATATAGATAAGTTTGTGTATTTTCTTTTATACCCGCAATTTTAAACTATTCCGTCAAAGTAATTCCAAGACAAACAATTGGATACAATTCATGTTTCCCACGGTAATAATTTGGCACTTTCGTAGACCCGATAAAACGTATCTTGGTTAAAATCTTGGATTAATATTTTTTATGTCCCATTGTTTTTTTTTTTGCTTTTTGCGGTCTCGCTTTTTTATTCATAATTAAAATAGTGCAATGAATAGCTCAAAACTAAATTGCCATTTATTTTATTTTCACTTTGCACAATTAAAAAGCAAACATTTGTTTCATAAAAAAACATTATCATAGTATATTATCAGCGGTGCCGATTTTTGGTATACACAACAATTTTGATAGGAAAATGTTAGCTTAAAATTGATCATAATCGGGATATACAATACCAATTGCTACAATCAGTAAATATTTTTCCTCACTATTGTGTTATTAAAAGTTAACAATATTAAAATATATTGATGCATTTTAGTTTCAATGAATAAGTAATAACATTTTATTTTCCAGTTGTTCTTGTTATAATTTTTTTTTTCGTACAAGTATATCTAATCTTATTTTTAGACAAGACCATTTATCAAAAATATCAAGTCAAATAAATACTAACACTTACTTAAAATGCGAATTTGTGTTGACTATTTTGTCTTTTTACACGTAAATGGAGCAACGGAGTGGCAAGATCTTGCTTATAAATAGTTTGTGGGCTTAAGAGTAAGATAGACCTTTCCTATTCCCGTGGGATCTTGAATATTGACACATAAAGCGGTCCACATCGACCTCTAGGGGTCAACGGCGACCTTTTAGGGGTCTATGTCAGCGAAAAGAATTTGGGGTGCGCTTTAATTGAACTAATTATAGTAGATCGAGATATTTTTTTTGTATGTAAAAAAAGCTTTCAAACTAGCAGCATACTCGATGTCTCAAATACATTTGAATTTGAAAAAAACGTTTCACATAATGTCTCGAGGTCACGATTTCAGTGCAATGCCATCAGTGTTACTGTTGTTTAAAGCAATTTCTGACAATGACCTTCAGGAAAGTGAGCTCTTTGTGTAGATACTGCCGCTGTTGAAAAAAATATAGGTGAATCTATTCAAAACAGAACACAGTCTACAAAACAAAATTTCAGGAAAATCTAGAACTCAAAAGTTCCCATAAGTGTAAAAGCAACTGTAAAACAAGGAAAGACCTGTCTATGTAATTTCAGCCCATTTCCGTCACATTTCTTTGTTGTAATACTCAGTTTAGAGATACTTAAATAACCCCACCACGTACGACATTTTGATGACAAACCAAAGGCCCCTACTATATTCATCCGAAACGAAGTTCGAAACTTCGGACGACCGAAGTTTTTTATACGATACGAATGCATCTACTCTGTAAAAGTTCGAATTTGTAGAACGTACATCGTCTATGGTTACGACCATAAGTTAATAACGACCATAAGTATATGTAGGTACATTCGTATCTTATATAAACTTCGTTTCGGATGAATATAGTAGGGCCCCAAAATTGTCTCGTATGGAATGCTATGCATACAGCATATTCCGAGCACGGATGTGTATTCAATTTTTGTTACGTTCACAACTTTTTATTGCGTCTATTGTTTCTTAATTGGAATGGAATATGACTGTTGGATAACGTGTTTAATATCGAAGTTTTTGTGATAGGTTTTATAGTAAAAATGCTGTCCCACGTTTTTATTTTGTGACAAGAACAAAGTTGTTAATTATTAACATTAGCATCCGAAAAAAGATATATTCGTTCTGGATTGTATGTACAACTTCCAACATTAATAATCTCTTAAACCGTGTACCAATCGATGACTTTGGATATCACTATGCCTAGATGACCCATGACGTAGGTTCCAATAAAAGGCCATATTTAGTGGCTACAATTATGACATTCATGCGACGCGACGTGATATTTTATGTTTTGTTATTTAAACAGAAACTGAATTGATAAGTCAGTAGGACAAACCTTTTAAAACCCCTATATCTAGTTACCTGGCGATAGGCTCGCCCCCTATCCCAAAGTGGGACGGAACACACAAGGCGAAAGGGAGGTGTACTGGATGCTACCAGCACCTCTGCCTACCCCTTGTGGGAAAAAGGCGTGAGTTTATGTATATATGTAGTTATCACGCTTGCTTCACAATAATCACAAACTAACCCAAATAACGTGTGTCGCGATATCCAGTAATAAAACTTCTATTGGCATAGGTAAGTAAAATTGTTGTCAAGGCATACGCTAGGGACACTTAAAATCCTACTAAACTTAATATAAAATATTCAGTTACCAACACGTGTAGCGTGTCCTAAATTGTGAGGTTAAGGTCATTTTTGGAGTAGGCAAGAGGATCGATCTTACATTAAAATATGGGTCCCACTGACATAAAACATAAATACTATCGAATTACGACCTATATGAAATTTCGTATAGAAGAAGTTATGGAATGCCTAATTAATTTGATATTTTTTTGTCATGAATAATGATTTGTATTTAACTTTGTAATTGGTCTAAGTGTCCTTTGGTCTTTTTCAGGATTGCCCTAGTTTCTATATTATGTCTACAGGCATTAATTTATTCTACACGAAGCAGCCTTGTTCACGAAACTCCAGTTAAATATAGCCTCATTATAATTCTGCTCTCGGACATCACCCGTCGCCATTTTGACCAAAAAGAATTCACTCTCTCGAAACGGGAATAGACGAATATAAGTCAATGGACGAAACCTTTTTTTTTCTTTTCGAAAGATTATTCAGTCGGCTGCTTTCATAGCGATGCCTAAGTGTAACGGTGGCTGCTACGCTTTTACACATTTTTATTGGAGCAAAGCAAATAGATGCTTTCTAACGTGGCCGACGTTCGGCGCGGTTCTCGGTCTTTAGATACTCTGACAGCTGCCAAAACTGTCAATATGTTTTAATCTTTTCGAAATGAGATTTTATTCAGCGATGTCTATGACTTTTCTAGATGTTATTTTTTTGGAACTTTTATAACAGCTTCTATATTTTTAACCAATAGTTGACTCTGCTTCTCATTTAATACTAGACACGCTCTTAAACCTGATTTGTAAAAAACAATTTATAATAAGGTTTAATAGACCCTTAAAAAAATATTCTCATAATCTTAACGCCAACATAGGTTTATAGCAATCATAAAATGTTTAAGCATATCAAAGTTAACATAGTCTTAAATGTAACCGTGCCTAATGCCTGTAGAATCTTTAACCACGATGTCTGAACGCAGAGTTCACCGACCCGTCATAGAAATAATTAAACCATTAATTGCAAGCCGTACGAAAATAGTTTTCCCAGAAATGAATGAATCGTCTTGTAATATCTGCGCGAAGGCGGAAGTATCCATCATAAAGATATGCAAAACTAAATCTGTAATAATGGCTAAGTTATTGAATTGATTTGAATGCTAGAAGTTAGAATACAGTAGGCAAAAGATATTTTTTTAACTGAGTAAAGTTCCTTCATTGAGTTAAGTAAGTTCCTACCAATTTGTTTTTTTTGTGGCGCTGCTCATTTTATTCTTTGTGGCTAATTACTTTTCCAGCTATTTACGGGGCAAGGTGATGATTTTTCTCATATCATCGCAGAGCTCTCTCTCTATCTCTGTTTTTTTTCGCTACATCCACATCAGTACAAAAAAATGTATAGGGATTTTTTTAAAATTTAATTTGACTATATTTAATGTCTAACATCAACTTGAATGTGCAGTGGAATTCTATTGTATACTTGAGACGAAAAAAGTGATCAATTTTTCTTTGTCTGCTCGACCTTCCGTCACGTTTTCGTGGATTTTAAAGCAACTTTCACTTGATAGTTCAGATTATTGGTTGCAGGCAAGAATATTTTAATGATAGTAAATTATAACTTGAAAGGAAATCTGTGGAGCAAGAGGATTTTAATGATATATCCTCCTTTCAGAATTATACTTAATGGCCTTTTGAAGTTCATTGAAACTTATATGTTAAAGGTTTTACTTTCTGATCATAGATTAGCATAGGAAATATGTCTAAAGCCAGACAAAGCAATGATGGATATAATAAAAAAGACAGTAGTAAGCTGCACATTCGTTTTCTTAACAAATGCACGACAGATTTGACGCCTGGACAGAAGCAATTCATGTTTTATGTCCACGATTTCGTCTCTCACAGACGCTGTAGGTACAAAGAAAGTAGCCGTAGCGGACAATGGTGTAGTTATTTGACACGAACAGTGAGTAATGTATATAATTGCCTCTCACCGCGGGCTTCGAGTCCGTCCGACGATAATTCATATTGTCATTACATCTATTATTGTGGAAAAATGGCCGACTGACCGTTACGCGCCGTTATTTTATCACAAGATCAACTTTCAAATATGGATTCCGTACGCGAGTGCGCTTCGTAATGAACGGGCGGATCAGATGATTTTATGAATTTGAATTTGGAACACTTTTTCGAATTTCGAACACTGTTTTAATTGTTTTTTTAATTCAACATAATGCAGTTTGGAATACTTTTTGTATCTAGCACAGTTTTTACATCGAACTTGTACTGCCCATTTCTATTCAAATGTCAAGTAAAAAATGGCGTGCAAATGCAAGATCAGACGCGGGCATCAGTGTATCAACCATACAATCGCTTTTTTCTAGAGTGGTCATTTTTTTAAATTGCCCACGAATGACGAATGAAACCTAATGGATTTTTATTTGAAATTATAGCTAGTTTTTTTTAATTATTCACACAGGCAAGACAAAGGTCATTGTTTGATGTGTCCGTATTGATTGTCGTGGCATGTCTGATTGTCTCTATCGATACAATAGATTTTAATATAAATAAATGGACAACAGACGACTGCATTGTTTTTAGTTATGCATATTTACATTTCATTAATATTTTTATAATACAATCAATAGATGTTTAATAACGACTTTAAAGCACCTGGTTGACTAATAATAGATATGTAACGGGTTGAAAAATTATGCCTGCCTGCTATAAAGTAATTTAGAACATACAAAGTGATTCATAAAATTATCTCGACTTCTAAATACAGTTAATATAAGATAGGAACTCACAAGTATCCGTCAAGACCCAAGGGTTATCGATTTATTTTTTATTTTGGTCTACACTCGTAAAACTAATGTTCTTCAGGTAAAACTAATCTTAACCGAAGTATTTAAATAATGGATATTTACATATAATTTGCTGTACACGCGTAAAATTATAGTTTTGAATGCTGCTTAAAAATTTCACCAATGTTGCTTATAATTTGATCTATAGTGGCATCGATTTAGGATTTTAGTCCCATATTAATATAACCACTTACTTAAAAACCATTTTGGTAATAATTAACTTATTTCAATACACCTTAGAACCCCTGCCAAGCTTTTCATACTTTCAAGAGTTTAGTATTCTGCTAATTTTAGTATACATTTTGTTGCATGCATGCTTCGTCACCGTGATAGTCCATAATCCAACATGTTACTAACATATATATTTTCAAACACCCAATAGTGAAAAAAACTCGATCCCACAATAAGATTTAAGTCTTCAAGGGTATAAGAAACTAATTTTTTTCAGGCTCTCAATCCTATGCCCTTAGTCATAAACAACAATTCGAAAACTAAAATAGTTTTTAAATCTGGTTATGAATAGCGCTGCTAGAATCGAATACTTGTACATAATGCTGAAATCATGTAACTTAATACTATCAGTGAATGCGTCATGTTTGTTCATGCCTATAAAACGTCACCCACGATAATTTCTTGATAAACAACAAGTCTTACTGAGAAATTATTGACAGCATTTCTTCTGAAAGGATTGATTGAGGGTGTAATATTATTACAGAGAAAAATGAGATAGATAGCTTGGGTGGTCTTTCTTGTATTATTGCAGCTGGTGTCATGGTTTCTTACTGATCAATATTTTATTCCAGTCGATCTCGATCGACTCTACTAGGGAGAATATGGATAAAATATTTTTAACTGCACGTGAACTCTTAAAAGTCGACAGATTATTTAAACCGCTTCCTGTGGTATATAGCGAACTATTAGATGAATGGCAAAATAGATGGGAGGTATCTTTGAAGGGACGGCATTTATACCAATATTTTCCTTGCGTGCGTGATCGTTTGACGAAGACTTGGCTAGATGTCGATTATTGCGTATCAAAGTTCCTCACGGGCCATGGCAACTTTAAGTCTAAACTATACTCTTTTAAGCTTGTGGAATCGCCTGCGTGCCCATGTTCAACAGCTAATTGCGAATATGAACAATCCGCGCATCATATACTTTGGGAGTGTAGTCTTTGGCAAAATGAGCGTAAAACCATGCTGGATAGTATGCAAATATCATCTGGAGTTGTATACTACACGGACCTTGTAGAGACTAGGACGAACTTCCGTGCTTTCCGGCGTTTTTGCCATACCTATTACTGGAATCAAGTGTAACAGCTCAAATAATAGGTCCCATTTAAATGTAATAATGATTTGATCCGTGGTGCTTTACAGCTGGCTTCTCCGGCTGTAAAAGTCTTTTTGCGAGGTTATTTACCTCTTTATTTCATTGTTTTGTCACCCGCTTTGCACGGAGGGAAGTGGACAATAATTTATTTCCAACTCCTCCTATTAATTTAACTTTCTGATTGATTTCGTTGCGGGTTAAAGACAAGTTAGACATTCCCGGAGACTCGCCGAGCTTCAATGCTCGGTGTCATTACATTGCGTGCCACTGTTGATCCTGGCTTACAGGAGTTGCAGTGGTGGGTGTGAGGGCGGGACAGTCTCCTGATCAATATTTTATTTATATTTCGGCATTTTTCTGTCTTCCTCAATTGTATGATTTCGTTCTCCGATATTGAAGTCTTGTCCTAGTGTAGCCAAGGCGAATATTACTGGAGAAATGTTGTATAATAGTGAAATTATTTTGCCACATACCAATGGGAAATATCATTAGATGCATGAAATTTTACTGCTCAAGAAAAACGCTTGACCAATGCTTATCACCATAACGAGTAACATAACAGTAGTTGTTAAGAGCGTATACACCTTGCGCGCAAAGTCAACTATAGGTATTTCTTCGTTAATTTCACGCACACATAAGCGACCAAAGCTGTGTGCGTAGAGCTGCCGCGTCGGCTCGCTATACATTCAGCGCAACCAACTTTGATCCGTGCGCTTCAAATATTCAATTGAAATGTAACTGTAATATAATATCATAAAAATATTTTATTTGCATTATAAGTAGACAAATATTACTGTGCAAGCAAAGAACAATACAAATTTTGGATACTAATCATATTTTCGTTATTATTACATTGTTAAGTTGCATTCAAATCAGTGTTCAATCAGTAGACACTACGGACGTTTTATTAATCATTTCGTGTTCGAACACATAAATAGTGTTAGGGGCCTTACAACCCCTTACAATTACGAAATATATTTAATTTTATATTACAATACATAACATAATTTACCCTCGGAATTACATCCCATTATATTACCTGAAACATAATTTATACTCACTACAAAATCATTGTAGGTAATAAAAATAATTAAATATTTTACTACCAAAGTACTAAGATGTGGTAATCGCATTCCGCTCGTGGTTATTTTTACTACGCGCGGCATAATCGACTGCAGCCAGGCCGGAGCGACGAGCGATACGTCCTCCCTCTAGAAGGCCTTGCGGCGGTCTGATTTGATCCACGTCGGACAGCGTGTTTTATAGTGGTTTTTAAAATATTTGTAGAAAACATGAAAACTAATTTTGTTGAAATATAAAAATGGTAATTTATTGATAAGATGTTATTCTATTGTAATATGCAATTGCTATAAAAAATTATGTACGATAAGTTGGTGAAAAAAAAAATGTTCTTGACGAGAGTTTCTGAATAATTTCGCATTGTTTAAATTTTTATTTTTCAGGAACTAAACACAAAAAGATTATTTTTCTCAGCAAAATCCCTCCATAAGGGTCTTATTAGTCTGATTGTATTTTTATTTTCATCTTATATTTAGTGGTTTCGGATATCTTAAGCTTCTAAATTGCCATTTAAAGCCTAAATAACGAAACTTGTGTTCAGTAATCCGTATAGTACTCACAAATTATCCATCAATCTATAATGTTTTCCACCAAAATCCCTAGATGACAACCTTTTCTAAAATTAGTAAAAATTATTTTTCCTTTAAATTGTTTATTGGTGGCTATTAACTCATTTGAAAAGTCCTGTTTTTAAGCTAAAAAGCGCGTGCAGGGTATAAACGCTCTTAATAATAATTACTATTTATTTTCATGCCTGTTTTAAGCATGTTACATTTTTTTCATATTAAATCAACTTGCATTCCTATGTAATAATGTACGGACTATTAATAAATCATAAGAATAAACGAATAAGCCAAAATAAGCCCAGTACCATTCTGGATATGAACTGCGGAAAAGTGATCCACTCTACGTCTCGTCAGATGCTTCCTGTGATTATATTAAGCTGAAAGGCACACCGAGGGGCTTCCTGTATCGTCGCCGCCATTAACATATCAAAGCACAATGGGCCAATCAAATGCAATTCTAAATTCGAAAATCGCTTCCCTCTTAAATGTCGCCATAGATAAAGGAGTTTCCGTTTATCTTTTTAATTAGAATTGGCCTATCACTTCCTAGACATTTGAGGAAATAGAAAAAAGGTTTAAAGCAAAATTATTTTATAATACATACTCCTTTTTACCATTCTTTACCGCCTCTTAATATTAATTATTATAGTCATTTGCTGCGGTTATGAGGCGTGTACCTATTCCGGTCATACGAGATGCTTCCTGTCAATTATTGATACCATTAATGGAGAAATGAAAATCTTTTTGTCCATCTCGGCTATTAAAATCTAATATTCACATTTAAAGTTTTGATAAATATTTTTATGCTACTAATTAATGCGAAACTTTTTTAATAGTTGACCATTGAATAAGGTGGAAATGTACAGTTTTAACAAACTGTCACTCGCTATATAACAAAACATTAAAGACTAAAAGAAAAAATGAATTATAGCCTGACTCTTGAAATCTCTTCATAAGTATGGCTTCCATACTAACCACAATTTCTCGCGCCATTATTTGACAGAATTACGTAACCAATCCTTTAAATCTCTTAAGTTTAAATCCGATACCAATAAAAGGGAAATGCGTTCTATCGTCAGTTGTCAGTTGTCACTAGCCAATAAATCATTCGATTGTAAATTTAAAAAATGGCGTGATTCACGCGAGGCTGGAAGTGGCCGCGCGTGCGTCGCATACGTCATGAGATGGCAATATGGCGGCGACGCTATTGTGGCACTGACGAATTTCCGGCCACTGTCTATGGACGTTTGACGACTTAATTTGTGAGTAATTGAGGTTTGATAATCCATTTACGTCGTTCATTGTGTTATGAACATTTTCGGAGGAAACATCGAGCACTAGTTTAAGTGTTTTTACGGGATAGGTATAAATTATAATGAATATCTTGAGGTTAATAGGTATTGTATTCTTCTGTGGTAGTTATTTCATTATCCAACACGGCTACTTAACTGGCAGTTGGTGACCATTAAAAATGATATCTTTAAAAATCTTAAGACTGTATCGTTAGTTTCACAGAAGCGATATCATCATTGACGTTTAAAGAGACTTTACAAAGAAGATTAGTGTTCTTTGTTAAAATATTAAAAACACTTACTTCAATAATTATAAAAACAAGTTATTTGTATACCTACCAACTGTAAGTAATGCTAGTTGTGGTCAAACCAAAATTTTAGTTAGCCATAATAGTACTTGGCCCAATTAGTCCCGTTTAGTTAAGTGGACTAGCAGTCCTATTATGGCCTGACAGTTTTTCGTTATCACGCCAGGAAAAATAATTAAATCACGTACAATATTTTGTATGGGTGTTGCGAAGGCATCTTGCTTCCGTTTTCCGGTCTCCATGTACCTTATTCTTCTCGTATTCTTTTATAATAAGCCGTCAGAACCAGGTATAATTTGAAAACTATCTTTAGATGGATTTTCTTCCGAATAAATAGATTTAGATTTAAGACGCGACTTAGACGCATATTTTCTGTATTTTTGTCTGATTGAATACAGACATGCGTATCTTAATTGGTGTTTACAGGTGCTTTGCCACAATCCAGCACCTGGCTCTGATTTATGATCCTGAAACCTGATGAAACCTAGTTTTCGGTCTCAAAACCAATTTCTAATTCAAACTTCTTTTAGCGTTGGTTGTCATAGTTTTTGTCTTTTTACATTTTGATTTATTCATATAATTTATTGTACTCCAAAATATGAAAAAAAAGAAACAATAAATAGATAAAATAATTAAAACTACTTAAAAGCAACCTTTGAATGGACTGGATTACTAAGTATAAAATAGAATCAATGGAGCAGTACAGAGGATGAAGAAAAAAAAAGAATACCTGACATCTATTATATGGTTAATACTATAGATAACGAGCATTAATGCTTGTTATTTATATTATAAAAACATGTATCAAGCAATGCATTAAATAGATTTTTTTAAATTTTTAGCTGTATTTAATAACTGACATATAGCCGATCCATTCAAACTATGATCAATGGATACTATTAGTCCCTACTACTGTCTTATAGAAACAAATAACCCATCTAAAATAATCTATAGTTGATAATACAAACTTGTCATTCGTCAGTCATTTCCACGTACAAGTGTTATCGTGTTCGTGTTTAATGAATTCTGTTATCGTACTTTAACCGGAGTCTCTTAAACATTTCATTGTTATGAATTTTAGTTGAGCAACTATATAATGATTTTTATAACGGTCATGCCTTAAACTAGCAATTAGTGTCAGAATCTTTAGTCTTTTTACTTACTTTAAATTATTAAATGTAAAGCACAGATCAGTAATATTGTAATTTGATAAACAGGAAACAATAGAGTAGGAGGAAAAACAATATCTATTCAAAACCAAATTCAATGATGCTGGTCCATTCGATCAACAGTGTATTGTTGATCGAAGATGGGCCCGTAAAAGCCCTTATTTTGCCTGATATGAAATACGTTGAAATCAAGCAATAATCGGATAGAATCACAAAGAACACTCTCACTTAAACTATCAACGCTGACCTACAAATTCGTCCAAACAATTCAATTTCTGTGTTTTTCATCTAACAAGCTAAGGAAAACACTCCTTTCGTTTGAGAATACGCCATTTCTCATTCATACCGCTTGGACTAATTCCAACTTCTGCACTGACAGAACAATACGTCATTCTTATTTCTTATCCATCTCAGAGTATAAACTTACTATCAGAAACTTCCGAAGCAACAAGGACTTGACGAAAACATTGCATTTTCAATACATTAACGCCATCCTTGAAATAGCGTCGCGCGCTCAGTCGTACATTTACCTCGTCAGCTGTGGGACGTGTGTTACACTTTACACATGTGAGTAATATTAAAAATACTGTTTTTCATCAGCAAAACATGCTGACGGCACTACGATCGTCAGCTAAATTGTTACGAAAGTGATACCCCTTCTAGTTGGTATATTGCAAGGTTAAAATCAATTTGTTGTTATTTTTGTGTGTGTAGTGATAAATGGTATATGATTCAAATATGTTAAAACTTCAATTCGTGAGTTTTGAAGATCGTTGTGCAGTAGTTTTAAATTTGTGATATGTGAATCAAAAACATGATTCAACGTTCGTTGCATTTATATTGCATTGTTTGATGTTTTATGGCTTTGTGTGCTTTATAACTACAGACATAACATAAAATTTAACTGTTACTTACGCTGTTTTGATTCTGTCACACATACTAACCTTATTCTTAACTTAAAACCTCTTTTGTTTACTAAAAGTATGCAACCTTTTTGCATCCTTCTTACTGATATACGAAAGAGTTTTGATAGAATACATTGTTTGTCTATGGTAGATGTCAGGACAGCCATGGTGCCATTGGTCGGGAATAGAGTGGGTACGAATCCACAAAAGAATGTTAACAAATTATTTTGGGTGTGAGACCGAAATTACTCGTTGCTGATACAAGACACGTATCAGTGAGACTACGTGACTATTAATTCATTATTTAATTTACAGCTGATAATATTATCATTAGTTCTGTGGCTCAACATATTTATTTTAAAACTATAACTTCGCCTCTTTGGTCTCGAGGCAAATGTAAATCGTAGTCCTGGGTTCTATTCTCGACTCTGATTCTAACAAGGGACAATAGGACCCGACTTGTAATTCGAACTCAGGATAATTTTTCAATGCTCATAGATGCGCTCAGGAAACCATTAAGATGTAAATAATACTTTGTCGTATTGAAAACCGCAACGGAATATAAGTTGGTAATTGCGTTTTTATCTGGTATAGATCTATTTTAAGCCGCCGTTGTAGGTTGAAACCAGGCGAGAAACGATAGGCCGTGATTTTGACATTCCATCTTGGGCAAATTTAACACATATTAATTACTAGCTGTCGGGCCCGGCTTCGCCCGGGTGCAGATAGTTTTTGAGTCCAATCCACATCAAGAACATATTATTTCGCGTGTCTACTAACTATATTTCCCGCGTGCCGTCGACTATATTTCCCTTCCGTAGGAGAGGACATCCCGTGCCAACAATTTGAATTTGAAAGAGTAGAAAATATGTATATTTGGTTTCCTGACTCATCCCACGGGAACACTACATTTTTCGGGATAAAAAGTAGCCTATGTGTTAATCCAGGGTGTCAGCTATCACTATACCAAATTTCATCAAAATCTGTTGAGCCGTTTTTTCATGAAAGAGTAACAAACATCCATACATACATACAAACTTTCACCTTTATAATATTAGTAAGGATTTATCTATTTGGGCATCAGAGTTCAATCTAACACTTTCCATAAATTATATTGTTGTATGATTTATTTTAAGTGCTTTTATACAACTGTAAAATGGCGAAAATAAATTATTTCTATATGGAGGAAATTATGCCAACGGAATTTCCCCGCCTGACAATCATACCAAATACTTATACGTAGTAAATCACTAAATTCGTCATTGCGAATAACATAACATGTATCTGTTGTTAATCAATAATAGAACATGGTAAATATTATGTTTCGCTGTAGGAAAACCGGTTTGAAAAATGATTCAAGCCGCGATCGGTAATTCTTCATGTGTCATTTGTTTTTAATGTATTCAAAAATGTTAAATTCATTCAATTCCATATATTCTTACACAGGGAAATTCTGTAGGGTACTTTTTTCTTGAGAAAAAAACCCAGTTATGCATACAGGCAGCTACTTTTTGAGCGCGTAAGTATAAATATAAATAATAAATAAATAAATAACACCCAACAGTCACATACATAGTCCTGACCCCACACTAAGATCGAGTCTTGTGTCGTGGGTATCAGGAACTACGAGAGACTTTTCGGTCTCACAAACACCCAGACCCGGAAGAAATATTTGTGGGCCGCACAAACATTTCTCTCGGTGCGGGGATCGAACCCGCGGCCTCTCGTTTCACAGGCAGCGTCTAACCAACTGCGCCACGGAGGCTGTCGATATTAGCGGTGAAGAAAAATATCGTGGGGAAACCTGCTTACCGTAGCGATTCGGAAGAATTACTATGGTATGTAATTCCGCCAACCCGAACTAGGCTAGTGTGGTGGACTATACAGCCTAAGCACTCTCAATTGTACTCTCGATTGTAAAGTAGCACGTGCCCTGGGACGTATATGGGCTGATAGAATACGAACCTCAAAACAAGTACGAGTACTTATTGTGGATCACAAATAGTACATGTGGATCACAAAAACATTAACTCAACCTGAAGATTCTCGTTCCGCAGCCTAACCATGAGCCATGGAAACTGTCCAACTAATGTTAATTCCAATGTTATTGATTTATTCTCGTCAGTTCAGTCCCAGTGCAGGAAAAACGTCACACACTGACGCAAGCCTGCCGTGTATGTAACCGCAACACAACGCACTTACACCGCCCTTTTAATAATTATGACGTATGAACTGATAGTCTAGACTAGAACGCAAGAGAATTGACGAAACACTGCCTTATCTTGGATTACCGGCTTAAATCATAAATGAAGGTAATTAAATCTAGAGTAACTACTGGACATATTGAGACTTTCTTATATCTCAGGATAAAGATCGTAGTAATACAAAGCATTGCTTTGTAATCAATGGTGTTTGGTTTTGCTACTGTTTATGAACGGTCATATCGCTTACTACCAGGCGAATGGCTTGTCTCGTCAGTCATTACAATAAAATAAAACATTGTTAACTAAAAGTTGGTGTCTTTGAAACGAACTCGCTAATTTGACACAATTCTCTCTCAACTGGGGTATTCCTCCCTCGATAGTATAAATAAAGGGACGAAAAACTAACTTAATTTGTTTTACGAGCGCTCTGAACCCTCGAGACGTATTAAGATGGACACACTGGGCTACTTTAAGGTGTAGGGCCCTACTATATTCATCGAACGAACGAACGAACGAACGAAGGACCCTACTATATTCAACGAAACGAAGTTCGAAACTTCGGACAAACGAAGTTTTTTATACGATACGAATGTATATATATAACGTACACCGTAACTATAAGTCTATGGTTACGACCATAAATCAATAACGACCATAAGTTTTATGTAGGTACATTCGTATCGTATATAAACTTTGATCATCCGAAGTTTCGAACTTCGTTTCGTTGAATATAGTAGGGTCCTTCGTTCGTTCGTTCGTTCGTTCGATGAATATAGTAGGGCCCTTTAGTATTGATTTGACAAAAACTTGGGACTGAAATGCAATGAGTAACACCTGCATATCTTATATTTTTGGCTAGGACAAAGCCTGAAAATTGAAAATTGTTCTTTTATTTCCACGTGCTTACTACAAAAAAATGTTGTTGTCTGAACAAAAATATTAAATAGTCGGATACAAAAAACAATTCAATACTACGAATAAGCAAAATTGCACTATTGACATAAATATAGTTTTTACATAAAACAAGCCGCTTTAACTATAAACTAGAAATATGCATATCACAATAAAGATTTTTGACAAATTATACACTATGGTCAAGAAATTATATGGCATACAAAGTCTACTAAGCCGCAATAAGTCAGCCGCAGACCAAGTTAGCCTAAGTTCTCAATCGAACTCTCGATTCGGTAGTGGGCGTAAATAAGCTGATAGATCAGTATTTTTTACTAGTAAAACATTCAAATACCCTGAAGTAACATAGTTGTATATTTGTATACAGACTGAATAAATAATATTGTATATACTAAGATAATCGCAACGCGAACCGCCCACGTACAAACTAAAATGCAAAATGCATGACGACCGGTTACCCCCCTCGTCCTCTCACTTTCCCCGCTGAATCTTCGCATTGTCACGCTCCCGGTTCAATTTTTTTTGCCGGCCCAATGGTCTTTTTATTCGATGTTGTGACTACACGCTACATGGAGTCGGGTTGCAAATGTTGCATTGAATTCGTGTGTATTTGCAACCTTGAGTAGGTGTAATTGACACTTGCATACCTATTACTTTTCATATAAATAAGTGTTGACAATTGGCTTAAATCTGTGCTTATATTATAAAGAAGAAACAATTGTATTAAATAAGACGCCTTTTTAAGCATAGCTGCGGTGAGGAGAGGGAAACATTTTGGAACTAAAATAAGAACAAAAAACAGGAAATGAGTAATAAGCTTTTAGTGCTTTAGTCAGTTGCTGTAAATAAATTTATAGTGGCATTGATTTAGACGCAGCATCCTACTGTGAACCGTGAAGTCTTCAGTTTATGTCGAGAAATTAAGATTTAGGTTTGTTATTTTCATTACAAGATGTCTCTGAAACTGTATAATGTATATTTATCCATTAAAACATACTCAAAATATTTTGCGACCTATTTTATATTCCGAACCCAAAAATAATAAACAAACAGTTTTACTTTTCATAAAACAAAAACAAAACGCAAATAACAAGGCTGTATGACACGTCTTTTGATATGAAAAATAAAAACACAGGCAATAGACCTGAATTCGCATGTCTCGACTTCCCGCTCATTTCTTTGAACGTTGTAAAATGAGTCAAATTCGGTGTGTGTAATACGATAATTGAATAATTCGGCTTGTTCAGCGGGATGTCGGACCTTGAAGATAATGGACATGTCGACAAGCGGCAGTTACGCCAATTAAGCACGTCTGTAATACTATGTATCATACTTTATTAGCTGTTTCAAAGATTTGTATATTTTAAGAGTTCCTAAACATAATTATAAATCCAGAAGTTTGTTTGTTTGTTCTACTTAATCGATGATCATAAAATTGGCATACAGGTCATCCATCCAGTATATATGTAAAATGATAGTTTGTTCATCCAGAAAAAATTGTTCCCAATAGGTAGAAAAATGACTTCGTTGTATATGCTTCCTGTATCGACCGACAACCTAAATAGAATAATCTTAGGTAAAAGAGTATGACTAATAAATTCAGTATACAATTTTTATCGTCGCGTCGGTAAAACTGTAGGCTACAGAATTCTAGTTCAGTTTCGCAAGGTCAAGAGCACATTCTTAACGTGACCTTCCATAAAAAATAACTTCACAAATTGTATTTATGTGTATAAAAATAATTTAGAGATTGTTTATTAAAATTCTCATTAACGAGTTGAATGGCCGTGAATTTATATACCTATGTAGTTAAAAGTTAGTCGCAGGGAAACCCATTACCCATTTTCCTATCGTTTTCAAGTTATGTCAAAGTTATGAGCAAGTTAGTTTGTGCAATTGGGCTTATAAGAAATATCTCTTAACTTGCCCACAGCTCACACACATACCCACAAAGCATGAAAAGATGTTACAGTAGGACATTTTACCGTCCCATGATGAGGAATCTGACCATGTGTTACATAAAATTTAATCTCTGTCAAAATATATGAAATTGTTCAAACAATACACAGCTGTACTGTCTTTAGATCAATGAGCTATAAAATTTGTCGATGCTCAACGAACCCTAACACGTATTACTTCTCCTTGGTCGTTTATAACTTTCATCGTATATTTGCTTGTAAGAAATCTCACGGATCATTAGTTTTCATACAAAGCGAATTGTTTTGGCTCAGTGCCATGTTTGTAGTAATAAAGATGCGCTTTGTAAACAATTCTTTATGGACTGTATATGATACGCCGGAAAAGCGATTACAACTCGCAATTACTCATAATCTATGAAAGGGGTTGATTCAGTGGAGGGGTTGGTGCACAAAACAAACCAATGTAACACAATCTTCACTTATGTACCACAATAAAATATTTTGAATTTAAAGTCGCTGATTGCAGGCAGTTGTCAGTAGTTTGGTATGAAAATTTTAAAGGGAGGCCTACTTTAGGCAATGGGTTTTCCTGTGGCTGAAGAGAGAGACGGAAAGATAAAGAGAGAGTCAGAGTCTCTGTGGCAGACATTATACATACCTAACTTTCTGACCTGAAATTCTAAATTCCAGGTCAGAAAGATAGGCAGGGTTTAAATCGATGTTTTCTTTTGTATACAATAGCACGTATAAAACTCAGGCTTTTATAATTTAGAAATTGAATCAATGACTGACTAGTTAGTAATAACTAATCAAATTCAACGAATAGTTTTAGTAATCTGAATGCTGAATCACTTTTTATGAGTTAGTTGTTACAGATAAGCGGATGACTTTACTTTTATCTTGTTTATTTGAGCATGATTCAAATTACTTATAAACTTCTGAATCGTCTTGGTTCAAGAATACCTTTGTTATAGCCCATTGAGATATTATACTAGAGGGGACACTGCAAACAATGTTTGTAATATAAATGCACGGTACCGCACCACTCCTATTTCTGTCTCTGTCACATCTACGCAGTAACATCATCTTCCCTCTCGCTTCACTGGGTTTTTGTACCAGCACAATGCGAAAATGCACGGTACCGCACCACTCCTATTTCGGTCTCTGTCACTCCTATACAGTAACATCATCTTCGGTCTCGCTTCATTGGGTTTCTGTACCAGCACAATGCGCAGAGATTTTGTTCCCGATGTCCACTCTAGTTTAACACATCAATTTAAAAACTATCTCGCTCCCACCAGTTACTGCTACTCCTGTAAGCTAAGATCGAAGCTACATGCATTTTAATGACAGAGCACTGAAGCTCGGCGAGTTTCTAGGAATTTCTAAGTTGTAGCTTCTCAACGAAATTAGTCTAGTCAAACGAATAGGGGGATTGAGTATTAGTCATTTATTATTATATTATTAGATTACGAATATAAATGCTAAATATTTATATTATGAAAACATATCTCGAAGAATTGCGTTAGGTAGATATTTTTAATCTTATCTGTAGTTCCAAACGCCACATGCTAATAGAAATTCGATGAATTATAAATTAATTTGATTTAAAAAAAAACAACAAAATAGTTATTACCAGCCAGCCAGCAACAATAATTACATTTTTTAAATCCCTAATAAGTCCAAAGTTATAACACGAGTAATTAGAATTGCCGCAGATACGTATCAATTCAAAACAGCACAGACAGATTGAGTGACGGATAGTAACGAAAAAGTTTACAAAAACTATTGTATCAGATTAATAGGTTTCTTTGAGGAAATCATGACGCTTATAAACCATGCCCAACTTCTATTCGGACGCGGAAGATATATCTTGAAACCTAGTTTTTATTTGACCTAATCTAGATGTTTTGTCGTCTAAAATGATTGCTGTTAATGTTGCGGCAATGATGTATCTTATTTCTTATTTTGGCATAATTATTACAAGTGACAATTACTATATTACGTTATTTTTATGAAATTTTTAAATAATTCGAAAGACTTTTTGAAGGCCCTTTAATAAGAAGACTTTTTAAATGTAGTGACTTCAAATGAAAATAAGACTAGGTACCTACAATATAAATATTGATCAAACGCATAAAATAATTATTTTGCCAACAATTTTTCGTATTAAGGAATATTACTCGAGAATCAAATTGGAACTATTTGCTCCGATAGTTTTCATTACAAAAGAGATTGTCTAAAAAACGAATTTATGTACAGAACATTTCAATTTAATTAAATAATTATTTAAAGTTTTTGCAATACCTAATATATCATTTCAGTTAGTCATATGAAATTATCCTTGTTTCCAACAAACAATTATTGTTAACCATTGCAGTTATTTATAAAATAATAATTAGCGAGTTATCCTCACAATGGTTTGTAGGTGCTGAAATATTGGCGTCAATTGTTCACCAGCCTCTCATTACGTTTAATTTAAAATTTGCCTTATGCAATTTATTTTCCTGTTTTGAAATATAAATCTTGCTATTAATTGTCTATGGTATGTCTTTTATATCCATATATGATATAAATATCGCTTTGCTCTTTAGATAAGGCGTACTTTTAATTCCATGTCGAGAAACTGTTTATGCAATTTGTGGTCCATCTCAATTGGCTTTGCTTTATACACAATGATTAGTTTGATTTCCATGTTGAGTTATTGGCTATGCAATCTGTGATTTTTTTGGTTTGATAAGTTTTTCCATGGCTGCAATATGTAATAATCTCTGGTATCTGTAGGTGACAATACTGTCTTCCAACTTCTTTGTGAATACAAGCGTGAACATATGTAATGGCTTTTACCAGCGACATTATATCATGTTGCAGGTTTGTTTCCTATGGGTTTATTGACAGTTTTTATATTAAACACGTTCTTGATGTAAGACTTCTTGGAAAATGGTTCCATCTATCAATAAAATCCACATCTAAACACGGTCTAACATAACTTGAACCTTTTTTTTGTTTTAAAAAACAATACAAATAAAAATACTTATGTATAGCACAAAAAAGGTTGGACTAACCTCATTTCTTATTTAAAAACAATATAACAGATGATATCTACAGCCAGGCGTTTCTGCGAAGTACGCCTACAATTCTCGTTCCAGACTGGTCTATAGCTAAGTTTTCCTCATCGGTCAGTGCCCCGATCGCGGTGAGTCAATGGGGTCCTGGCCGATTTATAAAGCTGAATTGATATTGACGGAGGGACGGATTCTTTGTTTTTTAATTGGAGAGGTACAAGGAATTATTAAATTAGTTGGATTTATGAGGGCGGGGCTTCTTTGTAATTTGCCTTTGGTGATATGAATAGTTATTAATCAAATTCTAGTTAAACGAGACTTTTAAAGTATTATTTGTTATTTTCTTAAAGTTCAAAAGTATGATTTTACCACATCAGTGTTGTATTATTTAAAAATCTAGTTCTTTTATTTTAATATTGTGGTGGTAGTTATATCCCATTTAATACATACAAAATATTAATTCCAACATTCATTATTCACTATTAATTCACTTCATGTACCTAACATTTATTTACATTATTTTCTCCAAAATGCTGACTCCATAGTAAAGTAAATATTCTGGCAATAATACAGTACCTACCATAAACAAAAGAACGTTTTGACAGCTGGCAACATATAAAAAATGGCTGCCACTTCCTTTTTTTTACAAATGTTTACATTACTTTCCGTCCTCGCGCCCAGCGCGTTGTTTATGTTCCGTTTTAAAAATAAAAGACGTATGTTCTGGTAAGGGGATAGTTTTCAAAACAAATATACCTACTTCAAGTGGTGTTGTTATAAAACATTCACTTTTTACTTTAGTTAGTTCACTGTTGATACAAAATAAATTTATTTGTTTTTATTAACAAAGAAGTCTTTTTTGCTTTAATACTATTTTCTATGGATGTCGATTCATATGCCTCCTCTACGACTGAGATGGGTTCAGTACTTAGTTCAACATGCCATTCTAGGAAAGATTTGTAAACTTTAAATATCTTTGAAACTTACCTTTCAATTATTCAAGTGTCCTGAAGATGCTATTCAGTAGTGCCACAATAGACTAATTGAATTGAGAGAGATAATAAGACCATGCGGCTAGTAGTTCTCGTGATTTTGACACCACGCTTCTTCGTCTTCGTCCGTTAAGATTAATAAGAGCGAATTAAAATAAAACAAAAGAGGACTACAACTGTCGACTTGAGTCGGACGAAACGGTTATTTGCTAAGCGACTTTCTCAGATTACCAACTTCGCTATATTGGAAGGGAGTCAAAAACCAGCTTTCTTTTAAAGCTTATCCAAAAAAAGTATCTTAAACTCTTCTACTACAAATTAATCTACAAAATCTCATACGGAGCTCAATTTTTCACTGGCTTTTGTGAGTATTAGTGATCAATTCAAATTGTTAATTAAACTGCTGTTCCTAAAAATCAGCCCTAAGATGTTAACGAAACAAACCATAGACAAACACCCTTTATTAACTCGACTAAAATTAGACTACTAAAGTCTGCTAATCATCTCTGGTATCAATTAACACGTCTGTTTAACGATGCTTCTGATGTTTCGGCGCCCTGCACCAAACATGGTAGCCTCTTAGTGCCACTTATTTTTATAGTTACATTAAACGTGAGTCACTTTCATCCAACGCCGGCTTGTGATCACGGCTTTAAATTCACTGGTTTATATTTCGTTAAATGTCGCACTTTCTCAATACTTTCTTTTTAAAACAATCGATTTATGGATTAAAAATCAAGTGTTGAAAGTGTCGATGTTAAAACGACGATAAATTTTGTATGTCAATAAAAGGTCTGCGTTGTGATTTTCGTATTTCGGTTATCGCACTCGATTTTTTCTCAGATTTATATCAGGCCATTTGTCGTGTCAGGAATGAAAGTATTTGCCAACGTATATTAGGCTTTTAAAATCGGTGCGACGAAGTAACTTGCTTGCCTGATTGCAGTCGGAATAGGGTATCTACAGAAAAAATATGGTTATTATGTAGATTGTATGTAACACAACTTCTGTAATAAAAACAGCTGACTATAAATGAGGCTTTTCGAAGTAGAACCTGTTTGGCAACAGTATATGATTCATAAAAAATATCTGTAAGACCAGCAATATTATAACTCCACATACATACCTGGTTATCAGTGTACAAAATCTAGGCGGATTATTTAAGTTTGCCTAGATACAGAATCAGGTATATTTATCCCCAACCATGGCGTCGCGGCCGAATGCAAGATGTCAACGGCCAGCGCGCGATGCAGCGAGAAAAAAACGCCCAGTCTATTTTCAAATTGCAGCGCAAGATGGCGGCGACGACAAAAAAGGAAACTGTTTTGTCGTGTTTGTTTTATTTCGGTTCTGGCTAATTCTGTAGAGGAAATTATATTAACTTTCATTTTAAAATGTGTAACGCAATTTAAAATAATTTTAGAGGCGTAATTAGCTTAATAGAAAGAACCGACAATGTATTATTTTTAAGTCATTTTTTTATGTTATTTACTTCTATAATTTTTTGATATGTACTTCTTGATGAATGTAACTATTAACTATTCGCGACTCAGATTTATATCGTGGGAACAGCAAGGCATAGTCTGGTCTACTGGAATATGTATGGAGCTATTGGTATTCCCGAAACGTCCCCGCCTCACGGCTTCGTAGTCACGTTCTAGGCGACAATTGGAACAAATCGACACCCTATTACATTACCTTTCATTTATTGGAGATATTTTAAATTGGTTCAAAATTTATACAAATTATTAGATGACACAAAATCTCAATAACATATTTGATTTTATGGTACATTTTAAAATAAAATGATGAAATAAATGATGTTTCGTAATAAAATAAATGCTTCAGAAAAAGCACCAAAAAATTGGCCGGAGGTTTTATTATTCTGCTTTCTGCACCAATTAGAGCCCTCGTATCGACATTCGCTCGGTAAATATACTTCACAAGCCGTCTTTATCCATCCCCTACACATGACCTTAATCATATCCCCTACCTGTCGCAATCTCAACCGCTATAAAAGTTTGTAAAAAATAAGACAATGTCTGAACTCTGAAGGCTAATAAATTTGCCAAATATCTGTGAGTTCTCCCAAAGTGGAACTAACGGACCATCGATTACACGGATCTTTAGTTTTCGTGTCGCGCCACCCCGCCATATTGAACTTAACTTCTTAATTATTACTTTCACTTACTGTTGATTGATTTTATTGTTTTCCTTAAAAGCATTCGCCAAATGATTGGCAATTTTATTGGCTGTTAAGCCAATGTGATTGTAATGGTTGGTTAAATGAGAGAGATTTATAAAGTTGTACCTTTTTCTAGATTGGAATGGTGAAATGACATTTATGTCCACTTGTTGAATGAAAAAAGGGGCAAGTAGCACATAAAATTAAATAAAAATCTCTAATTATTATTATCCCTAATGTTATGCAATTATTCCTAAAATTGCTACATACAATGTTTAATACATTGTTAAACTATCATGAATTAAATTTACAATATACTTGAATCCTTCACAATTAGTACAACCGCAAAGATTTTATTTAATTTAAATTAAGAACCTGAAACTTTTTAAATTCGTTTTTTACTGCAACCCATAACAATTTATTTTTTCAATGACAAAGGAAGTGGAACATGCAGCCTACTCGGCGCCGTGTTCACCGTAGTAATTAGGGAAGCTCAGCAAATGCCCGACAGACGATACAGGGAAGTGGCTGACCGGTGGTCACGCAGCCCCTACCATTGACATAGGGAGTACCCCTATCGTAATTGAAAGGTTTGAGGGCGACTCTTTAAACGTTTTTCCTGTAAGGAAATTAACGGGAAGTACGCAGTTTGCGTGATTCAATGAATATGCTAAATTCATATGACAGGCGCAACATTTTTTGCTAGGTACTACGGGATGGTACGAATTTATGAAAACAAAGTTATGGATCAAGTTAACGCATCTTTAGCTTAGCTTACGTATACAGGGATTTCTGCTAAATTCGCTAAATTAAGTCACGTAATTACTAAAATATTAACAAAATATATTTGTTGCAACAAGTAAGACAACACAGAATTCAAAACGAAATTGCCTTACGGTCTCAAACAGCAGGTTTTCAGACATATCAATATAATTAAACTGTGCGAAATATGCACCAAAAGTCGACTTCCGGATTGTTTTCAGTTCACGCATCACTTGTTACAAGCTGAAAAATGACGTGTCCCTTTAAAAGTGTAGTCATTGGACAAAAAATTTACATTAGTCATACGGTTAGAATTCGCCTGAAACAGAACAATTTAAAACGAGTTTTTTATTTAAACTGACAAACGTCATTAAGCAATTAGGGTTTATGTGAAAATTCGTAGATTTCCTGATATAGGGAAAGCCCAATGCGAGTGATTAAGGTCATTTGTTTAGTCACCCAATCCTGTAATTAGCTTCGTGATAGCGTGTTTGAATTGTAAATATTTAGGTTCTAGGTTTTATTTAATTTCACGTGCTTCTGTTGTGATAATATAATATCTATTCTCTTACGGATATGAGTAATACTTTTACATAATACGACTTAAAGCCACGTAACTTGGAACCAACACTTGGACTTTTTGAGTATTTCTTCATCTTTAATTGTCTTGTGTATCTTTGATTTTAACTAAGATTGCAATTTTTTTGTAATCGTAATTTTTTGACAGTAATGAAACCTCATGACATTAATAACTTACAGAGCAATATTCTGTCTTCTGTATCGACATACTAATTACTACTTACAATTTTACTGGTGGTAGGTCTCTCATATGTGAGAGGGTACCTAGGTACCACCGTAATGTCTATTTCTCCCGCCACTCAACAGTGTAAATCCACGGTTTGAAGGACATTGTAGCCAGAGTAACTACTGGACATATTGAGACTTAACATCTTAGGTCTCAGGATGGCGAGTACAGTGTAATGCCAAGCCTTGCTTTATTATTCAAGGTTTTAAAGTTTTGCTACTGTTCATGAGCAGTCTTAACGCATACCATCAGACGAACGGCATGCTTGTCTCGGCCTTCATTGCAATAAAAAAAATAACAATACTACACGGACAATCGAATGGTAACAGAGACATTAGTAGTGACTCGTTGGCGCCTGCCAGACCGATCGATGGCCAGTCGCACCGCCCTCCCCCCATTCCAGTACTCAAATGAGTAACACGACAAATAATACACTATCGCTTATTGGATTAATATGCAGTTTGTTCGAAATAGTGGAGGATTGGTTAGGCCTTTTTGAGGTCCAATGTATCCGATCACACTTACACTAAGCATTAAGAGAAAAATAAGTCTGGTGTTGATGGTATGAGTTATGACATATTTCGATCTGACCACATTTTTATTCGAACAAATATTACAAATTGTGGTAAGTGTAGACCACAAACATTTGTTTTGGGTCGCGGTTCGAGCCCGCAAAATTTTGTTTCGCAACCAATATTTTAATGTGCCAGCTTTGTTTACAACATTCATATCGCAGGACGGAACACAAAAGGCTCAACTTTGGTAACACCCCTGCCTATCTCTTCTAGAAAAAAGGCATGAGATAATAGGCCTTATTCATAAACAGTTTATTTTAAAAACTATTTTAACTATGCAAGGTTTTGTCTTCTATTGAATTTGAAAAAAAAACCTTCCGATAATTAAAAAAGGTTTAATTTGTAAAGGCGTAAATAGATATTAGATGTGTATTTAATGTCTACAAATTAAAACGAAGTTGTATAATTTCTTTTTTGCTTGATACGGCCTACGCAAACACCTATGTAAGGAGGCGATATATCCAAATATCTTATTTATTGAGAAAATAACAATAATGTATTAGATATACTGTTTGGTATAACTGACTAATCAAGTACAGATGTCTGTTTGTTCATGGATCTCACACAAATCCAAAGTCGCGTAGATATTCACTTAGGTCCCACACTGAATTGTTCAGCTCAAGTTATTTATTTTATCTAGTCCTATGTTTACTTCGTCTGATTAGTTCTTTTGGACGAAAATATATGTATATTCTATATAGTTTGTTTCAGTGCCAGAAATATAGAAATATAGTTCAGAGACTGAAAATGTTGTTTAAAAGGTTTTATGGGCATGTTCCAATAAATCAAATTATGAGATTGACGATTGAGAACTCGGAGATGTTTAAATTGTTCCTTAGTAGACATTTTGTTCGTAAATTCTACACTTAATAATGATTGAATAGACGTTAAATGTCTCTGACTACGCTAGTTAACAAATAATTTATTTTTCTACACGAAAGTAATTTAATTAAAGCATATTATTATTTTTGTATCATTTTTTTTTCTTATTTATTTTTCAGAAAGTACAAACGCCAATGAAATATGACCCCATTGTAATTCCTTTTTAAATAATAAGCTACATAAATTAACGGTTGATCAATAAAAAAAGTTTAAGGTAATCATAGACAATGCAATACTCTTAATCCATTTTTAATAAACTGCCCATTGACCTATAAAGTGCTGTAAGTTTGTTGGGTTCAGGTTGGTATGCCGACGGGCGAATGTCAAATGATCGCGTGTCTATACACTGTAATTATATCATAGATCATCCTGATATTGTGCTAGACTGGGTTTAACTAGTTTTTATTTAACTTACAGTGTGGTGGCTAGGCTTTTATGACATGGAAAAGTGAATATTGAACTTGAAAATGCAGTATCGTGCTGACAGAGTAATTATCTTTGTATATAGGTAACTACATGCATAAAATCACGCCTTTTTCTAGGGGGTAGGCAGAGGTGATACCAGGACAACATGATGTGATTGGTGGGGGTGGGGGAGGGATGAGTCTATTGGCATATCGGGAACAAGTTCCTAACCGCGGGCTGAATAGAAAAATCCAATATCACTCTCCGACACGGGATTTGAACCCGAGGCCTCCGCTTCCATCATACTGTAGTACAACTGCGTCGGCAATGTTGTCAATGAAACTTTTAAAATTAGGCTGGATCAGAAATACGATACATTTACGGGATCTCCTATCACGCATTTTTTTTTACAATAATTTACAAGGTTGGCTATCCAGACCTATTGGAATGACGTATGTCCTACCAACAGTTGTCTGCTGTCTTTGGCAATCTCACTCACTGAATGAAACGCCAAATCCAACCCTATCCATACGAAATCTTAGGGTTTTTATAATATAGAGGAAGCATCAGATAAAAATGATTTACCTAAATGCAATGAAATGGAAATTGAATTTATGAAATTAAATGGAATTTAAAGTAATTTGTTATGAATGAATTATTTCAATTTTAACTAATATAGCAGAGCTGCCATCATTATAAACAAAAAAATCTACATTTTTGAGTACGCAAATTTTGAGTACTGTAGGATGTTTATAACCACCAGTAAATATTTTTTTAATGAATGCTAAATGTTAACAAGGCGTCAACAATGCGCGATTGTCGACGATTGGTTGAATGCGGGCTTCAATTGCTCAATTCGATGTGTCACTTGGCACTGTGCTCGCAAAACCGATAAATTAATCGATACACTGCGACTTATAAATTCTCCCGTTAAATTACATGCGACTACTGGACATATTAGGATTTAAAATATTATGAAAATGAAATGAAAACAATTGAATCCATTAAAATGTTCAACATCGTTTAGATTCAGTCATTTTTTTTATCTACCACCCGGTTCGGAAAGCGGTTTTCACTAGAGAAGAACGGGCAAGAAACTCTAGTGTTGCTCTTTTCAAAACCAGTTTACAATTTAGTTATTAGGTCTCAGGATGGCGAACGCAATGGATTGCCAAGCATGACTTCGAAATTCATGGTGTTTGCTTTTGCTATTCCATGAGTGGTCGTATCATATCGCGATTTATTGCAATAAAAAAAATATCCCACCGCAAAGATTTAAATTAGGAACTTTTAAACCAAAAAATATAAATCGGGTCTAAAAACTGTTGATACTCTGTTTAAGACTATTATAAATTAAGTAGGTATTTTTCTATCATGTACTGTTAACGCTTTATTAAATATCTTACTTCCTAAACTGTATTACTTGGAAAGTTAAAATACGTGGTACATCGTATTTTTACACGCAAGTGTATTTTCTCTATTGTTAATCTTGATTAACAGACTTCACAAAAAAGAGGAGGTCCTCAATGCGACTGCATTTTTTTTGTTTGCAATTTTTAAAACCCGTGTCAATATTTTGTACAATTTACTTACATTTTCCATAATATACTTAATGTGTCCTTTATGAAATACCAATCGATTTTCCTTCCATATCTTGGTGTTGTAATTTATAGCTACCTATGTGGGCCGGGTATCGCACTGAAGTTCACCAAACTAAACACATGCATATAATTCGACAATACTTTTAGATATCACTTTGAGGTTATTCAACTGTGTAGATCGGACCAATTTGCCGTGGAAACAAAAATAACTGCAATGTTTAAAGATTTTATTTAGATATGAGTCTCTTTTTATATTTTAATACAATTTCCTGTAGTTTTCCTATCTAGCCCAGTCTTCAACAACCTTATTTGTAAGACTGCAAGAACTTTTTCTTTTATATTTTGATCTCGAATACTTTGTGTGCTAAACATAGATATACTCTTGCTGCAAATATTAAATATTTTTTACCTAGTTGATTAATCTCTTTATATTACCTAATTTCGTGTAGTATTACTATATAGCCCAATTATCAACACCCATAAATTATGTGTCCATTATTTCTCGTGACTTCAATCCAGCGATTTTTTGGTCGTTTCCGAATCCTTGCGCCCTCTACGTTGAATGCTAAACATAGATACTCTTGTTTTTTTAAGTATAATATCAAAAACGACAACAAATTACAGTTAGTTTCATCCACAAAGTTGGAATAATAATGTTAGCCTTACACCATCTGGGCTTAATCAGAAACGACAAGTCGGAACACGTTCCCCCAAGGCAGATGTTTGTTACAAAAAATCTTTTGTACAAATATCCGTCGAGATCTTTTCAAAGTATTTATCATGTTAAAGACTTTTGTGGGTTTTTTACCATACCGGGTGTTAAATAGAACACACATTAACTGTTTTGATTGCATTTGAGATTTGATTGATGGGTTTTTTAGCATAACTAATTATGGTTACAAAGGATAAATAATCGTTTCTTAATGAACAAATGTGAAATGAAATATCGAGTTATACAATTAACATTCAATAATAAACCAAATACCACGTCGTTAACAGCTTAAAATGTATGAATGGAAATTCGTAATGCAATATTAGTATACCAAAATTTTTGCCTCTTTCTTAGTTCAATCATAGAACAACTTTCAGTCAGTTATTAACATGCCAACAATTAACTTACAAACTTTCCGCTAGAAAACCGCGTCGTTGGGGAAACGGTAGTACTCCTATAGGGTTCTAAGAGTGACCTTATCCATCAGATGCTTTTGGCTATTCCATACTAATCAATGTTTCCTTTGTCCACAGTTCTGGGAGATCATATCTGAGGAGCACGGCATCGACCCCACCGGAGTGTACCGGGGCACCAGCGACTTACAATTAGAGAGAATCTCTGTCTACTACAATGAGGCCTCTGGTATGTATGCTACCTTAGTAGTATCTTCATAATCTCACGGCCAATAAATTTTGTAATATTGCATTGCAAAGTGATATTGAAAATTGCAACACTAGTTTCTTGCCCGTTGTTTTCTAGTGAAAATTTTCTGAATCCGCACTAGGCCAGCGTGCTGGACTCTAAGCCCTAACTTCTCGCAATCGTAATCGTTTGTGACTAACAGCCTCACTTAGAGACCTCTTAGACTACTTAGATTGCTCCTTAATATAGATTCTCTACGTAAAATATGAATTTAGTAATGATTTAATTAACTCTGAATGTCTCTGAGTCCGTATAAATCTTTAACAATTTAATGGTAGCAGTATTTGAAAGCGTGCCTCTAAAACAACTGGAATTATAGATAATTACCTAGATGTAGATAAAATGCATATTTTTTTCACTACGTTTTCTGTCACGCAACGTTCTCAACTTTCGTTTGTTTTACAACCTGAGTAATTACTTCCAACTGAATAATTAATATGTCGAAGCATCTTTAGGCTGGCTCGGTATATTCGCCATCATATTCTCTCGGCTCGGCATATTCGACATCTTTGAATCGTGTGGGCGTGTACACACAGGTATTCACCAAAATAAAAGTCTTGCAATATAGTTCGATTATTGTACTACTTGTAAATATTCTGAGATTACAATAATAAATCACAATTAAGAGCAAATGGGTTTGCAAGCGACCATCACGTGCGAATCAAGGAATCATGACCCGCCTGACATGACACTTACAACTCCATTCGGGTGTTACCCGCTCTCAAACAATAAATCAATTTTAAACATTATTTTTTAACTACCAACATTTAACCAATTTATTAACAAACAATAATAATTGATAAAAAATAAGCGCGCGCCGTTAAATATATTAGCCAAACTTCACATTTTCTAGTAACCTTTACACTAATGTTTAGGAGGCAAGTGCAGTGCCATGCATGCTTACTCTATAAGTTCTAATTGAATCTCTTGTTTATAGAAGGCTAGCTAATTATTTCGTACTTCAATTGAGACCTTATTACATTATTTTCGACTAATTTCATCCCTGATGTCACTCATTTAACAATTCCTAACAAGTTTCACTATGCACGCGTTTGTCAATCTAAATGCCATCGTTGCCTAATTCCAAATCCCGTGTAACGTTTATGAACTTAATTGCAACTGGCATGTCCCACAATTGATTTAAATTGCTTTCAAACGGCCAAAGACCTCTCGGTACAAAGAGGTTTATACTAGGATCATCACGACTTGGTTGTATAGAACTTTCTAGAACTTTTAAATTAATAATGAGAAATGGGAGGCATTTTTTGATATGTTTGTGAGTTTTATTAATTGATTAGTATAATTTATCTATGACCATAGGCACACAAATATAGTCCTGACTCCTAACCTCATACCTATTGGTTGATATAAAAATCTTTTTCATCATAAGAAACTAAGAGTCTTTTCGATCTTACGTGATTCGCAAAATCACCTAAATAATCGCACGGGTGCAGTGGTTTTCAGCCACATTCACCTTGTCGAGACTGTCAATTACACCCTACAAATATTCGATCCTAAAGATATATTATAATGTAAATTTTAGTCCTTGACAATATACCATAGAGGAGGACGGATTCCCTAGAAATAATTATACAGGGTATATCAAGACTGCTACCGAAAACGAAGCCGGGTGGTAGTTTTAGTGACTATAAATGCAATGCAACTAAGAAAACTTCTCTAGAAACGTGTATTTTTTGTGTTTCTTTTAAATATTTTTTTATCCCCTTGCCTACCAAAGCATCTTTAAAAATAAAAGGGTACACTGTTATTTTAGAAAACAAACTGTATATACCTCCCAAACACGACTATAGGAAAAAAAAATCAAATGCAAAATAGTCACTTTTGTGCAATGCTTTTGTGCAAATTTTTTAGTTGCCTTGTGTCTGAACTCGCTTAAACTACCACCCGGCTTCGTTTTCGATATCAGTCTTGATAACTCTATAAAAAAGGTCCCTTCAACAGATTTTTATATATATCATACAAATATAATCAGTGAAGACAAAAGCATTGAAGTTAGAAGTAAATGTACTAGCTACCGGGCCGCTTCGGTCCGTCGCGCGTCGGCTCGATTAACTGCCAATGTACAGTTACTAGCGGCCAGCGTTATGCATTTATGCCAACATTCCGCCATCGCTGAACGTTAAATATTAAAATATTTTGTCATAGACATATAGCAGTTTTGATCTAGATAGAAAAAATAGTTAATTTTGTCTCGCAAGCATGAAAAGCAACAATGTTTTGGGAAATATAGATACTTGGCCAGTTCTGTTTAGGATATAAAAACCGAACACATTAATGTTGTCCAAAATTTTCATCATTTTGTGTGTGCTGGACAATAATTCATTTTCCAATTTATATTCATTTTTACTATTTGATTTTAAAACATTTCTTAGGGACTTGATGTCGGGGTACTGTTATATTTTAATATTATAATAAGGGCGTAGATCTTCCACGTGAGTTCATCAATATTTTTTTCAAAATTATAGGGAGAGTCGTGAAATAATTACACAGATTTTTGATATTTTTGTTTGTTTTTACGTTCAAGATTGCTGAAAATTATAAAGCTTCTGACTAATCTATACAGTGGTCTGAAGGTTATCTAAGTGCAGTTAAACTGTAGACGAGGTTCAATGACCTCGTGGCCGCGCTCTTGCCATTGTTACGTGCTTTTGGTAATTGCAGCCGTGACTCGCGACTTGCGACCGTGAATGTAACTGACTGTAGAAATACGTAGACAGACCTTCGTATTTTTCACTCTTTTTATTTTATTCCCTTGCTAGCTTAGAGTATATCTTGCTAGTTTCGCAGTTACTATTAAACTACATTTGAAAATCGAATAATATAATTCGAAATTAAAAAAAACAATAGACATTTTTTTTGAACTCGGTTACAAATAATATTTTTTTTAAGATCTTTTTTTCTTCAATGTTTTTAAACTTCCTGTGGTTTATAATGTTCACAATTATACATGCTACATCCATTTAACTTTATGGCATGTATTAATGCCCTAATGTAGGCATAACAAGTCTTCCCCTTGTCCCACAGGACTTGAGTCATCCGCCCCGATACAATCTTGATTTTGAGTACTATGACTCATCCATACGTGACCTGTGTGACTTAAACTCAAACTGAATTAGGGTTCAATATTTTTTTTTATTTCATAAACATAAGTCTGGCAAATGAGCAAACAACTAAACTAATCTTTTGTATCAGCTCATACACGTCCCACTGCAGGGCACGAGTCTCCTCTACAATCGAGAGTACGATTAAGAGTGGTTCGGCCATATAGTCCACCACGATGGCCAAGTGCGGTTTGGCGAACTTACATATCATAGAAATTCTTATAAATCGCTATGGTATGCAGGTTTCTCCACGAAGTTTTCCTTCACCGTTTTAATGCGTGCTGACTCCGAAAACTCAACTTAAAACTAAACAAAACTAATGGTGAATGAAATTTATATCATAGATGCGATGTCTCTTATAATTGGAGGGGTAAGTTGAGGAAAACAGATGACAGGAGGAAAGAGCATATAGGATTTCCGGCAATCTTACTCACCGAACGAAATACGACAGCAAAATAGTCGGTTCACGACGCGTCGCGACGGTCGGCTTTCTAGTCTTGTTTTATTGCTATGGCGAAACGAGCGTGCCAGTCCCCTGATGGTAACCGATACAGCCACTCATCACTCATGGACTGCAGCAATGCTTGGCATTCCACTGCGCTCGCCATCCTGGGACATAGATGTTAAGTCTCAATATGTCCAGGCGTACTTACCGATAAACCAAAGGTTTTTTATAACATGACTAGCAGAATTGATAAATGCTATTGTATAGAAATGCACATTGTGAATTTCGCACCAAACCTGAATGTCACTAGTCATAGTGACTGGGAAATACGTGCAAAGAAGCAGGTGTAGCCATTTATGACAATTAACAAAATTAACTGTAATCTATATTTTCCGTTTTGCATGAGAAAATGATTGAACTGCAATTTATAGGAGTGCTGTGCTATCCAGATTATTCTTTTTTTTATTCTATTAGTCCGGCAAACGATCGAATAGGTTACCGGAATCCAGATCAGTGATCACCGGCCCATCAAATCGGGAGGGAAGTAGGTGGGACGAGAAGGGAAGTATTGTGTCCAAGGGCATTCGGGGTGGATTCTAAATGTCATTATTCTTTAAGTTAACATTATTATCAGCTTTACAACAGTACCTCACGAAGTGCGGATCTTCTTGACCCATCCCTCCATCCTCCCTATTCGAAAATCGATGATCTATAGTATAATACGACTGAGATGTTGCTAAATATACGTTTTTGGTTGCAGTTGCGACGGCGGAGAGCGGCGGCAAGTACGTCCCCCGCGCCATCCTGCTCGACCTCGAGCCCGGCACCATGGACGCCGTGCGCTCAGGCGCCTACGGCCAGCTCTTCCGTCCGGACAACTTCGTGTTCGGTCAGTCCGGCGCCGGCAACAACTGGGCCAAGGGTCACTACACCGAGGGCGCCGAGCTCGTCGACGCAGTACTCGATGTAGTGCGCAAGGAGTGCGAGAACTGCGACTGCCTCCAGGGCTTCCAGCTCACACACTCGCTCGGCGGCGGCACCGGCTCCGGCATGGGCACACTCCTCATCTCCAAAATCAGAGAAGAATACCCCGACAGAATCATGAACACATACTCAGTCGTACCATCCCCCAAAGTGTCGGACACCGTCGTCGAGCCATACAACGCCGTCCTCTCCATCCACCAGCTAGTCGAAAACACAGATGAAACTTACTGCATAGACAACGAAGCTCTCTACGACATCTGCTACAGAACCCTCAAAGTTCCTAACCCCACATACGGAGATCTGAACCATCTCGTCTCGCTCACCATGTCCGGCGTGACCACCTGCCTCAGGTTCCCCGGCCAGCTGAATGCGGATCTCCGCAAGCTGGCGGTGAACATGGTGCCCTTCCCCCGTCTGCACTTCTTCATGCCGGGCTTCGCGCCGCTCACGTCGCGCGGCAGCCAGCAGTACCGCGCGCTCACCGTGCCCGAGCTCACCCAACAGATGTTCGACGCCAAGAACATGATGGCGGCCTGCGACCCGCGCCACGGCCGCTACCTCACCGTCGCCGCCATCTTCCGCGGCCGCATGTCCATGAAGGAGGTCGACGAGCAGATGCTCTCTATTCAGAACAAGAACAGCAGCTTCTTCGTGGAATGGATCCCGAACAACGTGAAGACCGCCGTGTGCGACATCCCGCCCAAGGGCCTGAAGATGTCGTCGACCTTCATCGGAAACACGACGGCCATCCAGGAGCTGTTCAAAAGAATATCAGAGCAGTTCTCCGCTATGTTCAGGCGCAAGGCTTTCTTGCATTGGTACACTGGCGAGGGCATGGACGAGATGGAGTTCAATGAGGCTGAGAGCAACGTCAACGACTTGGTATCGGAGTACCAGCAGTACCAGGAGGCGACGGCCGAGGACGACACGGAGTTCGACCAGGAAGACATGGAGGAGTTGGCGCAGGACGAGCACCACGACTAGACTGTACGTAGCCCCGCTGCGGCTCTCGTGGTACAAGCAATGTAATTAAGGCGCCTTCCGCAGCAGGGACCAATCCTTTCCTCGCTAGAGATGCTGTCTCTCAACAAATATTTGTATTTCTCAATGAAATTAGAGGCTAAGTCGCGTGCATTTTATTTTGTCAGTTATACCAAAGCGTCCATTACTGGAGCAACGAACAAATTTTAACCACGATTCTTTTTCACGCGATGTCGCACTGTGATCCGTCAATGACTTTGACGCGTGTCGTAGAGTGCAAATAATTGATAAACAAAAATATTTTATAATATTGAATAGTATTATATTCGAAGTCTGTTTTTAATGAATATAGAAATTTAAGAAGTCAGAACTTAATAAGGAACGTACCAATCTGTGCATTTCTTAGCTTAAGTTATTATTGTCTTGTATGCTTTTATAATTTATAATTAAATGTTTTAAAAAGAACCAATTTTTTATTATTTTCTTTACCTTTACATCCACCTATATGTATATTACAAGCAGCGGGCTGTTATTAAATTAATATTTTACACTTATCGTTGCCTAAACTCCTGTTTCGATGGCATTAACAACGCTTTAACACGAAACATTCCTAAATCAGTGTTTTTATAGTCGTTCCTACAGTTACCTTGGCTTGTAACATTCTGTACACACAAAACCTCTTTTGACCTTGGTTGAAACTAGACGTTATTTAAAACAAAAACTTACCTATTGTGATGTGATGTGAACTATCCAGTGGCTACAGAAAATCTATCTGATCTTTATCAGCTCATATACGTCCCACTGTAGGGCACGGGCCTCCTCTAAAATCGAATACGATTGAGAGTGCTTAGGCTTTTTAGTCCACCACACTGGCCTAGTGCGGATTGGCAAACTTTACATACCTACCAAAAATAAATTAAAGATCGCTATAGTATGCAGGTTTACTAACGATGTTTTCCTTCACTGTCATAGTGGGTGGTGTTTGACTATCGTACACACATGACTCCGAAGTCATATTCCTGGGATTCGAACCCGCGACCACCCTGAACATGTCGATTATTGCTACCTGAAGTTGATTATAATTTAAGACTTTGCTACATCTCGTAATTCGAAATTCAAACTTATTTGATAAGCAGTTATATTATGCTAAGGTTTTGAATACAGAACGGAGTTGTCAATGGCTGATGAGAAGGATGACCAAGTCGCGAGAGAATTCCACTGTAATTGTTCAAGAGTAGACATTGTAGGCATTTAAATATGCGAGTTGTATTTTGTAGAGCCTTGTGATAATTTACATGATGGAGAAGAATAGTTAATATAACACAACTGGCGACAAAAAAAAACTTTAAAAATAAACAATTGGGTATTCAGCCTCGACCAACATCTTCGGGGTTCACAATTGGTCGTTGGGCCAAGAGCCAGATCCAAAAGGCGGTGTTGTTGGACACGGCACGCATAGTGAGGAGGTTCCTCACTTTGGATCCCTAACCGCCGGTGGCTTGGGTCTTGAGGCCCGCCACTGAAGAGTCATTACTTTTTATGTGACATATTGTTTGTATATTTTTTTGAAATATGATGTATACAAATGTAAAAAAGAATAACTACGAAATAAAGATAAATAAAGATAAAAAACACTCGGGCATTCAAATAAAATGACAAAATAATACACAAATAACTTTAATATTTTCTTTATGTTTTACGAGTTACTAGCAGTTTACACTACGATTATTATGTACAATATAATTTGAACACAATTCCTTTAAACTATTTACAATACGGCTCGAAAATAAAATACCTTATATTAGACTATTATTTTCGTCGCTACCAAATTTATTTACCAACTTTGTTCTATCAAAACAAACTCTTCGCTCTTATACAATGCCTTTACTAAAAAAATATTAAATTATATTCAAAGGTATAGCCACTGGATTTTTATATGATATTATTCAATAGTCAATTTTATTATTTATCTTGTTTGCAAATATTGATTTTTGATGACATGTAATTCTGTTATTTCCAATTACTATAACTTGTAGCGATCATGTTTTAGATTGTCGTCATGTCTCAAATACTGCAAAAAGTGGCAAGTGCAGTCATCATATCAGCCACAGGAAGTCCACTGCTGAACATAGGCCTCCCCCAATGATCTCCACGATGACCTGTTGGAAGCGGCCTGCATCCAGCGACTTCCTGCGACCTTAGTCAGATCGTCCGTCCACCTTGTAGGCGGGCGTCCGACACTTCGCTTGCCTGTACGTGGCCTCCACTCGAGAACCTTTCGGCCCCAACGGCCATCGGTTCTACGAGCTATGTGCCCGGCCCACTGCCACTTCAACAAGTGCAGTCAGATGGGAAATAATTACTTTTATAAAGATACATTGGCTAATGTCATCATAGGCCGCCCGTTTTTATAGGCCATCTTGTGACTACCATTATTTTAGATCTAAAATCATTTAACAGAAAAATAAATAAAAATTGAAATCAAATAATTCAATCAGACTGTCTTATAACATTTTCTATTGAATAATAAAGAAACTAAATAATTTGACACTATTTTGTATAATTTTCAGCCCTATTTAATTAAAAAAGCCTTCAACACCACAATATTTCATGGTCTACGAAAACAGACAATATTCTAGAATCAGTGTAAAAATGGCATAAACTAAGTGAATTTTCTTTGACTGCACACAACGACAGCTTATTGTCCTGAGTATTTGGTCGTTTTGTAAAATTAAGGAACCGAATATAAATGCATGTGATCTATTATAACTATTTACAAATATTAACATATTTAATATAAGTATAGAATAACAAGTGGCACGCAACACTCATTCCAAGGGGAGAATTAGGTACTATTATCATATAAATAAATTAATACATGCAACGGTCAGATACATAGTCCTGTCCCCACATTAAGATCGAGTCTTGTGTCGTGTATCAGAAACTAAGAGACTTTTCTCTCAAACAACCGAACACGAAAATACCTGTGGATCACATTTAAAAAAAATTGGTGCGTGGATTGAACCCGTGGCCTCTCGTTTCACAGCCGGCGTCTAATCAACTGAGCATCAGTAGCTTTCATATAAGTTAACGATCTCACCAGTACAATTTTTGTGAGCCGAAATAGGCTGCATGCATTTTAACATAGGCCACTCAAGATTAATTCTATTAAAAGGTTAATTTGTCTTTACTCTGCAACGAAATTAATCAATGGTAAATATCGGACTTACAAATCATTTAGACGCCGCCTGTGAAACTAGAGGCCACGGTTTCGATCCCTGCACCGAGAGAAATGTTTGTGCGGCCCACAAATATTCCTTCCGGGTCTGGGTGTTTGTGAGACCTAAAAGTCTCTCGTAGTTCCTGATACCCACGACACAAGACCCGACTTTGGTGTGGGGTCAGTACTACGTATGTGACTGTTGGGTGTTATTTATTTATTTTACTTTGGAACTACAAAAGTTAGATGAAGTAAATCACATTACAAAGAATCACAAATATGCATCTATCACGCGTCACTTTGTATTGTATTTTAAAATGACATCATACTCTCGCGATCTCCCCTAGATTTCTCATACGAAAGAAGTGTCGTGCGTCAATTTCCCAATCTATAATAATTATAATTTATAATATAAAATATTTTGCAGTGGTACGGCGAGGTAGCCAGTTAATTATTCTATTATACATACATTATGTATCCTTTAAGGTAAATATAAGATTAAATTTAAAACATCTACTTTTCTTCATCCTACACAAACTTAAGACAAATAAGGACATGTCTTATAATTTCATAGAAAAAATCGTAATTTTTTTGCTTGCCAAATGCGTAGGCTAGTACATTTTTTATTTTTTTATATTTACTTTTAAATGACAAGACGAGCATGCCGTTCGCCTGATGGTAAGCGATACGACCGCTCATGAACAGTAGCAAAACCAAACAACACCATGAATTACAAAGCAATGCTTGGCATTCCACTGCACTCGCCATCCTGAGACATTAAGATGTAACAATATTTTTACTATTTCCTTTCTTCTACGCTCGCCTTACCACCGCTCGTGTACTATCAACAAGTGAGTTTCATAAACATACAATCCGCTAAGAGATTCAATATTTACGTACATAAAGCTAACAAACTTACTCAATTTAATAATGAAGGTATTGCAATGAAACCTCCTTTGAGGAAATTAAAAAAAAAATGTTGCCGATGTATTTTCTTGTTTGATTTCTCAACGACAACACATTCCGAAGTAGTGATAGTATTAAATAAAACTCGCCTTTGACATGGTTTCTCGATTACCACGGCAATATTATTCAAAATATTATATTGAGATAGATATATGATTATAGATACATTAGAATTATAATCAATATTAAAAATATTTAAATAGTTTAAATAGTTTTTAGTCTTGGTGTCCGCGATGTGGCTGATAAACTCCAGGAATCCCGCTTGAGATGATATGGTCACGTCCTAAGGAAACCGCAGGAGTACGTCGGTAATGTGTGCCTGAGCCTCAATATTCCCGGACCTCGACCGCGGGGTAGACCAAAGAAGCGCTGGCTCGATGTCGTCAAGGAAGATATGAGGGTCAATGGCCTTACTATTGAGGATGCCGAAGATCGGGCGAAATGGAGGAGAATTTGCCGGAAGGCGGACCCTAGCACCGGCCGGGATACGCCAGGTAGAAGAAGAAGAAGATTAAAAATATTTAAATAATTGCTTTCATTAACAATCTTATTATATTAAGTGTTTGAGTGGACTTATAGTAAAATGTACAGGTACAATTAAATAGACTATCAATACATTACAAAACCTTCATTAATTAAATTAACACAATACATTAAGTAGCTGACTTATAACGCTGTCATTTTAAAACCTCCCAATCCGTCTCACGACATTTTTTTTACTTAACCTATTTCATCCCACTCTGGGTAAATATTCCCCTATCCCTCCACAATTAATTCTTGATAAAATAATTCGTCAAATTTATATGCCAGTTATTATTTCATATATGGATCAAATACAGGAAATCCATCAACCTATCGCTCGAATACTGGAACGCCATTCAAATAATAAGTTGCTCTTAACAGCGCACGGCCCACTTAGCCAGTACATTTAATCGGGATTAACGTAGTTAAGCGCCATTTATATTTAAGTTGCGTTCCAGTATTTGAGCGTATATCTTTAAAACAGCAGCCCTCTTAGCCAAGTTATAAGCGCCTCCAATCTATTATTTTCCTATAATCTTTAACGCCTTGACGTAAACGACGAAATTTGTACATTGTACGACGCCATTGGCTAAATCCCATACAAATTCTATCCAAGATGCATTTTGATTAGCGCAAAGTTATCGCTTACGTTAAGGCGTTAACGATTGCAGAAAGACAATAGATTGTAAGCGCTTGTAATTTGGCTAAGGGGGTAAGGTAGCTCTAGAGTTCCTTGGGAAAGTTCTATGTTCAGCAATGGACTTCCTATGTGTTATAACGACAGATATAAGCAGCCACTTAAATGTCCGCGAACAAAATGCTCAAATATACTTAAATACTATATACATATGGCAACATTACAATTACAATTTGTCTCTTGAACTTTTTATCCACTTGGTGAAGTCTTAGTTATCGTCAATATATTCATATTATTTTTAGGCCTTCAGTATTCTTAATAACATTATTATTTAAACAGAATTTATCCCAGCTTTAAATGGGTTGGACAAGACATGATTTTTAAGGCATTTATCAAAAATGATTGTTTTTTATTGTTATTAATGGCGAGACGAGCATGGCATTCGTCTGATGGTAAGCCATACGACAGCTCACGAACAATAGCAAAACCAAACAACACCTTGAATTACAAAGCGATGCTTGGCATTCCACTGCGCTCGCCAACATGAGACATAGGATGTTAAGTCTCAATATGTCCAGTAGTTACTCTGGCTACAATGTCCTTCACACCAAAACACAACAGTGCATTTACACTGCTGTTTGGTGGGAGAAATAGACACTGCGGTGGTAGCTAGGCGGCCTCACACATAGGAGAGACCTACCAAGTACCAACAGTGTGTTTGTTTATTGAAACAAAAATACCTTTATACAAATTGGTATCAATTTTAACTTCCTGTCAAAGATAGATTATGAAAACCTGTCAGTAATTTGACCTAAAGATAAAGACTTCACAAATTGAATTACTTATGTTTTTAAGGTTTGCTCACGATGTTTTCCCTCACCGTTACAATATAACTACATATATACAATTATTATATGTTTCTATACATTAAATGTACATCTTTACAATACTATTCGGCACTTTTGTGGCTATACTATTAATTAAGATTTCCGAGTCGACAAACCTAAATCATTTTAACAATACTTAAATTTGACAATTAGTAATACAGGGTATATTCAGACTGCGAATGAAAACGAAGCCATAAAACTAAAAAGAACGATTTTTGTGATTTATTTAATTACTTCCTATTTGGTAAATTCATCATTTTTGTTAAAAAATAATTTTGAAAACCTTGCGTACTACAGCGTCTTTTAAACTAAAAAGGTGTACATATTTAGGGCAAACTATGTATTTTAAAACCCAAATACGACGAACGGAAAATAATACAAATAAATCATCACTTTATTTTTGCAACATTTTTAGTTGCATTGGGTCTGAAGTCACTAAAATTGCTACTTGGCTTCATTTTCGTTCGTATTCTGGATTCGTTATAATCTGCACTTAATCTATTACAAAATTTTGCCCAAATTTATACCTTCTTTTCAATTAATTATAATGGTATATTAGGTCATTTTTTCTAAATGTAAATTCCAATAGCTGAGTCTCAAAATTTGAGTTTTGTAAAGATGAAATAGGTATGGCGGCTAAGATATCTTATTCTATATTATGTATAAATGTACAAAGTGTTACTATTAATTGTATTTACGTGATGTATTAATCGTCGCTTAGTTTTGACTTTATTTGTTGGAAAGTTCGGGGTTCGATTCCCGTGCAGATAATTGTAAAAACTTTTCAGTCCGTGTTTGTGCTTTTATGAAATTCTAATATTGGACAATCTTTTATAAATGAAAATAATATTCATTCAATATACCATGTCTCTCTGAAACATAAAAATATGTACCATCTGGGAATCGAACCAGCACACCATTCAGTCTATACACTCAACCACTAAAGACTATTGACCCAATATTTTTTTACTATTACATAATATTCTGATTTTTACTTGTGATGCTAAGCAACGATATACTATTCCTTACAAAATTATGTCCATTGGGCCATATAGGTCAACAACGCCCAGTTTTTCAGGTGAAATGTGTAAATTTAATATTTGGGAGTATATTATAACTACGAAATCGTAAATTATTCTAATATAAATGTAGAACTGGGCAACACTCGATCCCGTTGTGTGCGTAAATAAATTCAACAATGTAAGTGGGCGTTTGCATTCATATCAACCATTTTTGTAGGCTTTTTATTAACTAAGAAAAAAAATACGTTAATTTTAAAAATTAATAAATAATTAAAATTGTGTTTCATAAGTTATATCTTATTATTCAATAAATTTTAATCGGCCTCCCCCAACAATCTCCACATCGATCTGTTGGAAGCGGCCTGCATCTAGCGACTTCCTGCAAACTTACCAGGTCGTCCGTCCACTTTGTAGGCGGGCGTCCAACATTTCGCTTGCCTGTACGTGGCTTCCACTCTAGAACCTTTCGGCCCCAACGGCCATCGGTTCTGCGAGCTATGTGCCCGGCCCACTGCCACTTCAACTTGCTAATCCTTTGGGCTACGTCGGTAACCTTTGTTCTCCTACGGATCTCCTCATTTCTGAGTCGATCTCGTAGGGAAATACCGAGCATAGCCCTCTCGGTTGCTCGTTGAGTGACTTTGAGCCTTCTAATGAAGTCCAAAGTGAGAGGCCACGTCTCGGTGCCCTATGCCATCACCGTCATGTTACCGCTGGCGGACACCGCGCGCTTTACCGCGCGTGCCCCCGCGACGGGTTCCGACGCACGGAGCCGGGCTCCGCGGCGCGGGTGCGGGACGCCCGCGCGGATCCCCGCGACGGAGCATGCATATATGAAACCGCGCGAGTGCCCGCTTAACGCAGTTTCAGCCCTAAATATGGTCAATTTAAACCGGTTATCACGAATGCAAACAACCAAATACAATAGATACCACGTACACCATCACACGGAGACCTCATTATCATCGTCCAGTTGTATGGAGTTGTCTTGAGCGGCCAGTTTGAGCAGCGTCTTCTTGATGCGAAGCGCCGGCAGACGGACCGAGGGGTTCTGGTGCCAACACTCACGCATCAGCGCCGCCATGCCCATCATAGTCTGTAATTTTATATAATAATCAATAGAGTGTACAAATATGAAGACATTGATAAAAGTTGACGGAAGCGAAAATAATAACGGTTGGATTGAATAAAGTTTTAAAAGTTATGTGAAATTATAATTTTCTGTAGCCCTATTTTTAACACATGTTTCAAAGTTTTGAAAGTTTCAGTTTAAGTGTTTTAAATTAAAACACGTGGAAATAAAAATACAACTTCTATTGAAATCTATTGCTAGCCAGAAAAAACTTATCATCTAGGTTGGTCATCTTCAATGAATGTAATGGATAATTCAAAAAAGTTTCAAGACTGTCTATAAATATTACGCAGTTAGTATTAAACGGTAGTCTCATGGTTTGCCCTAAAGGTAAGAAAATAAAAGACAAATAAAAGAAAATAAATAAAATAGAGAAAATAAATAAAAGAAAGGAAAGAAAATAAAATAAAAGGAAAGACATAAAAGAAAGAAAATGAGATCTAACTGTCATAAAAATGAGCACACACTCACACAACAAACACACAAAAACATTTAAAAAAATCCTCACCGGATGGTCAGACTGGGGCGGATCAGGCCTGACCTGCTCGACAGCCACGATCTTCCTCATATCATCGAAGGAGGGGTCGGCCGGCACCAGCGGGTGGTAGGGCGGGTGGTAGGGCGCGTGGTAGTGGTGCGGGTAGTGCGGGCGCAGCGCCACGCGCCGGCACACCTCCCACATCACCAGCGCCAGCGCGTACACGTCGCAGCGCTGGTACGACTCCAACCACGAGGGGTTCATGCTGGAAACATCGACATGTCATCTATCACATGTTTGTTATAAGGATGTTAAGAAAAGAATAATTTTACTAAAATATAGAACAAATTTTAATAAAAAAATATGCAAAATGTAGATACTCAAAATAGCATATTAGGTTTTAAAATGCTATTTTTAATGTGTACAAAATTAATTTACGCCAATTTGTGAATTCAGTCAGAATCACTACTTTATATGACTATAAAAATAAGAGCTATAGGAAGATATTTGAATACGGGACGAGATATACAAGGCGAAATGTGGGACACCCACATTAGGAAGAGAGTGGTAGTATACCTCTGGTCCAGCATCTCGGGGCTCATGTACCGCTTGGTGCCCTGGCGCGGGTTGGCGTGGTGCTGGTGCGCCGTGATGAGTAATGATGTGAGTAGTGTGGAGTACAGTACCTCTGGTCCAGCATCTCGGGGCTCATGTACCGCTTGGTGCCCTGGCGCGGGTTGGCGTGGTGCTGGTGCGCCGTGATGAGTAATGATGTGAGTAGTGTGGAGTACAGTACCTCTGGTCCAGCATCTCGGGGCTCATGTACCGCTTGGTGCCCTGGCGCGGGTTGGCGTGGTGCTGGTGCGCCGTGATGAGTAATGATGTGAGTAGTGTGGAGTACAGTACCTCTGGTCCAGCATCTCGGGGCTCATGTACCGCTTGGTGCCCTGGCGCGGGTTGGCGTGGTGCTGGTGCGCCGTGATGAGTAATGATGTGAGTAGTGTGGAGTACAGTACCTCTGGTCCAGCATCTCGGGGCTCATGTACCGCTTGGTGCCCTGGCGCGGGTTGGCGTGGTGCTGGTGCGCCGTGATGAGTAATGATGTGAGTAGTGTGGAGTACAGTACCTCTGGTCCAGCATCTCGGGGCTCATGTACCGCTTGGTGCCCTGGCGCGGGTTGGCGTGGTGCTGGTGCGCCGTGATGAGTAATGATGTGAGTAGTGTGGAGTACAGTACCTCTGGTCCAGCATCTCGGGGCTCATGTACCGCTTGGTGCCCTGGCGCGGGTTGGCGTGGTGCTGGTGCGCCGTGATGAGTAATGATGTGAGTAGTGTGGAGTACAGTACCTCTGGTCCAGCATCTCGGGGCTCATGTACCGCTTGGTGCCCTGGCGCGGGTTGGCGTGGTGCTGGTGCGCCGTGATGAGTAATGATGTGAGTAGTGTGGAGTACAGTACCTCTGGTCCAGCATCTCGGGGCTCATGTACCGCTTGGTGCCCTGGCGCGGGTTGGCGTGGTGCTGGTGCGCCGTGATGAGTAATGATGTGAGTAGTGTGGAGTACAGTACCTCTGGTCCAGCATCTCGGGGCTCATGTACCGCTTGGTGCCCTGGCGCGGGTTGGCGTGGTGCTGGTGCGCCGTGATGAGTAATGATGTGAGTAGTGTGGAGTACAGTACCTCTGGTCCAGCATCTCGGGGCTCATGTACCGCTTGGTGCCCTGGCGCGGGTTGGCGTGGTGCTGGTGCGCCGTGATGAGTAATGATGTGAGTAGTGTGGAGTACAGTACCTCTGGTCCAGCATCTCGGGGCTCATGTACCGCTTGGTGCCCTGGCGCGGGTTGGCGTGGTGCTGGTGCGCCGTGATGAGTAATGATGTGAGTAGTGTGGAGTACAGTACCTCTGGTCCAGCATCTCGGGGCTCATGTACCGCTTGGTGCCCTGGCGCGGGTTGGCGTGGTGCTGGTGCGCCGTGATGAGTAATGATGTGAGTAGTGTGGAGTACAGTACCTCTGGTCCAGCATCTCGGGGCTCATGTACCGCTTGGTGCCCTGGCGCGGGTTGGCGTGGTGCTGGTGCGCCGTGATGAGTAATGATGTGAGTAGTGTGGAGTACAGTACCTCTGGTCCAGCATCTCGGGGCTCATGTACCGCTTGGTGCCCTGGCGCGGGTTGGCGTGGTGCTGGTGCGCCGTGATGAGTAATGATGTGAGTAGTGTGGAGTACAGTACCTCTGGTCCAGCATCTCGGGGCTCATGTACCGCTTGGTGCCCTGGCGCGGGTTGGCGTGGTGCTGGTGCGCCGTGATGAGTAATGATGTGAGTAGTGTGGAGTACAGTACCTCTGGTCCAGCATCTCGGGGCTCATGTACCGCTTGGTGCCCTGGCGCGGGTTGGCGTGGTGCTGGTGCGCCGTGATGAGTAATGATGTGAGTAGTGTGGAGTACAGTACCTCTGGTCCAGCATCTCGGGGCTCATGTACCGCTTGGTGCCCTGGCGCGGGTTGGCGTGGTGCTGGTGCGCCGTGATGAGTAATGATGTGAGTAGTGTGGAGTACAGTACCTCTGGTCCAGCATCTCGGGGCTCATGTACCGCTTGGTGCCCTGGCGCGGGTTGGCGTGGTGCTGGTGCGCCGTGATGAGTAATGATGTGAGTAGTGTGGAGTACAGTACCTCTGGTCCAGCATCTCGGGGCTCATGTACCGCTTGGTGCCCTGGCGCGGGTTGGCGTGGTGCTGGTGCGCCGTGATGAGTAATGATGTGAGTAGTGTGGAGTACAGTACCTCTGGTCCAGCATCTCGGGGCTCATGTACCGCTTGGTGCCCTGGCGCGGGTTGGCGTGGTGCTGGTGCGCCGTGATGAGTAATGATGTGAGTAGTGTGGAGTACAGTACCTCTGGTCCAGCATCTCGGGGCTCATGTACCGCTTGGTGCCCTGGCGCGGGTTGGCGTGGTGCTGGTGCGCCGTGATGAGTAATGATGTGAGTAGTGTGGAGTACAGTACCTCTGGTCCAGCATCTCGGGGCTCATGTACCGCTTGGTGCCCTGGCGCGGGTTGGCGTGGTGCTGGTGCGCCGTGATGAGTAATGATGTGAGTAGTGTGGAGTACAGTACCTCTGGTCCAGCATCTCGGGGCTCATGTACCGCTTGGTGCCCTGGCGCGGGTTGGCGTGGTGCTGGTGCGCCGTGATGAGTAATGATGTGAGTAGTGTGGAGTACAGTACCTCTGGTCCAGCATCTCGGGGCTCATGTACCGCTTGGTGCCCTGGCGCGGGTTGGCGTGGTGCTGGTGCGCCGTGATGAGTAATGATGTGAGTAGTGTGGAGTACAGTACCTCTGGTCCAGCATCTCGGGGCTCATGTACCGCTTGGTGCCCTGGCGCGGGTTGGCGTGGTGCTGGTGCGCCGTGATGAGTAATGATGTGAGTAGTGTGGAGTACAGTACCTCTGGTCCAGCATCTCGGGGCTCATGTACCGCTTGGTGCCCTGGCGCGGGTTGGCGTGGTGCTGGTGCGCCGTGATGAGTAATGATGTGAGTAGTGTGGAGTACAGTACCTCTGGTCCAGCATCTCGGGGCTCATGTACCGCTTGGTGCCCTGGCGCGGGTTGGCGTGGTGCTGGTGCGCCGTGATGAGTAATGATGTGAGTAGTGTGGAGTACAGTACCTCTGGTCCAGCATCTCGGGGCTCATGTACCGCTTGGTGCCCTGGCGCGGGTTGGCGTGGTGCTGGTGCGCCGTGATGAGTAATGATGTGAGTAGTGTGGAGTACAGTACCTCTGGTCCAGCATCTCGGGGCTCATGTACCGCTTGGTGCCCTGGCGCGGGTTGGCGTGGTGCTGGTGCGCCGTGATGAGTAATGATGTGAGTAGTGTGGAGTACAGTACCTCTGGTCCAGCATCTCGGGGCTCATGTACCGCTTGGTGCCCTGGCGCGGGTTGGCGTGGTGCTGGTGCGCCGTGATGAGTAATGATGTGAGTAGTGTGGAGTACAGTACCTCTGGTCCAGCATCTCGGGGCTCATGTACCGCTTGGTGCCCTGGCGCGGGTTGGCGTGGTGCTGGTGCGCCGTGATGAGTAATGATGTGAGTAGTGTGGAGTACAGTACCTCTGGTCCAGCATCTCGGGGCTCATGTACCGCTTGGTGCCCTGGCGCGGGTTGGCGTGGTGCTGGTGCGCCGTGATGAGTAATGATGTGAGTAGTGTGGAGTACAGTACCTCTGGTCCAGCATCTCGGGGCTCATGTACCGCTTGGTGCCCTGGCGCGGGTTGGCGTGGTGCTGGTGCGCCGTGATGTGCGCCTGCGTGAGCGCGAGCCCCAGGTCCGCGATGCAACACTCGCCGTTCATCTTCACCAGGATGTTCTTCGTCTTTATGTCCCGGTGCGCTATGGCTGGCTTGCCCTGGAAAGGTTGTGTCGTTTAGTGGTGGGTATAGAAGTATGCTATTTGTTTTAGGATTTTACGGCCTTGTATAGACTTTAAATTTAAAAAAAAAATAAAAAAAAATGTCACACCAGTATCTTCAAATTGGTGGTCAAAAATAGCACTATAAATTGCCACTAACATTTCAGCAACAGTTTTAAGATATGATATAAAAAACATGGACCTGAATACCAATCCCAGGGAGCAGGGCCTAATATACCACCGCTAATATTTTATGCTGTCACTTCACACTTTATGCTGTAACATTTGTCATATGCGAGAATCGAAAATAACTCCTATTTTCTCAACCAACTGCGTCATAGACGCTGTCAAAATGCGCACACAAATAAGTCCAAAATAACTTTCTAAATCACAATATATTATTCCTCATCTTTACATTCGCATAACTTTTTGAAATAATATTTAATGACACTACCTGCGTCCCGTGTATCTGCGTATGTAGATGCAGCAGTCCATTAACTGTGGACAGTATGATGACCATCATCTGATGTCTCGTCAATGTCGTCCGGTTCAGATGCTCGTACAGCGATCCCAGCGGGTGGAAGTGCGTTATCAACCATAACTGTGAACAATAATACATTTATTTAAATACCATTTGTACAATTTCACATTTTTTTATATAAAGAGTTTACTGTTTAAGAGCGTATACACCTTGCGCGCAAAGTCAACTATAGGTATTTCTTCGTTAATTTCACGCACACATAAGCGACCAAAGCTGTGTGCGTAGAGCTGCCGCGTCGGCTCGCTATACAATCGGCTCAAACAACTTTGATCCGTGCGCTTCAAATATTCAATTGAAATGTAACTGTAATATAATATCATAAAGTTATTTTATTTGAATTATAAGTAGACAAATATTACTGTGCAAGCAAAGAATAATACAAATTTTGGATACTAATCATATTTTCGTTATTATTACATTGTTAAGTTGCATTCAAATCAGTGTTCAATCAGTAGACACTACGGACGTTTTATTAATCATTTCGTGTTCGAACACATAAATAGTGTTAGGGGCCTTACAACCCCTTACAATTACGAAATATATTTAATTTTATATTACAATACATAACATAATTTAGCCTCGGAATTACATCCCATTATATTACCTGAAACATAATTTATACTCACTACAAAATCATTGTAGGTAATAAAAATAATTAAATATTTTACTACCAAAGTACTAAGATGTGGTAATCGCATTCCGCGCGTGACTATTTTTACTACGCGCGGCATAATCGACTGCAGCCAGGCCGGAGCGACGAGCGATACGTCCTCCCAGTGGCGGTACTTCCATACAAGCCCAAAAGCCCGGCTTGCCTTACTTAATACGCATATACTCAATCCTAAAGACAAATCAGTACTTTAAATAAAATATATTCGTTTAATGCAAAACGTCTATCATTTTTAAATTTACCGCGCCATAATGAACCCCGCGCCTGCGACGAAGCACCCGCGCCGCGCCCGGCAACTCGCCTAAGCGAGCGCCGCGGTCTAAAACTAATATAAAATTATTTCATTGAAAATCAACGCGTGACGCAATATCTTAAAAAGATGGAACACACCAAAGTATTATCTATCTTTTTCTCTCTCGTGTGCTTTTACCTGGCTTCTGGCGTATATTGCCATCTCAGTCGCACCTCTGGGTGAAATGCTATTACCATGACACTACGTACCTATACATATAGCTATTTTTTTATGCAATTTGTACCAAGCAAAATGCCCGGCTTCGCGGAGTGAAGTTGTGCACTTGACATGTCATATTAAGATCCAAATTTATCGAAAAATATTTATGTTTTGCTACAAGTTATATTGGATAATATATAAAATAAATAGATATTTTTTGAGACCATATTATTATGATGTTTTAAATATTTTTATTAATATATTAGAATTAGAATACTTAATTTGGAATTGTCTATAATTTAGGACCTGTGGCTAGCTTCACGCTTATTATTATGTCTTTCGAGCGGACGATCAGCGGACGATTAACCAGTAACAACTGAACATATACGTTTAGTTTTTGTTTCATTATAGTATTTTACGTTTATTATGTATAATAATGGGTGAAAATGTGCCTTGTGATGGTTTGAAGTGTGTGCGAGTGGTGATCGGCGAGGAAAAGGTAAATTCATTACATTTCGTAGACAAACAACTACTCGTATCTGGTCGAAAACCTACGCCTGATTTGTTGTGTATTTCTCGAAAGTAGTGAAAACTATAGAATACAATTTTATAGATCAGTGCACATAACTAGATAGATTGCTGGATGTTCTCATACTAATAAGTTATACTGTTGGTGTTGTATATTTTTTTCCAACGATGTACTTAAATTTTTGGAATTGTTCCGGCTATAGTGATTTAAATAATTTAACTGGTACTTTTATAGTAATTGACAAAAACATGTGAATGCATTAATATATTTTCATAATTCCGGTAAACAGCGTATAGAAACCTCTTTATGCGTCATATACATAATATGTGATGAGATTTCAAAACATTATGCTCGCGTAGACAGTAATCGTAGTGTTTTTCAGATATTCCTTAGCTTCCTTTCAGAGCTCATGATGAATCAAAAAATCACATGCATACACAAAAACATAACATGAATATATTAACAATAATTTGTGGCCGCGAAGTTAAACACGACGCCGTACTTGTGCTATTGTAGTGCCGTTTATTAATTTACTAAATAATTACAATATAAAGTTACGTATGCATGCCCAAAAGTAATTTAACTTACACATTTGTTTTATTCATCTATTTAAAACTAATGATGGGCCCTTCAGTATTTTGGCAATATTAAATAGATGGCTGTGGAAATCGCGCCATCTATTAGATTTTTTCGAAACAACTTGTTGTAATAGATTTTTTCATAACGGTGATAAAGATAGTTATTATTTTATTGGTTTTTATCCTAATCTTATATAGATCGTGTGGTAGGTCCAGACCTACTTCAAAATTGGAGGTCGGGACGTTTGAGTGGGTAATAATATTAATTTGGATTTTAGGCGCGCGAGGGGACAACGACCTCTGTCGCGCTCGACAAGACGCGGTAAATTCAAAAATTGCAGATGTTTTCTAATAAAATATGATTGTATTGTGTGAAATAAAATGGTTTGTGTTCAGTATCGAGTATGTACGCAAAGTTGAGGTCTCGGATTCGAATCTGGGGTCTATTTTTATTTAATTACATCGCATAGGTTCGCCCTCTATCGCATGATGAACACGTTCTTCTTTCTTAATACCATTTTGCTCCTGAACCAATACATATTCTAACAAAAAAAATATTGGGCTTGCCCTAGTCCACAACCCTAGGCACGCCACTGCGTCCTCCCTCTAGAAGGCCTTGCGGCGGTCTGATTTGATCCACGTCGGACAGCGTGTTTTATAGTGGTTTTTAAAATATTTGTAGAAAACATGAAAACTAATTTTGTTGAAATATAAAAATGGTAATTTATTGATAAGATGTTCTTCTATTATAACATGCAATTGTTATAAAAAATTATGTACGATAAGTTGGTGAAAAAAAATATGTTCTTGACGAGAGTTTCTGAATAATTTCGCATTGTTTAAATTTTTATTTTTCAGGAACTAAACACAAATAGATTATTTTTCTCAGCAAAATCCCTCCATAAGGGTCTTATTAGTCTGATAATATTTTTATTTTCATCTTATATTTTGTGGTTTCGGATATCTTAAGCTTCTAAATTGCCATTTAAAGCCTAAATAACGAAACTTGTGTTCAGTAATCCTTATAGTACTCACAAATTATCCATCAATCTATAATGTTTTTCACCAAAATCCCTAGATGACAACCTTTTCTAAAATTAGTAATAATTATTTTTCCTTTAAATTGTTTCATCATCATCATCAGCCCGTTGCAGTCCACTGCTTGACATAGGCCTCTCCCAAGGTACACCACAGAGCCCGGTCTGTAGCTTTACGCATCCAGTTCTTGCCGGCCCTCTTCTGCAAGTCATCCCGCCATCTGGCCAGAGGACGTCCCACGCTACGTTAAATTGTTTATTGTTTATTGGTGGCTATTAACTCATTTGAAAAGTCCTGTTTTTACGCCAAAAAGCGCGTGCAGGGTATAAACGCTCTTAACATCTGTATCTATATCAGCCCATATACGTTCAACTGCGAGGCTTGGGCTTCCTCTACAATAGACAGCACGATTGAGAATGGTCAGGCCATATATTTCACCACCCTCGTTGGCGGACTTTTTTAGATACAATAGAAATTTTTACAAGTCGCTATGGTACGCAGGTTTCCTCACGACGTTTTCCTTCACCGTTAAGTGCGTGGTGATTGTCTGTCAATGCACACATGAGTGAAAAGTCAGAGGTGTAACAATGATAGGATAATATGCTGATGAATATGATCGTCCAGGAAGATATGAGGGTCACACAGCAGATGAGAGCAGTAGCACGGTGCTGTACATACTGATGATGATGATGATGATGATGATGACGGTGATGGTACCTGCGTGCAGCTGCCCCGGCTGGTCATGTCGCTGCCGATGTACGCGAGGATGTTGTCGTGGCGCAGTAGCACGGTGCTGTACATACTGATGATGATGATGATGATGACGGTGATGGTACCTGCGTGCAGCTGCCCCGGCTGGTCGTGTCGCTGCCGATGTACGCGAGGATGTTGTCGTGGCGCAGTAGCACGGTGCTGTACATACTGATGATGATGATGATGATGATGATGACGGTGATGGTACCTGCGTGCAGCTGCTCCGGCTGGTCGTGTCGCTGCCGATGTACGCGAGGATTTTGTCGTGGCGCAGTAAGTAGCACGGTGCTGTACATACTGATGATGATGATGATGATGACGGTGATGGTACCTGCGTGCAGCTGCCCCGGCTGGTCATGTCGCTGCCGATGTACGCGAGGATGTTGTCGTGGCGCAGTAGCACGGTGCTGTACATACTGATGATGATGATGATGATGATGACAGTGATGGTACCTGCGTGCAGCTGCCCGGGCTGGTCATGTCGCTGCCGATGTACGCGAGGATGTTGTCGTGGCGCAGTAGCACGGTGCTGTACATACTGATGATGATGATGATGATGACGGTGATGGTACCTGCGTGCAGCTGCCCCGGCTGGTCATGTCGCTGCCGATGTACGCGAGGATGTTGTCGTGGCGCAGTAGCACGGTGCTGTACATACTGATGATGATGATGATGATGACGGTGATGGTACCTGCGTGCAGCTGCCCCGGCTGGTCATGTCGCTGCCGATGTACGCGAGGATGTTGTCGTGGCGCAGTAGCACGGTGCTGTAGATCTCTGTCTCTCGACGCCAACTGGCCTCGTCGCGCGAGAAGAATATCTTCACTGCAACGCTGTCTGCGTACCACGAGCCGCGCCACACCTCTCCGTAGCGACCCTGATACATAAATACAGGGTTAAAAAAACCAACGAATTAATAAATACAGGTTTTACAAAAAACTGGCGAATTAAGAATGACATTATTTTGGAAAGTGGGTAAATAGTTAATACACTCAGTCAAAAACACATACTTCTGACACTAAAATAAGATACGAATTTTGTATTATAAACTACAAGAGATTTTTCGGTCTCACAAACACCAGTATTACCTTATGGCCCAATTGATTGAGAGTCATCTGTGAAACATAGGTAATGCTGCGATCATGTCACAAATAAAAGTTTATGAGGCTTACAATAGGCTATTTGACTAATTTCTGGAAACCATACCACATTATGAAGTGGGGTCTATAGACCTTACAATCAATCAATCGTCCGAATGAGTTTTTGTCAAAAAAAATATAATTCTTTTTCTTTCTTCACATTTTATTACATTGGACATGTTAATATTATTAATTCACGGGTATAAATATCAAATAACGCGTTTTAATGGTATTTTTAATATTTAATTTGTATCTCTGCCGTTTTCAATCCCATTCATTTCCTGTACGTGAGTAGTTCATACTAATGCATGACGTCATAGCCAATCAAAATCGTTTACGATCACGTGGCGCGAACTCAAAATAAATTAAATTGTAATTGTGGTTTTTAGCCAAAATATACAATATTTTTAATGTATGATAATTAAATTTGTTTTAAAATTAAATTATCTACACGGATGAGTGATAGTGAGACCAAAAAGTTTTTTATAGTTTTTGATACATATGACATATAACTTGCTGACTGCAGTTATTTGTGTTTGTTTTTAACCATACATGGTTCCAAGCAGGTTCAATTCATAATGGTTATTTCCTAATGGCGACAAATATAATGTATGGTGTATATTTGTACCTTCCCGATGCAGTCATACAGCGTGACCTGCTTGGCGAGCGTGCGCTGCACCATGAGCGGCAGGCCGGAGCCCGAGCCCGACGTCACGGAGCACTCCAGGTACTCGCGCAGCGTGGAGTCGCCCGCCGCCACCGCCACCACCCAGCCAGCTGAGCCTTCGCCCCCTGCACATACATTGGGTTTAGAGCCAGAGTTACACACCAAAGGCGACATATGAAATACCAATCATGTTGGCAGCATATAATCTATTCAGTAGCCGGGGAACACTTCATTAAAATGTTCATCATGTTGGGTTAGTGACATGTCGCAAAAACGTTTTTCGAATTGCTATGAGTAAAGCCGCCGACAAGTCTGCTAATAAAATGTTGTCGACATAATATGCCGGCGAGTCTTCGGTGTACGCTACAGTAGTGATTGGAATAAAGTTTGATTTCTTAATGAAGCTGAAGGCACCTATATTTTCAGTCGGACACCTACGAAGGGAAGTGCAAAAGCCTAAAAAACTGGTAAAAAATAAATACAACAGTAAACATACCTTCATAATATGGATTTGTGACGTGTGGATTGTATACATTTGATGAGAAATAGTTAGGATCAGCTCCTAATTTGTGAAGAGCGGCACGTGATACTCGGAGTCTGAAATAGAAAAATTAGAAATGATTTATTAGAAGAACACAAATGGCAGGTAGAACCGTATTATTTGCAGGTTTGCCAGCAGTATTTTTATGAATAATAATAGGAGAATAAAGTCACTTTTTGGTTTATAGTTTGGTTAAAATATAAACATAAAATTTTATCACTTTCGAAAAATAAACTAAAGGATGGTTAAAGGCGATCTTTTACTTTATAAGCTAATTTAATCTGCTTAGAGAAGCATAAAAGGAAATAAAATTACTCTAATAGTTATATACTTTCGGTTAGAAACAAAATTTATATTAACATTTTTTTTTATATTAATATACCTATACTCGGAAATCGAATTCGAGATCAAAAATGTAAACAAACAAATGTCATTGTAAAAGTGACATTTCAGGGTTATGAAACATTTTCTCAAAAACATATTGGGTATACTTTGATTAGTGAATAGATTCAAATGTTGCGAGTACTATGTTTTATTTACTTATATTTATTTTTGAATTTTGAACATTTTGAATGTTTTATTATGCCTTTCGACGTGACCCTTGACTTGGGCCCAAACAAATTCTAATGGGTTTAGCTCACAGTGATTTTCAAAGACCATAGTGCGTTCGGCTAGGAACACGAGCGCCAGAAATCTTAGGAACAAAATAGAACAAAAACTTAACAGAAAACGTGAAACCAGCTTCACGGCGTTTTAACTTTATCACATGATGCACATTCATCAAGTTAAGCAACTAAATGAACTGAAGGGAGGTGTCGCGGGCTTCAAAGCGACGTATTTGTAGTTAAGGAGACGAAATTTAAAAAAAGTTTTATTTCAGTGGCCTAAGGTTACGAATTTCTGCATAATACCTGTAGCATAAAATATTTTCGTACCATTTTTTTCACATACTTAAAAAAGTTGTTGAAATTGTAGTTTATGTAAATATTATACCAAATAATCTTTATTTGGCTTTGTTTTATACTTATTTAACGAATGAGAATAATTCCAACCTGTTTTTTTAACGGTTGTGAACAAACTACCATGACAAATTATTTTATTGTAGTGGTAACACTTTTGTTTACATTTTTGATCTCGGATTCCATTTCCGAGTATAGTGACCTTGTACTCAGCTTAGCCAGTGCTTCATAAACATTTTTCTGTAATGATACTCTATGGTAATATCTATGCGTCTCACCTGTGAGTCCTGCGCACCACAAACACGCCGACAGCGACAGTACCGACCAGTGCCAGTAAAGCGGCTGGTGCTATGAGCCACAGTCTCCAGGGCGCGTGCATGGGCGTGGCCTCCGCCGCGGCCGGCAGCAGCGGGAACTCGCCCGCGTTGCACAGCGAGCCGCGGCAACACGTCACGTTCAACTGACCCGCGTGACGCTTGCGGACGCTGTATATATACACACACTGGGTTTAACTTTGATCAAAAATATATACTAGATACAGGGTCCAGAACAAAATCACACGCCAGAAGTGGCCGAAGTTACTTATACTTATACATTTGAATTTCTAACTACGAGATTATCCATCAAGAAAATTTTGATTCCTTATGAAGAAAGTTGATTCGCCGAATTGTGATGTGTGTGGGATTCTGGACGATGTCTATCATCTCTTAGTGGATTGTACCAAATACAAGGATAAAAGATGTGATTTAATTCGGAAGTTTTCGCCAACATTTTATCGAGGCCAGCTTCTGTAGAGGCTGGCGCGTTGTTTGAAATGTTTATAAATTAATAGAATCTTGCTGATTGTTATTGTTTAGGGTACGATGGGACTGACGTACCTTGGTTGGGCAAAAGTCCCTAAATAAAGAAAGATAATAATAAAAAAAAAACTACGAGATGTCATCATCATCTCAGGAAGTCCATTGCTGAACATAGACCTCCCCCAAGGATATCCACATCGACCTGTTGAAAGTGGCCTACATCCAGCGACTTCCTACTAATTTAGCCAGGTCGTCCATCCGCCTTGCAGGCAGGCGTCCGATATTTCGCTTGCTATACTCTAGAACCTTTCGACCCCAACGATCATTTATTCTGCGAGCTATATGCCCGGCCCACTGCCACTTCAACTTGCTAATCTTATGGGCTATGTCGATAACCTTTGTTCTCCTACGGATCTCCTCATATCTGAGTCGACCCCGTAGGGAAATACCGAGCATAGCCTCTCCATGGCTCGTTGAGTCACATACATATTCCTGACCCCATACTAAGATCGAATCTTATGTCGTGGGTATATAAACTAATAGAAAATAGCGATTTTAACACTACAATAATTAAAAAAGAAAATTAGCTTTTTTGAGAAATGTTAGTTGTTTATGTTTGAATTGGCTAAAACTACCACCTTTCGTTTTCTGGATATACCTTATAGATATAATTTCCCAAATTGTAAGGTAAATAACATGACGTATCTTATAAGGAGTGAACTCACAAACCATCTGCACCCAGAGAAAGCTGGGATAGACTAGTATCAGGTAAAAACTAGGTAGAAATCTCACCTCTGATGGTGATTGGCGCGGCAAGTGAACTGGTAGTGATCTCGACGCGTGGAGCACCCTCTCGAATGCTGTAGCTCCCCATCAGACAACCGCACCGAGGACTTGAAGCATGAGAGTGCCTCCTCACACACTGTACCCCCTCCGGCAGTGCACTCAGCACCCTCGCACTGATGGCATTTGTACCTGCACGTGATCATACTGTTAGTACAACCAACAGACAAATGTATAGATAGTGAAATTAAATGATATGTGTTTATTGGTCATGTAAGCAAGTATAACTACCGGCACGGATCTTGAGCGCTGGCCGTTGCTTGCGCAGATGTCGACTTTTGGGTCCCTTTTGTGGTATGATGAAGTAAACGGGCGGTAGCATAATCGCGTCGGTCAGTGATTGTTTAACTACGCAATGCCATATTGTTGTTATTCCTAATTCATTCATTACGCATCAATTTGACGATGCGCAAAGCAATCCCCACTCTGCCGCCGAGCGCTCAAGATCCGTGCCGGCTGTTATAAAGAGCTCTTATGATAGATAATACACATAGCACTCAATCCCACACAATATATTTTCTACACTTAGTATTATGATAACTAGTGTATGTATTAAATTTCCAAACGTCCCAGAAGAAGTATAGATAACCTCTGTGTGGTACAATTGGTTCGACACCAGCTATGAAATACATACATACATAAACTCACGCCTTTTTCCTAGAAGGGGTACGCAAAGTTGTCAGGACACCCATATTTCGCCTTGTTTGTTCCGTCCCACGGTGTAATAGGTGGCGAGCCCATCGCCATATTGGGCACAAATTCCTGACTCTAGGCTAATAATGAATCGAAAAATTCAACATCACTTTGCCCAAACCGGGATTCAAACCCGAGACCTAAACTTTGCAACCATACCCTAGTACAACTATGCCACAGAGGCAGCTATGAAATGTGAGAACTCAAATAACAGCTGTTCCATATATTCTGCAGATTGCAACAATTATTTTTGTATGGAGCAGCTGATTATTTTTTATGATTTCTGGGTTGGCCCCATAGTAATCAAAGTTCAATCTAACACTTTAACTTAATTTTTTATTCCTTCTGCATGTACAGTCAGCAACATAAGTTGCTACACATTCACGAGATTTGGAATTGTCTTATCATCCAAAATAATTATTATTTTCAATATTGTATGGCACTTCTCGGCATAGATGACTTTACTTGGTTATATTTTACAACTAGAGTAGTACATACAAATTTTAATTCATTAAAGGGTTATCAAAAATTGTGAAGTGTTCAGGGACTTATGTTGCTGACTATACTTTATTTTTAGTGTTTTGTATGTCTTTCTTTCGTTTAATAACATTCATTATTATTAAGTAAAATACTGCATTATACTGAGTGTAGCATCCAACTTTCGCCTTTACACACCCTTTATGACTAATCTTGATGAAACAGAAAATTTCCCATTCAACTAAAGAAAATTTCCTTTATTGCATTTATAATACAATGAAAATCATAAAGTGTTTTAGAAAACTGTTCTCACTAAAATTTGGTTCTTAAATTTTTTTGTTAATGAATATTTACCTCTTGTGAAATTTCCTTTGTAAGCATGGAAAAAAAAACATATTATAATCAACTTGGGAATCAGGGTACACAAATGTACAAAACCACTTTACCTTTGTAGCCAGAGCAACTGGACATATTGAGACTTAACATCTTTCATGAGCAGTTGTATAGCTTACCATCATGCAAACGGCTTGCTCGTCTCACCATTCAAGGAAATTAAAATAAAAAAAATAACACTATAGTTTTCTAGTTAAAAATTAAAGATAATTAATGCATTTCTTAAAGATATTGTTCAATTAACACCCTATCATAGTCATTAGATTCATTTTCTAGGGAATGCAAGAGACATTATGAAATACTGTTAATTTACCTTGGTTGGTGTACCATCATCTTTTCGAGAGTGACCGGGTCGGCGATTCGTTGCTCATTGGGGCCTTGCGTGCTTCCTGATAAGCCATCTTCTTGCAATGTGTCAATACCAGGGAGAGCTGAAACGCAAATACCAATTTAACAGCTACTTGATAGGTAAAAAAAATTGTGAGCACCACCTAGTACTCGTTACTACTAGTGTTACTCGCGTAACAAAAATTGTTTTAAAATTGTTTTACATCTTAGTTTATCGCGTAAAGTGTTAAAAACGTATAAACAGTGCGTTATCTGGACGTGTAAATGTTTTCCAGATATATAATACAAATCTTACTGAGTAAAAAGTCAAGTTATGTCCTAAGACTAAACAGTGCATAAACTAGTTTTATTTAGTGAAATAGTGAAAATAATTTGAAAACTTAACAATGGACCCATTATTTTTGTGACTTGTGTAGTGAAATGTGTATAATACTGCAAAATAAATATAATAACCAAACTTTATCCACGTGCACACCGTTACAATTTCAAAATCACAACAACGAACTATAAACTGATTTCCTATTTCGATGAACGCGTAACAGCAAAATTGGCACGGTAGTGTTAGTGGCTGTTTGAGAAAAAAGGCGCGGGTTCCAAACCTGTACAATCTGCTTAGGATTTTTGTTCAATTTGTTTGACTCGTCTAGCTAAGCGCCACCTATATTGTCTACTGCTAACAAGTGAACGAGCAGAATCTCAACAAATAAAAATGAAATAAAAAGCAAAACAAGTTGGACTGTGACAATCTATGAACGTTGTAAGCAGATAAGTTTTTATGTTGAAATGCCTATTAATCACAGTCCGCAAAATAAGGCGTCTACCTCTAGTTCGCCTCAAAAGTCTTATTCTGATACAAATATAAATATAATGGAAGAAAACTTGGCTCCCCAAGAAGTTACTCAACGAAGTAGGAGAAAGAAAAAAGAAGAGATACCATCGGAACTGAGTATTTTTAAGGAGGAAATAAGGAAAATGATTTCATCGTTTATGTCAACGCAGCAGACTGAGCTTCAACTAATAAATTCAAATATCAAAGAAATCCAGGAAACCAATCACAACATAGATAGTTCAATCGCTTTACTCACCAGTCAAAACGAGGAGTTTAGGAAAAAAATAGATTTTTTGGAGTCACAGGCTAAAAAAGATAGACAATATATTTCTTTATTAGAAGAAAAAGTTGAAGATATGCAGAGAGCAAACCGAAAATCGTCCATCGAAATCAAAAATGTACCTAAGAGGAAAAATGAAACGAAGGAGGACCTGCTTAATATGATGCTGAGTCTGTCCAAAAATGTCAATTTTGCGCTTGACAAACCAGACATAAAGGACATATACAGAGTTAACGGAACGAAACATAACATCAAAAATACTCCTATCATAATTGAACTAGGTTCCACAAGCTTAAAGAGTGACATTCTAAAGCTGTGCAAGTCCTTTAATATAAGAAATAATAAAAGTAAATTGCAAGCTAAACACCTAGGATTTACAACGAACGAAGATACCCCGATATTTGTTTCGGAGCATTTAACCTCCAAAGGTGCAAGACTATTTTTCTTGGCTCGAGATCTATCAAAAGTAAAAAATTATAAGTTCTGTTGGACGGCATTTGGGCGTGTTTTCGTAAGACTAAATGAAAACTCACCCGTCATAGTAATAGAAAATGAATCACAAATCCATCACCTACTACAGAAGACGGAAGATACAATATGACTACTCCAGAGAAAGATTCTCACGGGGCCGGTTTTAGAATACTCGTATATTAGCCATATCCTTTTAAGTTACCGTAGTTTATTTTACCATGTTAAGCAACTTGTATCACAATTCTCGACACACACATACGTCATTAATACATTAACACAGCCAACAGGCTCTCACTCAGCTATGATACATATACATAAAAACAAAAACAGAGCACACATACTCCATAACTCCAAAATGTTTTTATGCAAATATGTTTTAAGATCGGGATACAATGATTTTGAATTGAGTAACAAAACAAAAATTGGGTGTTTACTTCATACATGTAACTTACTTTTTGAAATGACCTTAGTGCTTAAAAGCGTTTTAAATTATGGGTGAGTTCTTACAGACTATAACAGAAATAGATGATCTAGAAATAGCTACAAGTGTTGAATGTGATATCTCTGAACTAGGAAAGCAGATACAAGTAAATAAAAGTGATTTGACAATAATTTCCCAAAATATAAGGAGTATATATTGTAATTTTGATGACTTTATGATCTCGTTATGCTCTTTTCAGTTTGAGACTGACGTTATAATTTTAACAGAATGTAGACTCAATGTCAATAAACCTATCCCAAAACTAAGAGGTTATAATTTATATTGCTCAAAAAATCAAGTAAATCAAAATGGAGGGGTCTGTGTTTATGTAAAAGACGTACTAAAGCCTAAAATTAAAGAAATAAATTTAACACAAGCTTCATGTATCCAAGTGGAGATAATAAATCACATGATAATATGTATATACAGATCACCATCTTATAGAAACATTGACGGCTTTATAAGTTCTCTGAATACACATCTTGAGACACTACCAAAAGATAAAAATGTAATAATAGCAGGAGACATAAATATCAATATTAAACCAAAAGAAACAGAGGTTTCTCAAGATTACACAAATAGAGCAATTTATCTGAATATGCTCTCAGTACATGGTATACTTCCTGGTCATGTATTACCCACCCGAGGAAAAAATTGTTTAGATCATTTTATGCTTAAGATAAACAAACAACAAACTTTGGCTTTCATTGCTGTCTTACAAACTACTATAACTGATCATTTCACAACATTACTAGTTCTGTCTAAGATTAAAAACAAAATTATAGCTAACAAAACAAAAACAAAAGTAGATTTTGAAAAAGCTCTAAATCACTTAAAAGCAGTAAATTTGTCTAACCTGCTTTTTTCTAAGGATCCAAATGTATTAACTAATATATTTATCAGTAAATTAGAAGAAGTTATCAAATTAAATACTGTCACTAAAAATATCCCTAAGAGCAAACGAACAATAAAACCATGGATCACTTGTGGCATTTTACGCTGTATAAGAAATAGGAATAAATTACAAAAGAAACTTCGCAAGGACCCACTTAATATAATATTGAGAATCACATATTCGCGATATAGAAATTTCTGCAATAAACTTATTAAAGGGCAAAAAAGAAAATATGAAAGAGAATTGCTTTCAAATTCTGTTTACAATAATAAATTGCTCTGGCAAAATATAAAAAATATAACTTACACAAACGAAATAAAAAACACAAACTCAGAATTGACAAACATAAAATCTTCTTTAATGGCATCAGCGAATTTTATTAATTGTTATTTTGCAAATGTTGGTAAAGAGCTTGCTCAAAAAATTCTACCAATTTTAACTGAAAATATTGAAACATCTTCAAATAAAACACCTTCCCAGTTAAATTCATTTGTATTGCTTGACACAGACATCGAGGAAGTGGATAGGGTTTTAACAGGGCTTAAATCGAACACCTCTCCTGGATGGGACAATATACCAATGAATTTTCTTAAATTTGCAAGGCAAGAAGTTGTACCTATTTTAACTAATTTATTTAATTTATGCTTAAAAATGGGTGTATTTCCCGCTCTTTTTAAGAAATCTATTATAACCCCCCTTTATAAGGGTGGTGATAGATATGATATTGGGAACTACAGACCGATATCTATATTGCCGAGTTTGTCAAAAATTTTAGAAAAACTTATAAATACACGGTTAATACAGTACCTTAATAAATTTAATATACTATCGTCTTTACAATTTGGATTTAGAAAAGCCAAATCCACAGAAGATGCTGTGGAAGCCCTAAGCTCATTAATAACAAGTCAACTTGATATGGGTAATAAATGCATTACAGTGTTTTTAGACCTCAAAAAAGCATTTGATACTGTCTCAATCCCAATCCTTGTCAAGAAATTAGAAAAAATTGGCATAAGGGGAACACAATTAGCTCTCTTTAGAGATTATCTTTCCGGTAGAACACAGCAGGTCAAATTAGGTAAACACATTAGTGATGAGACAGAGGTATCGTATGGAGTCCCTCAGGGTAGCGTACTGGGACCTACACTATTCTTAATATACATAAATGATTTATGTAGATTAAAAATAAATAATGCAAAAATATTTTCTTATGCTGATGACACTGCAATTGTGTTTACAGGTAAATCTTGGCATGAGGCTAAGGTAAATGTTGAAAAAGGAATGACCCAAATAGCGAATTGGCTAAAAGACAACTTATTAACGCTTAACACCTCGAAAACAAATTACATATGCTTTAGCATATACCAAAATACACAACCTCCTGATAATTTTCACATACAAATACATACTTGTAATGATAACACAACTTGCAATTGCCCAGTTATAGACAAAGTTACAAAAACCAAATATTTGGGTGTTACAGTGGATCAAAGGTTATCGTGGTATCCTCATCTTGAACAAGTTACCGGTAGACTTAGGAAATTAACCTGGATATTCAAAACCTTAAGGCATGTTGTTCCAAAAGAAATTAGTAAGAATAAGGACTCGCCAAAGTACCTCTTAAATGAGATATATATTGCCTTGGTACAATCAATATTGACATACTGTATTCCAATTTGGGGAGGGGCAGCAAAAACAAAATTTATGGAGCTAGAAAGAGCGCAAAGAGCTATAATAAAAGTAATGTACTTTAAAAAAATTAGGTTCTCTACAGAAAGGCTTTATAGTTCCTGTAACTTATTATCAGTTAGAAAATTGTACATAATATACACCATAAAGAAAATTCACAAAAGATTACCATTTGATTCTGCCGCTATAGACAAACGAAGAAAAGATTTTGTAGTTAAAAATCCTGTATCAAAAACAGTATTTGCTAGTATGCAATACAGTAAGCGCTCTATTTTACTATACAATAGGATTAATAAACATCTAAATATTTATGCAAAAAAATACTATGATTGCAAAAAAGATATCTTGGAGTGGATAACATCCTTGACGTATGAGGAAACTGAAAAACTTACAAGTCTTGTGACTTGATAATTTCACCTTCACATACACACGCAAGCACACTTACACAATCACAAATACACTCACACAAACATGCTCAATGTTTATGATGATGATGATTGTTATTAATTTATTATTGTTTTTTTTTTTTTCTCAGTCTTATAATTGTATTAATTTGTTTTTTTTTTTTATTATTTTTAATTTTATTTTATAAGTGCTTATTTTATTTTTAAGTTACTTCATTTAGTTTTGTTTCTATTCTGTGCTTGTCGTTCATTTTTTGTTAGCATTTTTGGGCAAATTAATGTATGTCAAATTATTGATGAGCGGGGTCATCTGGCACAAGCATTGTATGCTTAAAAGTTGTCCCCTATCCCTCAAATATTTGTAAACCTTTGCTATTGAATAAAGAGTTATTATTATTATTATTATTATATTTATACCTAGTAATGTTGGCCACATTTTGTAAGCAAAGTCACTTTTACTGGTGGTAGGTGCCTCATATCAATGCAGGAAAGTGATTTTTTCGTAACTCAAAAAATGTGTATATGCGTTTTGCATTTTATTTAATTCATAAAAAAATAAAGCATTGAATTTCCTCGTGAAAATGTAAGGTTTTATTTTGAAATGGTATTAAGTATTCTAGTTTAAAGGTTAGTCATTTTTTAAATATTTTTTTTTGGGTCTGGTGCAAAATTGCTTGTTTCGAGATACAACAAAATCACTTTCCTGCATCGATATGTGAGAGGCCACCTGGGTAGGTATCACTTCAATGTCTATTTCTTTCACAAAACAGCAGAATAAAAACTGCATTGTCGTGTTTCAAATACATTGTAGCCAGAGTAACTACTGGTCATATTAAGTCTTAACATAGTATGTCTCAAGTTACTTTATAATTCAAAGTGTTGGTAGGTTTCGGCTTTTTTTTTCTGGTTTTATATTTCATCGAAAACACCAAGAGTATAACACTTTATATTCTTCATGGAATTTAGTATGGTTAAGAAGTCTACTTTATATTAAGTCCTAAGTCTCCCAATCAAACTCTCAATATAGAGCAGGCCCATATTCAACAGCGGGATGAATACATACAGTTTTATAAAGTTTCTTGATTAAAAACATCTAAATTAGAATGTGTGCAATGTGTTTAGCACAATAATTCCAGTTAAATCGTATAAACATCATACGTAGGTGCTAAGGGAAATACTATTAGATTAATATAAATTGCATCCTTTGGGTTTTCAATTTCCGCCAAAGACTAATGCTGCTATTCTACAAAACATTAACACTGAACCAAATCATTTGCAGTGTAAATAGATTTTAGAGCAAAATTTAAAGTTTTAGGAAACAGTTCATACACTATGATGATCATTACTTAGTTTAGATCTAAGTAGGTTACATATATTTTGCGCGTTTGTCTTTTGATCACGTAAATAAATCATTTAAGTACAAACTGTTTTTTCATGTTTCTGTCGGAATACGTACAATTTATTATACAATCCTGACAGAAACACTAACTCAATCAAGTTTGTAAGAGTTTGAAGATTGAAAAAACACAGCAAATATAGTTATTTCATAGAAAAACAATAATATTGGAACTTGTGTATTATGATATGCTCATCATTACTAGTTGTTGCAGTGGACTGAGCCTCGCAAAAATAATATCAAATGCACAGGATAGACTGTAAAATAATACACAATAGTAATAAACCATGTAACTCACCGTAACAAGTATTTATCAACAAAAATGTGAACAGACATCCAAATATGACAGCGTCCGCCATTCTTCGTTCATCATAACAATGCACTGAGGACATCAATAGCGTGTCTTCTTAATTATAATAATATCAAAGTTACCCAATATAGTTAAATGTAGTATTCCAATAATTATAAATTAATTTTAATTTTCTTCTACTAAGCCACTTAAGGTATTTGTGTACTGAACTAGATTACTGTAACATACTGTAATGTCGGAACAAATTATAATTTCCGTAGCTACCTCTTAGAAAACGTCAAGTTTAGAAGCGACCTCTATGTAATGTGAAGTATACGAAACTATTTAGCAAATCGTCTAAATAAAATTCTTATTCAAACATAGAACTTGATCAATGAACAATGGCCTTCCTTAATAATTTTAGCATCCAAATGTTTGCAAATCAAAATTATTTATTGGTGAACCAAGGTCTTGCAAGTGACTTTAAACTAGAATATTTAGTTTGAGCTTTAAACAGCAAACACTAATGTTCAGGAACCAGGAGCAATAAATATTGCACAAGCTTAGTTGTTCTATTATATTGTCATGCATATTTTTAGGTCATCATTCTTAAAGAAGTATTCAATAAAGAGGAGCTCTACTGTCCACATGATTTGCTTGCTGCAATTTACAAGACCTCCAACCTCCAACACCGCGACATACTACATCCCAATGATGTTTTAATAAAGATGACGCATATCCATATTGCGTGACATTCAAAAACTGTACTGCTATGCATATACATACTCATTTGTTAATACTTTATGACAATTTTAGTGAATGAAACAGATTATACAGAAAGTACGAGACGAAAAGAGATAGCATTGCGCTATCCAAACATAGAATCGAAGCGATAGTAACAGAAGGGTGACGATAAATATAACTACCTATTTGGTTTTAAAAGTATATAATATATTAACTTTGAGGTTGCTACATGAGTCTACATGGGGTACGCCATCCTGTAACAAATACATTTTTATTTGCTTACAAACTTGAAAAATAAAAAATAAAGTGATTACCGTGTTTTATATTAGTTTATGGTAAGCAGGCACTGAAAAATCGATTTCTTAATAATATTATTATTTGTTGTATTGATGACAAGTGATATGACCGCTCGTGGACATAAGCGAAACCAAGACACCTTAAATTACAAAGCAATGCTTGGCTTTGCACTGTGCTCGCCATCCCGAGACGTAAGATCTTAAGTATCAGTACAGCGATTACTTGGGCGAGAATGTCCTTTGAACCGGAACATAACATGGCATTTAAACTGCCGTGTGGCGGGGGAAATAGACATTGCGGTGGTACCTACACATGGCGTTAACGTATGAGCGACCTGCCACTGGTAAACAACCGATGGTGCAGGTTTTTTAGGTGGATATATATTTTTTCGTAGTTGTATATTTTTATTCATAATTAAATGTGCTAAACCAATTTTAATCAGTTTTAAAGTATCCAGTTACGATCCCCTCTTTTTGTACCAGCTGTGCATAGTGCATATCCATTTACGTCTCAAAAGCTCATCACGTGGAAATCTGGAAACATTCAATGATATATGTAAATAATATAGTAATTCAAAATATATGGGGAAGCTAATGTATTTTGTAATGTTCGTGGTTGGATTAAGTTATTTATTATGAAAATATTTCATAACAAATAACTTAATTGTTTTAAATATGATTGAATTAGAAACAAATATACAATTAACCAAATCCATTCAAACTGTCATCGTCAATTTTCTGTATGATCGGTTTCGCTTCTGACTTGTTAATCTATGACGTACGCTTTTTGTCCCTATCGCACTTAACAATCTTTGTATTAGGCGATCCTTCTTACACAATTGAAGGCGGTGTTTGCTAATTTAAAATAAAAATTAAATTTTGTGTGGTTTTTGTATACTTACGTGTGGTGTATAGGTCCCATTTAGTTTCATATTTTTGCACCATTGTTTTAACACTCTTAAAACACACAATTCGACACTTTAGACAATATTTTCGAAATAAATTATGTTGACAGCACTGAGGTCTTCTCTCTGTCGCCGTTGCTATGCGACTAGATGAAATTACACCAATTGCCCGAATTTGAACGCCTCACTTTTGAAGTGCTAGTGCGATATCTACGTCGTATTTGTATAATATATCATTGCTACATCCATGCTCCAACATCACATGTACATACCTACTGTTGGATTTAAAGATTATTAATAGCAGATTATCAATTATTATTTTTCTGAAAACAAGTTTTTTTCTATAAAATTACACATCACACTTCTTGGTCTGTACACATCACGAATCACATGCATTATATTTAAAAAATACAATTTTTTACTTTATGGTTGCCAGATGCCAGAGCTGTAATTTTTTAAAAGTGGTAATTTGAAAATGGACGGTTATTTTGTTTGGTGTTTTTGTGGTGTTTTGCAGTTTTGTTTTTCATAATTCATACACGTTTTTAAAACTTCAAAAGTTTGATGAGTTATTATTAAATTTAATTGGTTAATATAACGGTTAATTAGTTTTACAGTGTTGTAAAGTTTAAATTAGTTAACAAGTGACAATGCCGCGAACTAAAAGGCCGGTAAAAAAGCAAGAGAAATCAGCAGAAGACGATGAAGCTTTGAAAAAATTTAATAAACTTGGTAAAATTACATAATTATTTAATGAAAACATTATTCCATGCAAGTCAAGAAAAATGTATTTTCTCTTATTTGCCTTGATCCCATATGTTTAAAACTATCTACATTAAAACCGCTTGTAAACTTTTGTAATATCTTTTTAATAAGAACCAATATTAAACAAACATGTTGAAACATTACAATATTATTCATAAAAGCTTGATTCTACCCAAAAAAGTATATTTTATTTTTTCAAATGTTATAAAATGTAAATACTTAAAAAAATACCATTCTGTCATAACATTAGGGCTTCTTTACATGGCAATGACCGTTGAGAACCAAATGCGAATTTAATCAATGCCCAAAGTTAATAATTATTTATAATCTCATTGAGCATAATCTATAAGTTAGTTACATGTAAACATAATTTATGAAAATGAAGTAAAATTAAAATAATTTATTTAATCCATTAAGTTGTTCTACAAAATTTAGATTCTATCATTTTTGACCTGGTTTGGAAAATGGTTTTCACTGAAGAGTAATAGGCAAGAAACTCTAGTGTTGCTCTTTTCAAAACTAGTTTACAATTTAATCATTATAACAAATGTTACTAGTGGTTTAAATCAGAGCAGTTCATTACTGATTTGTTAAAACATTTTATATATGAACATGTTTATGTATAATATGGCTGAGTGAAGCGAAGTCGAATGAACAAAGAATCAGTATTATTACTTAACTTGATATATGCTTATGCTTATAATTATGTTTTTCTCATATAGAATTTTTTATGCTTGCTTATTAAACTCTCAACACTGTGGGTAGATATTAGGAAGGTTTCTGTTATAATACATCTAGGAGGTTGTGCAAACAAAAACAAAGTTTTAAAGAATATATTTAAAAACCATTGGCAGTATTCATAGATAAATTATAAACCTATTTTAGTTAAAAAATGTTTTGTGATTCTTTGCTTAAACTAAATTCAAAAGTCAATTACAAGGTAAAAAATATTCAAATACAATAATAGGTTTTTATCCCGTCTATCAATAAGACTGCAAGGTACCCTTTAGTACATTTATAGTATGAATAAGATAGCTGTGATAACGACGCCATATATTACTTTTTTTTTCATCATCATCAGTTTAGAATGATGATGAAGATGAAGAATTCCACAGGAAGTTCACTCATGAACAGTACAGAAACAAAACATTTAATTACAAAGCATTCCAATATTTTTGTTTTACTAAACTTTTCTTTCATACTACAATGAAGCATTTTTAATCATAACACTTCACTGAAGATGCATTAGAGTGCTGCCCATGCCACTTATGTCTGAACGCCTTAAATGCTCTTTACCCTGTCTATTTATTTATGTCAATAACTTATAGCTATGCTGTTAGTTACTATGCAAAAGTATTGTCAATTATGCAGAATGAAAATTTGCATCAGCTTTATCAGTATTTTTTCTTTTATTTTCAGTGTTGGACCAGAAGAACAGAATTGATTCCCGTGCTCAAATGGAGCTTCGTAATGTTGAGTTGGCATTCAAGATACTACTTGGTTCTATCAGCAGTACATATCTCCAGATGACTGTGGGACAATTGGTTAGTAAATATATCCTTGAGTTGGGGATTTATGATCTCATCAATGATTTCAAAACTAAGGATGTACATTATAAAATTTGCACTAAAATAAATGTTAAATGACTGAATTTAATATATTTTTTTTACTTTCTGTCAGTATACAAGCAAGCATTTTCAAAATCATTGCGAGCCACAACTAATTTCAATAACTCTCCACTAGATATATACTGGAGCGCGCGCACCACTTACGTCGTAACCGTTGCTTTCCGCCCCTGGCCCATTTATGTATTTATGTGAATCTGTTCTATTAAGTTAGAAACCTCATTTAGTTAGAAGTTGTAGTACTCTTCATGTATGTGATTTACTCATATAGTAGACTCCCGGTGATCCGCTCCTGTCTAATCCGACGCCCCTTGTAATCCTACATGTCTAACTAATTCTAATCTAATTAGTAACAAGCATTCATGCACTATCACTTAAATTAAGAAGTTCCTTCTTTGAACTCACATATTGTGTGGTAAGATACATTACCATCATCTCAGCCACAGGAAGTCCACTGCTGAACATAGGCAACCCCCAAGGATCTCCACAATGACCTGTTGAAAGTGGCCCGCAACCAGCGACATCCTGCAACTTGTCCACCTTGTTGGAAAGTTACAACTCATAAAAGATTATATTATCATTCAGGAATATTTAAAATGTTTTTGGCAATATATACAGTGTAAAAATCACAAAAGCTGATATTAGATGAATGAACAATTTTTTTTTGTTTAGAATTCAGAGCTGCTATTGAAAGAGGTGCCAACCGGTCGGAGTACACGCCAGTCAAGTCGTGCAGCATCCCAAGACGATGGTAAGATGACCATTATCAACAAAACACATGATTTCCTCACAATCAATATACTGCACAGTGTACACTAAACTTCATCAGCAATTACATATTTTTAAAACTATTATCTTAGAGTATATATTTATGGATTTTGTCGCGGATTTGGTTTAATTTTTATATGTTTTTAACTTCTCGAAGTTTGGATTCGATCTTTCAGTCCGCTCCGTGACTAAGCTGTAAAGTAAATAATAGTTTTATTTCAATGTGTAATATTCGCGTAAATCTAAGAAGCCATTAAGTTGCATAGGATATTGTTCTTGGTTTAAAAGTAATTGTCATCATCTATAGACCCCTTCTAAGGATTCCCACGGTCTGCAATAAAGGACTTCCTGTGTTCCCTATTTAGTTGTTTGTCCGTCTTGTGGGAGAATAATAGTAATTAGTAATAATTTCATTAATTTAAATATCTTCAAACTTAGTATACTTGGTGGATGGATAATAATCAGTGTACCATTTAAGTATTAGAAAGCTACTTAAAAATACTGGTTTTAGTGAAACCTTTTTGCCGTTTCATAAAATAGCATTATTTTGTATACATGGTTTGTTATAAAGGGTATTTAAAGCTGAATGCGAAATGATACGCGGGGATGATCATAATGAACAACTTACTACGAGGCCAACCCTGAGATGGACTGGTTTCAACCAGCTAAGTTATTCGTACCTATCTATTTCGATAAATGGGTACAAATTACAATAATGATACTACTAAGAGGACCAAAAAATAAAATTAAGGTTTTTTTATAAATTATTTACGCACCTATCTCATATCATTTCTGCATCACTTAAGTTTGACTGGTAGAGAATCTCTCAGGAATTAAGGCCACCTATACATAATTTGTAAGAAGTCTAAATGAATACATAAATAAATAATTACTTCACTTTCCGAAGTGTACAATTAGGGAACCCCTGGCTTTATTTACATGGGACGGCAAAAAGGTTTCATTCACCCCTGGGTCTTGCCATCACGAGTGCGCATACTAACCCGACCATACCATGTACGTTTCCACTAACCGGGTGCTATCTGGGCCAGGCTACTTGACGGAGAACACATCGCACGGCTCCGGAGAGAGGGGAAGCAAGAAGAAAATCGGTGAGTAGCTTACAGCTTTCTGGAACTTCCTATTTGCTGTACTATACACATCATATGACTCAAGGCACTTGATTTGTTTTTTTGTGTTTTTGCCAACGTTTAACTGTTTTACAACTTTTTATGAATAAAGCCGTTATTAATGAATTAATATAATAATAAATAATAAATATAAGGCTGCGTATTTAAAAAGCGTTGATGGACCAGATTATAATAAATAAATACACCCAACAGTCACATACATAGTCCTGACCTCATACTAAGATCGATTCTTGTGTCGTGGGTATCAGGAACTAAAAGATTTTTCCGTCTCACCGGGTTCGATCCCCGCACCGAGAGAAATGTTTGTGTGGCCCACAAATATTTATTTCGGGTTTGGGTGCTAGTGAGAGCGAAATGTCTCGTAGTTCCTGATACCCACGACACAACACTCGATCTCAGTGTGTCAGGACAGGACATGTTGCGGATGCCGATTTTTTTCACATCCGCGGGTGTGAATGCGGATGCGGAATTTTGACGGCTACCATCCGCAGATGCGGATGTTTAAAATCTTATATAAATATGTATATTATATGAATGAAGTATTAAAAAATTATTAAGTAATTATTTACATATTTATTAATGAAAAAACTTTTTTTAATATTAGTATGTGAAGTTAAAAATAGGAGCATTATACTTAATGAAGAGTAATATTGCCGCCTTTTCTGATTCAAGGCGGTTACGAAGAGGTTCGTTAATTAAACCCGTGCTACTAAATAATTGTTCGCTAGGAACACGGCTTGGTGGAGTAGATAGAAATCTTCGTGCTATCGGCGATAACATCTTAAATTCTTCTCGATGAACACTCCACCACTTAAGAGGGTCTTCATTTAATTGGACTCTTTTCTTAGCGCGGTAAGAAAGAAATTCTTTTTTGAGTTCAGATTCAGTGCTACCATGTTCCGGTAATTCTTGAGTCTCATCTTCACTAGAAGAATCTAACATCATAGCAAGGTCTTCTTGTAAACTTGGCTTTCTAACGAAACTTGATGTTCCTGGTCCTAGTGGGTCCAAATCATTTTCCGTGGAATCAGTCATTCTCATTCTTTTAGCCCCGTCGAAATTGGCATAAAAAGAACCGATAAATTCATTCTTAGTATTTGTCATCATCAAAATGTCTTCTTTAATCTTCCCTTCAGTCACCGGTGTTACAAATTTGTGCTTATACCGAGGATCTAAGTAAGTGGCTATAATATACAAATTGTTATCTCCCAAGCTGGAAAACTTTGTTGAAAGTTCATTTTTCAGAGTCGTGACGGCTTGTCGAATCGGATCAAACTCTTGTGATCTTGTTAAATATTCATCAATTTTTGTTTCAAGCATTTGAATTATTGGAATCACACATGAAATAAGGGCGTGAGGGCTGCTCAGTTCCCTTGTGGCTTCCTCAAAAGGTCTCAGTAATTCAACAAAATATTCAATGATTTTCCATTCTTCTGGCAGAATAGGGCTAATATCATTATCATTAATGTAAAGAATTAGGGCGTCCTTTACGTTTGCAAAACGCTCGAACATGTAAAACGTACTGTTCCATCGCGGCACACAATCTTCGAACACGTTGAAATGAGGTTGATTTAATCTGTCCTGTATTGTTTGCAGTTGTTTCTGAGCAGTGGTAGATTGACTGAAATGAGTAGAAATTATCTTACATTTTTCTTCCAGTATTTTTATGTTTTCTTGCGAATTTAAGGAATTGCGTATTGCAAGTTGTATTTTATGTACAGTACAGTCTATGTCATTTAATCCTGCTAATCGCACGGCACGTTTCATATTGCACCCTTCATCTCTGATTACGCAATGCACTTGTTCTTTGTTAATACTCCATTCAGAAAGCATCTGGTTAAATTTTTCAGAAATTATGTCTCCAGTTAGACGGCCATCGAATGTCTCGCATTTCAATATTACTGATGATCTGTCAAAGTTCTCTGCAATACCATGGCAAGTCAAGCTAAGCAGAGAAGCGCTAGAAATTGGATCGAACCAAATGTCAGACGTAAACGACATGTAATCAAATTTTTGGATTAATTCTTTTACTTTTTGAATAACTCTACCATATAATTCTTTGCATACGAAATCAGTAAAAAAGAAACTTCCCCTAAAATTATATTTTGGTGCTAATTCTTGTATCAGTCTGCGAAAACCCAGCCCTTCAACAAAGTTAAACGGTAAATTTTGAAGGGCAATCATTTCTCCAATAAGTTTATCAATTTTTTTCGATTTTATATTGTTAATGTCCCATTTCTTTTCTTTTACAATTACTTCTTCTAACGATATTTGTATCTTGGTTTCTTGTAGAGGAGTAGTAACATCATCTGAAAAAAAAAACAGATAATAAACATATTATAATTTCGGAATAAAAAAAACTATCTACGTAAAAGCAATGGTCAGAGGACATGTTTCATTTTCGATATAAAAAAATACGAGCATAACATTTTATAAATATCCCAAAATATATCTGAGAGAAAAAAAAATATAACCCAATTTATATTGCAATAAAATATTTGACAGAACACAATATGTCAAACGGACCCTTTTTTTAATTATTACTGATGAGTAAAGTTGAAATGGGATGGAAAAAATTACATTATCACTACATAGTATAAAACAAACTCGCTTTCTCTGTCCCTATGTCCCTTTGTATGCTTAAATCTTTAAAACTACGCAACGGATTTTGACGCGTTTTTTTTAAATAGATAGAGTGATTCAAGAGGAAGGTTTATGTGGAATATACGTACATATTATTGTACAGAAATCTATTTGTAACCCGGGCGAAGCTGGGCCCGGCCGCTAGTAAAATATAAATAATGATATGAGAATTTTCTAGACTAAATATTTACTTTAAATCGAAATATACAAATTCATTAACTATGTCATATAAAACAAATATGGAACTTATTAACATTTATTTATTTATGACTTCGAAAATGACGGAATTACGTGGCAGCAACAAAGAATAATGATGAATGGAAACATCGCCTACCACACCCTAACTAAAGATGCCTCATGAAAATACTAATTAAAATATAGTATTCAACTTACCTGCTTCAGATTTTATCTTCAGTAACTGTTTTTCTTTACCCATGCTCTCAAAAATGGAAAATTCTTCTGGGTGCATCGATTTTAGATGATTTTTTAAAGACGAAGTAGTTCGGCCCTTGCGAGAGTAGCTTTTATTGCATATTTTACAATCAGCCTTATTTTGGTCGTATATATTTGGTACAAAATAATTCCATATATCACTTTGTGTCGGTGGTGCCATTGTTGCCAAGAAATAACGGGAACCTCGCTAGAAAAATAATGAATATAAATAAAACGAATATGACTAATATAAAGGTTTCCTAATAAATAATTATTTACACACAATACTCACAGTAATATAATAGTCCAAATAAAGATATATACGATAAGTAATCCGCAGCGCAAACAAACACGTGCTTACCGATTTATTCACAAGAAACAAATGATGCACTACAACAAACGCGTCGGATCATGTCGCTATTTCTTTCCCTCCCATTGGTCAATGTCACGTGCGAACGGAACGCGCCATTCGCCGACACTGACAATTTCCTGTCGCAACTTGTATTACATTCGCATCCGCATGAACATCGGCATTGATTATTACGAATGCGGATGCGGATGCAGATGTCTAAATATATGCGGAAGCTCCGCATTTGCGGATGCGGATGTGAATATACCTCCATGGTCAGGACTATGTATGTGACAGTTGGGTGTTATTTATTATATTAAAGATCAGACTTGTTTAATTCTTAAACACGAAACAGAAAATATAATTCCACTTACCGACTTTTCAATTAATAATTAAATTAAATCAAATGAAACATTTAAAATTAGAAAACAAAAATTGTAATCAGCCATCCGTCGAATCCGAGCACCCGCGTGAAAGTGAGAGCGTAATGTCGACTCTTTCGATCGTTACGTCATTGCGTCACGTGATCATGTGATATTCCCGCCTTCTAAGTTGATATCCTCTAACAATACATATATCGCGCTTTTAGAATTAGAGTGACCTAATAAAAAAAAATGCTTTTAATAATATTTTGGCTCAAAATGACCTATCGACCCGTTATTACACCCGCCGCACAAGCTTCATACTCGCATTGGCCGTCACGAGCCGCGTGCGAGTGGCAGTATTTAAAACCTATGGCGCAGTACCCAACTCCGCATTTGCTCTCACGTGTCGACGCGGGACGTGAGAGCAAATGCGGAGTTTGGTACTGCGTACACGGCTCGTGACGGCCAATGCGAGTGTGAGCATGTGTGGCGGGTTTTAAATAAGGACCTATTGACGCATGAAAGGCATTATGTACCACATTTATGTAAACATAAAGTACAGCCAATGTCTCCTGGCATTTTTTAGCTGCTTGAATGGATGTCTGGAAGAGATTGCTTTTAGCAATAATGCCATATGTTTAACCAAATGTACAGCTGCTTCATATTTTTATTTTATGTTTTGTGGTGTAATAAGAAAGCGTTTTTATTATTATTATTATGTAAAAATCGGTCTTCTAGATGTATCTTTCATAAGTACAAAATTTATTGTGTTACAAATTTTTAATGAACTATACAATACAATACATTTTTAGTTAGGTCACTCTAATTATTAAGGTGCGATATGTATGGAGCATAGCACTTGGTTTGACAAAATGTATTAATTATCTTGTTGATAAAATGTTATGTGTCTATAAATAATGTAAAAAAGTTTATGTAACAAATTATAAAAAAAAATATTGCTACGAATTCGAGCATTGAAATCTTACCCAGTGTTCTGACACGACAATATTATGACCCGTCCTTGGCTTGAAAGCTGGATCCGCCCTTGACCGTAGCACTTTGCGCTCAATAGTCACTGTCTACCCAAAAGGGACATAAGCGTGAGCAAGGGCGGATCCAGCCTTCAAAAAAGGTTGCGGGCATGGCGACCCGAATCAACGAACTGGGAGTTTGCGTATGATATTGCTCATAATCGTTATACGCATAACGCAATAAAGATTTAACTCTGCTCTTTTATTATATTGATGATATTATGGCATTTGAAATAATATTGGTCAATCTATCGATTTCAATATAGAGTGGATGTGTGATGTGTGAGAGGAATAATCCCCGCGCGGTCTCCGGCATTTTCATTATGGATCGCGTATGCTCGAGCTTGCGCGTGACCTCACTTTAAACTGAGTGACAACACCATTGATATACAAAAAAAATCAATGGACAACACTGAAAGTACGCGTACGACGCGCGCGCCGACTCGACGCCGCGCGAGGATTTCCGGGTATCTTCGAGGACGCGCGTGCATTTTTTGTCAGGTTCAACCATTTATGCACTTAATTAAAATAATTTTAAAGTTTATTTTCAAGTGCGTTAATAAAATCCTCTGCGCTACGCTCCGTTCTTTCTGCGCTGAGCCTTAGGGTTGTGGGCATGCCCATAGTGGCCATTACGGTAGATCCGCGCTTGGGCGTGTGTTTATGTATGTATGTACACAACAGGCATCCCCGTGTCCACGTCCCGCGCGGCCAGCCGTCGCTCCCGCTCGGCGGACGCGTCCGCTCGCAAGCCGAGCCGCGCGCCCGCCACGCTGCAGCGTCGCCGCTCACGCTCCGTGTACCGCACGCCCGCCTATAACAAGAACGCGATGCTCAGCTACCCGGCCATCACGCCCAAGGTATATACCCACGTAGAAGTAAAATTATTTATACTTTTACATCAAATATACACTAGTATTAAGATCAGAAGTGGAGATTAATAAATAAAGAACTCCTGTCACGCAAGGTGACTCACAAACTTATTTATTTGCACTTACAAAGTGATAACTTTAAATTAACAATTAGTAAAAACAAGGTACAAAACTATATTCCCAATGAAATTCCTAGTAAATAGAAATTCCCATAGGCACCACTAGCATTCAAAAGTTAGGTAATGGGTAAAGGTGAAATCTTTTTCGAATCCGTCTAGTAGTTTCAAAGTCTATTCAATGCAAACAAACAAATCTTTCTTTATAATCTATATATTAATACGTGATGCAAAAACTTTGGATCCCTTTTTACGAAAATTGCGCGGACGCAGGAGCATAAAATTTGGCACACTTATAGTTTATGTGTAGGAGAAGTGGAGAATGCTAATATTTTTCAATAATAATGCTTATAAAGTACATTAAATCAAAAAATAAAACATTACACACACTGCCATGCATTTCACACACACATCCATACACAAGTATACCTACATACTCTGGTGTCAAATTGTTTCTTTTCTTTTTCATTTTGTTCTTCTGACATAGACATATCAAAAAAAAGGTTTTATTTGCCTAATGAGGTAATAATATTAATATTAAAAGAGAATATTAATTTTAAATGAGGCAATAATATTAATATTAGGCCTAATATTAAATTGAATATTTAAAAAAAGATTTTAATAATAATGCATAAAAAGTACATTAAATCAATAAATAAACCAGCATGCATTTGACACACGCATACACAAGAATTTGTACACGTATACATACTCTTTGGTCAAATTGTTTCTTTGGTTTATTATAGACATAGTTGAATGTCAATCAGAAAAATTTGTTTATTGTGGTTTTGTTGAAAGTCAAACAGAAAATATTTATTTGATGAATACTACGTGAAATACTGAGCGCTTATACAAATTGTGTAGCAGTAAGATACGTTTAAATGTACACGGACTATCATTATATGGATAAAGAAAGTTTTGTAGCAGCAATCTGCAATAACAACATTCAGGTACAAAAAATGTGCACGAATTGTCAGAATAACAACATCATCATACAGGTAAAAACTTTTTCTCTTCTTGATTTGGTCGAATTTCGACCACTAGGCGACCACTAGTATTTATTTATCCCATGAAAGGTTAATACTGGGAGAAAATGCCACAGGCATTAAGTCCGCCTTGTATACGTTTGTATATGAAGCTTAATAAAATAAAAAATAAGATTATACATGTGTCGCCTGGTGCAGGTGACTCCGGAGACGCCCTTGACAGTGCTCCGGCAGCCGCGGCAAGGAGAAATGGTGGTGTCTATGTCGGGATCCCCAGTCATGGTGCCTACCTGCTACACGTGAGTTTACACTTCAATATAACTTATACATACATAGTCCAGGGGGGCTACTCCGTACTACAAGACGACGAATTTTCGAACATCGCACGTAAAACTAGATGAATATGCCTAAATACTATACAAAATGTTTGAATTATGTATCAAAGATTCGGTATCTATAGGGGTTGATCAGAAGAATTGAAACCTAAAATAGCGATTTTTGACAAAAACAATAAGCAGTTTTTGTTCAAACTTTGTGTAATGGTAACTAGGGGATTAGGAATGTGTATCAGCATATACGTCCCACTGCAGGGCACGGACCTACTCTACAATCGAGAGTACGATTGAGAGTGGTTAGGCCATATAGTCCACCACGCTGGCCTAGTGCGGGTTGGCGGAATTAGGGTTGGGATTAGGAATATTTGGTTTAAATTAAATACCAAATGCCAATAGCATCCTGTGCAAGTTGTTCGAGAAATTATCAAAAGTTGTTTTCCCAGTAACTAGACAGGTTCGATGCTTTTTACTCCGTTAGACATATTAAAAGTCTACCATAGGTGTGAGCGAGAGGTGTATATAACCCACAATCAGGTGCGAGTGAAATAGCACGTTCAGTCTGTGACGAGGTTTCACCGCGCATCAGCTGTTTTTAGTATTGAACAGTGCAGTTTATAAAATAAATGTGATTGATAACGTGTAAACATGGGCGACGCATTAATTTGTGTTGTTTGTAAAAGAAGTGATGGCAAAGAAATAGTATTCACAGAGCAGACATTAAAAAAATGTCAAAATGTTTTGAAAGCAAGAGCCAAACATAACCTCAAATATAAGGACATTGTTCTTCCCGACGAATGTACGGACGGCGGTTACCACCGGCAATGTTATAAAATATTTACGGGAGTTAAGAAGAAATATTTCACTTCAAACCCTAAAACTTCTGAAATGGAGACTGAAAAACAACCATCTCATTTAGAATCTTCAAAAGAATCTTCTAATGAATTGCATCCCTCAAGTTTCTTAGAAAATGTTTACATTTTTGAACCAGATGTTGAAAATAACGATTCAAATCAGAGCGCAAATACGACCCAAAGTAATAGTAATAATAAAGACAGTCAAAATGTTTGCATATTTTGTGATAGAGAAAAAAAACATTTACGTACGAAAATGCTTCCACTTCATAAAGCCGATACAGATCAATTCAAATCTGTTGTACTACCCAAAATTGAAGGTCTTGAAGGGTATAATGATTTGTTAAACAAATTGGACAATTTTTCTGGTCCGAAAATACATTATCATACTATATGTCGGGTGAAATTTAATAATAAAATAGCTTTATCAAAGAATGAATAGATGGCAATGAATCGCAAAATAAATGTCTATAGGCCAAACACTTTATTTTACTCACAGCCCTTTAGCAGTCATAGACTTTGAATGTGCCTGACAATGTGTAAGAACCATTGAAATTGTCTGTTTACTGAGATACCTTTTCAATAATTCAAGTAATATATACAAAATTCAGCTTATATCCTATAAGGTAGAATTTTTATGGTTTTAAAAGTCTGCCAACCCGTACTAGGCCAGCATGGTGGACTATACAGACTAACAACTCTAACACTCTTGATTGTAGAGGAGGCTTGTGCCCTACAGGGGATGTGTGTAGGCAGATACAGATATTAGAACGTAAGTATAGCTAATTAAAATTGTTTAAGGGTGTCTAAAAGGCTCTTGCAACTGTACTGCCTGAAAATGGACAAAAGGTTTCTGACATTATATCAATAAATTTAAAAAAAGAGTTTTGTACTTATTTGCGGTGCAATTTTATACACTTGCTACAAGTTATCTTTCAATGCAATCATGATCCTAACTTCGTAGTCAGGTATTATTTATACATGTATTATGGACATAAACTTTAAATTCTCACAACATAGCAAAGGTCTGATCCTCATGGGCTCCTTGGTTATTGTTTTAATTTGAACATAATTCACTATTTTCATAATTTATTTTGAAATGTTAATCTATAATGTCTATAATATGTATAATCTATCATAAAATTATATATACATATATAATATATTTATGTAAAAATCACAAACTGAATGCTGTAACTCACCATTGATACCAACTTATCAATTCCAGAATGAAATCAGACGAGAAGGCCAACTGTAATATCATGCTTCAAGATGGCACCATGCTATCTCTTCAACCAAAACAGCTTCGTCAATCGCAAGCATACATACCTTTCTCTCTGATGGGCCCTAACGTGCTGAACCAGTTGAAGACCCTCAAAGATAACCTGGATACAATGGTGAAGCTGGGAGAAAAGGTGATGAAGTGATCTCTGCTATAGAATAGTTAGGTCTAATGATTGTGGATTATCGTGTGGATTTATATGTACAGATTATATCGGATTCATTGATGGGATGATTTCCCAGACATGACATGAAAAAAAAAATATACCAAGATGTAATTTTTTAAATGGCCAAATACCTGCCTTTTTGAAATGTAGTCAATAGAAAATGCCAATATTTTGTGCTGTGGTTGTGCATCACCCATCATTGTATCTACAATGTTGATCATTAACATGCCAACACTAATATCTTGATTATATTAATTCATCATATATCAGTATTATCATGTTCATAAAAGAGAATGCCAATTTTACTATGAAACTTAGTTAAATGAAAATTACTTTTATGCGTAAGGAAAATTGATATTTTCAATATGTATAAACATCATTGCGATCCAAGCCTGTAGTTCTTGGATAAATGAATTTGAAGTCCAATAAAATAAAGTTTTTTGATCTTCTGCTCTGTAAATAAAATGTAAAATGTGATGATCATCATACTAATCGAACAGGAAAACATTTAAGGACAAACCATAAAAATGCTATTATGAATTTTAAGCAGTATAGTATAGGTATCTACTATATTTTTACCGTCACTATGAATGGCCATTCTCCTTTCATTATTATTTTGTTCATTATCATAATCAATTCCATCATAACGCTTTCTTACATGCAAATGTTACACATAGAAATGAAACATTTTTGGGGGTTTTTTGGTTTTTTTTTTACATTTTTTCCCGTGCGACGTTTCGATTACTTTACAGCTTTTGTGATAACGGGGCAGACTAAGTTAATAGTTCTATAATAGGTAATGTAAAAATTAAACCAAATTCGCAATAAAAACCGTAAACAATAGTTTTATGTCACTTACATAATTTTAATTAATTCATTTCATTTATTATACTTTTATATTAATTTTATATTCGAACAAACCTCGCGTTCATAATCTATGTATTTAAATACCACGCGATAATGCCCGTCAATGTGTAGTTAATTTTGTTAATGTGTAGTTATCATTAATAATATAATTATCGATTTTAATGTGTGGATATGCCTGTGTCTTTAAGTTGTTGCGATATTTTAAGTTTCCAACTCAAATACAAATATAAGTGATTATTTAAAACGTAAAATGATATGGAATAGAAAATCAACCAATTTTGTTGTATCGAGTCATTCGTGCTTCACTTTATGGTACATATTTTCAGTCCAAAATCTTGGGGTTCCTACTTTCGAGATCGCGTAAAAAAACGTCAGGAAAATGCACGTATTTTCCTGAAACTGGGATGCGAAGTTGCTATCGGGATATTTTCGTCTTGTACATATAGGAACACAAATTCCTAACTCAAGGCTGATAATGAATAGAGAAATTCAATCTCATTTTCCCAGACCCGGGATTCGAACCCGAGACCTCAAAGTTGTAACTTGTATGTTAGTACAAACGCCGTTAGTACAAACCAAGGCAGTTTATTAACGGCCGATGCCAATAATCAATCGAAAAAAATAGATTGAAGTCAATCTGGATTGTTTTCTACTTTTCGATTTGTTATTTACCATGTTGCCATAGTTTTTCACTACTGAGATTGATTATTGGCAATATCAGAAAAAAGATTGAGCTGTCAATCTCAAACGGCAAATTTTGGATTGGGATTGTTTATTGGCAGCGGCTGTTACTTAGCACACACCAAAGTATCAGTGACACGTGTTAATAATAAATTATGAATGTTTTGTATTGTATGAATTGTAATTATGACTTATTAGTAAATAATAGTATTAATACGATATTTTGTTTTATTTCTACACAATTTATTAACACATTCCTTTGTACAAGGATTTATAATAGGGAATATGCATGCCATTTTTTTATATTTTTAATAAATTCTGTATGTTATTACATTATCGGAAAAAAATATAAGTCTTGGAAAATATCAATCAAAAAAGTACAAAAAAATAATCAAAACTGCTATCAGTTTCAAAGCATTTAAACGCCATGTTGGCGCGAACTCGCTGTGACGTCAGAGGGCACGATATGAACAACGTAGTATTTGGATTAAGTTTCTTTCATGAATTGATACAGAACTGTATTTCGTGATAAAATAATCCAATTTATTTAATAGTATAAAGAAAGCACAAAATAACTCATTAACAAACGTAAAACAATACATTCAACAAGCTAAAACTTCATAAGAACGTGCCCTCTGACGTCACTTTCCTTTTCAAGCAAAAGATCGCGTTTCGGAAAAAATGCGCGGCAAATTTGAAATGTCATTTTTTAAGTATTTATTTTACCGATTTAGAGTTGATAAATTTAAAAAAATATCTTTAGGGTATATTGCTATATGTATAAAGATTACAAAAAAAATATTTTGACTTATTTTGAAGTCTGATGCATATTCCCTATTAGTAGGCAAACATACGGAACAAAATATGCAAACGTTTATCAGAACCGCCGTCAAACCCACAGCGTAAATATCTAAAAAACTTTGTAAGTATTTGACTAAGACATCAAAAAAAGCAAATTGGTCTCGAATTCATAGGCATCGTGAAGAGTTCCTAGTGTCAACAATTGGTATCAAATGCCAATAATGGGCATTTATAGCAGAAGTATTTATTTATTACTAGCGGTCGGTTGAATTCTTGACTCATCCCACGGGGACACTATTTTTTTCGGGTTATAAAGCCTATCATTTTATCCAGGGTTTCAGCTATCCTTATACCAGATTTCATCAAAATCGGTCTAGCCGTTTTTGCGTCAAAGAGGAACAAAAATTCGTACATCCAAACTCAAATTTTCGGGTCTATAATATTAGTAAGTTTTATTTGCCCGTAGTACGCGTTTATTTATTATTAAACTACGCGTAATTCTCCCTTTTTGCATAACGTCTAAGATAAATAAAACTCAGGTTAAAAGTTCGCAAGTCAGGTTGCAAGTATAATACCATTCAATTGACACCACACAACATAAATGAATATCAAATGCATCAGACGTATCCATGCTTGGCGAGGGTTTGTTCCACCTCCTTGACGTATTTCTCTGAGACCTTCTGTTCTCGCATGTCCGCCACCTGCCAAAGAATTTCATCTAAATTTATTGCACATACATACAAACTCACGCTTTCTTCCCAGAAGGAGGCATAGTGACTAACATCCAGGCGGCCTTTCCTAATATAATATTACTTCTCCCTATACTTTTCCTTTCTATCTCCTGGTTAGATAGATCCCATCAATAACATTCTGTAAAAAAACCCAAGTCTCGCAGGTCAGTTTTTCTACCGTAACAACTTGTGAGATCCATGTAGTACCAATTCGGTTAATTTATTTAGTCCTTGCTGAAGGGACCTTCTGTATAAAGTTATGACGTAAGTTATTATCATATCAATATTAAAAATCCTTTACGTTTTAAATAAATAGATCGACAAGGCCAGCAGCATTATGTTAGCAGATTGGTAAGGCATTTTACGATTTAAGTTTTCATGGACGATGGTAATACGCTCAACTTTCAATTCAATATATTATTTAATTACATAATACGTGGTGGTCTGTTGGTAAACGGAACGTAAGACGCGGCTGCCAACATATTCACGGTGGTCGCGGGTTCGAATCCCAGGGCACACCTCTGACTTCTCCATAGTGATTTATAAGAATTATGACCTAACTACTCTCAAATCTCAATCATACTCCCAATTGTAGAGGAGGCCTGTACCCTGCAGTTGCATGTATACGGCCCTATACACGATACAGGAAATATACAGATTCTCCATCTACAAGGGTTCAGTATCCATACCTTCTGCTTGATGATCCTCCTCTCGTACTTGTCCTGTTGCTCTTGCTCCATGCGCAGCGCCACGCCCTCGTGGTGGATCTTCTCGCGCAACTCGGCGCGCGCTCGCTCCTTGTCGTTGATCTGCTTCATTATCTCCTGACGATGCTGTTCTACGCGGGTCTTACGCTTGTCATCCAGCTGCAGGGATAATTCAATAATAAATAAATAACGCCTATGAACCCAACAGTCACATATAGTCCTGACCCCACAGTAAGATCAAGTCTCTCACTGGTGGTAGGTCTCTCATATGTGAGAGACCATCTGGGTTGGTACCATCGCAATGTCTATTTCTTCCGTGAAACAGCAGTAAATGCACTGTTATATTTCGAATTGAAGGACATTGTAGCCAGAATAACTACTGGACATATTGAGACTTAACATCTTATGTCTCAGGATGGCGAGCGCAGTGGAATGTTGCTACTGTTAATGAGCGGTCGTATCGCTTACCATCAGGCGAACGGCATGCTAGTCTCGCCATTCATTGCAATTTAAAAAAAAAAACTCGGCGAAACAACGCCAACAAAACGTAATAGGCGTGGGCATGCGAAGACAAATGATCAAGTCACAACACTGAAGTGACCACGTCATAGGCCCATTATCAAGATAGGGAAAGCTGGAAGGTCAGTTTTATCAAAAACGGCGCCAAAATTGGTAGGTTGTTGGTAGGTTGTCGGCAATAATATAATTACAATCGTTCTAAAGTTTCTCGAATATTCAAAAGTGGAACAGAGGAAGAAAAAAAAATGTCTTCATTCTTTTTTAAAATCTTATTAAATGTATAATCAATAGCTCAGATTTCCTACCCGTTTCTCCTTCTGTATAAACTCCTCGTTTTGCCTAGCAGCGTTGTTGAAAGTCTGCTCATCCTTGGCTATCTCCCGAGCGATCAGTCTATGAATGTCTTTGATCTGAAAATATACATCAATTTATCAGTCAAAGGAAGTCCGCTGGTGAACATAAGCCTCCCGCAATGATTTCCATTTTGATCTGTTGGAGGCAGCCTGCATCCAACGACGTCCCTCGATCTTTTCCAGGTCGCCTAACCACCTTGTGAGTGCACTTACGATTACGATTGGATTAACGATTTATCCGAATATCAGCGACAACTTGTTACTTTTATAGTAAACACACGTACGTCAATGTTTCACTGCCGACAGCTGGATGTTGAATGCCTTGATTACGGTCCGGAGGCACTTTATATTGCAAACTGTCATGCTCCCCACCCTTACTCTGACTGTGGGTAGTGAAATAGAATCACAGCAGGGTTTTCTTTAATAAAACTACTTCTACAACTACCCGTAGATTGCTTAAAGCTTGTTTACCATTGTTTTAACAATCTTTTTGTTTAACATTTTGACTTTAGATATAATCGCCCCGACAGAAATTATCAGTTGTACCGTTGATAATAACAATAATGTACATCATTTACCACGAGATTTGATTCAATACCTGAACAAAATCTATGTTTAGTTGGACCATATTTCAATATTGTCATTGATACATCATGCAACTTGTGATGCAACCCACCAGACTTCCCAGTAGCTCCTATCAGGTTTACAAGTCTTACCTGCACCAAATTTATTTCCTTGTTGCGTATTAGCATTCCGCTGAATCATTCTATTATGGAATATATATTATTATCGGACGCCCGCCTACAAGGTGGACGGACGATCTGGCTAAGGTTGCAGGAAGTTGCTGGATGCAGGCCGCTTCCAACAGGTCATTGTGGAGATGGCAGAGGTCTATGTTTAGCAGTGGACTTCCTGTGGCTGATATGATGATATTGATGATTCTATTATGATAGCTTAGGATACGAAAAAAATGTTTGAATCTCTCGTCTTCCAAGGTCTTACCTGCTGCACCCTGGCTTCGTGCAGTTGCTTCATCTCTTTGTTCCGCTTGATGGCGGCGTCCCGCTCCTTGCGCCGGTACTCGCGTTCCACATCCTCTTGGATCTTCAGGTTTCTGATGCGGTCCAATTCTTCCTTCAGCTCTTGTTCAGCCTGGGAATTTTAATGAGTGTAACTAAGGATTAATCCTTATTGATGGCAATGATAGATTGGGTTCAATGAATGGTATTGAAAAAATATTGTGGCATAATTGAGCACGGCAAAAGTCTCGATACGATTCTAATTAGGTCAATTCGTCTATCAAACCAAGTCTACCCCACTGGGTGAACGAAAGTGCATTCTTACATGCATTATACCTATAATAAGAAAGAATCATACCCAACCGTAGATTTAATAGATTTGGCCCACTGAAAATCTAGTTAGTAGTAAAGACAACTTTCCGCAAATTTCGCCATTAGGGTCAAATAAATCTAAATTGCTAATGTAAATCATTTGACTTCTATGACAGCCTCTGTGGGGCAGATGGTTAGACGCCGCCTGTGAAACTAGAGGCCGCGGATTCGATCCCCGCACCGAGAGAAATGTTTGTGCGGCCCACAAATATTTCTTTCGGGGCTAGGTGTTTGTGACACCGAAAAGTCTTTCGTAGTTCCTAATACCCACGACACTAGACTCTATGTTAGTATGGAGTCAGGACTATGAGACTGTTGGGTGTTATTTATTTATTATTATTTACTTTTATATTTCACAAACGTAATCAGAGAGATTAATCTAAAATTCAGTTTTTGAATGATAAAACCTTCCTCTTCAGTCATCACACACCTTCTGCGCCTTGGCAATATGATCGATGCCCTTCTGCTTGGCGGCCTTGATGGCGTCCGCTTCAGCCCGCGCCCGCGCCTCTCTCTCCCGCTTCTGCTTGATGAAGTTGGCGGTGCGCACGTCCATTATGCGCTCCTCTTCGTTCTGCAGCTGCTTGTAGTATAGCAATTCAGCATTGCCTGAAAGTTTTTTTTTAATTTTCAACCACAGAAGAATCAGATACTAAACTATCCTTTGGCAAACTGAGAACATAGTAATTGCTTTAGGCCCCGGAAGTTGAAAAATTATGGTCTTTAGCCGATTTACATAATTTTGTAGGTCTACTCAAAGCCATACAAAGGTTAATCAGAAATACTACGTAGGTAAATATTATAACGGAGTAGAGAACTATCATTAAGTAGGGTTGTTTCTGAACCGGTGAACACAAATATTCAATCACAAGCAACAACTTGAGGAAATCTTACTGAGTACTCACATAATATAATATTGAGTCATAAAAAGAAGTATTTACTTGTTACTACTTTAATATTGAATAAATAAAATATTATATACTTATAATACTACTATAATGAAAGTTAAAAGATTACGATCACTCGTCGTACCTTGGTCGAGCATCTCCTTGAGTTTGGCCTGCCTCTCGTGTTTCTCTTTAAGCTTCTGTGCTTCGTCTATCTGCATCGCGATGTTGGCCTGGTTCACTCGGATGCTCTCCTCTTCAATACGCTCTGCTTCCATCACCTGGATCAACGAATTATTAGTTTAGTACAAAATCACACTAAGAATGACAATTTCCTCATTATAATGACATAGGATTAGTACTTACTGAGATGCGTAGTTTACTAAGCGATAATTATTATTTATTAATATTGTTTGATCTAAGACTTCATTACATCAGAATTTAAACTTTTAAAATAATTGTATCAATATTACGTGGTCGAGTCCAGTTCTCATATGCCTTATTATACTTCGTCTAAAAACTTAGATTTCCTTATTACTTTTTTCTCAGTTATCTCCAAAACTGTATTCTAATCCTTACGATTGGAATGTACAAAACACTTTACGACTAGCCTTTCAATGGCGTTTAAAGTGTGACAAAATGACTAGAGTTTGACAAAAAATAACCATACTTTAGCAGTCTCATGAGCTTTAATCTGCTCCTTCAACGCCGAGAGGTTCTGCAGACGCAGGCGATGACGTCGGTCTTCTTCGCTCTCAGCGCGTTGGACCGCGGCTTTACGGTTCTCCTCCATTATCGAGTCGAGGCTTTAACATCACGAAATGATAGTTAAGAATATTTTCTTCATACAAATATAGTAACACTATTAAAGCCAGAGCAGACCGGGACGGAATTTATGTCGTATTTCCGTCGGATAAGTTTGAATATATTTTAGGTAAAAATTAAATTCATGCCTTCTCGGTCAGCGCTGGCCTTTAGACAGTATAACAATAAACCAGAATGATCAAAGATGACAAATTTTTTGTACGCGGGACAGATTTTAACCAGTCTGCAGTCATTTACCTACTATTGATTTGCAAACCAAGAGTTTATATCTCTGAATACGTGTAATCTAAAAGAGATCATATAGATATTAAAACAATGATATCAGCAACATACTCTAAAAGCTGTACTGAACTACAGCACCATCGAGTGGATTGTAGGTAACCTACAGTAACTTATCTCCGTGAAAACCAGCGCTGTGTGGTTGCTTCTGGCATAGCACCATGCTGAGATGTTGACCTGTTATCGCGAATGAGCTGCGCAACATACCTACCTAACTCAACATACTTACCTGTTTTTTTCCTTCTTTTTTCTATATATGCTCTTTTTGTTACTTTATTGTATTGTTACATTATTATAATTGTAGATACTGTGTTGTATGTGGCTTATTTTCGCTATAATAAAACCATTTTTCTTTCTTTTCGTGCAAATCAAGCTGATATAACCTCACCGTCTCTCTTCCTCATCCAGCTCTTTCTTGATGAGCTCCTTCTCGACGATCTGTGCGTCTCTAATGGCGTGGCACTTGGACGCCAAGATGATGCGGTTGCACAGCCTCGGGCCCTGCATGTTGTCCGCGCGGAGAACTGTGAGAAGGGACATACTAAGACCATTCTTCTTCCTGTCCTTATCGAAAACCTACCAGAAATCCTACATACTCATATTTACGTCCATATCTTTTAAAGAGAAAGTAGACGTGGTGATAGTGACGCCGACAGTTTGAAGACCGAATAATTTACGAACCGTATCTAAATGAAAGAATAGAACGAGAAAAGACTGTTGGCTTAGCAGGTATAAATTTCAGTCCAGGACAATTTCTAAACCGAAAAGCTCGAATATCGGACCCGGCAACCGAATTCAAGATCTTGTTTTATAAGCGAATTTAACATTGATAAGCCACTTATATCTGCTTAATTAAGTATTCATAGTTCCATTACGTAGAAAACTAATGATTCTGCTATAAACACAAAAGCCCAAAATTATTCCATTTTGTCTAAAAACACACGTACCTTCAGCCCTAGACATGGTATGGGCGGCCTGGTCCGGCCCTTCTAGTTCAGGGTCAGCGGTCCCTGAGCCAGCCTCCGCGCCGGGCTGCGGCAGCAGGCTGTCCTTGAGCATCTGCTTCCTCATCTCCGACTCCTTGGCCGCCTTCTGTATCGCTGCTTCTTGTGCATGCATCGCTTGGATCTGCTCCTCTTGGGTTACTATCTGGTGGTTTTTATAAGGTTGTTTATGAACTGCTATGTGGTATGGGAGTGCTAAAAGTGGAAAAGAAAGTTTGTTGAGTATCCTGTTTCTGTTGGTAGATAAAAATTATAGAGGTTGCTGGAAGCTCTGGGAAAACTGCGGAGGAGTTACGCCCTCATCGCCTTCCGTACATATAACCTTTAAAGGGCGACCGAGCAAAGGACACTCAAAAGTGATTTACCATTTTTAGTTTTGAGCCATAGGGCTGTCTTTTAATATAGTGTTTAGGCAATACACGTCATCTCGTTTGAAAAGTGACCTAGTACACAAAAATAAAATGTGTAGGTAGTGAAGGTATAACTGGACCTTAGCCTGTCTCTTCAGTCTATCGAACTCCTCCTTATGCATGAGCGCTGGGTAGTAGTTGGGCTCAGTCTTCGGCACCAGCAGGTTCCTCCAGCCGCCCATCTGATTCACCAAGAGGTACTCGTGTTTCGGAATTTCGCACTTGTGGATCGGCCGCTTGGATATCGGAAACTTGAGGCGGCATTGTGATGGTCTGTCAGAAAATTGTATTAAAATATCAGTAAAAATTCGTTGTATTTATTTATGTATATAAAAATCGAATAAAGTGTGTTTTGCAGCATTTTCTCGCATTTTGTGGAGTCAAGTCTTCTTTACTTGGACTGTACTTAATATGGCTTAGCACCTTCAAATCGTCCTCATTCCATAAATATTATAAATGAATTATTCTGGACACGTAGGTATATTTGGGCAGCTATGTTCATTCTCCATGATTTAGCTGTTAGACTGATGGCTAATTACTACAACACAAAATATTCGATACTATTAAAAAATATACTAGGAAGGTACGTACATATTATAAAAAGTGTACAAATCCTTACTGAATGGATATAAATGAAATTTGCTATGGAGGTAGCTGACACCCTGGACTAACAAATAGGCTACTTTTTACCTATGTTAACAGCGTTCCTGAGGGATGAGAAGGGAATTTAAATATACATGTTTGATACTGTTTAAAATTCAAAGGAATGGCACGGGACAGGAAAGGATAGTATTGTATACTTTGAACGGTACAGATGAGAGTTGAGATGGGACAGCAAGAGATGCACCGGTCAACGGGACGGGACGAGAAAAGCAGTATCGTGGACGGCAGTCACATCGAGTCATTTAGAACAGTAATTAATAAGCGAAATAATTTGTTGTTGGTGTGGAATGATACTCAAAAAAGTATCTGCACTCGGGCGAAGCCGGGTCGGGCAGCTAGTACTTATCTACTACTTAAAGTGGAGGTATAGTGGAGGGAAAAATGTTTGTAAAGGTAACTAAGAACGGATCTACGGTTCTGAACCTTCCCTATATTTGGACATAGATTGGCTCGACTTGCAAATCGAAGTCAAGCGACTATTCGATAGTCCATGCATTCTGACTAAAGTATTATCTAGATTACTTTGGGTTTTATATCAAAACAAATACCTGTGTAACTGATAACATCCGGGATCCTTTCCTTTGTATACTTTGTGGTATGGGATGCCGTCGTGGGCAGTTTTAAAGACTCTAGGCATGGTGAAATAAAATGTTTAAAAAATTCAATGATCTCCTTTGATTTTTATATGTTGCTAAGCGACATAACAAATAATTTGAGTTCTAGGGATACATTTTTAAATACTTCTAAATAAATATACTATGGAGTTATTTTTTACATTTGCTAGTTATATTTATATACATTTTATATTAACATTAATCAATAATTTTCAAATACATTTATTTATTTTTCTGGGTTGTATGGTTCATGAACGTGCAACAATACATATTAGCGTTGTCGGGTTATAAGGCATGATTAATATCTTCTATCTCTGTCTTGCTCAGGTTTAAGAACGTAATTTCAGTATTTTCTATCCCTTTCTAAATGTAAGAAATATTTATTAGGATTGGACCATGTTTGACAGCTGTGTTTGACAGTATGGAGCGGGAAGCACAAAAATATTACATCATGTTTTTTTATTATTAGTTAAGAGCCAAATAAATAAACTTCGATTGGTTTAATTAAGCTGAGATAACTATAGTCTGCGCATCATTAAATTATTATTGCCAAAACGGGTCATTGAATATTGTGTTGACAAAAATTTTATAAGTTAGGTTATATTTTTATGCTGCTTAACAAGTTGTTTTTTTATAAAATATTGTAAACATGGGACCTACAGATGGACGAAAAACGATAAATTCAACATATTTACCGCCACTTCTGGTAAGTTTTAACATAAATTTCTGTCATGATTTAGTAGAAAATTGTTTTTAAAAATATTATATTTTAGGCTGGTGCTATGGCAGGATTGTCAGTGGACGTTACATTATACCCCTTGGATACCATAAAAACTCGATTACAAAGTTCTCAAGGATTCCAGAAAGCCGGGGGTTTTAATGGGATCTACAGAGGTATGTATGAGATGGGTACATAACGTGTTGATATATACAATTTGAAATCATAATCATTATTTAAATAATAGATGCATTTTAAGGAGAAATTATTACTTCGGCGATGTAGTTGTACCATAGTATGATAGCAATACTTGCCTCAAATTAAAGTCTTGGGTCAGGTGTACTATACAATATCATACATACTCCTTTTTCTCAGAAGGGGTAGGCAGATGTGCTGTCAGAACACCCAGAATTCACCTAGTGTGTTCCATCGCACAATGTAATTGCTAAATAGGGCACCAATTTCTGACTCTGGACTTATAATTAACTGAAAATTTCAAAATCAATCATGTCAAATTTAATATAATCTAACCCCTCAATCAAATCAAAAAAGTGCGTGGTGGCCTGTTGGTAAACGGACTAGACGCGACTGCCAACATGTTCACGGTGGTCGCGGGCTCGAATCCCAGGGCACACCTCTGACTTTTCGGAGTCATGTGTGTATTGATAGTCAATCACCACGCACTAAAACGGTGAAGGAAAACATCGTGAGGAAACCTGCATACCATAGCCAATTTATAAAAAAATCTATGGTATGTAAGTCCGCCAACCCGCACTAGGCCAGCGTGGTGGACTATATGGCCTAACCACTCTCAATTGTACTGTCGATTGTAGAGGAGGCCCGTGCCCTGCAGTGGGACGTATATGGGCTGATACAGATACAGAACCCCTCAATCATATTCTCTATTGAAGAGGAGACCCATTCCCTTGAGTGGAATGTATATGGGCTGATACATATATGTTATTGAATATTAGAATCTGCATCTGTATCAGCCAATATACGTCCCACTGCAGGGCACTGGCCTACTCTAGAATTGAGAGTTTGGTTGAGAGTGGTTAGGCCATATAGTCCACCACGCTGGCCTAGTGCAGGTTGACAATATTAGAATACGTCTTATATTTTATTTCATATTAGAATACTTATAATATATCTTTTCTCCAGGACTTTTAACAGTTGCATCAACATCAATGCCGACAACAGCACTATTCTTTGTATCATATGAGACTACAAAGAAACTATGCAGTCCACACGTCAGTTCACAGTACACTCCTTTAGTACATATGTTATCTGCCAGTGTTGGTGAAGTGGTAAGTATATAGTTATTTCATTTTTTAACCGACTTCAAAAAAAGGAGGAGGTTCTCAATTCGACTGTATGTTGCTTTTTTTTTTTATGTTTGTTATCTCGTTTCTCTGTACTGTGTGAACCGATTTCGATCATTCTTTCTTTGATTGAAAGCTGGTGCTTGTCGTTTGGTCCCATAAAAATATGGTGAAGATCTGATGAATATCTCCGGACCTGGAGAGGGGAACTCCTTAAAATTAAGGAGAATTGCAATGGTTCTTTTTGCATTACGTTCATTAGAAAAATTAAGATACAGTGAGAGAGGGAAAAGGGGTGGGGGGTGAGGGGGGGGGGGTGGGTGATAAAATAAAAATACACGTAAATTCTAATATCTTCGGCAGCTTTTAACCGATTTTAGTGATTCCTTTGTCATTGGAAAAAACGTATTGACAGGTTGATCCCAGGAACGCAACATGAAGATATGATGATTATGTTCGGACCTGGAGTATAGAACTCTTCAAAATTTAGTGGGATTCCCATGGTTCTTTTTGCATTAAGTTCATTATAAAAGGCGACCCGCCTTCAATATGTTACGCATATATTTTGATTTGTTGGCTAGTCAAGTCATTAAGCAAATTATTCAATATTCACGAGTTCCATGAAATAAATATTATTTTTTTGCTTTGGAGTGGTAGTTATTATTTTATTATTTTTAGTGGATTTTTGTTTTGAAGTCGGTTTTTATTATATTTTAATTTCATTGAATGGCGAGAAGAACATGCCATTTGCCTCATGATAAGTGATAGGACTGCTCATGATTAGTAGCAAAATTAAACAACACCATTAATTACAAAGCAATGCTTGGCATTCCACTGTGCTCGCCATCCTGAGGCAAGTTTTTCTCAATATGTCCAGTAGTTACTCCGACTACAATGTCCTTCAATCCGAAACACAACAGTGCATTTACCCTGCTGTTTGGCGGGAGAAATGGACTTTGCGGTGGTACCTACTCAGGTGGCCTCTCACATATCAGAGACCTACCACCAGTAAATTATAATGACTCATAACAGTGTAAGTAGGTAGGTACCTAATATTTAAAATGCGTAATTTATTTATTTCAACAGTTGGCTTGCGTCATCAGAGTGCCAACTGAAATAGCTAAACAGAGGAAACAAACTTACGTCGGCACTAAGACACGGAGCAGCATTACCATACTATTACAGGTAATTTAACCAGAAAATATTCCATTTATTCCACACTTTTCCCTTTCCCTTTTTTAGGGATTGATTAGGGATGCGCGGAAATTACCCAATCACATACAAATATAATATACTAGCGGCCCGGCCCAGCTTCGCCTGGGTACAAATAGATTTCTGTACAATAATATGTACGTATTATACATATAAACCTTCCTCTTGAATCACTCTATCTATTAAAAAAACCGCATCAAAATCCGTTGCGTTGTTTTAAAGATTTAAGCATACAAAGGGACATAGGGACAGAGAAAGCGACTTTGTTTTATACTATGTAGTGATTGATCATATGTACACATATGTGTATGTGATTGGGGAATTTTCATGCATCCCTACTTTCCCAAAGCCTTTACTAGGGTGAGGAAAATAAGTATGTTGATATTATACTATCATATTATGATTGGTCTATACTTTAAATAATGGTTTTCTTCATTGAAAATATAGCATAAATCTACAAATTAACAGCAATTCTATGTAAAGAATTGACATGCAACACTGACACTTAGCAAGTTACCAAAAGCTAGAGAAATACATTTGTAAAAATCCTCAGATTATTTTATTATTCTTGCAAATACCTCCATATATTATTCTAATTCCATTGATATTGGTGGTATTGTTAGGCGTACAAAGCGGAAGGATTTCGCAAGGGCGTGTACCGCGGGTTCCTATCAACAGTGGCTCGAGATCTGCCCTTCAGCTTCATTGAGATGCCCGTCTGGGAATTCTTGAAGTCCACCGTCAGGAATCATAATGATGGACAGATCAGCAGCTTTCAAGTAAGTAGCAATTACTTTAGTTTATAAGGGGTAGTGGGAATATGATGTTGTTATTCAGAAATTAGTTTTAAATTTACTTTTTAAATTAACTTTTAAATTTAAAACAATCAATCGTACATCATCGTATATACATTGATGGTATGTATCTTTTAAATAGCATTGGTACGGTAAGTGAGATAATGTTTAAGCTGATGTTAAATGATTACCGCATATGAACATGTACACCATTCGGAACCTTGATGCTTTTAAGATCGAACAGCCGAAAAGGAAAGGAAAGGACAAAAGATGGGAGGAAGAAAGGGATACTAGACCACCAACTTTAAACACTCACCAACAGCAAAGGTGTTGTTTTACGTCGGTTTTTTTGAGACGGCAGTTACCAACCAGGGCGATTCCTATTTAAGTCTAAGGGAATTGCAATGTTAACTAATTTGAGAGCCTCCGTGGCGCAGTCGGTTAGACGCCGCCTGTGATACGAGAGGCCGTGGGTTCGGTCCCCGGACCGAGAGAAATGTTTGTGCGGCCCACAAATATTGCTTCCGTGTCTGGGTGTCTGTGAGACCGAAAAGTCTCTCGTAGTTCCTGATACCCACGACACAAGACGCGGCCTTAGTGTGGGGTCAGGACTATGGATGTGACTGTTGGATGTTATTTATTTATTTTATTATATTTCCCTCTAGAGCGCCCTCTGCGGGTCTATAGCAGGAGGCTTCGCGGCAGCGGTCACTACGCCTTTAGACCTGGCAAAAACCCGGATTATGTTGGCAGAAGACTATGCAGTCACGAGAAAGCTCAGGATCAAACCGGTGCTGGTCTCCATATACACGGAGTCAGGAGTCAGGGGACTCTTCGCGGGAGTCATGCCGAGACTCACGGCGTTCACATTAGGTGGCTTCGTGTTTTTCGGAGTCTATGATGATACTAAGAAGTTCTTTGAGAGGATTTTGGATAGGTAGGGGAGGGTAGAAATGCTTTTGAGTGGGAGGTAATGATAGTGTGTGAAATGCATTTTAGCAATGTTTTTATGATTGAGATGATGTTCAGTGCTATGGACAGAGACTTGAGAAGTCTATAAAACTATTTGTAATCTAGATTTTCTGACCAAAGCAAATCCAGTTCAGGATTAGTAAATGTCTATTTACTATTTATTTTCTGGATCATAGACATACATAGATAACTAAGTCTATGATTTTAACTTTTTACATGATGACTCCAATATAGATTTGCCTATTTAATTATTTGTTATGTTTATAATATTTTAGTACATAATTTAGTTTTGTTTTGTATAGTATGTGTTGTTATTGTTGTAGAGATTAAATATGTTTAATTGTTCATTGTGTTTTTTTACATTGGAATTGCGAATTTTATTCTTGACACTTAAATACAATATTTCCGCTTATATCTTAAGTTTATAAACTGCATCTAAATTTTATTTTCGAGTGGCGAATTTTGGAATCACAAATTAAATTTAAATTGAATGTCTATATAACTTTTCGAATTAAGTTTTCATAATATACCTAAACAATAAGCATTTGTAGTCGTAATCTTATTGTAATTAATATGCCCAAATTATTAAAATACGAAGAGAGAAAATCAAACTATTTTAACAACAGCACAAAAACTACGCATTTGGATACCAAATGGTCGTAGACGATCTTTACTATCAGTTTTAGGCTTTAAACTCATTCCAAGCCTTCGCTCATTTTAGTTTTGATCGTATAGGTTCTTATAACTATAAAACTCTATAAAACTTATAGATCGTATAACTTCAAGGTTTAGTTTCGATGCGGTTAATGCCACGGTATATTTTATTAGACTACCGTCAATCGAGCATCCACAGTTCAAAAATGAAAAATGGTGTCACTTCTCCAACGATGGTTCGCAATCGCCTCTTTAAACTCACTGAATTGATGGAAATATTTTAACTAAAGGGTATTTAACTGCGGGTAGATGTAAATTTGCGGCTAAACATCAGTCTGTGGGTAGAACTCTTTAAATACAATAGGGTTAATGAAACCTCCTTCCTATTTCTGTCGTCCTAGTACTTTCTGCGCTCTGAGAAATGAAATCGCTTGTGGTTGACATAGGTTAAATTAAACTTCTTTCCTATTTCTGTTGCCCTAGTACTTTGTGCGCTCTGAGAAATATTTCGCCATATTGTTGACATAGATTAGATTAAACTTCCTTCCTGTTTCTGTTGCCCTAGTACTTTCTGTGCTCTGAGAAATATTTCTCATAATATGGTTGACATAGGTTAGATTAAACTTTCTTCCTATTTCTGTTGCCCTAGTACTTTGTGCGCTCTGAGAAATATTTCGCATATTGTTGACATAGATTAGATTAAACTTACTTCCTGTTTCTGTTGCCCTAGTACTTTCGGTGCTCTGAGAAATATTGTGTATATTGTTGACATAGATTTAACGAAACCTCTATTCTTTCTCTGCTACCCTCGTACGGCTACCCTACTACTTTGTTTTGTCCTTTTTTTTCCCTCTAATCTTAACGATGCCTAAAGAAGTTTTACACCAAAAAATACGCTTTAAATCTACAGTAAGACATTTATTACATTCATCCAGTGACGTGGGTGGTGGACGCTGAAATTGAGTTAGTAAAACAATATTAGTCTTTATAAAGTTTATTTTCAAAGTACGCGTATATAACCATAACAATCTATACAAATCAATTTATCTCGAATAAGTTTTTACACCGATATACAACTATACTAAGTACATACTTTATACAACATACGTATACGTATCAGTCTAATTACGTGCAAAACTCAACCGTGATTACCATTTTGAAAAACATTTTCCCGCCAAAACGGATTTTGAGGTTAGAATTTTTGGGTGCGATCAATATGAATAGTATTTTTAAAATTTAAAATCGATCACAACCAAAATCATACGACTATGTTAATATTTGTGACATATCAAAATATACATTTTTGTTAATTTCAACTGCCAAGATGGAGTTGAACAACAATTGTTAGATAGTTAGGGAAAGGTTTAGTAGAAAATATTGTAGTATAGTTGGGACTATATTTAAAATCCAGGCGGGTATCGTAATATCTTAAATTAAGGCATACACAATATACAGATAAGTGGTTAGTACACTAAACATTCGAAATGTTTAAAAATATAACAAAAAGATAACAAATTCGTTAATTTTCTTAACTCATTTACTGCACACGTCTTTTGTATGAAATAAAGATGTGACAGTCGAAGATATAAATATATTTTCAATGTAAAATATTTACATATTTATGAATAAATAGAGTTACAATATCTACATGTATGGTATAAAATAAATAAGCAGATACAAATATATAAAATTTACTTTAGAATATTCTCCTGATGGCGGTTTTTTTTATTAAATCTATATTAGTGAGGGCAAACACTTTGGAACATCATAGCCAAGGTATAGGTCCCGAAATTCTAATTATATATTTAGGAACCTAAATATATAATAGTAGCGAATGCCGTGCAAGACTGGTCACCGGATAATTCGCTTCCATGCCAAAACAACTTATTTTGAAACTAAAACAACGCGGGGTTCAGATAACAGATGGCGCTGACAACGAATACTGGGTGGCCATCTAAGGTCCGATTACGGAAATAAGCCAATCAAAAGACGTTAAATGTGGGCGTGTCGGTTAATCTTCGACCATATTGACCTATTTTGAAGCTTGAGGCCTCTTGTACACGCACGGTTTTTCGCCGTAAAAATCTACGGTTAATTCGCCGTGTGTAGGCACGGTCATCAGTGTTGTATGGATTACTATGAAAGCTTGTAGACGCGCACGGTAGCTCCACGGCACGGCGCCGCGGCCGTGTGCGCCGTGACTGCCCCTCGGCGCGCCGCGTCTACGCACGGCGTGATTTTCATCAGTGTTGTATGGCATTCTATGGGAGTGTGTCGACGGCGCCGGACGTACGCACGGTTTCGTGACGGTTTACATACGCTGATTCCCGATTTTGTTATAAAATGAGCATAAATCAAGAATTATTAATTTCATTGATTGCCTCGGTGGCGTAGTTGTACTAAGGTACGGTTATAAAGCTGAGGTCTCGGGTTCGAATCCCGGGCTGGGCAAAGTGATATTGGATTTTTCTATTCATTATCAGCCCAGAGTCAGGAATTTGTGCCCGATATATGGCGATAGGCTTGCCACCTATCACATTGTGGGAAGGAACCTACAAGGCAGCATGTGCGTGTCCTGGCACCTCTGCATACCCCTTCTGGGATATAGGCGTGAGTTTATGTATGTATGTATTAATTTCATTATCATTATTTTTATCATTTTTTCATTATTATTATTAATTTCATTATATAAATCGGATGTATCCAAAACCGTCTTTCCCTTTTTTTTCTGTTTTCCGTTTCCTATATATGTAGTAAGTAACGATAATCTTTTTTTTCGTAAGAAAATTCATGACGCAGCACGTCCTACACAGCCCCTGATAAAAACGCTGCTAGCCCGTACCTGGCCAATGTCTCGCCCGGTGATTTTGCCGTGCCATGTACAAGCTCGCACGTTTTTTCAAAGGTACGGCTAACACGCCGTACGGTTGAACAACCGTGACGTGGAAAAGAGGCCTGATGCTTCATTAACAATATCTAATACAGTCTATACGATTAGAAACAATGGACGGTAATATTTTCTTACAATATTTTTCGTACTTGGTATAGTTTAGTATGAATTTACATCTGAATCTATATGAAATGGAATGTGACATTATACTAGAGAGGACATCTCGAACAAAATGTTTGAAACAAATAATTGTGGTACTATATTGTTCACATCGTCTTGGATTTCATTCTATTGTTTTTCTGAGCTCGTTATTTCGTGCTATTTTGTTCTCGGATATCCGTCCTACCATTACTCCATTAATTATGACTGCTTTTTGGAAGATCCGTGAAACCTTATGCATGCGATGTAATTGAACGGAAGTATAAAATTGTTAAACCCTATTGCATAAATTATTTTGACCATACCTTTGTCACCGTCATGCATTTGGAATTTCAAAAGATTGAAGTTAAAATAGCCAAGGTTCATTTATACAACCGGATCCACATTTTCGTATTTCGTGCAATTTAGACCTTAAATCCGAACATATCAGCCGCTAGATGGCGCTGCACCCTGAAACTAGATTCTACATCTAGATGGCGCTCATCTGAAACTAGATTCTACCGCTAGATGGCGCTCATCTGAATATGACGTTGGTATGTGAGCCTCGATGCGAGCTGTCCCTGGCGTGGTGTCGCCGGAAGGGGTTCCACGACGGAGCCCTGCGCGCGGAGGACCTGGCGGTGACGGCCGTGGAGCCGCTGGAGGCGGTGGAGGCGGCCGACACCGAGCCCTGGTTGGAGTTCGGTTGCCGGGGCGAGTCGGGTGATGCCTGGGAAAGAGACAGTTAAATTGTAGACACACATACAAATTTCGCCTCACGCCAATAGATTTTAAATTAACTATCCCCCAAATACTGGATTGCTACTCAGCCACCGGACTCATTTGATATGACGTTATTTTGAGGTTCTGTTAAATTTCGAAATGAAATACTCGATAGCCATTTAGCTCATAAATCGGTCTACTCAGCAAACATCCAGCTAAATTTCCACAGATTAACGAAAAGTTTGTTTTCAGTTACAATTTTTATTGTATAAATATAAACGTTCCATTTGACGCAATATTCTTCATACATGATTTCCCTAAATTGGAAATTTGACCCTTTATATTTAATATGAGGAATCATTGTAACGTTTTTACTTTTGTTACGATTATGTTTAAAGCTATATTATATATTGCCATGTTATTATTTTAAAAATCTGTTAATAAAATCATGTGGGTGAAAAGACTTATGTCCCTGTAACCGTAGCGAGTTTATTAAAAATATTATGATGTTTGTTTATTTTATTTATTGTTTACAATTGCACTCGGTTTTAAAGTTAGTTTTTGGAATATCTTTTCAATAAATAGGTATATAAAATACCAAACAACGGCTGCAGAACCACCTAAGTACCAAATGGAGAAGACTATGTAAATAAATACGATACGAGAAAGAAGCTGTGCTGGATATTATAAACAGGTAAGTATACACGTATTCCTCTAAGTTTTAACGAATTTATATGATAATTAACTATTTAATATATAATATGAATCGATTATTCACACATTTTAAATCATCATCATCATCTACAGCCTGTAGGATCCCACTGCTGGGTACCTATAGGCTTCTCTCATATTATGCCTCCTATATATTATCTCCTCCTCATATAGTAGTATTATGTAATAAATATGGAAAATAAAGTATGGTACAATGTGTATAACTATAAATAATCCTTTGTTTCAGGAGCTGGAGTGGAGTACATAAATATTCAATGTGTACCTATATAATAAGACCGTCCAAGAAATATGGCTCATATATATAGTGCCATGTATATCAGCTATAGACTCAATAAGTAAGCTCAACAAATATATATAAAAAATAAAAAGAGATATATAAAATTATGACATACTTTAACATAAACACTTTTGCAGGTAACGCTATAGAAATCATGCATACAACAAATCATTTGGACAATACACACCCTTTTGAAATGAGTATGTAATATAAAAATATACAAAAAAGAATGAGACAAATTGTGTGAAGGAAGAAATATTTGCATCAGAAAACAGTGTTTTAAATCAAAGTTGAAGAATGTTGTGAATTTTAATTAATATGTAATACATAAAATAAATTGTTTATTTCACCTATTTTCATTGTTAAAAAATGTCATATTATATTTCTATTGTACATTTTTAATAGTACATTTATTAATTTAGTTTTAAATTAATGTTAGAATAATTGTTATTATTTTGTGTTTATAAAGGAATATAGATATATATATATAAGACAGATCTAAAGAAATGTAGATAATTAAAAAAATATAATATGTACTAATGCTGTTATTAAAATAAATATACTACAATAAAACATAACTCATTTTTATTTGTATTCATTCCATGGTAATTCAATAAAATGCACTGTACGGTTTAAAATATGTATTTTATTATATTATTCCTTGTTGCAACATTTTCATTGGTTATACTATGTGGAGCTGGTGGAAATGATTCAGAAAGATCAATCTCCAATATATGATCATTCTGGGAACATGCTATATTATGTAACACAGCACATGCCTCTATAATAGTAAGCTAATTTTCAAAAACTTATAGCCCAACTTGCAGACAAGAAGATCTTTGTTGTAAAACCAAAGACCCTCTCCACTGGGTTTCTTGTTTTAGTATGGTCTTGATTGTAAGCTTCTTCAGTCTCCCCTTTCCAGAAATGCACATAAAAGAGAATCATTGAAATTTTTACTATCATGCACCGGGCCTGGCCATCGGCCTATAATGTTTCTTATCCTCAAGTTAGGGTCGCAGACTGCTTGCACATTTATAGAAAAATGGCCTTTTCTGTTTCTAAATGTTTCTGCTTGTAGTCCTCCTAAAAACAAGATAATAAAAATTAGAGCTCTAGCAAATATTCTTATTTCAAACTACAAATAATTTTATGTAAATTGAAAAAATATATTCATAAAATTGAATTCTTTATAGGAAACTACTATTGTAGTTGAACATTGTTCCAGTATATACTGAATAGCTACAATCAGTACAAATCATTGTATGATTAATTATATTATATTATATATTTAGCCCTACAACTATTTAGAGAGCTTGGTTATATGGGGTACAGTGGGCTGGGGAAGAGCCAATTACCTGCTAAATGTTTTGATTCCAACAAGCATATATATATAAATTATTGTGTAGAAATCATTTAGAGTGTGCCTTTATACTGTGCATAATATATTATTCTATTCTATGATTAATAATATAATATTATGTACAGTAAAAAGGGATACTCTAAATGATTACTACACAATATAAAATACGCTAGGCATTTAGAAGCACATTTAGTTAAAATAGGATAAGAAAACATATATTTGTGTACATGTAAAAGCTTAATAGTTATGTATACATTATTATAAGTAGAAATTACCTGGAGATTTGATCCTTATATGTATGAAATTTATAACTTCAATCACTCCTGCGATCGCATAGACATCATTCGCAATATGGCATTGTTGTTGTTATATAGTTGGGAATTTCCATGCCACGATTTTGTAGTTTAACCAAAGAGTTTAACTAACTCTGCTGCAACTTTGTGTTGTACAGTCGGCTGTTCCACATGAAATACATCTCCAATAATCTTCTGGTAACTGCCTGTCGTAGAATATCATAAAGCAAGTAACAGTTGGTCGCAAGTTTTTATCAATCGACTTCTATTTGTAGTGGGTTCTATTTTGTCTCCAGCAAGGAACACAGATGCAGAACAGTTTCTTTCTTCAGGCGGAACCTCACTTTGTTTGAATGTTTTCTTCTTTGTATTTGTCAAAAGCATTGATTTTTTTCTTGATTGACTCGCCTTGATGAAGCTATATCGTCATCAGACAGCGATGAAACCGAAGCGAGAGTCATTTTAGTAAATTTTATGTAGAATTTAAAAGAACATCGGTCACGTCCATACATATTGCGACCTGACAAAGAAATATATTGTACACAGCTGGGATATAGTTTATTGTGTTTTATAGTGCATGAGGAGTGATGTCCAGTTACAAAAAGATTTCTGCAAAGCCGGAGATTTTAGAATTATTCATAAAAAATAGCACATTATAATGTCATTGTCATTGTCAAATATACCTAATGTAGGGTGGTCTTATGGTTATCAGGTACCTAGGAAGAAAAATGTACTAAATCATAATGATGGCTTAGTAATTACTATGCTCTATAATTTCCCTTGTCATAAAACTATTTAGCCGTTGAATATGGTGTACACAATGCCTGTGTTACCTTAAGGTAATGAGAGAAAATGTAGTATTTTGCTGTCATTATTTCACAGAATTTTATCAGAATTTATTAGACTGTTTTGAGTATTTTTCGATATTCTTCATAGTTTCGTATTTGGCCATCCACACACACTTGAAAAATCCCCCTATATGTATATATAGGAATATAAGCAGTGGTCACAAAAATAAAACACAAAATAAAATAAAACACAGAAAATATTTTTTAAATGTATTATTTCTCATCTTCTTTTTTACCATAGAATCTAAGAACTCTGCAGGGGCAGCAACATCAAAGTCATGACGTGGGCACAGCAACAGTACTGTGCGACGTCCTACTACACAATTACAACAAATCTTAGTTATTCCATCGCTCCTTGATTTGGAAGTTTGGCATCATTGTTTTTCATCAAAACACACACGCTTTTCCTGTGGGAACTCCAGGATACTAAACCTAATGACTAAGTGGTAGGATACCTTGTTTGTAGATTCATGGCTAAAAAAAACTTCGATTAGTTGATAGACCCACTGATTATAGAAATGAGTATAATAAGACGGGTATTGCATTGAACACAATGCACAAATTGTTGAGGAGCGCACTGTTGTTCCGAGTTCATGTTGGAAATATGGTAATACTTCACACTTTAAACGAAATCACAAAGCGTTATCGTTATACAATGGTCAATCTTACAAAGTGGTCAGAAATACAAGGGTATATCGGAGTCCGTGATAAAAGCCGTCACAAATATAAACAGAGAATTAACAGTAGTCGTAAATCGGAAATCAAAAGAAAGCAAAATGACAGCGCAAAGAAAAGTCATGTGTCATAGAAAATACCTACACTTTATTTTTAATTTAGTACTACCTTCAACGTTGTAGTTAAACCTTATTTTAAAACAAAGTATGACTGATGGAACGCACTCATATGCGTTCAATATTATTAAAAACACTTTAAGTTTTTCTTTTTTATCCGGGTTTTTTAAAATAAATTGAAATATGCATTTTGACTCTAATAAATTATGAAAATTTTTGATGTACCATTCATAACTGGTCCCGTTCATGGTCCATTTTCGCCGATGTTCTTTAAGAGTGGTCGCAGGCGGCCTTAAGACGACGGCTGCTTAAAACTAGAAATTCTTAAAAATTTGACTGTTTGACAGCTGTCAAACTCTTAAGTTGCTTTCTTAGTCTGCGACAGAGCCATTAAAAACAAAAACTGAACTGAGAATACGAATCGGATGAATAATGCCCCATTAAATATTTAATTCTTAAGTGGTTTAATCGAAGTTATATTTAACTGGAATCAATTTAACAGGTCATTAGAGCTAGTTAATCGGAGTTAAAAGTTAATTGGCTTTCCAGTATTTGGCCCTAGATCACTTAAATTGTCAATACGGAATACAACAGATCAGAGTTAAATTAAAACTTAATTTGCCAACAGATGCCAGTGTGAAATGTATTAATATTTGGGCTGAATAAATATTTTGTTTGTTTTTTTTTTTTTTTTACACTGGCCCGGCATAATGACAACACTGCGTCTGATGGTAAGCGCAAATGCCGTCCAGGCAGAGTATCGATTGGCGTCAGACGACAGTCCCATACCAATCCATACATTTATGCCGGCCGGCTGTGATGCCTCTTTACATTACGTCGGAAGTAGTGTGAAGAGTCATAATCAAAATAATTTTACTAGCGGTTCGGCCCGGCTCCAACCGGGCAGATAAAGTTTTCAAAATGGCGGCCAAAGTGTTTAATCCGACTAAATATATATTACTTTTTTCATAAGAAGTGTCCTACGTTACTTCCAATACCTCCAAGTATATGTGTACACATGATGATCGATTAAGTAGTTTTCGCGGGAAAGCGTAACAAAATAATTTATATTCACATTTTTAATATTAGCAACTATGATTTGAATAATATTTTGAGTTTGATTATGAAGTTGTGTCTTACCTTAAGATTAGTCTTGTCCATGGGTGTAGCAAGACGCAGTGTGAGTGTATCAGTGGCTTGCTGTATCAATCGGACGACTTCCTCATGAGAGCTCCACTTCACATCTTTATCGCCGATCGATATTATGAAGTCTCCTTCACGCATGCCACCGATCTGAAAAACCAAGTTTTTGACTTATAGATAGTACCTATATTAGACTATCGCTAATACAGGATAATATATTAAGACTGCTATCGAAAACGGAGCCACGTAATAATTTTTGTAAAGACAGATACAACACCAATAACAATTTCGCAATATAACGCGACAATTTTTTTGTTATGTTTTAAATATTATCGTGTTGGGGTGGTAAATTCATAGTTTTTGCTGAAATAATAATTTTAACACTTATAGCGTTAAAAATAAAAGCCTGTATATTTTTAATTTAAAAGTTTTCATTGCATTGTATCTGAAGTCACTAAAACTATCACTCGGCTTCTTTTTGGTAGGAGTCTTGATATACTCTGTAGATTTAGGTAACGCTTTGGCAGTGCTTAAGTCATAACCTATCATTTGGTGAATACACAAGTAAACAACTTTATTTAAGCTTTAAACGCAGAACAATTTAGAAATAGAATTAATCCCAAAGATTTCAAATGAATGTTCAAAGTTGAACTGTTTCCAGGATATAAAAATAATTGCTAAAGCTAAATATATTAGAGGGACGGCAAAATGCCTAATATTCAGCTTATAAAGATCGAAAAATCGCTTTTAATAAATCAGAAAACATTCAGCCACAAAATAACATCCATTTAAAGAACATTGTTAACACTTACATCAGCCAGCGAGTTAGGTTCGACCGCAGCGATGATAACCGGAGCATCTCCCCTCACGGAGAAACCAAATCCCTCCTCATCCCTCGACGACATGTTATATTCACTCGCCGCCCTCCTCAGAGGCTCTTTCCGCCTTTCCCTCCCTTTCTTCTCCCCCCTTTCCTTCTCCCCCTTCCTGTACTCATACTTATGATCATAATCCAAAACTTTAGGGTGATATTCAAAGTTATTATTGTAGCTATGTATATAAATTCCGTTCTGCTTCGTAACTCTGTTCTTTTTCTCGTATTCTTCAGCGTATTTTTCATCGCTTCTTATGATTTGGTTGTAATAAGTGCTGTTGTCTTCGGATCTATCCCGTTTCTCGCTGTTTCTGCTTTTGATCCGTTCCTCGTCGTCCCTGAGGTTTCTATGTCTCCTGGAGTCGTGTTTCTGGAGTTGGACCAGCCTGGGAGCGCTCCAGTGCCTCTTGGCTGAGAAGACCGCGATGGGTCCGAGAGATTTGAATAGGTCGTCCACTCGGTATTGCGAGAAGTCTGGTGGTGTTAATGCTAGTTGGAATTTTGATGATGCTGTGGAGGAAAATATTAAAGATTTATTGCTTTTTGAAAAAAATAAGACATAGGTAGAACCTATATAGACTGTACTATGCCAAATCGTATTTGCAAAACAAAAAACTGACCATGTATTATAACCATTTTTCAGCTCTAAAATAACACACACCCAAAATTTACTGTTCAGTTTGTTCTTTCAACAGGCTCGTAATAAAAATCTCACTCCATCATAGATTATACGAGATAGTATAAATTATTAGACGATCGGCTTTGTGAATCACAATCGCAAATCGCAACATTTAGCTTATTTATACCGGGTATCTCAAGACTGCTACCGAAAACGAAGCCGGGTGGTAGTTTTAGTGACTACGAACACAATGCAACCAAAAATTTCGAAAAGAAACGCGACAATTATTTTTTATGATTTTTTTAATATCGTCATTTTTGGGTGGTAAATCCATAGTTTTTGCTAAAATAATAATTGAAACACTTTTATACCTTAGATTATTTATAAACAAAAGGGTATACACTATTATTTTAGGAAAAAAAAAATTTACCACCCAAATACGGCCATAGGAAAAAAATAACAAAAAAAAACTGTCACTTTTTTTGCAACTTTTTCTCTTGCATGGTGTCTGAAGTCGCTTAAACTACCACCCGGCTTCGTTTTCGGTAGCAGTCTTGATATACCCGGTATATGTTGTGAAATGTTATTATCGACTTCACATGCTATTTGTTATTGCTATTGCTATTTATTCCAACACTTTTTAGTACTATTGCGATGTCCACAGTGTTCTACACTAGGGTATGATTCAAGGGCGGATTCAGCCTTCAAAAAAGGTTTTGGGTATGGCAACCCGAAAACCAACGAACTGGGAGTCTGTGTATGATTTTGCTCATGATCGTTACACGCAATTAAGATTTAACTCTGTAATTTTATTATATTGATGGTATTATGGCTTTTATAAAATATGATCAGTCTATAGATCATTTAAGAGTAGCAGTATGACGAAATAAGTCCGTTAGGGTTGTGGGCGTGCCCATCGGCCATCGCGCTCACTATGGTTGATTCGCGCTTGGTATGATTAGCAGGCTGTTTTTCACTGGTGGTAGGTCCCTCATACGTGAGAGGCCGCCTGGGTGGGTACCACCGCAACGTCTATTTCTTCCGTCAAATAGCAGTTTAAATGTACTTTTGTATTTCGGATTTAAGGACATTGTAGCCATGTAACTATTGGACATATTGAGACTTAACATCTTATGTCTCAGGATGGTGAGCGTAGTGGAATGCCAAGCATTGTAAATCAAGGTGTTACTTGGTTTTACTACTGTTCATGAGCGGTCGTATCGCTTACCATCAGGCGAACGGCATGCTCGTCTCGCTAAACTGCAAAATAAAAATAAAATAAAAAATAAAGTATGTGTACGTACGCTGCACGGCGGGCGCGTCGAGTATGTCGGTGAAGGCGGGCAGGTCGGGCGCGCGCTCGTGCGCGAGGCGCTCCAGGCGCGCGCGCACCACCAGCGACAACGCCTCCTTGCCGCGCAACTCACTGCACACAATACAAGTACATTACTATCTTAGTTATATTGACAGTCAATCACCACGCACTAAAACGGTGAAGGAAAACATCATGAGGTAACTTGCATGCCATAGCGATTTGTTCAAAAATATCTATCTAAAATCCGCCAACTCACATTAGGCCCAAATGGTCATACTCTCGATTGTAGAGGAGGCCCGTGTCCTATTGTGGGACGTACAATGGCTGATACAATTTTCTCCTTTATCAGTTTTCTTGGTGAAAACAATCGTAAAATAATGAAATGTTCATCTTAAGTCACGAGGTTTACTGGTGGGTGGGTACCACTGCATTATCTATTTCTCCTATCAAACAGCAGTGTAAATGCACTGTTGTGTTTCGGATTGAAGGACATTGTAGCCAGAGTAATTACTGGACATATTGAGACTTCACACCTTATGTTCCTGAATGGCGAGCGCAGTGGAATGCCAAGCATTACTTTTTAATTCAAGGCGTTGTTTGGTGTAGCTACTGTTCAGGAGCGGTAGTATCGCTTATCATCAGGCGAACAACAATCCCGTCTAGCCATTCATTGCAATAAATAAATAAAAAACGAGGTACTCACCGGCACATTCTCTGCAGCCTGAGCGCCTCCTCATAGAGCGCGAGTGCCTCGGCGAGGTGCGCGCGAGACAGCGCCGTGTAGTCGTACTCCTCCTCCTTCTCTATCTCCGATGCTGAACCTGAGCGTATTGTACATACACTATTAATATTACAAATACTAGCATACCATTGACCATTCAAATTTAGTAAAAGTTGTAACTGTCTGGTATTATGAAGTTCTGATTGTGGTGACTTCAGAAGTTATCAACTTCGATGTGTCTGGCAAGATGAATCAAGTTGTTTGACTACCAAGGAAATACTTTTTGATAGTTGTCCTAATAACATGTATAACTATTATTTGTTTTGAACTCCTCCTATTTGTTCATCTTTCTGATTAATTTCGATGCGGGTTAAAGACAAGCTAGTGTCCCTGAGAGACTCGCCGAGCTCCGGAGCTCGGTGTCAATTCTTTGTATGCCACTGTTGATCCTGACTGACAAGAGTTACAGTTGGTGTGAGGGTGGGAAAGTCTCTATGAAATAACATATAAACTTCAGCCTTTATATATCTGTATCAGTCCATATACGTCCCACTGCAGGGCACGGGCCTACTCTACAATCGACAGTACGATTGAGAGTGGTTAGGCCATATAGTCCACCACGCTGGCCTAGTGCTTTATATATAAATATTACGAATTACAATATTTTCAAACATCAAAGAAAAATGTGGAATTTCTGTCGGCAAGGGATCTTGCTGTATCAATATTGAATGATATTAATAATGTACCGTTGTGGTGTTGGTTGTAGAGCGCGGCGAGCCTGGCGGCGGCGTGCGCGGGCCGCGCCGAGCTCAGCGCGCACCACGAGTACTCGTGCGCCAGCGCTGCACACACACACAAACATATCGCAATGAATGGCGGTACTAGCTTGCCGTTCGCCTGATGGTAAGCGATACGATCGCTCATAGAAAAACCAAACACCTTGAATTACAAAGCGATGCTTCAAATTCCACTTAGCTCGCCATCCTGTGACATAAGATGTTATCCGTATCTCATGTGTATCCGTAACACAACTGTGCATTTAAACTGCTGTTTGGCGGGAGAAATAGACATTGCGGTGGCACCCAGTCAGGCAGTCTCTCTCAGGAGAGACCTACCACCAGTAATATCATCATCAATATCCTCATTCCCACTATTATACTATTATAGTTACTATTACAACCATCGACATTGTAATATCTACCGTTATCTACACCATTAACGTCATCATCATCTTCAACGCCATCTGCATAGATTATGTATTTTGATTACGGCTCAATTACAATACGGACTAAGATTGCAGAATTTAGGAATTGCCCGGATCATAGGAACAGAATATATAACAATAGGACCAGCTCAAATTAATATTACTACTTAATCATATAGTTCCAAACGTTGGAACTTTCTCGCTTTCAAAAGCCTGTTTGATCCATCGAATCTAGAGCGATAAACAAAAGAAATTGGAGATAAAAGTTTCACCTTTGTAGAATTCAGTCTTGACGTGGACGAGGGACACCCACGAATATGGCACGTAACTGAACACACCTTCCGTCTGCATCTGAAAATACAACAAATAACATACATACATACATAAACTCACGCCTATATCCCAGAAGGGGTAGGCAGAGGTGCCAGGACACCCACATTTCGCCTTGTATGTTTCGTCCCACAATGTGATAGGTGGCGAGCCTATCGCCATATCGGGCACAAATTCCTGACTCTGAGCTGATAATGAATAGAAAAATCCAATATCACTTTGCCCAACCCGGGATTCGAACCCGAGACCTCAGCTTTGTAACCATACCTTAGTACAACTACGCCACCGAGGCAGAACATATAACATTAGAACCATATATGGCCTAACCACTCTCAATCGTACTTTCGATTGTAGAGGAGGCTCGTGCCCTACAGTGGGACGTATGGGTTGATACAGAATACAGAACATTAGAACAGGAAATTCAACTTTAGTATTTAGCATCATTCTCACAGAGACACCTGCTAGCGTCGCGTTGGACATCGACAGTAATATTTGTATTTTTCTTCCCATCCTTTTTCCTTCCCACCTCCTCCCAATTTAATGAGCCGTCAACAAACCCATGAAGCAAGCGTTGTGGATGTTTATGTGCATTGTTCACTTACCACCAGACCTTGCTTGCTCAAGTAAGTTCTATTGAAAATATTCTAGTGAGCATATAATTTATATATTCGCTGGATGCAGGCCGCTTCCAACAGGTCATTGTGGAGATCCTTGGGGGAGACCTATGTTCAGCAGTGGACTTCCTGTGGCTGATATGATGATGATGATGATGATGATGAGCATATAATAGGGAATATGCATGTCATTTTTTTATATTTTTATTAATCAATTCTGTATGTTATTACATTATCGGAAAAAAATATAAGTCTTTGAAAATATCAATCAAAAAAGTACAAAAAAATAATCAAAACTGCTATCAGTTTCGAAGCATTCAAACGCCATGTTGGCGCGAACTCGCTGTGACGTCAAAGGTTGCGTTATGAACAACGTAGTATTTGGATTAAGTTTATTTCATGAATTGCTACAGAACTGTATTTCGTGACAAAATAATACATTTTATTTAATAGTATGAAGAAAGCACAAAATAACTCATAAACAAACGTAAAACAACAAGCTAAAACTTCATAAGAACGCAACCATTGTCGTCACTTTCCTTTTCAAGCAATAGATCGCGTTTCGGAAAAAATGCGTGGCAAATTTGAAATGTCATTTTTTAAGTATTTATTTTACCGATTTAGAGTTGATATATTAAAAAAATATCTTTAAGGTATAATTCTATATTAATAAAGATTACAAAAAAAATATTTTGACTTAGTTTAAAGTCTGGTGCATGTTCCCTATTGTGTACATGTTTCGTCTGTTTAGTACCGTTGTGGTACAGTATAGTAGGTACAGTTTCCTGTCGGTGATAGCTTTTAGCATCAGCGCTAGAGGAGCTTTTGCGCATTCGTATTGAAGTATCAAATGCCTCTAAAGTGCAGATGGAGAGATGAGATTTTAGCTGATAAAAGTCCGGCATGCCCGGTCTATCTAGATTCGAGTAGTTGGGCAACCAATGATGATTTAACCCATTAGTACAAAAAGGCTCCAGAACCAGGTGCCAGGATTTTATCATATATCCAGCGGAGAGGTACCTTTTCAAGCACCTGTTGTTTCTATTAGTGGACTCTACATTGAGTACTATTGCGATGTCCAGTATACTAGGCTAGGATATGCTTAGCAGGCAGGTACCTTCTCATGCAGCTTCATTATCTACTAGTGGTCTATACATTCAGGGTATTATGACTATCCAGCATTGAGGTACCTTCTCATGCAGCTTCTCTATCTACTAATGGTTTCTACATTTAGGGTATATAACTATCCAGCAGAGAGTTACTTGCTCATGCAGCTGTTGTTTCTAGTGGGTTCTGCATTGAGTACTATTTCGATGTCCAGTATTCTAGACTAGGGTATGCTTAGCAGATAGGTACCTTCTCATGCAGCTTCTCTATTTCCTTTCTTCTTTACATTTAGGGTATCTAGTATTATAACTATCCATAAATACCTTCTCATGCAGCTGCTGGTATGTGTGCGCGAGGTGCGCGCTCTCCTGCGCCAGGTCGAGGCACAGCTCGAAGTCTCGGCGCAGGTCGGCGCTGGCCTCGCGCGCCTGCAGCTGAAGCTTCTCCACCAGGCATTCGCGGGCTTGGGCCTGGGGATACGGGATTATGAGGATTTGAGCATTTTCCGATAATAATACTAAATACACACAAAAGTCACATGCATAGTCCTGACCCTGGGGGTGGATCCAGGAGGAGATCATGGGAGTCACGACCCCTACCTGGGCTGGCTCCAGATTGATAGATTTTATTTATTATCTTGTTGATAAAATTTATAAGCAAAATTATATGTTGTTAAATAAATTAAAAAAGTGTGAGTGTTTCGAAAAGACACCTTAAGGCTCCACATCAACTATAATAATTTTGATCGAGTCTTCGCCATACATTTGAGGTACCAAAGCAATGCTTTGTAATTCAAGGTGTTGTTTGGTTTTGCTACTGTTCATGAGCGGTCGTATCGCTTACCATCAGGCGAACGGCAAGATCGTGTCGCCTTCTAGTTGAAAAAGAAATTAAGCTACTACTTTCGTCCTTTACTCTTATATATATCAAATGGTTGTCGTCTGTCACAAATTGTCTTGTGCGATAAGTCCGCCATTTGTACTTTTTTCTTGTGTAACTTGTGGACTTTTATTTTATTTCTGGTATAAAATAAAGCTTCAATAAATAAATAATAAGCTAGAAATATCGCGCTTTTAAAATTAGAGTGACATAACAAAATATCAATTTATTTGGGAAAAATTCATAAAAAATTAGTAACATAACATTGTTTTACTTATGTTTTACTTAATGTATCTTCCACATTTAGAAGACCGATTTATAGATCACGCCTTTCATGCGTCAATAGGTCCTTCTTTAATAATGGATCAATGGATGTGATAAAAATAGTAACGTCACATCACCAAGCATGAATATACATACGGTCATGAGCGCGCCAAGCACGAGCAGCGTGGTGGCGGCGAGGTCCACTGAGGGCGCGTTGGTAAAGTTTTCGTGGATGTAGCGCAGTGCACCCGCCGCGCGGAGCAACGCGTCCACTGCGCCGTCCAAACCCGCGCTGCTCTTGCGATCCTGAAGAGAGACAGCAATGGATACGTAAATTGACGTGTTGAAGGAAAAATATGGTACAATCATTGGGGTATTATATCAGAGCGGACATCGGGAACAAAATCTCTGCGTTTTGTGCACACGGGTACACTGTGAAGTGAGACCGAAGATAATGTTACTTCGTAGGCGTGACAGGGACAGAAATAAAAGGAGCGGTACGGTACCGTTGATTTTGTTACAAACATTTTGTTTTGCAGTGTCCCCTCTATTATATTATCTCAATGGGCACAATAGAAATGGTTTGACGACATTGTTATGGTAAAGTGCGTAGCCTCTTGGTAAATGAACTAGATGCGGCTATCATATTCACGATGGTCGTGGGTTCGAATCTCAGAGCACATCTCTGTGTATTCGGAGTCAATCACCACTCTCAATTGTACTTTCGATTGTAGAGGAGGCCCGTGCCCTGCAATGGGACGTATATGATCTGACAAAGTATTCGTACATTACAATATGGTTAAGCCTTTCGCAAAAACTTTAGTATTAATCTATGAAATTATATATATGAGGCACAGGATATGTGTTTATCAGGAGTGTAAAAACTTTATCCCAATTAAATGCGTAAGTTTGTTACCTGTTTAGCACCAATTTGCGTGTATATGCCAGCTATATTGAACAAGACACAAGCTTTCTCGAAAGCCACTGTTCGCTGGCACGACGGGACTCCTGCCAATAACAATCATTTTTATTTATATTTAAATAATAAATATCAACATACACGAAATACTTTGCATCCTACTTCATGTCACGGCGAAGGAATGGACTGTCTCACTGAAGTGTTTCCTGGGATCTATTTTATTTATTTACTCATCATTCTTTATTGCACACAAACCTGATGATTAAATTACTTAATATTGAAACTTCGGTAATAAAATTCTTGAATTGTGCGTGATATCTAAGAATAAATTAGCATAATCGGTCATCTGGCGTAATGTAATCGGAAATACGATATTATACGATACACGATATATTACGATTTCATAACATTATCATTAGTCTATAGTCATTTGGCGGTTTCATGTTTTGGGAAGTCCTTTCAGTAGCAGTCCTGGCTCGCAATTCTTCTGACATAGGACAGTTGAGTACTATTAATTAAATACAACCAACAGTCACATATAGTCCTGACCCCACACTAAGATCGAGTCTTGTATCATGAACTACGAGAGACTTTTCAGTTTCACAAACACCCAGACCCGAAATAATTATTTGTAAGCCACACCAACACTTCTCTCGGTCTCCCTCGGCCTATCTTTTCATAGGCGGCGTCTGACTGCGCCACGGAGGTTGTAATAAAATTAATACATATATTACCAGTGAGCGAGTCGAACCACTCGAAGTAGACGCCGAGCGATCGGTCGGGCGGGAAGAACCGCCGCTCGATGTAGTACAGCTGGTTGTAGTACTTGAACAGTAGCGTCACTCCCGCCGACGAACGCACTGGGGTACGCATCGCCTGCAACACGACAATCAGAATCAGTGTTGCTAACTTAGTGGAGTTTCCACTAAATGTGGTAGTTTGGACTCTTGCAGTTTAGTGGGAAGCCAGCTTAACACGTTCAACGCCAAGAAAAGATGTAAGGTTTTCCGTTCGGGCCGTGACGCCCACTGGTGACCGACGCACAATATTCACTCAACTACTTTTACCAGGTAGCTTCTAATAAGCGTTCTGTTGACTATCCTATTATATACATAAGATACATTAGCCTAAAATATATTTTCACCATTACAAGTTATAAACATTGACCCCTTTGTAAAACCACTCAAAATGCAGAAAAAACTATCAATGGTGTCTTGGTCATATCATCAACTTATCATGATCACAAATTCCTATATACACTGGCACTAGTAATGGGAATTATAGCTATTTCAAATTAACATCACCACCTTGTTACTTTTGAAGCCTTAGCATGCTCTATATTTCTGCCATAGAGTTTGTAAACAAAAGACTGACCATAATATATTATAAACATTTTCACATCTAAAATTATACGCACAAAATGGAATGTTCAGTTTCTTCTTTAAATGGGATGTAAACTCAGGAATGGGAAAAGAAACTCACTCCTTCATAGATTATACGAGATCGTATAAACATAATAGCCGATCGGGTTTGTGAATCACAATCGTAAAATTTAGCTTATTTATATAACTTGCGAAATGTTAATATCGGTTCACTTGCTATTTGTGATTGCTATTTATTTATAATATACCCAACAGTCACAAACATAGTCCTGACACCACATTAAAATCAATTAAGTCTTGTGTCGTGGGTATCGGGAACTACGAGAGACTTTTCGGTTTCACAAACACCTAGACCTCAGGCAAATACTTGTGGGCCTCACGAACATTTGTCTTGGTGCGGGGATCGAACCCGCGGCCTCTCGTTTCGCAGCCGGTGTCTTACCAACTGCGTCACGGAGGCTGTCAACACTAACTGGCACTATTCTACCAAGACGAATCTTGAGAAACCTCAAAGACCCCTCATACCTGTCTCATATCCATGAAGTCTGAGATGGCGTCCTCATACGCGGCGGCGTCTTCGCTGTAGTGCTCCAGGATGAAGTCCTTGAACGGCTCGCGGAAGTCCACCTCCTTGGTCTCCTTCAGGCCCAGCGGAACCATCGGCATCAGACATTCTTTGCTGCAAATAATATCGGACTCTATTTTAGGAGCTCGTGACATCAACGCCACCACATGTTTTGAATTTTTTTGATTTGACAATGTTCCTGAACATGATGACAAAAATATAATCGTGGTACATTATTTAATTGTGATTAATGGCTATAGTTAAACTTAAATCAATTAAGTTTCCAATGTCTATTGTTATGTTGTTTTAAATTGAGAATTAAATACTAGTAATATATTTCTAAGACTTTTTATATGTTGTTATTAATTCAATGTAATTAGAATAATATTAACGTACCTACTAAGTATTTCAATAATTTTCGAAATAACTAAATTGACCATTTATCATGTTTGTATTAATTGAAGAAAGTCAATTGACTTTCTTCAAAGAAAAGAAAAAGAAAAAAAGAAAGTAATACACCTTAAAGATTTTAAAAAAGAGGGAGTGCTATGATTTGTGTTTTGACATCTTCTCTTGTAGAATTTTATTGAGTTTTGGTTGCATTCTGTATTAAGATTTTGAAGTAATTACAAAATAAAAGAGTGATATGTGTATGTAGTAACCAATTTGAATAAGAAAAATAAATCAATTTAAACAAAATCAAGCAATTAGTTTATAAGGAATATGACGAGTTCTATTTAAATTACATTAATAAACTGAAACAAAGCGCTTTATATAAGTACCTACATAGTCGATATTTTTAACATAAAAATTTCTACACACCAACACCTTCTATTTCTCACAAAAAATAAGTGTCAATGTATCATAATGCCTAGTTTTTGTTCTATCTTATAAGTCTAAGTTACTCGTGTTCTAACATAGGCAACAAAAACCTAGGAATGATTCAATAGTCAGTCGCGTTGCGATCAAAGCGACGCCGCTTTCAATTACCTTCATACCACCGTGACTCTATGGTTACACGCCGTTTACTAACTGCAGGTGCGATTCAATAGAACAGAAAACATGTTTATTTATTGCATGTACATAAAAGATTATACACATGTGATCAAAAAAGCAAGAAAAATACATAAGACACATATTTTGTCGTAATGAAAATGCAAAAACTAATAATATGGTAAAATGCAGTCGTCTAATTAACCTACTCGTAGAAGTGGGTTGTGTCCCGTGACGTCTAAGGTTCAATTCCTGATTCAGGTGGTTCACTCTCTGACTTTACTAGTATTTAAAATGTAATATGAGTTCCCGGGAATGTTATCTATGCCTAACATGGTGATAAGTCTATTGCTGGCCAGTCGGCTATCTAGCACTTTTAGAATGATAGTAATCCTTGCAAACAATGGGTGTTTCGATTTACTTGTACCCCAAGTGGGTGTTTAAATTCATATCTGCTTTCCCGTATATGAAAAGAAATGATCAATATTATACACAAATATTTCTTTTGGATCTGGGTGTTTGTGGCTAAAAAGTCTCTCGTAGTTCATAATACCCACACAAGACTAGATCTTAGTGTGGGTCAGGACCATGTATGTAACTGTTGGGTGTATTTATTATTTATTTTTTATATTTGTGATGAAGGTAGTATTTGCTCGCACATGATATTGTAGCGTGTAGTGTAACGCATACCAACGCAGTCACAAGATGGCGGCCTAGCGCGGGAAAATTGCAACAATGGCGGAAATTAGTGCGCTTTTTTAACTTCTTTCTTAATTTAAATTGACTACACGTGAATGGTATCATTAAATGTGGATTTTTATTTACATGTGAGAGTTTTTTAATGAAAATTACTTTCTACGCGTAATTTTCTATGAGCTTGCACAACCAAATAGAAAGAAAAAACAGATGTTTAAAGTTTGAAAACGAAAGAATTCAAGTTTTTGCTAAGAAAAAAATGTATCTGTTATATAGGATAAAAAGCTATTACTAGACTAACGAGGGAACATACAACATTGATAATAATAAATAATTATATTTATTTATGGAAAGAATATTCGAAACATTATTGCTTAATACTAGTCTTAAAATTAGCATACATACATACATAAACTCACGCCTATATCCCAGAAAGGGGTAGGCAGAGGTGCCAGGACCCACATTTCTTGTATGTTCCGTCCCACAATGTGATAGGTGGCGAGCCTATCGCCATATCGGGCACAAATTCCTGACTCTGGGCTGATAATGAATAGAAAAATCCAATATCACTTTGCCCAACCCGGGATTCAAACCCGAGACCTCAGCTTTGTAACCGTACCTTAGTACAACTACGCCACCGAGGCAGTCTTAAAATTAGATACTTAAGTAATCACATAATCATCTGCCCTGTGCAAAGTTATGGTCGTAATGCTTGTAAATAAATTGCTTGTACATACCTAAATTTATCATAATATTAAATTTTAAAATATTTCGCATGTAAATTCGGTGTTACGAAAGTCGATGGTATGTGGAATCTTTTCATTCATCTTTTGAATCTCGATATGGTGGTGTAAAAATCATCGATTCTAAATATTTTTGTGTCATACAAAACATTATAACCTACTTAAATCTTATTTTTGGTATCTAAAGTAATTTTCGCGTGATCAGTATTTCCAAAAGTCAACTATCAAAATGTATGGCTATGTCGAAAATGTCACCACAAAGCGAACTCGTAAGTCGAAATACAGTTTAGATAGTTCGTTTCGGCTCAACATTAATTAATTTTGTAACGATCCACATCAATCTCTTGCAACAATGTATCAACAAATATTTTTATGTTGAAACGCGTTGCCGTGGCACCTTAATGTCCTTCCCGCCATCCTCATTACGCCCCATTTAAAGTTTTTGCGCCCCGGCCCGTTGAGATAATGACACCCATTATGTAAATGTTATTGGCATGCATCGTGGTTTATTTCTGCCGCTCTCGCATCGGTAATAGCGTTATGTTAAGGTAAACAGACCACCGGGTTTGGGAGGGAATATGCTGGGGAATTTTGGATGTTAAATTGTAGACGCAAATCGCGAGGTCTGGGTTCTATTTATGGCAGTCGATTTTGTGTAAGTTTCTTTTTTTTAATATCAACCAAGTTGATTTAATTCAATGTTATAATTTGTGACATACACGACGCCTTGGGTTCTAAAGTTGAAAATGAAAATGACCATATTTATTAATTCCATTATGATGCTACATCATTTAAATGCCGACACTTTTTTATCTACCACCCGTTTCGGAAAGTGGTTTCCACTAGAGAAGAACGGGCTTTCCTGGCTATACCCTAGGGAATATAGGGATGAATATAAGTAATGACTAGGTATGTCTATCTCTGTATCAGCCCATATACGTCTCACTACAGCGCACGGGCCTCCTCTACAATCGACAGTAAGATTGAGAGTGGTTAGGCCATATAATGCATCACGTTGGCCTAGTGCGGATTGGCGGACTTACATACCATAGAAATTCTTATAAATCGTTTTGGTATGCAGGTTTCCTCACAATGTTTTCCTTCACAGTTTTAGTGCGTGCTCGTGCTTAGTCACTTTTTTATGCTCAACTATAAAATAAATAAGCTTAATTGGGGTAATTTATAGTATTTAATAGGTATGTGTCTCCAGATTTATAAAGCGATTTGATATACTTTCCCTGCTCAGTATATAATTACGTATGTAATGCAATATAAATATAAGCGTGGAATGTGAAAGTGCGTCGGTCTGTGTTGAAACTGATAGACGTTAGATATATTTATTATACAAGACATGTAATCTGAAGTTATCGATTTATTGTTTTATACTAGATCAGTAAAGTAATTTTAATCTTATTTTATATGGGATATAGATGCTAATATTATATGGATGGACAAGTCTTTATCGTGATAGTAAGAGTTTTGCCTTTCCACGAACAAGTTGTTGCTCTTGTTGTCACTCAAAACTTCATTTTACTTCACTTCATTCACCGCGATACATTAATTATGTCTCTCAATACCTCATCAAGATAATCATCTCAGCCACAGGAAGACCACTGCTGAACATAAGCCTCCACCAAGGATCTCCGCATCGACCTGTTGGAAGCGGCATGCATCCAGCGACTTCCTACAACCTTAGCCAGGTCGTCTGTGTACTTTCATCTTCTTTATCAGCCCATATACGTCCCACTGCAGGGTTTGGGCCTCCTCTAGAATCGAGAGTACGATTGAGAGTGGTTAGGACGTATAGTCCACCACGCTGGCCTAATGCGGGTTAATGGACTTACATACCATAGAAATTCTTTTGAATCGCTATGGTATGCAGGTTTCTCCACAATGTTTTCCTTCACCGTTTTAGTGCGTGGTGATTGACTATCACTACACACATGACTCCGAAAAGTCAGAGGTGTGTACTGGGATTTGAATCCGCGACCACTGTCAGCATGTTGGCGGCCGCATCTGGTCTGTTTACCAACAGGCCACTACGCACGCACCACCTTGCAACAGCTTATTGAATGACCTTTAACTGCCAAAAAACGCGTAGCTCTTAATGTCTGAAATCTACATCTATAAAGAGGAAAACTTTGTTTGTTTGTTTGGTTGTAATGAATAGGCTCAAAAACTACTGGACCGATTTTAAAAATTCTTTCACCATTCGAAAGCTACATTATCCACGAGTAACATAGACTATATTTTATTTTGGAAAAAAATAGGGTTCCGTAAGATATTTGGATTTTTCGGACACAAACTGAAAAAAATCAACCAAAGAAGTTACTTATTTTGCGTACGCTGCCTAAACTACAAAAGATAGAACCATAAAATGTTATAATTAATTGTAGATCTTATAAATATCTACAAAAAAGTCCGCGACACACTATACCTATCTATGTCGAGTGAGGCACAACAACCACATTTTTTTTTAAAAATCTAGAAATTTTTTTTGGACTACATTTAAACGCGTTTATTTTACTCATGCTATGAATCCTTATCAAAATAAATTATTTCATCAATAAGTACAGTTTATGTTGATAATATTTGGTCTTTGAATGATTAAAATTGGACGTTTGGTTTTGAAGTTGTGGTGAAATTAAAATATTACGATTTCTGCTGCACAAAAATTTCATAAGGCAATCTTTATATGTACATGTTATATGGAGAGATTGGATATAATAGAGTGGAAGGTACGGGAGAAGGCTGGGATAGCTGACAGATTTGATAGGACGAAATATAAATGCACGTTATAAGACGGGATGGATAATAAAGAGAAAGGACGGGATGGATTGGGAAGAGACTGAACAGACGGATGAGACGGGATTGAGCCGGACAGTAGGACAGCTACGTCAAGTTTAGGTATACAAGAGTTTATACGAAAAATAACATGTATTTGGTGTGGAGTGGAATCAAAAAATATATGCACCCAGACGAAGCTGGGCCGGGCCGCTAGTACTTCATAAAAAGAAGGAGGATATTGCACCCATTCGATAGTATACTGCCATATTAATCTGTTTCAATTGATATTTTGACGTAAAATACGATTGACCTTGTAATGCAGGATCTAATAAATTTTCGTTCAACATTTAACAAAACCGGTACATAATAAATTATTTCTTTGATATTCACAAAATGCCTAATATATTTCTTTAATTATCATTTTATACATAGTCTAGAATATTAATATGCGAATAATCTAATGGCAAGAATCTAGAACAAAAACCATTTCAATCGATAGCTTTGAAAATGCAATAATATTTCAAGGTTCAATGTTAATACATCGATATTTAATAAATAAAAAAATATAATAACTCAATAACTAAATCTAGCTCACATAAAAGGTTCCATTTAAATGCAATAATGATTTGATCCGCGGTGATTTAAAGGTGGTTTTTCCTGTTAATCTTTTTGCGAGGCTATCTACCTCTTTAGTTCAATTTTTTGTCACTCACTTTGCCACGAAGGGAAGTGAACAATAATTTATTTCCAACTCAGCCTATTAATTTAACTTTCTGATTGATTGTTGTGGGTTAAAGGCAAGTTAGACATTCCCGGAGACTCATCGAGTTTCAATGCACGGTGTCATTACAATGCAATACAATACAATACGTTGCAATAAAAAAAAACTTTCATCTTGTACATAAAGGGACATAACATAGTTGATATATTTTAAAAACATCTGCAAAAGACATTGAATCATAATTTTCGTCGTAAAATATTTTAATTTAAAGCTAATGATGTATCAAATGAAAGCAAAACTCAATATATGAATATTTAATATAATATAAAACAAGTTATTAATATACGCGTGTTGAAAGTGTACGGACAAAATGTTGCATATTTTATTCATATAGAGTTATGAAATGAGTGTAATTTAATTACTTTATTATTTCGATTTTCGTAAATATTTTCGAGAAAAGTTAAATTTGTGGCACCCCTTAACGTTGTTTGCAAGATGATCATGCCATTCGCCTTTTGTACTTTCAATTTATGTTATTTCTTTATATTGTTATGTACTTTTTGTTTGTGTACAATAAAGATTAAATAAATAGACCACCAATAGGGTATTTGACTCCTATTTTTTATTGTATTTATCAAAACGTATACAAAGTTATATAACAAACAAAGAAATTTATAAATCCATGGAGAAATAAACAAGTTAGAAACGTTTTAAATCTATTAGTGGGAGTAACATAAAATAAATGCAAAACCAAGATAGTGACGTCACTAGGGTTATTATACATTACAGTGTGCGCGTGTGAAAGAGACAGCAAGATGTCCCCACTACACCCCTACTCTTTAATTTTAAATAGTAATATTTGCCTTTTTGGAAGCAAGGTTTTATTTTTAACGTATTTATTTGTAGGCGAAATAATACCAAAAATCTATAATAGTCAAATACCCTATTGGTACTGACCGGCCGTTGACAATGAGACAAGAATATTACTGATCTATACCTAAGTACTAATTTAGGTAGTACAAAGTGTCACCAACCTGTCGTTCTGATAGAGTTCCACCGAGGAGTTGAGCTCGGCCAGCTGCTCCTTCAGCAGCTGCAGGTTGGAGTTGACGAAGCTGAGCTCCAGGGCGACTGTCTCGCGCAGCTTCCTGTTCGTTGTAGCCTGGAAATTAAAGGACCATAAGGGCACTGGCACAGATACAACTAAGACTGCAGATGTTCAACAGATAACTTTTATGTAAAAGAAAACATAATATACAGCGTATATCAAGACTGCTACCGAAAACGAAGCCGGGTGGTAGTTTAAGCGACTTCAGACACAATGCAACAGAAAAAGTTGCAAAAAAAGCGACAAATTGTCTTTTGTTATTTTTTTCCTATGACCATATTTAGGTGGTAAATACATTATTTCCTAAAATAATAGTGTATACCCTTTTATTTATAAATAATCTAAGGTATAAAAGAGTTTAAATTATTATTTTAGCAAAAACTATGGATTTACCACCCAAAAATGACGATATTTAAAAAATCATGAAAACCTACCACCCGGCTTCGTTTTAGTAGAGTAGCAGTCTTGAGATACCCAGTAGAAAGAGATAATTATGTCCTGATATTCGTTATTACAATTTAATGAACAATTGCCAGAATTATCGCTGTTAGTAAACTCTCCTACATATACATAATATGATGGACTAGTTGTAATAAAACAAACATAAAATAGAGAAAATTAATAAAACCAGGGGTTACACACAGTTCTGACTTCATAGCATTCGTTTACGGTCGGTATCGTTCTCCAAAAACCCGAGACCGACATCTGCCGTTTGCACTGACTAAACAACTACCTACTTTTACCTACTTGACCTACTTGACCTCTGACTATTACCATCAACATAAAACATAATTATGTAGGTAACACACGTATCGTGATGCGTGAATCTTCAATAATAGGAGAGTACAGCTTGCACGGAGTTTATTAAAAACATCAATATAATGATAGTGCACTAATGACAATTCTATTAACATACTATATGATGGCAAGATCACCGATGAAAAGGTGGAGATAAACTACATTTGAAAGGAAGAAGAAGTGGAAGGAGACTCCATAATAACAATGTGACAAATGTGTAGTGTGGTGTGCCTCAAAACGAAGAGACTTTGTTTACCCCATATACATGCAACAAATACTTGTTGACCTAACGTTAGTTTCGATGGAGTCATTTTGCAACTAGCTGTCATGTGTCAAGTCTCCATTAGATATAGATCTTCCGCAAATAAACAGAAAAATACGGTAAATTTTACATCAACAGAAAGTTCACAACAAAACGTAGGTCCTATGTAAGTCCATTATTTTATCGTACTCTTAAGAGCGTTTATACCCTGCACGCGCTTTTTGGCTTAAAAACAGGACTTTTCAAATGAGTTAATAGCCACCAATAAACAATTTAAAGGAAAAATAATTATTACTAATTTTAGAAAAGGTTGTCATCTAGGGATTTTGGTGGGAAACATTATAGATTGATGGATAATTTGTGAGTACTATACGGATTACTGAACACAAGTTTCGATATTTAGGCTTTAAATGGCAATTTAGAAGCTTAAGATATTCTTAACCACTAAATATAAGATGAAAATAAAAATATTATCAGACTAATAAGACCCTTATGGAGGGATTTTGCTGAGAAAAATAATCTTTTTGTGTTTAGTTCCTGAAAAATAAAAATTTAAACAATGCGAAATTATTCAGAAACTCTCGTCAAGAACATATTTTTTTTCACCAACTTATCGTACATAATTTTTTATAACAATTGTATATTATAATAGAAGAACATCTTATCAATAAATTACCATTTTTATATTTCAACAAAAATAGTTTTCATGTTTTCTACAAATATTTTAAAAACCACTATAAAACACGCTGTCCGACGTGGATCAAATCAGACCGCCGCAAGGCCTTCTAGAGGGAGGACGTATCGCTCGTCGCTCCGGCCTGGCTGCAGTCGATTATGCCGCGCGTAGTAAAAATAGCCACGCGCGGAATGCGATTACCACATCTTAGTACTTTGGTAGTAAAATATTTAATTATTTTTATTACCTACAATGATTTTGTAGTGAGTATAAATTATGTTTCAGGTAATATAATGGGATGTAATTCCGAGGCTAAATTATGTTATGTATTGTAATATAAAATTAAATATATTTCGTAATTGTAAGGGGTTGTAAGGCCCCTAACACTATTTATGTGTTCGAACACGAAATGATTAATAAAACGTCCGTAGTGTCTAATGATTGAACACTGATTTGAATGCAACTTAACAATGTAATAATAACGAAAATATGATTAGTATCCAAAATTTGTATTATTCTTTGCTTGCACAGTAATATTTGTCTACTTATAATGCAAATAAAATATTCTTATGATATTATATTACAGTTACATTTCAATTGAATATTTGAAGCGCACGGATCAAAGTTGTTTGAGCCGATTGTATAGCGAGCCGACGCGGCAGCTCTATGCACACAGCTTTGGTCGCTTATGTGTGCGTGAAATTAACGAAGAAATACCTATAGTTGACTTTGCGCGCAAGGTGTATACGCTCTTAACATCAATTTCAATAAAATTCTAAGCCATTACGCCAATCCTTTACAACAATTTATAAATTGACAGCCTTCGTGACTTAGTTGGTTAATGTCCGGCTATGAAACGAGAGGCTGCGGGTTCGATTCTCGGTCTGAAACAATTTTTTGTGGCCTTGTGGGTATTTGTTTCGGGTGGTGGTTTGTGAGACCGAAAATTGTATTGTAGTTTCTGATACCGTTGACACAAGACTTAAGTGTTCTTAATGTGGGGTCAGGAAATATGTATGTGACTGTTGGGTGTATTTATTTACTAATTTGATTTAAAGTTAGATATGCTCTACGTGAAATTAATTAATATAAAACGATTTTTCCAATGTAAATTCCACGATCTTCCATTACTCATTACTTATCAATTTCCATTATTGTTTTAAAGAAGGAAACACAGTATTTTGACCCAAGATCCATAACAATGGACGGTAAGAATCCTGTGGGTTCGTCGACCGCATTGTTTGGCTTCGGTGGGCGCTCACCGTGACACCCTTCTTTGGGTCCCTGACCCCTGACCTTGCGTGGGAACCTGTCAGCGACCTCAACACGAGCTTTTTGTTCATGCTTTATCATAATTAAGATATGTTTTTTCCTACTGCTGCTATTTTTTTAAACCATTGACTGTATGTGCAAAGCAATCCAAGTAAAGAATCCCAATTCTATACAATCTAGGACGCATATTTTTTTTTTGCAATAAATGGCGAGACAATGAAGCCGTTTGCCTGATGGTAAGCGATGCGACCGCTCATAAACAGTAGCAAAATTCCACTGCGCTTGCCATCCTGAGACATAAGATATTAAGTCTCAGTATGTCCAGTAGTTACTCTGGCTACAATGTCCTTCAATCCGAAACAGAACAGTGCATTTAAGCAGTGTTGTTTCACGGGAGAAATAGACATTACAGTGGTACCTACCCAGATGGCCTATCACATATGAGAGACCTACCACCAGTTCTTACAAGACTGGACTGGTTAAAAATCTCTATTTGCAAGATTACAATGTGTGTCATTCGTGTACACTGAAAATATTTTAAAATTTAGGTCGATAATCGATAACTATCGATTGTTGGTTATCGTTTTGCATGCACTAGTGGACAAACCGCGAACGACACTCGCCACCTTGAACAAAGCGACTCGACTTGTATTCAAGTCCAAAAGAGACTCTAAGGTGCACACCGAAACTGGAGACATAAGTTTTTGCCGGTAAGATTTCGGCATGGACTGTCTTAGATAGTCGGTTATTCAAAGATGATTTTACCCATTACAAAAAAGAAGACTTCCTAGCAAAGCCCGCCCTTAATATTTACAAGTTTGCCCAGTTTATTGCCCTGTGATGGCAATTATCCTCTGAGGTATTCTACAATTAATATTCTAATAGCCATTGATGTATTGAATACAAGAAAAACTACTTAAGTCGCGTTTCCTGGCAATTGAACGGTACAGCATGTGGCACTTCCTTTCAAACTAACTAAAGTGCAGAATATGGTTAATGGAAATTATCCACTTTCCTAATGAGAATGTACAATTTATATTCAACTTCTATTTAAGTTCAGTCATTGGTAATATTTAAATAGCAATAATTTACTTTCTGCTGCTTTCTTTCGATAGCATCGATGGCGTAGTTGTACTACGGAACGGCTACAAAGCTGAGATCTTACGTTCGACTCCCGGGTTGGGTAAAGTGGCATTGGATGTTTCTGCCCGGAGACCGGAGTTAGGAATTTGTGCCCGATATGGCGATAGTCTCGCCCCCTATCACATCGTGGGACAGAACATACAAGGCAAAATGTGAGTGTCCTGGTAGCGCTTCTACCTACCACTTTTGGCAACAAAGCGAGAGTTTATGTACATATGTGTTTAATTAATTTCCTACCGCTGATATTTCCCTTCTACAGATATAGATAAGCGCATAATTATTTTTAATTTCTAGTAATGTTACTGCTCAGGTAGTTTACCAATTTTCCAATTGAAATTAGTCTACTGCACTGCCAATTCGGGCGTCGGAATATATAGTTATACTTATTAAATTCTTGTTTCGGCTTCAGTATCTTAGGAAGGTTTCCATGCGATGTTTTTATTCAAGGTTAAAATTGTAGATATTATAATATTCTTCGAATGCACATGTACCTTTCAAACATATGTATGTGACATGGACTCACACATTTACATCTACAGATTATCAGTCCATCAATCAATTCGCTTCCAATAAGATTATTTTTAACGTTCTCAACTTTTAATAGACTTATAATATAAATTTAAAATAAAACGGTGAGGGAATACATCGTGAGGGACCCTGCATACCATAGTGATTTGTAAGAATTTCTATGGTATGTTTCGCAAACTCACTGCCAGCGTGGTGGACTTCAGCCAGACCCCTCTCAATTGTGCTCTTGATTGTAGAGGAGGCCCGTGCCCTGCAGTGGGACGTATATGGGCTGATACAGATACAGATTACAGATAAAAATTAAGGGTATTTATCACTTCTACGTACGTAATAGCTTTAGAATTGCGCAAAATTCTCATAATACATTGTCACTAAAAACTTCTCACAACCGCAAAAATTGAACATAATGTTGACATTTATTTAACGCATGGTATAAAATTGGAAAGGTCTAAACAGATTGTGTAAGACCGCGGTATGCCGGCTGAACAAAATTAACGCGTAGCTAAACAGCGGCGGAACAATTGATGCCATACTATTGTACTAACCGCATGCGTCTTAAATATCTAGGATAATTTTATATCAAAGACCTTAACGTAGGTCAGCCTGGAAGGCTTTCAAAACATAGTTAAAGTTTAATCGGTGAAGTCCAAATACTGAATTATATCACTAATCCGTTTTCGTAATGCCACAATGGATAGAACAATATTGACACACTTTACCCCTTCCCTCTTCTCATTTTTTATCCGTTTCGCTACCCTGCTGATTTTATAGGCCGGCAACACATCCATTAACCAAAAGTTATGAATGTTCAAGGGCGAGAGTGATCACTTACCATCAGGTGACCTGTTTGTTCGTTTGCCGAACCTATACTATAAAAATGAATATTTATTAGGTACTAATAATCACTTCCAATTGTACTCTCGAGTGTAGAGGAGACCTGTGCCCTGCAGTGGGACAAAAATGGGCTGAAACATTGCAGCATATACTAATATCCTTAGTACTCAGGTTTAGGTACTAATAGGGTTTAAAATGGACGGAAAAGGCTCGGCGTAATTTGGGTGGCCTTAATAGCACCTCTAGTTAAGCATCAGATTAAGGCCCAGTTACCTTAAATAACTTCGACCATAAATTTTACCATGTTAATACATACGCATGAAATGCCAAATTAGCTTAAATAAGTAAGTACGTCGGGTTTGAAGGACATTGTAGCCAGAGTAACTACATGACATATTGAGACTTAACTTCTTATATCTTAGGAGTGCAGTGGAACGCCAAGCACTGTAACATTGCTTCTGTCCATGAGCGGTCTTATCGCTTACCATCAGGTGAATGGCATACTTATCTCACCATTCATAGAAATAAAAAATGCATTGAGGAAAAATTAACATTAATATGTCAACGCTATTCATTTGAAATGTCATATGAGCTTAAGTAAGCAAGTTAGCTAAGTAATCTAAACAAACTTAGTGTCCCAACAAGTCAAACATGATGGTCACATTACCGCGTGTTACCGCACATTGCTCTATAGTTATTGACACTTTCTCCATCGGTATTGCGACAACTGTGCATCATTGTTTACGGCACCTCTTCCTCATTCGCCGATAATACTGTTAGTTGAATTGTAATGTTTGGGCATTTTCTGATAGTGAAAGAGCAAGGGTTAAGAAACGAATTTCGAATCACAAATACACTGTCGTGTTTCGGATTGAAGGACATTGTAGCCAAAGTAACTACTGGACATATTGAAACTTAACATTTTATGTCTCAGGATGGCGAGCGCAGTGGAATTTTGCTACTGTTTATGAGTGGTTGTATCGCTTACCATCAGGCGAAAGGGTTGCTCGTTTCGCCATTAATTGAAAAAAAAAGTATGTTTGCACACCCGACGTTATAAGTTTTTCTCTTCTAAAAATGAATATTATTGTCTATGATACCCATTCACTCCTAACTTAGTCTATGGTTCAGACGTACGATAGAGCAAGAGCAACACTAGAGTTTCTTGCCCGTTCTTCTCTAGTGAAAACCGCTTTCCGAACCGGGTGGTAGATAAAAAAATGACTGAATCTAAATGATGTTGAACATTTTAATGGATTCAATAAATTATTTTCATTTCATTTCATTTCATTTCATATGATATAGAAACTCTTTAGACTACGAAACGAGAGGCAAGGCAGGTAACAGAATGACCACAGACATAAGGGCTTCGATCGTAATGAACGTAATACAATTACAAACGCGCGGCGTCGCTTCCACAGCGTGATACTAAGTCTTATGTCATGTATCAGAAACTATGAGAGGCTGAAAATCTCACAAACACTTAGACCCAAAACAAATACTGGATCTCAAAATCGATCTCGATCCCGCGGCCTATTCTTTCACAGCCGGGGCCGGTGTTTAAACAACTGTGCAACAGAGGCTGTCAAGTAAAAATGTTCATGATATTTTACATACGTATTTCAAACATCGCCTCTACAGGTAACAAAATGAGGCATGCTGTTTCTCTAATGGGGTTTGTGATATGTTATAATTTTTCATGTAAACTATATATAATTTATTACCTTAAAGAGGTTCTCAGCGCCGGCCCGGAGACGCAACTCCTTGTTGATCTCCTGGTTGAGCTGACAGCGGCGGGTCTGCAGCCGCCCGCGACACGTCGCCACGCGGGGGTCGGAACCCTGCAACATAATACAACATTATACTACTACTCATAAAAAATAATATTTATTAGTTATAGCCTTTACCATTGAGTGAAATGGCAATTAAAATTACTTGCCAGCGGTGCTGAAATTAATTATTTCAAAGGCAACTGTGGATGACCAAGTGGCCTGGAGCCTTTAACCGTATAATTATGAAAATACCCCAAGATTATGAAAAGGTTATAGTAAAATTATTGTAAAGCACATTAGCATATCTGTGTGAAGGCTTTGCAGAATGTATCAGGTATTGAACCCGCGGTCTCTAGTTTCACAGGACTCTAAAAATATGGATGGCGATTGTAATTTTATTTTTATACTGGTATGGTATATTGCGCCTGATGGTGAGCACAAATGCCGCCCAGGCAGAGTGTCTACTGGCATCGGACAGCAGTCCCATGTCAATAGACACTATTATGTCGGCCTGCTAAGATGCCTCTTCACACTACGGCGGAAGGACCCAGGATTATAGGAAGGAGTGAACACGTGAGACGGCAAACAATTCCACAGCCATTCATCGTGTTGTTTGCTTTGCTATTGGCCATGAGCGGTCATATCGCTTACCATCAGACGAATGGTGCGCTTGTTTCGCCATTTATCGCAATAAAAAAATAGAAGCGCCTTATTTAAACAGTTTACAAATTAAAGCCATGTATTATATACCTAGTTGTATTGCGGCGGGCCTATGTATATAGATGCATAATAGGGTCAAGATATCGTTTGCAAAAAGCGAGGGCAGGTCAAGCGGAACCTAATGAATAAAAACGATCTTACTTGTATTTCATACATGTGAATTTCATGGGAACTGAATATGGCAATTCAAAGTCGTAAAATGAAGATTTTTCGGTTATTAATCAAATGTGGGAAAGTGTTGTTAGTAATTATGTAATAGACGCACATAAATTCTTAGTTTCATATGTATTTATGTATGTACAGTTTCATACGAAATTGTGAACCGTCAGTTGAGTGTTATATTTCTTGATCGATCGTTTCATTTTGTAACAATATTTTTTTGAATACATAGTTGAAAATTCTCCACCATGTTCCAGTACAATAAATCGGTTATACATATAGATGTAGTATAGAACAATGTAACATTTTAAGTTTGACCAAAACTTTTTTCAGATTTTTTTTCATATTTAATAATACCAAACGTCAATATACCGAAATTATTTTTCAATCTAATTTCAATAGACAGATTCTGTGAGTTTTCTCTAATAAGGACTATATGGCCTAACCTCTCTCATTCGTTGAATGGGACATATACAGCCTGTCGCCTGATGTCTGACCCAAACCTATTACATAATATATGGGACAAGGAGATAAATAGAAGACGATCCGACCATCGGAAGCTATAGACCCTATTAACAAATGAAAGTATATGAAAGTGGCTTTTTGCACATAAACAGGGACATAATGCATAGTTAATAACAGTGCAATAAGAGCAGACACGATGTACAGCGAAAGCTGATCGATTACATACCGACAGACATGCGACGCGACGTACTGAATCTAATGTTTTTGCTGACTCGAAATGTTTAGCTAATAGTTGCAACAGCTGGAGTAATGCAACTGACATGTTATTTCTAACTTTATGTGTATTTTATAACCCTATAATAGTTCCAGTCCATTTTCCCTGAAGGGGTAGGTAGATGTCTTGTCAAGAATACCACGTTTCAACTCATATGTTTCGACTGATGATGTGATAGAGCGAGCCTATAAGGCACAAATTCCTGACATCAGGGTGATAATGAATAGAAAAATCCAATATCATTGCCCGACCTGGGATTCGAACCCCAACTTTTTAATAGTATAGTTGCGCCACTGAAGCAGTGGTATACACATATGTAGTTACATAAAACATTCCTATACAAAGGAAGACAGTCTTTCAAATAAATCAAAAGTCAGAGTAGTGAGCCATAAATAAAATTTCACACGCTACGTTGACAGCTAAACGGAATACTAATGCGGGATTCGAACCGAGGACGGGCCCTTTGCGACGAAGGGCACTAAACCATCGGGGACGCGGGGTGAATCGCAATGAGCGATGATCCGATAACTGATGTTGGGGAATTGTGGGCTTCACTCGCGATCGGCGTTTTTGATTGGTTAAATTTGAATTTAGAACGCATGTTTAAAAAAGGAATATAAAATTATGTTTTAAGGTCTGGCTACATGACTTTTGAGGCAGTAAATCAGCCAGTAGTAGAGCAAAAGTTTTGGTTGGGTTTTAAGATAATATGAGATTTGATTTTGGAACTTGTTTCAAACCAGACGGAAGATTTTTTTTTAAATATCTAAAATAGAGTATGGGCATTTGTATTATAACGAATTTAAAATATTTTTCTATATTGATATTTTTCATTTGAGCCAACGACAAATTATAAGGGAATTTGCATGATGACTTTTATAGATTTAGATTATTGAACACGAAAAGATCAAATAGTAAAGTAAAGAGTAGCACACAGTCAGATGTTGACACAAGACAGTATAAATGTATTCTGAAAGGAACGGTATGTCCCAAAAAATTATCTCAGCACTGGCTGTCATGACCCTAGGCCTTATTATCCAAACTTAAACTCAGCAAGGGACGTGCAATGGACCTTGTGCCCAAACGTATCTTGCATAATAAAAATGTCAACGTGATACGAATTGGTAATGAGCCGCCATTTTTGTCATAATTCATAATTATTGCGAGCGCGTTCATGTTGCTCAATTTGATGTAATTTGTTGCTTGGGCCTATGTAATGCAAGGTTCGATGTAATTTAATGATGGGACCATGACACAAATTCTTAATTTTTTATGGTTTGTTCTAAGTGCAATAGTGCAGTTGTGGAGATCTTTGACGGAGACCTATGTTCAGCAGTGACTTTGTTGTAGCTGGAGAGAGAAAGAAAAAAAGAGAGATAAGAAGATAGGGAGAGACATGATGATCAACAATCATTGATTACTAAAATGTACGTAAACATCATCGGCCACTTCTGGGCATGTGACCCCTCCACAAGAGTTCGATTGAGAGGGGTTAGGCCACAGTCCAACACGTTGAATTAATGCGAGTTAGCTGATAATAATAAGATTGCCCAGTCTCACAATATCCATAGACGAAACAAATATTTGTGAATCATACAAAAGTTTGTCTTGGTGCGTTCTCTTGTTATGTACGACAAGAACGATGTTATATAATATTTTTTATAATATCTGTTGTCTTTAGTATTTATTCAATTATCAAACATTAATTTCTCTGGGGATAATACTTTTTTCGTCGCAAAATAAATACTTTATAGCCCATATACGTCCCACTACTGGGCACAAGTTCCTCAACGATTATTATTTCATACTTTAAATAAAACGAATCTTCACTATCTCATAAATTAAATTAGTTTTATTTAAATGTTTAAAATTCGAATAAATGTAAGAAACCATGATGTATTTGATATTAAGTCAACCGCTTTAGCCAACCACAATATGGTGGACTTTCCACCTCACAAATTCTTGTGAAAATCACTCAATATTTCCTCACGATGTTCTACTTCGTTATAATTGCTAAGTAATCATTACACGCGTAATTTTGTAAAATAAAGTGGCCGACAATTAAGCGTAAACAATTTCGTAAACGTTTATACATAATTATATATCAATAAAGGATTTAAACACGGCGAATTTCATAATGGTCAATATTAAGCGATGCGCGTGACATTTGGAGTGTTGTAACAGCTCGTTAGCGATGCGAAATTGCTTTTCAATACAATTTTTTTTCTGTTTGTATTAAAATCGTTTATTGAATCTTTCCTTAACCTAGGTAACAAACAAAAGATTTTTAGTAAATTTAGAGGTGCTTAGGCTAAGATATGGCAATAATGAGAAACGGCTGGTGCTTACACTAGGATAGCCCTGTACAATAAGCACCAGCACTATGCAAGTAGCCCATATAAGTCCCACTGGAGGGCACAGGCCTCCTTTACAACTGAGAGTACGATTGAGAGTGGTTAGTATAACACAGTGGCCTAGTGCGAGGAGTTTACATACCAGTGAAATTCTTACAAATTCTTGCGAGAATTAAAATTACAAATTCTTTTTAATACAACGTATTAATTAAATTCGTTGTTTTCACAAATACAGAAATATTTTTGGTAATATTTGCAAAAAACGTACGCATTTGCATTATTTTGAATTAATTAATTTGCAATATGCAGAAGCTAAGCTGTATCTATTCCACTTAACTATGGAATGATGTGTAATGTTCTTATTCTTAAACAATCTTAATACCTATTTTAAATATGAAATGTTTTGTCTTTTTCGAACTACATTTGAATTTAATATGTGTGAAGAAGACAAAAGATGTAACTACCACTACAGTTTTAAATCTTACAAGTTGTCCATGTATTAGGCCGTAAATTACATTTAAAATCTGTATGCAAACTTGTGCTAATAATTCCTGTCTGTATTTAAAAGAAACAGATCAATTAACAAAACCCGTTTAATAGTATTCCAGCAGACTATTTCGAACTTATTCTGTAGGAAATATCAACTTGGTTCAGCATAATCACTAGCTTTATATCTACATAAGGCTTCCTTCCTTCTTATTTTTTTATTGCAGTGAATGGTGAGACGAGCATGCCGTTCGCCTGATGATAAGCGATACGACAGCTCATGGACAGTAGTAAAACCAAACACCATGAATTATAAATTATTGGCATTCCATGGCGCTCACCATCCTGAGACATAAGATGTTCTTAATAAGTCCAGTAGTTACTCTGGCTACAATTACCTTCAAACCAACAGTGCATTTACGCTGCTGTTTGGCGGGGGAAATAATTACTGAATATTGATTGTTAGTCGAATGTGCAATGCTATATACGCTATATGACACATAAGTTTAGATTTTTTAACTTTTTGTTTCGAAATATTTTATTGGAAATAGTTTTGTAAAAGAAATGTACACATTACGCCTTACAATATATAGCAGCTTAGATTAATTACCTTCTTTAATGAATGATTTTATTGTAATTCTGCTTATTTTAATATTCTAAATTTGGAATTTCTGAGGCTGAAGCGAAAGAAACATATACACCCGAGACAAGAGACTTTTCTGTCCCAAAACATTCAAAATGAATACTCTTCACGGCCTCCAGAGACCGAAAAGTCTCTCGTAGTTCCTGATACCCGCGACACAAGACTCGATCTTAGTGTGGGGTCAGGACTATGTATGGGACTGTTGGATGTATTTATTATTTATTTATTCTAAATATTAACTTTAATGAAGAGCAAAAAAGAACGGTCCAATTTCCTTTCCAGCTAATTCTTGATGTTGTCATTCAGTGTCAATGAATGGACAAGTCATTTCGCGGAAATCGATCGATTGAAGTCAATGACAAAAGACTATTCGGTGTCGTTTTATCGCTTCTTTATTTAGCACTGTTTTGTTTAGACTTCACGTCCCGACGGCAATGTATACCAAATGATAGGTATTTATTATTCAATCGGATTTTTAAGTGCTTTCTGTAACATCGTGCAGTAATAGTTTTTCTGTTGTGTTTCATTCGATAAGTGACATTCCTAGAGATTCAAAAGTCAATAAGGACATAAGGTGGCAGCCTCCGTGGCGCAGTTGGTTACTCGCCGACTATGGAACGAGAGGCTACGGGTTCGCTCACCGGATCGTGACAAATGTTTGCGTGATTCACAGTTATTTGTTTCGGGTCTATGAGACCAAAGAGTCTCTCATAGTTTCTGATACTACACGAGACTCAATATTAATGTGGGGTCAAGACTATGTATGTGACTGTTGGATGTATTTATTTATAAATAATAAATTAATTAATTAATACACCCAACAGTCACATACATAGTCCTGACCCCACACTAAGATCGAGTCTTGTGTCGTGGGTATCAGGAACTACGAGAGACTTTCCATCTCACTAACACCCAGACCCGAAACAAATACCTGTGGTTCACACAAATATGTATTTGTTTCGATGCGGGGATCGAACCCGCAGCCTCTCGTTTCACAGTCGGCGTTTAACCAACTGCGCCACGGAGGCTGGCTATTTATTTGTTAGTTATATTATCGATCTAATATAAAAAAATACTGTTTAATAACAACTCCACAGTAATCTATCCTACACAGATAAAAATACACCTCGCTTCAATAATCAATATAATGTATGCAAACGCAAATAGAACTTACATAAAGCGAGTGACAGCAATTATTTCCCGATCCAAGATGGCGGCCGTTGCGTAATAAGCGGGTAAATATAGGAAACTAGTTGAACTGGACCCTTCCTATACGCGAGATTGTGTGGGTTTATCATATGTTCGTGTTAGATATTAAACTGTGAATAAATTATTATGGTGCTTTAAGCTTTATGCAGTTCTGATATATATAAAGGAAGAAGAAAGAAAGATTTATTGAATGCTGGTGCAAATAGCACACATAAAGAAACAAATTAAGAAGAACAATTAAAAATATCAGAATTATTTTATCATAATTCACATAATGCATGAAGCATATGATAATTGATTTAATTCAAAGCCTAAAATACAAGATGTTAAGGACAGTGATATTTCTGGTGTTCATGTAACAGATCAGGAAATTCTGGGACGAGGCGTATGTTCTTCAATGTAATTCCTAGGAGAGAGAAAATCTTGGGCATACAACTAGCATTCAAAGTTAGGTAATGGCTGTTCATAATTATGAAATTAACTTTAAGTGTGAAGGAAAGTATCGTGATAAAAACGGGACAAGAATTTTAGTCATTTGAAGTCACAGATCACTGCGTTTGAAGTAAACGACCCCCACCCTCTATCATGGTGTACTAAAAGATCTATTCCCGAAAGGGTTAATATCAGCTAAAAGTCCAGTGATAAAATAACAAGTTAAATCATTCTGCTCAATTGATTTTTTTTTAAATTTATTTTTCGCTTTTCATTTATTTTTTCATAATTAATAAGCATCTGGTTTCGTCTCTCTGCACTACCTTAAGGTCGGCTGGAAGTAAATGCCCTTAGATATTAAGTTCGCCTGTACTATTTATGTGTACCTACAGAGTCTTAAAAACCAAACCGACCTATAATAATTACCAGTAGCTTAAAGGCAAGTAGACTATTGAAACTTAAACTTAAAAAAATACCTGCTCCAGTAACCAAACCTGCATTACATCATTAAGGTTAAAAGTGAGCTGAGACAGGTGGAAATAAGGTCAGCAGTGAAGACTGTAATTATCTCGGAGTAACTACGTGTGCACAAATTGCATTATGTGGATGTGACGCTAACCAACTGCACTACAGAGGCTGTCAAAGTGTGTTATTATTTAATCGAATGATTTCCTTCCAGCCGATTTCATTATAGCGACCATTGGCAAATAAAATGCTCAATTATTTTAACGTGAGGGCAAAATAAACAACTTTACAATACCTCATACTTGCAAAAATATTCTTGAAGGCGCGGTGGTTAGTTTTTAGTAAAAAATATATTACCTAATCACAAAAAAACATCACGGCATAGTCGTTAATATCACATTGTCTGATAACTATCTGACAGCAAAAAGTTTTTATCCAACAATATGTACAAGAGCGAAAATGGCAAAAACTGTTGATGCGCATGCGCCGAGGTAACGGGATTGGTTCGCGTCATCCACCAATTAAAACATAAAGAGCAATTCAAATTTAGAACGAATCACGCGCAGTCGATGTTCGAATGTTGAATGATTTGGTATGCTGTGCTTTATAGAAATATGTTGCCTATAATTTGAGTAGAAAATAATTAGTATGAATTAGTAGTAGTAATTGTCTTCTTCTACCTGGCGTTATCCCGGCCGGTGCCAGGGTCCGTCTAAGGACCGAATAAGAAATAGATATACGCGATTTAGGACAAAATTCGTCAGCGTAGAGCTACAAGAAAATAAATAGTTATAATAGGACTTTATAAAAATTAATCTTTTTGTAAAGGAGGGGAACGATACCCGCGCCGTGACAAATGTTTGTCTCGTGTCTATGTTTTTTGAGACCGAAAAATCTCGTGGTTTCTGATAACCATGAAATAAGACTTAATTCTAAATGTGGGATTAGGACTATGTATATGACTGTCGGGTGTATTTATTCAATAGGACTCAGCTGTCCTAATTTAAAAGAGTTTTAAGCCATGACTACTACCGAAAGGACTCCAGAAAACATGAAACCGCCACAGGACTATAGATTATTGGTAATGTTATGAAATCGTTATTAATTATATCGTATTTCCTATTACAATACGCCGGGTAACCGATTATGTAAATTAACGGTTAGATATCACGCACAATTCAAGAATTTTATTACCGAAGTTTCAAAATTAAATGATTTAATCATCAGGTTTTTGTTAAAGAATAACGAATAAATAAATAAAATAGATCCCAGGAAAAACTTATTTCAGTGAGTCAGTGCGTTCCTTTACCGTGGCATGAAGTAGGACGCAAATTGTTTCATGCGAATTGGTTGTATTTTAACGTCATAAGGTGGTAGATTTTTTATATGTGAGGCCACCTGGGTATGCATTATTAATGTTTATGCTCCCTCCAAACAGCAGTGTGACTGCACTGTTGTGTTCTGGTATGAATGACATTGTAGCCAGAGTAACTGTTTGACATATTCAGACTTAACACCTTATGTCTCAAGAACTCGAGTGCAGTGGAATGTAAAGCATTGTTTTGTAATTGTTGTATTGTTTGGTTTTGCTTATGTCCATGAGTGGTCATATCGCTTACCATCAAGCAAATGGTGAGCACGTATTGCCATTAATCGAAATAAAATAAATTGGATGGTAGCTAGTCTGTCTTCTTATCGTTCTGGTGGAATTTTGATTGGTTTATTTCGGGACGATCCCTTGATAGCAATTGATATCGCTTATTGAATTCATTTGTAACGTGATTCTGTCCCAAATTATAGATCGTTTATTGTTTTGTCATCCACTTTATCAAGGCAAGTGGTCATAATTTATTTCCAACTCCTCCGATGAATTTATCTTTGTGATTAGTTTTTTTGAGGGTCAGAGACAATTTAGAAATTCCCCGAAACTCGCCCAGCTTCTTTGCTCGGTGTCATTACAATGCGTGCCACTGCTCCTGGCTTACAGGAGTTGCAGTGTTGGGTTGAATTGCCTGACAGTCTCCCTATACAGTTTCATACACTAAAACTGTAATTAACTTGTCATTTTCACAACACAAGGGAGTGGATGCTAATTCCATACAATTGTAATGCGTCAGTGCGTACTAGTGATTTTCTCCCCGTTTCACTTGGAAACCATGTCTTGTATGTATACGTATGGTGTATAATGAATATTTAGCGACAGGCGACGTGTGAAACTCAGTGAATATCTGATACGCCCACGATTTCATTAAAACGACGTGTTTTCAATTTGTATTATGTAATTCATTAGTCTGCCCGCCATTTGTATGTGTTAGGGACAGTATACAGTGGTTGATAATATTTCAGTGGGGATTCGTCCTGTTGGTATTACGCCGACATTATTGTGCCAACAGACGAGAGGGAAATAACTTCGATCATCTCTTTGGAGAGCACTAGTCCATTAGGTTCACTTTTCAAACAAACTTGGTCATTTCGCCCCGTTTTGTTGTTTTGGCTCTACTCTTTACTTCTTTAAGGTCTAAAGAAAATACCTTATATATTATGTATCTTACTGACAACAAAATAGGTACCTGAATCGCAAATACTTATTTACATTTTTCTAAATTTTCTTTTAATCAACTAATCCTCTAGCCCCTAGCAAAACGCGAATTAATATTAGACTAAAAAATCCTAAAATCTCCAATCGTTCAAAGTCAAGTCACGAATCAAAATATCATAAAGCAATACAGCAATACAGTTGATATTCGCGCGTGTTGTAATGGCCCGGCGGGTCCCGTTAGCTTGCCCTAGCCGCGGGTTCGACACCCGCGCGCGCATACATTTGCACCATAACGCGCTAGTCATGTCATTCTATCGATATTATATAATACATACATGAACTCACGCCTTTATCCCAAAAACAGTAGGCAGAGATGCTAGGGCACCCGCATTTTGCCTTGTATGTTTAGGTGGCGAGCCTATCGTCATATAATAATCATATTTTTTTATATGTCGCTTGTTGAACGCCGAGTAACCTTTTGGTGGGTGGGGTAAATGTCATTGGAACCCCGAATTCGTTAGAGTGGATATTTTGGACACTGTTAAAAACCCATTTTCCATCCCACGATGTGACGTTTAAAACTACTCGTATATATGAATAAGGTCCAAAGAGTAGAAATAAAACTACTGTGTCCTTGCAAATGATTTAAAATCATCGTATTACGTGATGTTGCGATGACTGTGTACAATAATATTCGCAAAATTGAAGTAAATAGCGCCTATTGTGTGCTAAACAATCGGTATTGTCTAAAACAATTGTATTAAAAACCAATTTATTTATCTTGGTTCTATCTAAATATTTTACAGTGCGTATTAAAAAGTAAATTTTAAAAGTTAGTTGGTCTTTGCGATTTGGTCTAAACAGAAAGAGCTTTTGGTCCGGGTTTTTTTTTTTTTTTTTAGTGCAGTGAATGGCGAGACGAGCATGCCGTTCGCCTGATGGTAAGCGATGCGACCGCTCATGAACAGAAGCAAAACCAAACAACACCTTGATTTACAAAGCAATGCTTGGCATTCCACTGCGCTCGCCATCCTGAGACATAAGATGTTAAGTCTCAATATGTCCAGTAGTTACTCTGGCTACAATGTCCTTCAATCCGAAACACAACAGTGCATTTAAACTGCTGTTTGACGGGAGAAATAAACATTGCGGTGGTACCCACCCAGGCAGCCTCTCACATATGAGAGACCTACCACCAGTAAAAGTGGGTTCCGATTTAATTAATCGTCTCTATTGACATTTATATTTTTTTAACCTTCTTTTAAAATCTGGCTAATGTTTTCTTATTCCTTCTTTTGCTGTGATGTATGTGAGTGACTGCAATATACTTGGTTTTAAATGTAAATCTTTCCGTATCGATAGGCAACAGATTAATTTGACCTTTGTTCACTCGACACTATTCAAGTCTCCTTATTCCCTTTTGATACTATATTGTAAGACCCCGTGATTTTAAAAGTAGAGATCACGCTAGTCGATAATTCATTCCACAGTTTAATAAAATATCGATAAGTTTCCATCCCTAAGCAGCGGATTGTGAAATGTAATTTACGATTATGGAGTGGCCGGCAGTCGGAGTGCGCTTCCTACTCGCTCATTATCAACATTCACTAGCACGCGTAACGGATCACCTATAGATAGATACCTTACAGAGATTGGAGTATTCTATAGATACACGGCCGATGCCAATAATCAATCGAAAAAATTAGATTGAAGTCAATCCGGTTTGTTTTCTGCTTTTCGATTGGTCTATTACCATGTTGTCAATAAACGATCCGGGCCACAGCCGATTGCTTCTGTTGATAGATTGAAAACAATCCGTTCCCTCTTGACAATATTAGTTTTTTTTTGACATAAAACCATTGACATAATTATAAAATTTGTTTGTGTGTAGTAGTAGTATTTGTTTGTCAATGTGTTACGTAGAATTTTTATTGCATATAAATATACTTTCAGCATTTTGTAAATAAATAATTAGTGTTTTTTTTTTAACAAGGAATAATAATAAGAAAGTACAATAAAAATAATTGCAGTAGAAATAGAAACTCCGATGAAGTCTGCTAAAGGGCGAAGGAAAACATCGTGAGGAAATCTGCATACCATAGCGATTTATAAAAATTTCTATGGTATGTAAGTCCACCAACCCGCATTAGGCCAGCGTGGTGGACTATATGGCCGAACCACTCTCAATCGTTCTGTCGATTGTAGAGGAGGCCCGTGCCCTGCAGTGGGACGTATATGGGCTGATACATACATACATACATATACAGAAAGAATATTGAGTTGTCAATGCCAAACAGCATATTTTGGATTTGGATTGTTTATTGGCAACGGCTGATAGAATAATTGTTGTACTGCGATGGCTGTGGAGCCAGCAGAAAATCATTGCTGTTTTAAAATAGCGTATACTGACACCAAATCGGCGACAATATCCCTAAATACTGGTTTTAATTCAATGTTTAATATTCGCGTAAATTTAAGAAACCGTTATTAAAAATATACTCTCCACCATTTTTCGGGTAGCAATAATTAAGGTATTTTTTTGCTTATTTAATAAAAATTCATAAAAAATAATTTTGATTCATAAGTTGGTTGACCACCTTAAAAACTATTCCGAAGGGATTGAACTCTCAGCCCCACTTTTTAGAGTTTACGGTAAAAATTGCCACTAATTTTATAGATTTATCGTAAACCATGTTTCCCATACAAATTTGAACGAGTTATGAACGATTTGCATAATAAAAAGTAGGCAAACGATGCTACGGCTATTAAATTCTAATTTATGTCATGTTTAATGGCCGTGTGGTCGCATCATGGGCTTATAACGAGCCTATTATGGGTTCTTTGTAAATATTTTGATCGCCGAAAAATATCACACGGGGGAAATTCTTATAGGAAATTCTCATGTATTCAGGATTCCTTACGATATTTTCAGTTGTGTAAGAAAATATTATATTAATGTTTTTTCACTTATAATACCACAAGAGCTTCAAAATTATCGGGTATTTCCCGATAGGTTCGTTGCAAACAAATGAAGGAGTCAAAACTTGACGACTTTATTTGTTTGCAGGGAACCTTGAGGGAAATGCCAGATAATTTTGAAGCTCGTGTGGTATTCGGGGGATTATTTTTCCGTCCCAAATTTTAATTTCAAACTCATTTTCATGCAAAATCTCCAATTTTCACAATTGAATTCAACCTGTCAGTTTGACGTGTGGTTAATTTGACTGGATCATGTTTTGTTTTTAACCGACTTCAAAAAAAGGAGGAGGTTCTCAATTCGACTGTGTGTTGCTTTTTTTATGTTTGTTACCTCGTTTCTCTGTACTGTGTGAACCGATTTCGATCATTCTTTCTTTGATTGAAAGCTGGTGCTTGTCGTTTGGTCCCATAAAAATATGGTGAAGATCTGATGAATATCTTAGGACCTGGAGAGGGGAACTCCTTAAAATTAAGGAGAATTGCAATGGTTCTTTTTGCATTACGTTCATTAGAAAAGTTAAGATACAGTGAGAGAGGGAAAAAGGGGTGGGGGTGAGGGGGGGTCGGTGATAAAATTAAAATACACGTAAATTCTAATATCTTCGGCAGCTTTTAACCGATTTTAGTGATTTCTTTGTCATTGGAAATAACGTATTGACAGGTTGATCCCAGGAATACAACATGAAGATATGATGATTTTGTTCGGACCTGGAGTATAGAACTCCTCAAAATTTAATAGGATTTCAACGGTTCTTTTTGCATTGGGTTCAATATAAAAGCTAGGCTACAGTGGTTGAGGGAAAAAGGGGTAGGCGCGAAGAGAGGGGGGGGGGGGGGGAGAAAAAATAACAAACATGTGAATATTCCAATATCTTTGGCAGCTTTTAGCCGATTTTAGCCATTTCATTGTCATCGGAAAGAACATATTCCTTGTGGGGACCAAATCTTCTTCATTTAAATGCCTATCAACACTAAAAAGATAAAAATAACTAAAATTTAAAAAAAAAACAAGGAATTGAATGAAAATAAGAATTGCACAAATTTAAACTATAGAAATATATTTTGTTTACTAAAACATTGTACATGTAATGACGAATCTAAGCACTCCATATTTTCACTACAGACACAGCTAGTTTAGGGTAGGTTTCGTGGGGAGGCTAATAGGCACTATTTCGGAATAAGGGTGGGGAAGGCAGGGGGGGGGGCTATGGGACAATTTTGGAAAAAGTGGGTGAAACTGAAAAAAAATATAATTAAATTGAGTGGGAGAGAGACGCAAGGCATTCGGCGGGCCTCTCTCTCGTTCGGTGACTCATCGTAACGTTACCGGGCGTTACACTTTTTCATAAGTGACTCCCAGCCGCAACCTAATTTAAGACGTTGTCACGTCAAAAAAAACCGGCTTCAAAACAAAAATCCACTAAAAACCAAAAAAAAATAAAATAATAACTACCACTCCAAAGCAAAAAAATAATATGTATTTATTTCATGGAACTCGTGCATGTTGATTAATTTGCTTAATGACTTGACTAGCCAACAAATCAAAATATATGCGTAACATATTGAAGGCGGGCCGCCCAGTACCAAACATGTAGGACCTATGCCTTATATTAATTATGTTTGCGGGTAAAATAGGTCGACTTTGTCCCAAAACCGACTTAGAGCACCCCCACTTCACGAAGACTTTTGGGTACTACCCCTAGAGTGTTTATAAAAAGCGGAGGGAGAGCAGCCCCCGCCCGCCGTAACTAAGGATAGGTGACCGTGCGAGCCGTAGCGGCTGAGGCTGGTCGCCGGAGGTGAGCGTGGGTGCCTATCCTTTGTTACGCAACGGCGAAGGGGCTGCACTTCCCGCAGCGCCGGAGACGTTGCAGAAGCAACTTTTGTTTTGACAACAAGTATTTTGAGGTTAGGTTACTTTAATTGGGTTTTCTCAGGAATGGTGCGTTACCTTTTCATGGGAGTGGTACCCGAGGCTTAGGGCACTACCCCCTACCCCCTCCAACCCCTACCTATCCACAATTCGTGCCAACGTATTCTAGACCTCACCCCTGACAATAGTACCATGGCGATATCATGCTTGAATAAAGAAAATTACAACTCTGACATTAATAATTCTTTAATTTTATTTAGATGTTTGCCCTAGGATTTGAACCCGCGACTATCGTGAACATATCAGCAGCCGCGTCAGGTTAATTTACCAACAGGCTATAATAGAGATAGATAGATAGAGATTTTTAGAGGATACAAATAACCAAAATTAAGTTTTTTTGTGATATAATCAGTCACGTTTATTTATATATAGCAACTACCAGAGAAAATTTTCAAAAAAATATCAGTATAATACCATGTAGGTTGTACCACGTGCAGCATACTAAAAATATTTATTTTGGATGTACTTAGAAGTAACCGTAATGATAAAAAAGACTACATATTAAAAGTATAAAGTACATATTGAAATATTATTTTACATTCATATGTATAATTTTTTAATTGAATTAGGATATTAAGTATACCTACTTCAGTTCATCTCTGCACCATTTAAGGGTTGACTGGGCGAGAATTTCCCTGGCATTAAGCCTGCCCATATATTGTGCATGAAGTTTAAAAATAGAATTAAAGTAGACGATCTTCTTGTATTAGATCGCATAGACAAATCAGATACTGAGACAAGTACTCGTGGGTAACACAAACATTTGTCGGGGATCGAATATGAAGTCAAGTTTTATCACCCGGACTTATTCCATAAATTCATAGCAAAAATGATTACATTTGTTCTAACTAGGTCAGGAAGCCTCTACCCCGAAGGTCAAGAGAGAAGCATTTAGTCTCGGCCCAGCGGAGCCAGGGTTCGATTACGTGTTGCGTCCATTACGCAACGTTTCCGACGGATATCGATCATTTTCAATCGTTATGCTGCCTGGCACATCAATTTGGCCTACATTTAGCATTGGAAACGATTGTTTTGGGTAAAACAATTATGGTCAAAAGAATAAGAACTGATCGTTTGTATGTTCGTGCTTTGTACTTGAGACAGGAGCATTAAGTAAAAATGTATCTTGGAATATTATGTTTTAAGTGCGATGTGCGATCATTCTTTGACCTGATTTTAATAAATTAATTTGCGCTTTTGTATAAAATATTAAATAGCATAAAATAAAATCTCTTAAAACCTAGCACTAAAAGTTATTTTTCAAAAGGTATTACGGCTTATGCCTTCAAGCAGCTATGTGCTTGAAAATAAATTATATTTGGCCCAACCCAAACATGCAATTTGTAACTTGTTTTCCCCGGCAACTCGAAACTAATAATGTGTATGGGCGGATATTTCGTAAACTATTACGTTTAGTACCGACAACGCAACCTTACAATCTTTAATATAACTTACTGCTAATATTAACAACATATTTGGTAATTTTAAAACCTATTAGATGGATAAAAATTAATATAATACGCGCCTTGGATACGTGCTTCTTAATTACCCCATATTCTATTTACCGTAATTTCTAATTTTCCCGCCAAACAGCAGTGTAAATTCATTGTTACGTTTCGGATTGAAGGATTGTAGCCAGAGTAACTACTAGACATATTGAGACTTTACATCTTATGTCTCAGGATGGTCTTAGTGGAATACCAGGCATTGCATTGTAATTAAAGGTGTTGTTTGGTTTTGCTACAGTCCATGAGCGGCTGTATCTCTTACCAGACGAATGACATGTTCGTCTTGTAATTTAATGGAATTAAAAATCCATCTTATATGTGTATATAATTTGACAGCCTCCGTGGCACAAGCGGTTAAATGCCGACTGTGAAACGAGAGGCGGCGGGTTCGATCCCCGAACCGAAGAAATGTTTGTGCGGGCTACAAATATTTCTTTCGGGTGTGGGTGTTTGTGAGACCGAAAAGTCTCTCATAGTTCCTGATACCCACAAGACTTGATCTTGGTGTGTGACTGTTGGGTGTTATTTATTATTTATTTTGAGCACAAATTGAAAAAAGTCTGAAAGAACTAACATCAACGCTTACTATTTTCTCGCTCGCTGTACCTACTGCTTGGCTACAAAGGTTGGTCTTACAAGGTACATTCAAAGCCTGATCCAGGTAATTGGAGTTACGTTAGAGTGTAGAACAATAGGTCGGTGCAACAATTTGCACAATGCGAAACAATGTCTATTTGGCATCGTTGCGCATCTATTCACTTTGTACACTCGCCGATAACTGGGCTAATCAATTTAGTCTGGTAAAGTGAGGAAAATATTTCAAATTATGTGGTACGGTTGGTTAATTGACGAGAGGTAAAAAGCGAGAATAGATAATAGCCTATTTCCACAAAAGTTAATCTTTGAAACTAACGCCTGTGTACTGGAACGCCATTCAAATAATAAGTTGCTCTAAACAGCGCACGGCCCAGTTAGCCAGTACATTTAAACGGGATTAACGTAGTTAAGCGCCATTTATATTTAAGTTGCGTTCCAGTATTTGGGCGTAAGTGTGTTGTTTTTTAGTTGTCTCGGTGTTATACAAGATAATGTCATGATGCATATTTTTGAATTTAATGTAAAATTGTGATTTTTAATTATTCATAATACATGTGTCCTGTGTATCCAAAGACAGAAACTAACGAAATGAAATGAAATGTATTTAAAATTACGTGAGATGTATTTATTGGTCATGCAGGCAATTAAAAAGCTCTTATGACAAGGCAATACATATAGAACTAACAGCAACATTTTTCTTAGCAATATTGTTTTAATACTACATACTACTCTTTTATGTCGGCGAGTGTACATACCTATATATGATATACCAGCTGATTATGTTATCAGACACGGGCGGGTGGGCAAGACCTTTGGTTTACGCAATTTTTGGACGCTATTATGTGCTTTAATGGTTAATATTGGGTATATCCAAAGGATGTGGTGACCTACATAAGAAAATTTAAGTTTCTTAAGTAGTTAAATTACATATTATGTACTTTCCTGCACATTATATTCTTGTATTTTTGGCTATACAATTATTACCAAATATTGACAGAATAAAATCATTGGATGCAATTAAAATCAAAGTGCTTATTCCTCCTATGAGGGCCTCATTAATAAACTCGGATGAGCGAAGGATTAACTTTAGGCATTGGGCTAGAGAGTTCAATCTATTATTATGAATAGCTACATAGTAATGACTATATTAATAAAAATCTATATTCTTCAGCCTAACACGAAAATCCTGTTATGGCAATCCATTTATTTTAAAAGTAAAAATAACAGTCAAAATAAATTCGTCAATTTTAAAGTTTTGGGCTAAAATTTAAACCCTCGCTCATCCGAGTTTATTAATAAGGCCCTGTTTAATCACTTTTTTGTTACATTTGGTTAGCTTTGGTTTTATTAGTTCGCCAACCGCATTTTTTTTATTTACACATCCTTACTTGTTTTTTTTTAATAGCAAATTCTACGTAATTCTTGGCAAACGTCTTTATCTATTCATCCTTCAAAGGAGGGTCTTTAAAGTGATAATTTGTCGAGCCTCCTTTATACCAAAAACTCATTCTATTATACTTTATGTAGGGTAGAGATTTCTGTACTATACTGTATCAGCCCATATATGTACGTCCCACTGCAGCCTGAGCCTCCTTTACAATCGAGAGTACGATTGAGAGGGGTCGTATAGTCAGCACGCTGGCCTAATGCCTGTTGACAGCAATTTCTAGTTAACTAAAAATAGTATGAGAGCCATGGGTCATATAGTCCACCACGCTAGCCTAATGCCTGTTGACAGCAATTTCTAGTTAACTAAAAATAGTATAAGAGCCATCCCTTACTCATTCTTTGTAGACAACATGGCGACGGATAGAAAGCGGTCACTAATCGCTCGCAATGGCTCACCATGGCTATTTCTTACACTTTCACTCGTTTTAATTAATTTATACCTGTTTATCACGCAATTAAATCCTTCGTTAAGTCGATTTTCTTTTAATACTATTAAAATATTAGATAATGTTAGTTTTATATTTGTGAGACAGAATAACTACCGTGCAATATTTTGACTGTCTACGTAAGAGTTGATTAACTATCGCAAGTAGACACAATTTTGCCGGCTTTGTCGAAACCATATACACAGGCTGAACTCCAAACGGGAAACATTTGTATGCGTAACGTAAATGTGTTTTAGTTTGAAGGACATTATATCCAGATTAATTACTGGACATATTAAGACTTTACATCTTATGTGTCAGGATGGCGCGGTGGCATGCTAAGCATTGTTTTGTAATTCAAGGTGTTGTTTGGTTTTGCTACTGTTCATGATCGGTCGTATCACTTACCATCAGACTAACGGCATGCTCGTCTCACCATTCATTGCAATAAAAAAAAAACATATGTAAATAGCTCTTACATTTCATTTCCAAACAATGACCGAGAAACGATATTTTCACAGCTTTGTGCAATTATTGCTTCAGTTAAAATTGACCAATGGCCACACGCGAGAGACCCAATTAATACTATACATACCGCTTAACATTACACACTTATAAACCTACATTTGGCAACGGAATTTCGCTTCGGGCCTGTCAAAGTCTTAAGTAACTTGCAATGAGGTTACCGGAAAATAGTATTTAACAATTTAAAATGGTTTAACTTGTCCGCCATTTTGAAATTGCTTTGCGGCTTACGCAGCTCATTTGGTATTGATAATATGACTTTAAATTGAGAAAATTTGGTTTCTTTCACGATGATTGTTTAAAAGTATACGAGGAATAATTGTCTTTCGTATGTGAACTGCTAAATATATCTAAGCCTCCGAAAATTACCAGAGTGGCGTTATTGTTCGGTTTGGGTACTATTTGGTTTAAATCCATGGACGATGTTAGAATAAACATGGCCATACCATCATCTTTGTCCCATTGCACTTGTGAACTCACTTCCGCTGGTCTTGCCCTTTCTATATTTAAGCCTTTAGCTCTCAAGGCACACTTTATTTGGAACTTTCATTGCTTAAAATTTCTCCTGTCAAATTTCTCTATTTTCATCGAATTCGCAACCTCCATTTTCAATTGGTTTTTCACCGGTTGTAATCTTGCTCTTAACTTCAGTTTTAATTGAAATATTTAATAATCGAAGATGCTGGGCCCATAACCTGTTGGGTTTGGGTACTATTAGAACTAGAAGGCGACCTGCATCCAGCGGTTTCCAGTATTTTTTATTTGGCTTGTTATCAATTAAATAATATTCAATTGTTTTAAAGATATCGTACATTTTCCATTAGGAATTTGCGATAATCCATGAACACCATAGCGTAAGGTAGCATAATTAAGTTGCGAAAGATTAAATAATGTAATTAATATATCGGTACTTTATGAATAAATTATAAAGTTAGCAAAGTCACCGAATCATTCCAGAAAACAGGCGCTTGAAACACTAATATGAAAATCATATATAGTTCACATTAAGAATCAAATAAGTCAGTTTTTATTTTATGGCTCTGTCGCAGATACGACAATTCCGCCAATGTCAATTGTATTGTATTGGGGAGTACTGATTATGTAAAAAAGCGTATAAATTGTGAGAATTAGAAACGGAACAACAAATAAGAATTTGGATTAACATTGAGTAAACAAAATTAAAACATTGATGAAACTAAACCAACAAAAAAAATTATTTAAATAAAGTGTACTCGTACATTAAATTACAAACATAAAGTTAAATTACTTACACAAAGAGAACAAGTTACAACAAGAAAACTAAACCTTGGACCAAATACCATTACAACAAAAAATAGAGTTTAATATTATTTACTTCTATAAATTTAAACATTGCATTAATGAGTTATTGGTAAGAGTTAGAAGGAAATACACATTAACTGGTCCTCAGCTATCAGAATTATAATAAATATATAAAGAGCGAAGATATCTACAAAGAATCAAATCATAGACCTTCGAATTCACTGTACACGTTGTTCCAAAACAAATGAATCCATTAATTTAATTTGTACATACATGCATACGAACTCTAAAACATATTTTACAGACATACTACAAAGAGGCGGCGCAGTGCATTTTCTAAGCAATTAACTAATTTGAAAAGCAAAGCGTTCGCTATTAATGTTAATTACACAAAAAAAAAAACATTCGTTAGTCACTCTGGTTGTTATTCAGAACACTATTTCGAAGTCATTTACTGGGTATATTTTACTAGTTTTTAACTCATAGTTCAAATGACAGCTTCTGTGGCAAAATTGGTTAGAAGGTTGGGAAATATAAGGAATATAACGCCACGGGTTCAATTGATCGAGAAAATGTCTGTATGAACTACAAGTTCATTTGGTGGTTTGTCATATGTGAGAGGCCGCCTGGGTAGGTACCACCGCAATGTCTATTTCTCCCCACAAACAGCAGTGTTAACGCGATGTTGTTGAACGCTTTTAAGGACATTGTACCCAGAATAGTGAGACCTAATATCATAAGTCTCAGGACAGCGAGCGCAGTGGAATAGCGATACGACTGCTCATGAACAGTAGCAAAACAAAACAGCACCTTAAAATACAAAGCAATGCTTCACATTCCACCGCGGTCGCCATCCTGAGACGTAAGACATTAAGTCTCAATATATCCAGTAGTACTCTGGCTACAGTACTCTTCAAACCGAAATACAACAGTCCTTAAACGGAAAAATGGTGTGGAGCTAAAAACATCTATCATAACTCGATACAATTAGGTCTGATGTTCCGAAACGCGACACCCGTGGACTTAATTACATAGCAAGTAAGTAATTTCTAAGTACATTTATGTGTAAATGAGACTCGCTCATCTCCACGGTCAAACCGAAGCCCGGTTTCGTGGGACCAATATGTATTTTGATTTTTATTTTTGTGATTTAATAAAGAAATACAATAAAATAGAATAAATAGGTCCTACTCATACGGTGATCGCTGTATCGAGGATACAAATATTGCGAACAGCAACTATAAGTGAAGTAGGGTGTATAGCTAGTGTATCGGCTTGCACTGCGCAGAATGCTTGTGAAAGTGTAATTGGTACGGCGTTGCGTGATTTGACAATGTTTTCATCGCTCCAGTATATTGAGCTGTTTGTTGCACTATAGGATTTAATATTACTGGCAATTTTGTACTATAAAATCATATACTTAAGTGAGCAATAGGTTAGTACCAAGGCACATATCAAGATAAAATGTGTCTTAAAATTTGTATTTCAAGTTAATAATCTATAAGTTGAATTCTCATTAAAGACAATGGAAAACAACAAGTAAGTGTGTATTATCGAAAGACTTAGTAAAGTCGAAAACAAACAAACAGAAATACACCCAATAGCCACATACATAGTCCTGACCCCACACTAAGATCCAGTATTTTGTCGTGAGTATCACGAACTACGAGAGACTTCTAGATCTCATAAACATCCATAGCAACAGATTAACTAAACTCTCAACAGCTTACTTCAGAAACATCGCGTCAATTTCAGCTGGTTGTCTGCGCTTGTTGGCTGGGATTCGACACGGCTATCAATCAACCGGCAATATACCCTCCCAGAGGGAATTAACTCTTCCGTTCCGGTTGTTTAGAGGGTTTTGAACCGCGGTTTGGTTTTGGAATTTGATGAAATTGGTCCGAATGGAACGAGCAATAATTTAGCAGCATTGAATTGAAGTGTGTTGTAATTTGTAATATTTCATATAGAATAAGTAAACACCCCCAAAAGGGACATACATTGCCCTGACCCCAAACTAAGATCGAGTTTTGTATCGCGAGTATCAGAAACTACGACAGGATGTTTGGTCTCTCTCGCAAACTTTGCAATGACGATGAATTAAACCGTCTCTCGAATTCTTCAGCTTACTAGGTCAACAAAACATCTTATTCAACCGTTAATATTACGATTATGTACTAAATTAAGTCAGGAAGTACTAAATTGGGCATCGCGACATGTAATCACCGTTCACCAGTCTGCCATATTTACTAAACCGGTTTATAAATTGATTGAACGTTATATTTGGCTTGGTAATAATTTATAGCGATCTGTCTGTCTACCAAATTGTAGATCGCAGGTAAAGTATTATTGACTTTTTATGTTACGTGTTTCTAGTTTAATGCGTTTTTGAAGGAAAATAACTTTGAAAACCTATATCACATAAACATAGACAACTGTAAACATAATCTATGATTGTCTATCGCCCTGCAGCGCTGTTATGGCAACATATATTTTTTCTTCTCTTGAATTTTTAATAATTTGGTCACATTATAACTATTTAATTTGATTAAAAATATAAAAGCCAGTTGTGTACGCTATGAAAATGAAGTCAAATAAAGTTTAATAAAGATATATTGTTCTTTTTAGTTATAGTTCGTAATTTCGCCAAGAATTATGGTGGAATGACATTACTTGAGAGTCTGTGGAGAGGTTTTATGTTTTGAACTTTTCCAACCGACTATCTTATGTTATGATTCCCTATATGAAGAAATACACAAAATGAATCTATTTCTTCCCCAAAACAGCGTGTAAAATGCACTGTTGTGTTTCGGTTTGATGAACATAGTAGAACAACTACTGGACATATTGAGAGGTAACGTTTCATGTCTCAGAATGGCGAGCGCAGTGTTATTCTTGTTTGGTTTTGCTACTGTCCATGAGCTGGTCTGGCTTACCACCAGGCGAATGACCTACACGTTTCGCCAATCAATGCTATAAAAAAGTATATAATTTATATGAAACTAGTGCACATAATTAGGGCGTCGCAGTACAAGAGAGCCCAAGCGATACGCTCTGTTGAGTCCGCTGAATTCGGTCGCGCCGGAGAAAACTTCACCTTTCTCTCAGAACCACGCGCACTCAGGTCAGTCTCGTATTGGGTTTAGTCGATACTGGAGACTATAGCCTCACACACATCACTTCAACTCCTGTCAGGATCAACTGTGGTATTAAAATACCGAGCATTATTGAAGCTTGGCGTGTCTTCGGGAATATCTGACTTGTCTTTATGACGCAACGAAATTAATGATGTTAAATAATTGGAGTTGGAAATATTTTTGTCCACTCCGTAGCAAAGCGGTCACCCGCAATCAAAGAAAGAGGTAAATAACCTATGTCCTAGTCTATATGCTTAAATACAAAAAAAAGGCTCCATTGCGCTGTTGGTTAAACACCGAGCCAAATATTTGTGTGATCCACAATTGTTTCATCTTGGTGTTTGTAAGACTGATATATGATATATGATACAAGACTCGATCTTAGTGTTGGGTCATGACTATGTATATGATTTTGGGGTGTATTTTTTTTTATTTCTTTTCGATTATTTCATGGAAATATACAACATATACCTTCATGATATTGTTTGTTGGGTGTAATTTTTTCATGTATGTTTTTTTATTACGGTTTGATTATTTCATGAACTTATACCTTCATGACTATGTTTGTGGGTTTCATTTTTTTTGTAGTTACGTTTTTTTTATTACTGTTCGATTATTTAATCTTCAAACCGATGGTGCATAACTCATATTACAGTAACAATTGTTTCCGATAGCGGACCCGTCCGTACGGTACTTGCGTTGTAGGTCAACGCAGTTTTCGGTCTCGGATTCGCAATATTCCATTATGTTTCTTGTGCATTTCGCAATTAGTTCGGTTTTTGATTGGCAATTTTGTCAGTTTCGTAATGGAATACGGGTTGAGCGTTGGACTGATCTTTGATTGTTTGTTTTAAAGTATTGGACGGTCAGTTGCATTATTGACACTGTTGGACTAAAGGACATATGTACGTACATAAAGACGTATGAGAAATCAGTCCCATATTGCTAAAGGAAGGTGGAGACGCGTACCAACTATATATCGTAAAACGTATATAAAACTCAAAAAAGCTGACAGTTTACGCATAGATGGTGGACCAATGCAGTGTTAATTAATGACAAGAGTTGAGATTACAAACGCACCACTGAAAGTTCTAATGGATACCCTAACAACAATGGTACTGAGTTCAGAAGTACAACATGATTCTGGAGAACCAAGACGAAATAACTGGAAGAAACTAAATACAAGGAATTTGAAACATGTAGTTTACAATGCAAACAAACACAAAAAACTTTTCTCTTTATAATATCACTTTAGATAGTTTGGATAAAATCCTTCAAGATGATGACATTCCTCATGCAATCTCAATTATTCGTATGAATAATTCGTATGAATAATTCATTCAAATTATCCTTCATTCGGCGACAAACCACGCTTCACTACAATGTCCACAAATGTGACGTGATCATTTTCACAAAGAGTTTTTTAATGAAACAAAAGAAATTTCGAGGTGCTGGCAGAATTTCAATGGTAAGTCATAATGACGATGAGGAATGGAAAGGATTTTTGCAAGTGACACATTCGTGAGAGTTGAGGTTATTTTGGGTAGTTTTTTTAAACATGTCTAGCAAAAGAGCAAACAGGTCACCTGATGGTAAGGGATCTTTGCCACCCATAAAGATTCGTAATGCTTGGATCATAGATATGTTGCCGCTTCCTTAAATTGGGAAAAGAGCGGGAAGGAAATAGGATGGGAAGGGAAAAAGGGTATCGGGCATCCAGCAATCTCACTCACCAAACGAAACTTGATGACATCATCAATCAATAAATATTCCATTAATAAATTTGTTTTTGACTGTATAAAAATGAACATGCTATCCTACAAAAAGCCCTACAGTCAGTCATGTGCTAATTCAGAAATAACTGGATACTTTTAGTATTCTATTTGCTTTTTTATCGCTTCTATAGTCAAATTAATTATTATTACTACACAATTTTTTATTATTCATGCGATGAATGGCGAAACGAGTATGAAGGTAACCGATACGACCGCTCGTGGACAGTAGCAAAACCAAGCAACACCATTAATTACAAAGCAAAGCTTGGCATTCCACTACGCTCATTCAAAACCATATGTATATGTATCAGCCCATATAGTCCTACTGTAGGGCACGAGCCTCCTCTACAATCGACAGTACGATTGAGAGTGGTTAGGCCATATAGTCCACCACGCTGGCCCAGTGCGGGTTGGCGGACTTACATACCATAGAAAATTTTATATATTCAAATTATTCAAAACCATACATCCTGCAAAACATAACAAAATAAATAAAATACAACTCCACAAATCGCATAATCTATAGGACGAGTACTAAAGCTACTGATAGGCAGGCATGAATCGAAGGCAGAGCATTACGCAACCGGCCGTCGACCCCGCGCCTGTGGACACCGCCTTACGCTTTCTTTTATTATTTATTTACCTTTGGTCTTTTATACCTTATTTGGGAATTGTGTGTCATGTGTGTATTGATAGTCAATCACACAGTAAAATGGTGAAGGAAAACATCGGGAGGAAACCTTGCATGCCATAGCGATTTATAAGAATTTCTATGGTATGTTGTACGCCAACCCGCACTAGTCCAGCGTGGTGGACTATATGGCCTAACCACTCTGAATTGTACTCTAGATTGTAGAGGAGGCCCTTGCCCTGATGTGGGATGTGTATGGGCTGATATTGTACAGTATAGGTGGCTAAGAGATCGCGAATCCTACGCTATAGTTCTTGTCAGAACACTGGGTACGATTTCAATACTTGAATTCGTAATAATGTTTTTTTTTTTAATTTGTTACAGCCTTGGCTTGTCACAATTAAAATTGCGATGAATCACATTTATTTATTTATTTCACAATGTTATATATAAAACAATACAGGCATACAACGTTTAAGTATTTTAAATTAAAATTGAGTTGCGCGATTAAAACTAATAAGTAATTTTCGCTCCTACACTAGCTTGGAGAATGGGCGGTCGAGTCAACTTGACAAATCCTAGCGTGTGCGAATCTCAGCTAATTGAAAATTAAATAATAAGTGTACTGAGCCTCTCCACAGTTTTCTATGCTCTAGAGAATGTATGCGGGGATTGAATTTTATTTATATGGGAAGGAAACCAAGCAGGACACGCGACACGCAAGCCATGTTTTTATAATGAACGCTGTACGAGCATACGCAGCGATCGGATTATATTTAACCCTCTTCTGCTGAAGGAAGTTCACTAGTTGTTATTTATTCTGCTATTATTTTTTTCTATTAATTGGGACAAAAACATTTATACATTATATTTACAATACGGTTTAAAGTAACTAAATCTTATCTTGGTTAATGTATGATCAACACAAATGTTCACAGAATAAATTTAATAAAAATGTGCATAAGCAAAACACGCGTATCAGAAAGAAAAAAAGAAACATTTATTTATGTATACTTTATTGCATGCACAAAAAAACGAAACTCACAATCATAAAAGGTACAATTGGCGGTCTTATTGCCTAAAGGCAATGTCTTACAGAAAACCATGGGATGGATTTAAGAAAAGGAATAACAGAGGACAATTTAAAGTGTAAGGGTTAAAAGCAAATGCGGAATCACTACATAGTATAAAACAAAGCTTTCTCTGTCCCTATGTCCCTTTGTATGTTTAAATCTTAAAAATTACGCAACGGATTTTGATGCGGTTTTTTAATAGATAGAGTGATTCAAGAGGAAGGTTTATGTGTATAATACGTGCATATGATTGGAGAGAAATCTATATGCACCCGGGCGAAGCTGGGCCGGGCTGCTAGTAATATATAAAAAAGAAATAATTTGATAAACTACAAATAAAATCAACGTATTAAACATCATACGGTCTTAGGTATTATAAAGCGGAAAAGTCGCTTATGCTTATGCTAATTATTATTTACTGGGCGTATAAGATAAAATTCTGAGCAATGTCTTGTAAAGCTTGCTTCTTATGCAGTTTGTTTTGTTTTGAAGTAAAGAAACCGGAAATGCTATAATTAGTTCTTTAATAGGAATTATGTATTGAAGCTTAGTATTAAATATAAAAATATGTAATATGGAATATTTATACAATATTGAATATGTGGGTATATTTTTCCCCCGAAATATTGAAAAGTCCGATTGGTCGATATTCTAAATTGATAGTCGGAATGGAACATTTTGGCCGTCATTTTGAAACGTATACCGGCGCCCGGGCGGAGCCAGGTCGGACCGCTAGTAACATATTAAGTATTACATAGAGTCGGAAAATGTTCAAATACTGCAGTAGTTAACTAGTTAGCATGATTAATAAAGAAAATAATCCATCAATAATATATTCATATCCTTATTTAATCATGTGTCAGTCTATGCAAATGATAGGAAATTGTTTTTTTTTATAAATTGCATATCTGTTACCATATGCAAATTAGTTTGATGAGTGGTTAAATTAACGGATAGTCTAGCTAGTTGATTGCCTGAAGGCAGGTCGTGGGTTCGTGTTTAGGCCAATAATATCTAGAAGTTAGATAATAACTATAAATTATAATTAATGAGTCTTTTTAATGAAGACATTTTAGGTTATAATATGATGTTTTTGAACCCGCACTAAACTGGTAACCGACACTTCATAATTTCCAATCGTATAGATATTTGCACAGCAATGGGTCATATATGATCTTATATAAATACTGCCACCACTGAAAACGATGCATAAGGAAGGTCAAGAAACTCAATAGTGAGGAGCACGACGCAAGGAGGAGGAGGAAATACTGCCACCAAGTGCAGTTGTACTACGATTACGAAGCAGAGGTCTCAGGTTCGTATCCCGAGTTGGAAGAATAAATTTTAGATTTTTATATTAATTATCGTAATTGTAAGACGGAACACTCAAGCCGAAAAGTGAGTGTTCTAGTATTACCTCTGCTTACCCCGTCTGAGATAAAGCAGTGAGTTTATGTATGTATATAAATATTGCTTAAAAATATGACCTCAGCTCATGCAAATGTGACATTTACACACTCAAACACTTTACTTTTAAATGCGTATAAATTCCATTAAACTTTTCGCGAAACTTCGAATCTCTCCTAAAATATTCGAGAGAAATGAGAGATCTTAGCAGTGATACCAAGAGGTACAAAATGCAGAGTAATTCAATATATTATATGATTTAATTGTATGAGCGCACGCAACGCGAGTCTAATATATTACGTATATTTATAAGCTCTGTCTAGCCTTTACACGCGTCATGATTTGTATGATGCGTTGTATAAGACACGCATATGTTCATGCCAATACTTTTGAATGGTAGGCAGTGATACCTTAATGGGTTCCAGACGCCCCGCGTCGCTGTTTTCTCGCCAAACAACAATGTAAATGCACTGTTGCGTTGCGGATTGAAGGACATTGTAGTCAGAGTAACTACTGGACATATTGAGACTCAAAATTTTATGTCTCAGGATTGCGAGCGCAGTTTAATGCCAAGCATTGATTTGTAATTCAAGGTGTTTGGTTTTGCTACTTTTTATGAGCGGTAGTATTGCTTGTAGTAACCACTCTCAATCGTATTCTCGATTGTAGAGTAGGCCCGTGCCCTGCAGTGGGACGTATATGGGCTGATACAGATACAGTATTGCTTGCCATCAGTCGAACGGCATGCTCGTCTGACCATTCATGGTAATCACATGGTAATAATAAAAACATATGTATTTACTTAGGAGACATTATTCATTCATTCATAGACAGTCTCCGAGGCCGAGTAAGTTAGACGCCGACTGTGAAACGAGAGGCCGCGGGTTCGATCCCCGTACTGAAATAAATGTTTGTATAATCCACAGGTATTTGTTTTGGGTCTGGACGTGTGTGTGTGACCGAAAAGTCTCTCGTAGTTCCTGAGACCCACGACAAAAGACTCAATCTTAGTGTGGGGTCAGGACTATGTAACACTGTTGGGTGTATATATTTAATTATTAATACCACTAAAAGCCGTTATCTGTCCCATCATTTAAAATTGTTTGAACTTATTCCCATGGAAGGTGCAAAATGCAGTCCCGGGCAAATAATATTCAAACAGTTATTTAAAAACGCATACAAACTTAAACAAACCCAACTTGAGATTCGAATCCATGATCTCACGATTTTCAATCCTGCTATTTTTTTTTATTGTCCTGTATGGTGAGACGACCATGCCGTTCGCCTGATGATACGCAATACGACGGCTCAGGGACAGTAGCAAAACCAAACAACACCTTGAATTACAAAGTAATGCTTGGCATTCCACTGCACACGCCATTCTGAGACATAAGATGTTAAGTCTCAATATGTCCAGTAGTTACTCTGCCTATAATGTCCTTCAATCCGAAACACAACTGTGCATTTACACTGCTGTTTGACGGGAGAAATAGACAATGCGGTGGTACCTACCCAGGCGGCCCTTCACATATGAGAGACCTACCACCAGTAAGTAAATCAATAAAATCTAGCGTGTCTGTGTATCCTGTAAAAAATCTAGGAATTTAATGTCAGTGGGTGCATCTCTACGACCGTTTAATGTATGGCGGATGACCATATGGTTTATTGGCGTTTTTGTCGCCACCTGTTCGATTTTGTGTAGGTACTAGGTTCAGATCCGGGTTGGCATGTTTATGGCATGATTGCTTTTGATTGAGAGCTCAATTTTATGATCGACGATATTGTTTTCAATTACAATTAATGTTACTTTTTCCTGGGTTGTGGTCATATCATTGTTATTTTATGTAATATTATCCAATATGTATGTGAAATGAGCGATTTTTTTTTACATAGTTTGTCTTGTTCTACGCCTATTAGAAATTATCTTGATATAAAAGTTATGGTAACATTTAGTTCGTGACAGCAAATCAACATATTTAAATAAATTAAATTCAGAGAACCGTATTGCTAAAATACCTTTTTACATAATTTAGTTTGAAAATAAAATGGAATCTATTTCTAGAATATAACTTAAGTTAAAAAAAGGTAGACATTTATCAATTCACGGAAATAAATATAATTTAAATAATTTGATGAGTTCTAGATATTGATTTTTAGAAAAATAATACTTAATTCTGAAAAGTATGCAGGATTTGCATAACCTCTGTTACGTGGTATTTGTCGTTTGACACTAAGCTAAAACATATAATTGAAATAAAGTTACGTCTTAAGCTAGACTTATATGCATATCTGTGAGTGAATTATTATATTGCAATTTTTCATTTTAACATATGAATATTTTTCTAGAAAAAAGAGACAGAAAGTTTAAGATATATGTATATTATAGATGTAATAAATTAACACATTATACTATCTTTGCGTGAGTGCTTGGTAATCAAGTATCATACACAGGTGACTCCGAAAAGTTAGAGTTGTGACCTAGAATTCGAATCCGCTACCATCGTATCGGCAGTTCTTGGTTTATCAAATATTTTATTTTTCCGCCACTGCGACTCCTGTAAGCCAGGATCAACAGTGGCACGCAATGTATTGACACCGAGCATTGAAGCGCGGCGAGTCTCCGGGAATGTCTGATTTGTCATTAACCCGCAACGAAATTATTAATAATAGGAGTAGGACACATTTTGTTTGTAAACACAGCCTTAAAAATACAGGGTATATCCATACTGCGACCGAAACGAAGTCAGGTGGCAGTTTTAGTGACCTTAAACACAATGCGACACAAATTTAGCAAAAAATATAACTGATTTTTTTTTATTTATCGTCCAGTTTGGGTGGTAATTACGTAGTTTTATATATTTTAAAAGTCCAATGGTACACATTTTAGCAATAACTATGTATTTACCACCTAAAACGAAGATACTTAAATAAATATAAAAAATGACGCATATTTTGACGAAATTTTTAGTTGCAGTGTCTGTAGTCACTAAAACTACCACCTGCCTTCATTTTCGGTAGCAATATAGATATATCTTGTATTATTATTGTCATTCAATACTATCCCGATCGGCATGTGATTACATAAAAGCAACTAGCGACTAACGTAACAATTTCATAATGATTGCACTGCATCGACTGTCGCGCATCGGCCCCACGTTTTGACATTAACACTTTCCAATGCGTTTTCGCAAGTATACTACAAATTAATCACATTTTGACGGCCTCTGAAAAGATGGTAATGTGGACTGTGAAACGAGAGGCTGAGGGTTTGATTCCCGTGTCATAAAGCTGGCAGGATATTTTTCACATTTTTGACGGCCTCTGTTGAACAGATAGTTGTGCGAGCTGTGAAACGAGAAACTGCGGGTTCGATCCCCGTGTCATAAAGTTGGTATTTGTATTCGCTTTTACACTATGATGGAAAACTCGTCAGTGTACTAATCCAAGTTTGTAGGTTTGTGGTTCAGTACGTATAACTTTTTTTTTGCAATGGATTGTGAGACGAGCATATCATTAAACTTATGGTAGGTGATACTACAGCTCATGGACAGTAGCAAAACCAAACAACATCATGAATTGCAATTTACAAAGCATTCACACAAATGCATTCTACTTTGCTCGCCATCCTGAGACATAAAATTTTAAGTCTCAATATATCCACTATTTACAAAGTTATCGCAATGGAGAGCTTATCTATTTCACCCGGCTACATAAAATAATTTCATGTCAGATACTTTAACATGTTATGTAACATTCATTCGAAATTCTTGACATGAAGTCTTCCTTAAGGTAGGTCGCGACGTACCTTGAGTTTGACAGTTGATTCCTTTCCTCGAGAAAGGAAAAGTATTGAGTGAAGTTGAGTTGAGGAGACTTTTTCAACTATGAATACAGATTTCCTCCAGTAAGGTCGAGTGGAGTCGAGAAATTTTCGAGGAACGTCTTAAAGTATGGGTGTTGATATCCTATGTCTCAGGATATCGAGAACGGTGGAATGCCAAGCGATGCTTTCTAACTCATGGTATTGTTTAGTTTTGCAACGTTTTATGAGCGGTGGTATCGCTTACCATCAAGCGAATGGCAAGCTGGTTCGCCATTCATTGAAATGAAAAAAAAATGTTGCCTAAATACCGTCTTACCTTTGGCTATCATAAAATCGTAGTTTCCGTTTCGACTAACAGTATTTCGACATTGACCATTAAAATTTAAATTTTTCATTTCACAATGCTGAGCTACGTCATATACTTAGCATAAAATGCTTTATTTTACTATATATTGGAGTTCCTTGAACGGATTTACAATGTAAAATGTTATTATTTATTTATTTAAATACAATAAATAATTTAAACCCAACAGTCATATACATAGTTCTAACCCTACACTAAGATCGAGTCTTGTGTCGTGGGTATCAGGAATACGAGAGATTTTTCGGTCTCACAAACACCACCAGAATGTCTATATCCCACGCCAAACTGCAGTGTAAATTTACTGTTGTGTTCAGGTTTTAATGACATTGTAGCCAGAGTAACTACATATTGAGACTTAACATCTTGTCTCAGGAACGCGAGTGCAGTGGAATACATTGCCTTGTGGTGTTCAGGTTTTAAGGCCATCCAGAGTAACTACTGGACATATTGAGACTTAACATCTTGTATCAGGATGGCGAGCGCAGGGGAATGCCAAGCATTGTTGTAATTCATGGTGTTGTTTAGTTTTGCTACTGTTTATGAGCGGTCGAATCGCTTACCATCAGACGAACGGCATGCTCGTCTCACCATTCAGTAAAAATGTCTCTGTTTCGATATTATTATACCTATTTGGCAAATTATATTTATGTTATTGACCTAGGAATATCAATTTCACAATTTTTAATTTTATATCCTTCCTCAATGACGTAATGTTTCTTAGTATGTTATTAGTGATAGAGGAGTCGTTAATTAATTGGTGGTAGGATATTCGGACTGTCTTGGTATAGGCATAGTTGTATGTACTCTAATAGATCACAACGCTGAGGTCTCGGCTTCGAATCCTGGGTCAAATATATTCACCCAATAGTCAAATATATAGAGTCCTGACCCCACACTAAGATCGAGTCTTGTGTCGTGGGTATCAGGAACTACGAGAGACGTTTTCTCAAAGACACCCAGACCAGAGACAAATACTTGTGGGTCTCACAAACATTTGTCTCGAACCCGCGCTTCTTATTTCACAGTCAGTGTCTAACCAACGGACGCTATCTAATAATTTAAAAAATAAAATAAAAATCCACTATCATTTCGCCCAACCCGGGATTCAAACCTGAGACTTCAGTTTTGTAATCCTACTGCAGTAAAACTCCACCAACGATGTAGTCTTCGACTACGTATCGTATTGTACAAAAATTGTATTCAGTCAGGCAGTAAGAGATAGCATTTATCATGCAGACATTAATTTTGGCATAACCAATTATTAATATCTTACATTTTATGAAATTTTCAGTCATGTATTCCAAATCGAGATTCGAATATAGTTTCTTCGAATTGGGAATTGAATTGAGTCCTTCACAATCACACCGAAATCGCACTGAACGTATTATATTTTTGTCGAAATCTTCATCTCGCAGAATAGTTAATATTTAGTTAATTAAATTATGTTTAAGAACATTCCTACTGACATTTCAAACCACAAAGTAATATATTAAAACAACGCAAATATGTCTACATCTGAATAATTTATGAACGTTCATTTACAAATGTCAAATCTGCGTCTAACACTTGGATATATAAAATTTACTTTATTGCAAAAACACTTTTATAATTTAAGAGAATATTTCGATATTTTAATATAATTATTATCGTATCGTATTAGCCCATATACGTCCCACTGCAGGGCACGGGCCTACTCTACAATCGAGAGTACGATTGAGAGTGGTTAGGCCATATAGTCCACCACGCTGGCCTAGTGCGGGTTGGCGGACTTACATACCATATACATTTTTTATAAATCGCTATAGTATGCAGGTTTCCTCACGATGTTTTCCTTCACCGTTTTAGTGCGTGGTGATTGACTATTAATACACACATGACTCCGAAAAGTCAGAGGTGTGCCCTGGGATTCGAACCCGCGACCACCGTGAATATGTTGGCAGCCGCGTCTAGTCGGTTTACCAACAGGCCACCACGCACTACTGTAATATAATTATTATGAGTGTGATAAATGAAAATAATATTGAAAAACAAAATAAACGAGTTCTTCATAGTAAAGATTTCAACGGGCTCAGTAGGTCAGTAGTTGGTCAAAATATAAAGGTTTATGGTTAAATTCTCTGGGATTGTGTGATTGATAAATATATATGATTTCAGGGTTGTGGAATCGAAAATTTCGTAAATTGTAATAACCAAGATACAAAGCGAGACCTCATTAGGTGGTGAGATAGCTATCTCTATTTTCTCTAGTTTATTCAAAAATCATAAGTAAGACAAAGAAAACGAGGAAGATCAAAAGAAGAAATCATTGATTGATCATCCTTAATTCAAGGAAGATATCTGCGTCGAATTTCGCATTTCTTCCAATTATTTTCCACATGAATAATTTTCACAAATGGAAACATTAAGTTGAACATTGTTGAATTCATATTACTTAATTTAAATATTATTTACCAATATTTAAGTAATGCAATATTAGTATTCCTATGCTTCATTAAAAAGCATACAATTAAGATTTACGACCGCTAAAAACTTTTACTTCATCATCACTCTCACCAGCCAGCATCCTAGGCAGAACGACAATTCCTTTGCCCAAAAAAAAATAATTAAAAAAGCAAACCTCCTTAAGATCGATGGTTTTCATTGTTATTGCACAGTCCACATCACTCACAAGGCACTACACAACGCGCGCGTGTCAGCGCTGCTTCACGACTGGGGCTGCGTTCCGACGCGCGCCACGGTTAAGGTACAGAAACTGTCGAATCGTTTAATTGTGCAGTGATAAAATAGTTCAATTGTGCAGGGATATTTTATTAAATTTCAACTTATTAGATAGTTTTAATGTTGCTTAACATACAGGGTATATCAAGACTGCTTCCGAAAACGAAGTCGGGTGGTAGTTTTAGTGAGTACAAACACAATGTAACTAAAACTTTCTTAAACAAACGCGACAATTTTGTTATGATTTTTTAAATATCGTAATTTTCGTAAAAGTGCGTGGTGGCCTGTTGGTAAACGGACTAGACGCGGCTGCCCACATGTTCAGGGTGGTCGCGGGTTCGAATCCCAGGGCACACCTCTGACTTTTCGGAGTCATGTGTGTATTGATAATCAATCACCACGCACTAAAACGGTGAAGGAAAACATCGTGAGGAAACCTGCATACCATAGCGATTCATAAGAATTTCTATGGTATGTAAGTCCGCCAACCCGCACTAGGCCAGCGTGGTGGACTATATGGCCTAACCACTCTCAATCGTATTCTCGATTGTAGAGTAGGCCCGTGCCCTGCAGTGGGACGTATATGGGCTGATACAGTACAGTACAGTACAATTTTCGGGTGGTACCTAAATCAATAGTTTTTGGTAAAATAATAATTTAAACTCTTTTATACCTTAGAGTCCTTATAAATAAAAGGATATACACTATTATTTTAGGAAAAAAATGAATTTACCATCCAAATACGACCATAGAGAAAAAATTACAATGTGTTTGAAGTCACTAAAACTACCACCCGGCTTCGTTTTCGGTAGCAGTCTTGAGATACCCGGTATAAACATTTTTGCAACAAAGCCGATGTTATATTTAATGAGCAATATGTATAGGCACACAAGAGCTCACAGGCTAATTTCTTGTAGGTTTGCTAGGGATCCAGCTCGGCCACAACATCCGCGCGTTTGTACCAGGCTGGAAGGCCAGACACATACTCCTTTCGGCCTCCGGGGTATCAAAACAGAAGCTTAATAGCTTTTCCTCTTGAAACAAAAAAGAAGTTGTCTTTAGGTTACGAAACAAAGTAAATATTATCTAATTTATGTCACAAACAATAATCTCGATACGGGGATCAAACTCTCTGATTTCACAGACAATTAAAATGCAAAAGAAAATAAATAAAATGCCTGAAATCTATATAAAGGGAATATATCTATTAGTCAACAACTTACCGCCGATGCCAATAATCAATCGAAAAAATTGGATTGAAGTCAATCTGGATTGTTTTCTACTTTTCGATTTGTCATTTACCATGTTGCCATAGTTTTTTCACTACTGAGATTGATAATTGTCAATATAGTATCAGAAAAAAGATTGAGCTGTCAATCTCAAACGGCAAATTTTGGATTGGGATTGTTTATTGGCAGCGGCTGTTAATGTAGTTGATTTTAAAAAATTAGAATTTCTTTAAAGAAAGGCATAAAACCTTGCCTCTTTGCTACTATAAAATAATATCTAAAAATACTTTTAAATCAAAGCCTTGAGCCAAATAATTATTTGTATTTGTGCATATTAGATTACGATATGTTTACTATCAAGAATATTTCGCATTAATATAGGAATTTGCAAAGGCTGCATTAATTATAATATTAATCAAGATTATGGTATGAATATATTTTGAATATGGTTACGACATAATGTACACTTTTCTTTATATTTGCAGCGTATAAGGAGCGTAGTTCGTGATATCTTGAGTTCGATTTCTAGGTGAGGTAAAATATTATACGGTTCAATAAATATGTTTAATTGAGGGACATAAGCGTTCCCATCCTAGTGTTTATTTATTAATTGGGAAAATAAACAAGTGTACAGATATATTGCAAGTAAAAATAGCTTAAGATTAAGGTAGAGTACACTCCATTACGTTTTCATGGATTACTTAAAATAATTAATGTAATTCACATAGGTAAAGTAAGAACAATTCTGTATCAGCACATATACGTCCCACTGCAGGGCATGGGCCTCCTCTACAATCGAGAGTCCGATTGAGAGTGGTAAGTACAATTACAAATACAAATAGAAAGTAAGAACAATTACAAATACAATATGCAATTGATTTACGTGTTTTATCGTATAATTAAGACATCTACAATTCGTTTTTTAAATACATTTTTTTAAGAGGCTTATATCTACATATTTTAGTAAAATGGTGCAAACATATTAACCTTACTATCTTAGTGTTCCTCGGGGGCGTAGAATAACTAATTTGACTTATTTTCTCAAGCTGAATTAAAAAGTGTTTCAAAAGATACAAAACATTCGATAACTAAAATAGGCTTTAAATTTGTCTATGAATAAGGCTGTAAAACTATACTGTACTGAATCAGCTCACATTCTCACACATAATATGAAACACCTCTACAACCAAGAGTTTAGAACTCTAAAAACGGATTTATTACTGACCTAGCTCACAAACAAAGTCTAGGCCTTAAGAGGATGCGCTTCGCACAATGCGGAAGCAGCGAGTGCCGGCCGAGCCGTGGACTTCCCCCCCCCCTCCCCTCCCTCTTCACCCCTACCCTCCCCCTGGCACTCCCACAGCAAATACTATATCGAAACTAACGGTATACGCCAGGTATTGAACTGATGTAATGCGGGAATCATTATAATGGGTAGCGTATTTATGGCTCTATCGCCTCTCTAGTACTTAAATAGGCAATGAAGTGTTAGGGACTTTAGTTAAGTGTGTTGGAATTTTGAGCCAAGGGTATTAAGATTATTAAGCATATTTTGCATAGTGTACTTTTATTTGTAAGGAAATAAAATGTGAAGAAGAAAGGCTGTAGGTATAAAGTTTAAAAGGGGTTTAAAATGAACGATTTAAAATGAATGAAAAATAAAGTGGATATTTTCAAAAATAATAAATTGGTTTATTAAAACATGTTTGTAGGTTTTCACCATTGATAATGTCGCCATATTATTTATTAAATTATTTCCATGTATACGTAAAATGGACGACATTATACATCACAATATTATGTTGATGTAAATTAACTATACTTCTTTACTTTTCTATGATTCCGATGCCGATTTTTATACTTTTCTATGGTTTAAATCAAAGCTATTGCTATGGGCAAAATATTGTAATTAAATTGGAGACCTGAATTAAAAATATTTTTGTATAAACACAGCTACGTATTACAAAAACGTATGACATACATCATTTCAATGAATCAGGTAACGCCTGTCAATTACTTATAGCAATTGGCTACCAAGTAACATTGCTTTCTATATTTTAGTAGGCGCTATAATATAAGCACCTTGTAATATCCAAGTCATTACATGTTAACAAGTGCTTATAGCATGCAATAGGCCAGCGTGATGGACTATATGGTTAGCGTAGTAGACTTAGCCTAAGCCATATCAATCGAACTCTCTATTATAGAGTCCCATCCTCAGTAGTGGATTATTAGGAACCAGATATAGAAAACAGTTCCGAACTTACTCATACAAAAGTAGAATGTATTTTTGTCTGGGACTTTTAGTGATGCTGATTGCAAGTTATTTATTTTAATGAATGGCGTGAGGGCAGGTAGGTCGTGCAGTCAAGGTGAGTCGGGTCGACGCCGAGAATGTTTAATTTTGTAATTAGCTACGCTATGGAGACGCTTTTAAGCATTTTACACATGTGAAATATATTTTCTTTCTTTGTAGGTAGTGTAGTATTTAAGGGAAAATATCTTGAGGAAACCAGCATGACTGGGAGTTTTGAACGAGGCTTTGAAAGGAAGGTTTGTATACCCAATATAGGTACATTAGGTAAGCGTTATGGTATAACGGTCTAAATCCTGCTAGAATAAAAAGTAGAAGAGACCCGTGCAAAACAAGAAATTTCAATCGGCTGTTCCATTTTTGATATTGAATATTTTAGTCCCATTAGCCAAGTACTTCTACGTAATATACATACCGGGTATATCAAGACTGCTACCGAAAACAAAGCCGGGTGATAGTATTAGTGATTTCAAACACATTGCCATTAAAAAAATCGAAAAAAAAAATTGTAAAAAGTAATTAAAAAAAAATTTTGTTTCACTCATGGTCGTATTTAGTTGCATGAATGCTTCGAATTTATGCTAAAATAATCAAATTTTTTTTTTCTTTTAAATAAAGCAATGTAAACGAGATAAATAATCAGCTGACGCAAGGGGTCAACGCACGCCGCGCGCGATTCTTTTCCAAATAGTACCTACCAACCGAGCAGCGAGCGTCGAGCAACGGCCGCCGAGGCCCCCTCCTCCCGCCGCGCCGTGTCGCTCCGCGCTCGCCCTGCGCCGCACCGCGCCGCCCGCCCCCGGCCGTGGCCCGGACAGCTGACTGCGAGCCGAACTGCCGCGCCGCCGCGCGCGCCGCAAATCGAGACCATTATTCGAGATTTATCCCGGTCGAGCACACAAAGACACAAATTAGTTACAATAATTATTAATTACAATTTTCTAACGACCATAGTTTATTGCAATTCGCATAATTGCACCAATGTTCAGCAGTTTTTAGTACAGTAGCTAAAGCATTTGGTCACAAGGCATTTTAAGATAAAGTAAAAACCAGATAAAGTTATAAGAAAACTTACCTAAACCCCTCGGTATGGCATCCCACGATATGAGGCTCGAAGTGCTCTATTTGTAGCAAATCCTCGTACAGGCGGGGTATCGTCGAGGTGTCTTCAGTACACTCCGCTCACTGCGTATCGGACACATCAAATTCAATGACACATTTTGTCCGCACATTCATAATTGCGCCGGAGAATCCATGTACCTTATTACCTAGCTACGATAGTTACCTACTATCTATCCCCGACAAATTCTCAATACGCGACAAGAGTTTGAGCTACTCATAAAAACATTCGAATATTGCCCTACTCACACACATTGGCACAACAAAACGACACAAACTTCACAAGAACCTAAATCAATAACAAATCACCAAATTCACAACTTAACAACAGAAATTTGTACATGTCACAACAAGAACTCAATACTCATACAGAAGCAAAGAGTAGAATAGTAATAAATGAAATACTGAAGACTACGTAGTGAAGTCGAGACGTTTCCCCACCAGTCTCTCCATTACCTCTCAAATGAACCCCGCGGAGCCCTGATTCCCGCGCTTCTAAGTACCAATTAACTTCTTTAAGAAAACGTGTATGAATTGAAAAATAAGTTTCTAATTTATCAGGTTTTAATAAACTTTAAATACATACTCGTAATGGTTACACATAAAACTAAAACATTGCAATAATTAAAAAAAAACGTAATTCACCTCAATGGCCTAGTGGCCGCGTGTTTGACCTGTGTCGATCGTCGCGGCCCTGTGATCGAAACCCAGACCAGATAACACCGTTTTTGATTTTTCATGTCATGTGAGTTATTTTTGACATTATTAATTACGTTCAGATGTAAAGATGAGCTTATGCATTTTATGTATCGTTCAAATCGACATAATTTAAAAAAAAATATTATTTTAGTTGCGTTCACGACTTCAATAGAGGGCGCTTTGTTAAACAATGTCGCATTCTTGGCCGATGCATGTACTCTAAAACAGCGGAGCCCTGCGTAGATCATTGTAATTTTCTTCCGATTTTTAGTACATTAGCATAAGCACTTGATCTTTGGCGCTTAAAGCTTGCAGGTTTAATCCCCACAAGATAAATTTGTGTAAAAACAAGATAAAATTATAAAGGAACTTACTTAAATCCTTCGGGGTCTTACGAGATGAGGCTCGAATTGTGCACCATTCATTATTAAGCAAGTGTGGGCCCGTCGTTCTGTTTCTTGGTGTAGACGTGGCATTAGTGTAGGGTCTTCAGCGCAATCGACACGTAGTTTGTCGAAGACATCCCGAATTCTACGCCGCATTTCATCCGCACCATCACACTCACGGTCGAACACCCTTTCCTTCACATATCGCCACAAAAAAAAGTCTAACGGGGTTAAGTCAGGTGAGCGAGGAGGCCAAGCTTGTGGCCCTAATCTGCCAATCCAACGGTTCCCAAACATCGCCGTAAGACGCTCACGGACAGATCTTACGATATGCGGAGGTGCGCCATCATGTTGGAACCACGCTCTACGGTACTCCGCTAGCGGCAAATCGTCTAAAAGGTCTTGAACGGTTTCATTCAAGAAACTTAAATAGCTGGATCCATTTAATCTCTGCGGCAAAAATACAGGCCCGAGAATTTTGCCATTGAAGATACCAGCCCATACATTCACCGACCATCGTATTTGGTGCCCTGTTATTTGGACCGCGTGGGGGTTATTTTCAGACCATACATGCATATTCCTCCTGTTCCACAATCCGTTTCTGGTGAACGTGGCCTCATCAGTCCAGATGACGTGTTCGATAAACCCCGGTTCCCGACTTTGTCGGTCAAGAAGCCATTGGCAATAATTCTCACGACGATTGCGATCGCCGGGCATCAAAGCTTGCACTTTGTGCACTTTGTAGGGCCGCATTTTGTTACGGCGCAATACCCTATGCACAGTAGAATGGGAAACCCGCGATCCGTCCCGCCGCCGGAGTAATTTGGCAACGCTTTTTGTGCCTAAGTGCGGATTCCGGCGCACTATGTCCAAAATGCTTTCTTCAGTCTGAACATCATCTTGCCGCCCACCACCAGAGACCATAGGAACAATAGGACGATTTTCTAAAACTCGTTGGTAAGCAGCGGTTATAACCCGTGAATCAACCGGGTGCCGAACGTTAGGGAACTTTTCTCTATAAATCCTCAAAGCACGAGAAGCATTTCCGAGAGCTTCCCCCAGACACATGAGCATGTGCCCGTACTCACGAGCACTGTATAAAAGTGACATACTTGAAAAACGAATAAAAAGAACACAAACTTAACAAGAAACTAACTAAATAACAAAAAGTATTAACAAAAAAACTAATAGCAACAACCAAATTTAGTAAATTGTAACAGACGTACATTCGTGCGCGCATAAACATACGAATATTAGCATAAACTGTCACTCGCAAACCTCTCCCACATATTCCCGCGCTTTTTACTAATTCCTTATAATCTGTTAAAATGTCCTTTTTTATTAAACTACACTCGAATTCGATAAAAACTCGCCATAAAAATAAAAATATTTTATGAATATTTTTTTGTATAGTAATTAAATTATAATCATTCACAATACTGATACTTAGTTATTAGGAATAATTTCCTTTGGAACATCTTGTGCGTGGCAAAAGTAACGTCCGCGCTGCATTTAAATATCAAATCCAGCCAATGTTTCTCGTATCTTTTTAATTAGCTACATTCAGGGGTGAATTAATCCTTTTGTAAATAAATAAAACATACTAAAAGAAATAAAACTAGTAATATTTAAAGAATTTAGTAATCATTGCATTAATTGTACAGTCAACGTTGCATAGTTGACAGTGGATGTCGACAGATGGCTTAATAATAAACTAGCTTTTGCCCGCAACTTCGTCTGCGTGTATATTATAATAATACGGATGTAAAATTAATACATTATATCGCTTCAACAACATTACACTGTAATCTCTGCGAAAGATTTGCAAAAAAATGATTTTGATAACATACATAAATCAGCTTCAGTGGTTCTAGTTATCACATAATATAATATCATCCCTTATTTCACCGCCTTAGTGCTTGTTTTCGAATAGTAGTTCACGGCATTATTTTGCGTTTAAAATAAGTGGTGAAATACAAATGTTCATATGAATAACTTCAGCGGTTTCGATTTTGCATACAACATTTTAACCCCTATTTAAACCTTTTAGGGTTAATTTTGAGAAAAGAGAGTAGGCAATTATATTTGTTTGTAATAATTAAATAAAGTTCCAAGTTTTACCATAAAACACTATTTCACCCTTTTCATCCCTTTGGGGGTTGAATTTCCAAAAATATTTTCTTAGTGCTACCCTACGCCACAGTAGGAATCCCTGTGTAAAATTTCAAGTTCGTAGTTTCAGTAGTGTTGGCTGTGTGTTGATGCGACAGTAAGGTTTTACAACATTTCAACCCTTATTTTAACCTGTTTAGGGTTAATTTAAAAAAAATAAAGTATGCAGTTATTCTTGTTTCTAGATGAGTAACTAAAATGCAAAGTTTGACAACTTTAGCTTTAATGGTTTCGATTTTCCATACAACCGTTTTTTTCCTTTTCACCCTCTCAGGGGCTGAATTTCCAAAAATCCCTTCTTAGTACTACCCTACGTCACAATAGGAACTTCTGTGCAAAATTTCACGTTCCTAGCTCCAGTAGTTTCGGCTGTGCGTTGATCCGACAGTTCGGTTCTGCAAAATTTCAACCCTTATTTTTACCCGTTTAGGGTTAATTTTAGAAAAATTAAGTATGCAGTTATATTGGGTTTTGATTGGCTAACTAAACTACAAAGTTTGAGAATTGAAGCTTTAACGGTTTCGATTTTCCATACAACCGTTTTTTACCCTTTTCACCCTCTTAGGGGTTGAATTTCCAAAAATCCCTTCTTAGTGCTACCCCACGTCGCAATAGAAATCCTTGTGTAAAATTTCACGTTTCTAGCTCCAATAGTTTCGGCTGTGCGTTGATTAGACAGACATTAAATCACCCTACTCTCGCAACACTTCAACCCTTATTTTAACCCCTTTAGGGTTAAGTTTAGAAAAACTAAGTATGCAGTTATATTTGTCTTTAATTGGCTAACGAAACTGCGCAGTTTGACAATTTTAACTTTAACGGTTTCGATTTTCCATACAACAGTTTTTAACCCTTTTCACCCCCTTAGGGGTTGAATTTCCAAAAATCCCTTCTTAGTGCTACCCTACGTCACAATAGAAACCTCTGTGCAAAATTTCACGTTCCTAGCTTCAGTAGTTTCGGCTGTGCGTTGATACGTCAGTCAGTCAGTCAGTCAGGTTCCTCTTTTATATATATAGATTATTTTCGATTTGGCATACGCGGCTCGTGAATGTAATGTAATGGAGCCCTGGGTCCGCCAGCAAAGTTCTACCCCGTGCCCCATCGTCAATAAGTACTTTTGGTAATTCTTTCGCAATTTGAAGTTAGTAGTTAACCCGTAGCGGTTTTGAGTGATTATGATCTGTAGCAGAATTATTTATTTTTAAAATGTCTATACAAAACTCTTCATAGAGCATTCCATTCAATAAACAACATTCAACATTTACCATTAATGCGACTTTTCACACACTTTCCTGCCGAAAGCAATCATGCCACGGCGCCTCGCTGTGTGCATATTGCATACAGACTACAGAGCATGCGCCGCGCCCGCGCAGGGCTCCGCTGTTTTAGAGTAGACCCCGAAGGATTTAAGTAAGTTCCTTTATAATTTTATCTTGTTTTTACACAAATTTATCTTGTGGGGATTAAACCTGCAAGCTTTAAGCGCCAAAGATCAAGTGCTTATGCTAATGTACTAAAAATCGGAAGAAAATTACAATGATCTACGCAGGGCTCCGCTGTTTTAGAGTACATGCATCGGCCAAGAATGCGACATTGTTTAACAAAGCGCCCTCTATTGAAGTCGTGAACGCAACTAAAATAATATTTTTTTTAAATTATGTCGATTTGAACGATACATAAAATGCATAAGCTCATCTTTACATCTGAACGTAATTAATAATGTCAAAAATAACTCACATGACATGAAAAATCAAAAACGGTGTTATCTGGTCTGGGTTTCGATCACAGGGCCGCGACGATCGACACAGGTCAAACACGCGGCCACTAGGCCATTGAGGTGAATTACGTTTTTTTTTAATTATTGCAATGTTTTAGTTTTATGTGTAACCATTACGAGTATGTATTTAAAGTTTATTAAAACCTGATAAATCAGAAACTTATTTTTCAATTCATACACGTTTTCTTAAAGAAGTTAATTGGTACTTAGAAGCGCGGGAATCAGGGCTCCGCGGGGTTCATTTGAGAGGTAATGGAGAGACTGGTGGGGAAACGTCTCGACTTCACTACGTAGTCTTCAGTATTTCATTTATTACTATTCTACTCTTTGCTTCTGTATGAGTATTGAGTTCTTGTTGTGACATGTACAAATTTCTGTTGTTAAGTTGTGAATTTGGTGATTTGTTATTGATTTAGGTTCTTGTGAAGTTTGTGTCGTTTTGTTGTGCCAATGTGTGTGAGTAGGGCAATATTCGAATGTTTTTATGAGTAGCTCAAACTCTTGTCGCGTATTGAGAATTTGTCGGGGATAGATAGTAGGTAACTATCGTAGCTAGGTAATAAGGTACATGGATTCTCCGGCGCAATTATGAATGTGCGGACAAAATGTGTCATTGAATTTGATGTGTCCGATACGCAGTGAGCGGAGTGTACTGAAGACACCTCGACGATACCCCGCCTGTACGAGGATTTGCTACAAATAGAGTACTTCGAGCCTCATATCGTGGGATGCCATACCGAGGGGTTTAGGTAAGTTTTCTTATAACTTTATCTGGTTTTTACTTTATCTTAAAATGCCTTGTGACCAAATGCTTTAGCTACTGTACTAAAAACTGCTGAACATTGGTGCAATTATGCGAATTGCAATAAACTATGGTCGTTAGAAAATTGTAATTAATAATTATTGTAACTAATTTGTGTCTTTGTGTGCTCGACCGGGATAAATCGCGAATAATGGTCTCGATTTGCGGCGCGCGCGGCGGCGCGGCAGTTCGGCTCGCAGTCAGCTGTCCGGGCCACGGCCGGGGGCGGGCGGCGCAGGGCGAGCGCGGAGCGACACGGCGCGGCGGGAGGAGGGGGCCTCGGCGGCCGTTGCTCGACACTCGCTGCTCGGTTGGTAGGTACTATTTGGAAAAGAATCGCGCGCGGCGTGCGTTGACCCCTTGCGTCAGCTGATTATTTATCTCGTTTACATTGCTTTATTTAAAAGAAAAAAAAAATTTGATTATTTTAGCATAAATTCGAAGCATTCATGCAACTAAATACGACCATGAGTGAAACAAAATTTTTTTTTAATTACTTTTTACAATTTTTTTTTTCGATTTTTTTAATGGCAATGTGTTTGAAATCACTAATACTATCACCCGGCTTTGTTTTCGGTAGCAGTCTTGATATACCCGGTATACTATAATAATATACTGGGTATCTCAAGACTGCTACCGAAAACGAAGCCGGGTGGTAGTTTTAGTGACTACAAACACAATGCAACTAAAAATTTCGCAAAGAAACGCGACAATTATTTTTTATGATTTTTTAAATATTGTCATTTTTGGGTAGTAAATCCATAGTTTTTTGCTAAAATAATAATTTAAACTCTTTTATACCTTAGATTATTTGTAAATAAAAGGGTATACACTATTATTTTAGGAAAAAATATATTTGTCGGGTGTTCTTATGTAAGACTCATATGCTAAATAATTGTAAATCGGCCATCAGTAATGTACGGGTAGTTGTAGAAGTAATTTTATTAAAGGAAACCCAATTGTGGTTCTATTTCACTACCCACAGTCAGACTGCATGACAGTTTGCAATATAAAGCGCGTCCGGATCGTAGACAAGGCATATTCAAGATCGAGCAGTCGGCAGTAAAGCATAGACATACGCGTGTTTCCTATAAAGTAACAAGTTGTCGCAGATATTCGGATAAATCGTTAATCCGTTAATTATAACGTGTGGTGATAATTATAATTAAATAATTAACACAATGAGTTTTATTACCGTCATCCTACATCAGAAGCGGGATCGTCCTACGTTGTAGCCGCAACCGCTTGGTTATCAACATCAGCTGGCGCAGATTCTGACGTGAGTACCAGAACTAATAACTTGAGATAAATTATGATGACTGGTCACTGTTATGTGTAGCTGTCATGTGTGACTGTCGTGTGTGGCCCACGTATGTAGCTGCCATTTGTGGCTCACGCTCAGAACAATGAGTAAAGCAGGGTCATGTATGTGGCTGTCATATGTGACTATCATATGACTATCAAGTTATACCTTCGAAACTAATTTAATGCCGCTCTGAAAGATGCCTGCAGGTTGCTGTATTGGAAAAGAGTTCAGCACAATCAATGGAACTTCGAAAACATTCAACTACCTACATGAAGGAGTTATACGAAAAAAATAAACCTACTACTAGAATCAATCAAGAAAGATTGATGGGCATCTGTTCAGCTGTGCCCTTGGTATTGAAATAGCCCATGTGCTGCGGTGACTGCTTACCATCAGGTGACACATAAACTCATCTGCCTGCCTAGGCCATTAATTGTTATCAGGAGCAGTGACATGGAGCTGTGACTGTGTGCCCTGGAAGTTCCAAGACACCTGCATCTTCACAGGAGTGTTTCAGATTGGTGAGATCTTTCCATTTTTGTTTGAATTTGGTATTGCGATTTTTAGTTTCATTAATTCGTAGAGCAATTTAAGAAAATATGACGAAGTGCGCAACAATATAGATTACTTAAAGAGAACACAACCTTAAAGCAAAGGTACACAGATACCAATCTCAAAAAGGGATATTGCATTGTTCCAGACAAACTTCGTGGACTCTACGATGAAACGGCAGGTGCAGAGCACACCCCGCCGCGCCTGTCCGAACTGCTGTATCGGCGCAGCAAAATCAATTCTTAATGTATTAAGACCTACTTAGTAGTTGGACCAAAAACAAGCCCACTGAGTTTGATTCGCTGGATCTACTCACAGCTGGGTCGTGTCGCGTTATTTCCAGTGGTAAAGTAAGCCCGCTGAGTTTGTTTCGCCGGGTCTTCTCAGGACAGGGCCGCGTTGGATCCGGTGGTAATTTTAAAACGTTTATACCTACGTCACGTTTCGTACATCTTTATGGTTCAAACATCAAGGTGCCCGTGCACTCTTATTACTCCCGAAGCATAGAATCAAGCTAGGCTCGATGAGAATAATACACTCAAACATTTAAGTTATAATTGATTCCAAGAGTTCATTAAATGGCAGTAGCATTTAGTAAGAAAGATTCGTAAGGTTAACATTTTCATAGACACAGTTCACATGAAGTAATTTAATAATTAATAATTACTATAATTATTGAGGGGTTTCTTTGAGACCTGTGAAAAAAAAAGAGAAAATACAGTCTGATCTGCCCAGTTATGTAAAGAAAAAGGAAATTTGTGTAAGCTAAAGGGGAATTATCCCGGTCTAGCACAGTTCGGTCCAGTTTTAAAACTGAAGGAACAATCTGCGCACTTGAATGGTTGTCTGAAGGGAATGCTTTCCGGACTAGACTGTATAATAATTATTACCGTTTTGCGAATTGTTATATTATGTGAACTGAGTCAGGATGAACGAACAAATGATTTCCTTGTCATCAAATGATGTATAGACACACACACGAGGACGTGTGCACGTCAGTATGGCCGTGTCGGGTGTTCTTATGTAAGACTCATATGCTAAATAATTGTAAATCGGCCATCAGTAATGTACGGGTAGTTGTAGAAGTAATTTTATTAAAGGAAACCCGATTGTGGTTCTATTTCACTACCCACAGTCAGACTGCATGACAGTTTGCAATATAAAGCGCGTCCGGATCGTAGACAAGGCATATTCAAGATCGAGCAGTCGGCAGTAAAGCATAGACATACGCGTGTTTCCTATAAAGTAACAAGTTGTCGCAGATATTCGGATAAATCGTTAATCCGTTAATTATAACGTGTGGTGATAATTATAATTAAATAATTAACACAATGAGTTTTATTACCGTCATCCTACATATTTAACACCCAAATATGTACATAGGAAAAAAAAATCAAAATTTGTCGCTTTTTTTTGCAACTTTTTCTGTTGCATTGTGTCTGAAGTCGCTTAAACTACCACCCGGCTTCGTTTTCGGTAGCAGTCTTGATATACCCTGTGTAATATATATATATCCATATACTCTGAAACTGTTATCCGTCTAGCTTAGCAGCTGCATTTATAAGCTACAAACTGTGGGATCTGGATTCAATTCCGTAGATGGGCATTCGAGGCAGTCCACTTTATTGAGTTTACGATTTGCGAAACGATATTTGAATTACCTCGGATTTTGGCCGGTGGAACATGCTTCCTATCAAATCTTCGAATATGGCTCATCTCTGTTAATATATCTACCTACCCTCTCACAGAACACGCATGAATATATAAATTTGCAGTGCAGGTACATCATTCATCTTTTATATATGAGGTCACACAATATAAATGTAGGCAGGCGAAGGTTACGTTTCGACCTCTGCATGGGAACAGCGTGATATTTTAGTGTATGGACTGGATGAGAGGGATGGGTATATCTGTGTACTGGATGAGAGAGAAGGATAGAATGAGAGTTTAGTTCAATTTCGATTGATGTTAGATTTATCATCTTTAATGCGGTTTTTTTTCTAAAGCTATGTTGGCCAGTCGAATAGTTTGGTACGATAGCAGTTTTTCTTCTCTATACACATGAGCAGAATAAGATTTTTAAATACATACATACATAAACTTATGCCCTTTTACAAGAATGGGTAGTTAGAGGTGCTGCCAGGACACCCTTCTGTGAAGTGACCCCTTCTGTCCCACGATGTGATAGGGGGCGAGCCTATCGCTATATCGGCCACAAATTCCTGACTCTACGCCAGTAATGAATAATCACAAAAATATAAATGATCACAAATATAGCATTCAAAAAGGGAATTCTGTAGACACCATCCAGCGATGGATGAATGGCTCACATATCATAAACCCTACTATAGCCACGTAATCACACACTGGTTGAATCAATGAATTCTGCGTAACACCTCGAGTATCGCGGGCAATGCGCCAACTACATGGGTGGGCTTTGTAGAGGGATGGAACGTTATTTATATCGATATTTTTGTAAAGATCGACGTTTCTATGGAGGTATCATGATGTGAAAATACGATGGTAATTGCAATGGAATTATAATAGATTTGCAATAAGCAATAGGTTGTGTACCCTTAGAAAAGTTTTTTAGATTAGTTTGAGAAATGCCCTGTTTTACTTTAAATATGTTTTTTTCTAATTGTACAATGAATTGACAGCCCAATATTTGTGGGCCGCACAAATATATTAAATATTTCTTTCGGGTCTGGGTGTTTGTGAGACCGAAAAGTCTCTCGTAGCGCCTGATACCCACGACACAAGATTCGATCTTAGTGTGGGGTCAGGACTATGTAATAAATAAAATAATAAAATAAATAATTATATAATTATTTTACTAAACAGGTACATGGAGGTTGAACCCAAAAAGCCTCGCACTAGCGTGTCATCAAGTAGGTTTTTTATCATCGAATAGAGTGTATAGAGTATGGCTTTGTCGAGTTTTTCTAGTTTCCAGTAGTTACTCTGGCTACAATGTCCTTCAAACCGGAACACAACAGTGTATTTACACTGGTGTTTGGCGGAAGAAATAGACATTGCGGTGGTACCTACCCAAGACGGCCTCTCATGTATGAGAGATACCACCAGTAAATTCATTATCATCGATGTTTTAACCATGTACGTCACTATAATGCAATATCGATAATCCGATTCGCTATGCAAATGGTGTACCCAATACGTATCGTTGAAACGAGAACAATTCAGATTAAATACACACTCATATTTTATATGCGACAGTAATTTTTATCGGCAGACTCTGTGGCGCGAGGAAAAATGAATTCATAGTTCATTGGATCAAATTTACTGGTGGTAGGTCTCTCATATGTGAGAAGCTGCTTGAATAGGTACCACTGGAATGTCAATTTCTTGTATATATTTATATTGTAAGTTTTGTGGACATATCTATTTTTTTTATTCCAAGGAATGGCGAGACGAGCATGCCGTTCGCCTGATGGTAAGCGATACGACCGCTCATGAACATTAGCAAAACCAAGCAACACCTTGAATTACAAAGCAATTCTTTGCATTACACTGCGATTTCCATCCTGAGATATAAGATGTTAAGTCTCAATATGTCCAGTAGCTACTCTGGCTACAATGTCCTTCAATCCGAAACACAACAGTGCATTGAAACTGCTGTTTGGCGGGAGAAATAGACATTGCGGTGGTACCCACCCAGGCGGCATAATTTCCACCGGCATTATGATGTTAAAGGAGAATGGCCATTTAACTATAAATCTTAGTATCGGTTCGAAGATTTTGTCCCTCGATGAAACATACTTTCTTGTGTATGGAAAAATATATACTTTCAATAAATATAAATATAATAAATATAGGCCCGGAGTTCTTGGACAAATGAACTTGAAGTCAAATATTTTTTTTCAGCTCTGTGAACAAAATGCAAAATGTTATGATAAATACATCACTACATAGTATAAAACAAAGTCGCTTTCTCTGTCCCTATGTCCCTTTGTATGCTTAAATCTTTAAAACTATGCAACGGTTTATGATGCGTTTTTTTAATAGATAGAGTGATTCAAGAGGAAGGTTTATATGGATACGTACATATTATTGTACATAAATCTATTTGTACCCGGGCGAAGCTGGGCCGGGCCGCTAGTTATTTTATAAAAATGTATCGCTCCAAATAAAACAGGAATAGTTTAAGGACAAACTGTAGAAGATGCTATGAAGAATTTTAAGCAGTATTGGTATCGGATCTACAATATTTGTAGCGATACTATGGGCATTCTCCTTTGGTCTGTTCGGTACTTCATCTGGGCTATATTACACTTACGAGTAGTTTCTCAGGCTGTAGATTAAAGATCCTGGATAAATCTCTGAAGATACCCACCCAGCAACAGAATGAGTGAAAGTAGTAATACACGTGAATTCTCGAGACTCGACCCAAAACCGAGCGCTAACAGTATTCTGAAACAGGTCCTGCGTTGCGCATCATATCGCACAATAACCTACATAGATTCCACAAAATATTCCGCTGTGTATAAATATACACATTGTCTTTTGCACGTGGATTTTTAGTTCTAACTTGATGTATATTTTACTAGATATTCATGGCTTTTGATGTAATGTGGAAATTCTTAGAGGAGGCTTATGTTGAGTAGTGAATTCTCTGCGGCTTTTGGCCATTTGTAAGATGTCTATGGTATGTAAAGTGCGCCAACCCGCATTAGGTCAGTGTAGTGGACTATATGAACTAACCTCTCTAGTATAAGTGTATTATCTATGAACTAACCACTCCCAATCGTACTCTCGATTGTAGGTAGGCCCGTGCCCTGCAGTGGGACGTGTATGGGATGAGACATACATACATATTTAGGGTTACCAGTTAAACTCCTACATCAAACCTCCTTTGACGACCTTTTCCGTCCATAATTCGCATAATTTATCGCCTACATGCCCATAGAATTCCGTTGAGGTTGAGCGGAGAGATCACAATAGCCGAGGCTTTGTTACGCAGCCACACCCTCGCTCGAGGACAATGTGTGGTCGGCGGGAATGCACGAGTCTCAATAACTAGTACCGTATGGATTGACGGCGCTGAGTTATCTTGTTCGACATGCATTAAATATATATATTTTTTATTTCAATGAATAGCCAAACGAGCATGTCGTTCACCTGATGGTAAGCGATACGACCGCTCATAAATAGTAGCGAAACCAAACACCTTGAATTACAAAGCAATGCTTGGCATTAAACTGCGCTCGCCATCCTGAGACATAAGATGTTAAGTCTCAATATGTCCTGTAGTTACTCTGGCTACAGTGTCCTTCAATCCAAAATACAACGGTGCATTTCCACTGCTATTTGACGGGAGAAATAGACATTGCGGTGGTACCTACCCAGGCGGCTCCTCACATGTGAGAGACCTACCACCAGTCAAATGTATCGTATGGAATAACTTTAGAATAGAAGATACAGGGTCCGGAACAAAATCACACGCCAAAAGTGGCCGAGATTGCTTATACTTATATACGTACGTACGAATTTCGAACTACGAGATGTAGCAAAGTCTTAAATTATAATCAACTTCAGGTAACAATAAACCTTATTCCTTTAATTTAAGATTCATTATGTTTTTGGAACATCAGTATCAGTATCAGCCCATATACGTCCCACTGCAGGGCACGGGCCTACTCTATAATCGAGAGTGCGATTGAGAGTGGTTAGGCCATATAGTCCACCACGCTGGCCTAGTGCGGGTTGGCTTTTATTGGTTATTGAGTTTAAATGTCTGATTCATTTTCACATTTTAGTCCGATTCATACTCTTCAAAGTCCACTTCAATAGCCACGTCCTCCTCGATTTCCTCATACATTGGAACATACTAAAATCAAATAAGACCACACGCATATTTGTGCTCTTATTTCTCTTGCCGTTTTTTACACCGTTAGTTATAATATAGTGTATATTTGATCTAAGGGAACAACCATTATTTTTATTAAAATTTAAAAAAAAATTCTATGTCAATGTCAATTTACATCTATGTTAGGTTTACGACAAAATGCTAGAAGTATTCCATGATTTTCTATAAACATCGACACGTTTCGATTTCCTAAGACGGTTTGTATGCTATATTGTAGATGGGAAAGATCCTCAGGCTACTTTAGTTTCCTCTACATTCGAATGCGTAAGGCTAGTTTGGTCTAGGTTGGTGGAATGTACATACATTCATAGTTTTTATTTATCTTTATTAACAAATATAACATGCTATCCTGACAGCAATAAATTCAGAGTTGTGAAGAAGTCATAAATCATCAAATATTCACTTATAATACCACAAGAGCTTCAAAATTATCGGGTATTTCCCGATAGGTTCGTTGCAAACAAATGAAGGAGTCAAAACTTGACGACTTTATTTATTTATTTATTTATTTTATTTATTTACACTTTATTGCACACAAAAGGAAAACAAATACAAACAGAAATCACAAATATAAAAAGTACAATTGGCGGTCTTATCGCCGAAAGGCAATGTCTTACAGACAACCATGGGATGGATTTAAAAATAGGATAAATAAAGGGCAGTCTAAAGTGTAAAGGATAGAACTTGTTTAGAAAGGAAAAGTGTTGCAAATAAGTACAATTAATTTAATAATATTTCAAGTAATACAAATAATAAATACACCTATTATGTTATATAAACATATATATATATATATACAAATATGCATACATAAAAAATATAATAACAATACATACATTGGAAGATAAATATATATAATATATTGATATATACATATATATTAAAATACCAGTACATACAAATAGGTAAATTATCCACAGAAATGTGTCAGTTCAGTGAGAAAGATAGTACTCTTTGACAAGTTTTTTGAAAGATGATAGTGATCGTGCCCGTCTTACCACAACTGGTAATGCGTTGTTTATTTGTTTGCAGGGAACCTTGAGGGAAATGCCAGATAATTTTGAAGCTCGTGTGGTATTCGGGGGATTATTTTTCCGTCCCAAATTTTAATTTCAAACTCATTTTCATGCAAAATCTCCAATTTTCACAATTGAATTCAACCTGTCAGTTTGACGTGTGGTTAATTTGACTGGATCATGTTTTGTTTTTTATATATAGCAACTACCAGAGAAAATTTCCAAAAAATTATCAGTATAATACCATGTAGGTTGTACCACGTGACGTCGAATGGTGCAATTCTATTGGTCGATATTTGGGTCGGAAAAATAATCCTTTATATTAGTGGACTTCGTCGTTAGTCCTTTTCAACTTCTTAAATCTAAATACCTGTTCTCAATCCAGGGGGTTACTTATATTCTGATGATCAAACCTTTGTCGTCGCGTCTACAGAGTTACCCCTGTCTTATGAGACTTGCACAGACGGGTAGGAGGGCGGATCAGTCTGTATAAGCAATGAATACTTCAGACGACTCAGACAGCTTCCGTTGCGCAGGCGATTAGACCCAGCCTGTGAAACGAGAGGCCGCAGGCTTGATCTCCGCTCCGAGAGAAATGTTTGTGCGGCCGACAAATACTCCTTTCGGGTCTGGGCGTTTGTGAGACCGAAAAATCTCTCGTAGTTCCCGACACCCACGACACAAGACTCGATCTTAGTGTGGGGTCAGGACTATGTATGTCACTATTGGGTGTTATTTATTTATTTGTATGCAGTGAATACTTCAGGCTACTATTACCATGTATGTAAGTATACAAAGGCTGGCATAGCAACAACACATAGTGTATAGACATGCGTTTCCCATGCCGCGTGGAGTCGTACAATGGTGTTTAGTAAACACTTAGAGTTTCACCGAAACATCCGCCGCGCGACGCTTTCTTGTGCGAACGGTTTACTGCGGAATATGGTTTGTTTACATGCAAAAATTTAAATAAAGGTGATCGAGCCACCCACAATTCATTGGGTTTACATATATCCATCTCAAATGTAATACGGGGCGAGTATCATGTGAGGTACAAGTTAAAGCCCCGGGCAACTTTTGAAACTTAAAAATTGGTTTCAATTTAACTAGTACCTGGTTTTATACTGGTGAAGAAAAACATAGTGAGTCTTTTTGCGAGGTTATTTAATACTTTAGTTCAATGTTTTGTCTCCCGCTTTGCACGGAGGGAAGTGGACATTATTTATCTCCAACTCCTATTAATTTAACTTTCTGATTAATTTCGTTACGGGTTAAAGACAAGTTAGACATTCCCGGAGACTCGCCGAGCTTCAATGGTGTCATTACATTGCGTGCCACTGTTGATCCTGGCTTACAGAAGTTGCAGTGGCGGTTGTGAGGGCGGGACAGTCTCCAAACATAGTGAAGAAACATGCAAACCACAGCGATTCTAACAATGTCTTTGGTATCTAACGTCCGCCAACCCGCACTAGTCCAGCGTGGTGAAATGCCCTAACCATTATAAATCGTATTTTAGATTGTAAAGGAGACCAATACTCTGCAATGGAACGTGTATGGGCTGATACAGGTTCTCTTCACGAGAGGAAGGCTGGGTTACGTTTGCTACCTAGACCAAAAGAGGCCGAAAAAGATGTTGCAACGATATAGTCCACCTGTAGTGTAGTTCGGGTTGTATTTTATATACCACGAAAACTTTTTAAAATCGCTATGGTATGCAAGTTTCCTCATGATGTTTTCTTTCACCGTTTTAGTGCGTGGTGATGGACTATCAATACACACATTATCTGTTAATCAAGACAGCGTGTTTAAACGTCCCTTCAACTAACATCGCTGTAACTGGGCACAGCAGTAATTTCACAAGTCCTTCGAGTTGCGTAAGGAAAGCTGTCCGGGCGAGCGAGTCCGCCGGGCCAAAGAATTCGCAGACAACTCTCGCTAATGCAACTACTTCATTTCTTTCCGTGCTCTATGACAATATTTATTAAAACTGTTAAAATTATTGGGCACGGAAAATTAACGTGGACGCATATTAACTTACGAATAATACCAAAATCAATAAAAATCAAAATATTTATTACTAGTGTTCCGGCCCGGCTTCGCCCGGAAGCAGATACTTTTTGAATCTAGTTCACTTTAGAAACAAGGTCAATTTCCCGTGACAACTGATATTATTATTTAAACTCAATGTAATTGCCGTACTTTAAAATTCCCAAAGAAATAAGGCCCTTGAGTTTAAAAGAGTATCAAATATATTTCAATTCCGTGAACATCCCACGGGAACGATATATTTTGTTGGGTTAAAAAGTTGCCCATGTGCTAATCCAGGGTATCAGATATCTTACCACATTCATACCACACAATAAAATTTCATTAAAATTAATTAATAAAATTGAGCGTGAAGAGGTAACAAACACACAAACTTATTTTTAGTAACATTCAAATAATTTTTCACCGGAAACCGAAACACAACAGTGCATTCACACAGCTGTTTGGTGGTCCAAAATAGCCATGAGACCTACCAGTCATTCATGTATTATAAGGATGCATACAAACATCCTATCAGCTAAGTGTATATAATGATTACTTTAACATCGAAGTATTTAACCGCGGAAGGCATTTAGTTTCCCAATAGGATATACTCTCGTTTTCCGAGTATCACTCGGCAGTCAGCACGCGAGGTAAAACGCGCGCTCAGCATTCCCGCTAACGTACATGTCTTGTATGCACGGTATGTAACAAGCAAAACTAAACACCATGAATTACAAAGCAATGCTTGGCATTCCACTACGCTCACCATCCTGAGACATAAGATTTTAAGTCTCAATATGTAAAGTAGTTACTCTGATCACAATATCCTTACAAACGGAGATCAAAAAATACATTTGTTAGGGGTATATGAATTATCATTTTGACAGCCTCCGTGGCGCAGTTGGTTAGACGCCGCCTGTGAAACGAGAGGCCGCGGGTTCGATCCCCGCACCTTGTGCAGCCCACAAATATTTCTTCCGGGTCTGGGTGTTTGTGAGACCGAAAAGTCTCTCGTAGTTCCTGATACCCACGACACAAGACTCGATCTTAGTGTGGGGTCAGGACTATGTATGTGACTGTTGGGTGTTATTATTATTTTATTTATTTAAAATGATCCCACACTCCAGTTATGTCTTCCATTTTCCAAATTCCGATTTCCTGTAGCACTGGTGGTGGGTCTCATAAATTATGTAAGAGGCCGCATGGGTAGGTACCACTTCAATAATAATAATAACTCTTTATTTAAAGCAGCACAAAAATTACAAAAAAAGATTGACACAGAGAAAAAAAGTGTTAAAAAACGGCGGTCTTATCGCTAAAAGCGATCTTTTCAATGTCTATATCTCTCACCAAATAGAATAAATGCACTGTTGTGTTCCAGTTTGCAGGACATTGCAGCCGGAGTAACTACTTGACGTAATGAGGCTATGTCTCATGGCGAACGCAGTGGAATGCCAAACATTGCTTTAATTTATTGTGATGTTTGGTGGTCCTACTGTCTGAGCGGCGCTTACCATCAGCCGAGTGGCATTTCTCACCGTTCACACATACATAAACACTTGCCTTTTTTCCCAGAAGGGGTAGGCAGAGGTGCCAGGACACCCACATTGCGCCATGTATATTCCTACCCATGATGTTACATGTGGCCTAACGTCATATCGAGCACAAATTCCTGACTGAGGTGATAATGAATAGAAAAACCCAATATCACTTTGACCATCGGGATTCGAACCCGAGACCTCAGCTTTGCAAGCGACAAGCTTACCCTACTACAACCAAGCCACCGAGGCAGTCATCTCGCCATTCATTACTATAAGGTGGTAGGTCTCTCATATGTGAGAGGCCGACTGGGTGGGTACCACTCCATTGTCTATTTCTCCCGTCAAACAGCAGTTTAAATGCACTGTTGTGTTTCGGATTGAAGGACATTATAGCCAGAGTAACTACTGGACATTTGAGACTTAACATCTTATGTCTCAGGGTGGCGAGCGCAGTAGAATGCCAAGCTTTGCTTTGTAATTCAAGGTATTGTTTGGTTCTGCTACTGTTTATGAGCGATCGTATCGCTTACCACCAGGCGAACGGCATGCTCGTCTCGCCATTGACTACAATAAAAAAAAAATCTAACCATTCATTTTTTTTTCAGCCCATATACCTCCCGATGCAGTGCACGGGTCTCCTCTACAATCGAGAGTACGATTGAGAGTGGTTAGGCCATATACATAGTCCGCCACGCTGGCCTCATGCGGGTATCGCCATTCATTACTATAAATAAATAACAACATGGACCTAAGAAGCGAGCGATTGAATCTGCGATCGTGTAGTGCCGGCTCGTGTAAGTGGCACAACGACCTGCGCCCGAATCGATTACACGTTACGTATTACGCCTCGTCTACACGTCAACAATGCATCTGCAGACCTCGTCTTCAGATGGGTGTTGCGATCGTCAAGTGGAACGGTTTGTGTCATTTAATTTTCGATCAAATATATCGCACCTTTAGAATGAGAGTGACCTAATAAGAAAATAATTGATATTGGCTTTTAATCATATTTTGGCTCATTTACCTGTCGACCTGGTATTAAATAAGGGCGTATTGATGCATGAAAGGCAGAAAGATGAATAAATCGGTCTTCTAGATGTACATATATTCCAATTTCTTATGTTACAAATCTTTAATTAAAATTTCCCATAACATATTTTTTTTTAAGTTAGGTTACTCTAATTCCAAAGGTGCGATATACTAAACATAGGGCCCGGAACAAAATCACACACCAAAAGTGGCCGAAGTTGCTTATACTTTCATTTGAATTTCGAACTACGAGATATAGTAAAAAGTCTTAAATTATAATCAACTTTAGGTAACAATAAACCAACTTCCTTTAAATTGAGATTTATTATGTTTTCGGACCATACTAAAATCAAATAAGACCACACGCTCATTTATGTTCTTGCCTTGCCGTTTTTTAGGCCGTTATTTATAATTTAGTGCATATTTTATCGAAGTATTTAATAGATTTTAATTATTATTACTTTATTTAAATCGTGCGTTCCACTTGACAATCGCAACACCCATCCGAAGACGACGTCTGTAGATACATCTGTTAACATGTAGAGGAGGCAAGCGCAAAAGCGCCTCACTTACTCGTGCACATCACTACGCGGTAAATGAGTATATTAGGAATAATGAATTGGGATGTTAACAAATATTTAATAGTCGTAATGAAAATTAAATAGTACGTAAACTTACGCCTTTTTTCTAGCAGGGGTGGGCAGAGGTGTAAATACGACATACATTTCGCCTTGTTTTCCGTCCCACGATTTGATATGGGGCGAGCCTATCGTCATATCGGGCACAAATTATTTAAATAGTACTTACGATAAATCGATAGAATACATTGAAAAATATAAATAAATAAATAAATAACACCCAACAGTCACATACATAGTCCTAACCCCACAGTAAGATCGAGTCTTGTGTCGTGGGTATCAGGAACTACGAGAGACTTTTCGGTCTCACAAACACCCAGACCCGGAAGAAATATTTGTGGGCCGCACAAACATTTCTCTCGGTGCGGATCGAACCCGCGGCCACTCGTTTCACAGGCGGCGTCTAACCAACTGCGCCACGGAGGCTGTCAAAAATGTTATGCATGTATTTATTTTAATAGTAAAACAGGTTTTATGAACCAAAACTGTCCAAGTTGAAGTTACGCACAAAATGTATTGCTAAAAGTTTGTTTTATACTCAAATTTGTCTCATCATCGTTATTATAATAAGTCTTGTCAAATTACTTTACGTGGAATTTTTAAGCGGAAGGTCAATGAACTGCCATCAACTGCTATTATAACGTTGTCATATTTAAAAACGCCAAAGTGATTCATTTTAATGTTGAAACCGATTTTTATGTGTTCTTATGAATATGAATTTTATTTCAAAAACGCTTCAGGCGCATTTTTTTAAGCTTTTTAAATTACTAGTGATAAGGATTCTAATAATTTAAATAATTTATATGGCACTCTTATTTTTTATACTTAAACAATTAAGCCTATACCCCGATATTTAGCCATTGCTATACAGCTTTGAATTGATTGATATGATCTTAGAGTATTTATAATATAGAGGGAGCGCTGGTACTTCAAAAACGTAGATAAAAATGGTGGTGCCGGGCTACCTTTTTCTGCCCTCCTATTGGCTGAAATTTGATAGATGGTCCATATTATAAACTATATTATAAATACTGTAAAGATATGATTAAATAAAAAAATACATACCCGTACAAAAGGGTTCTTCTTGGGCAGCTGTGCGTCGACCTCGTCCCGTGACTCGTCATCATCAGCGGAGTTCACCCTCACGCAGGTCTTGTGTACTTGAAGGTCACCCATACTCCCCGCTCATCATACACGGGACAAACTTATATCCGACTCACTGCACCACACTTCCACTGGTATGAACAAAACGCTTTCCCGCTTTAAATTCAAATTTAAATTTCGAACACTAGTCGCGCGTAAACCCACACAGAACGTTGATCTAATTTCAAATTCAAATTTCGAACACTGTGTAGTCGATTATGATTATGAATCGATTATTCACTGTTAGTCGAGTTTTTCGGATTGAGATTTGAGAGCACTTGGTTGATGAACCTGGAATTAAAGAAAAGGTTTGAGTGAATTACAGGAATAGAGATTAGGTAATGAGTGATGCTCAAATATTGATGTCACTGCGACAGGCATGTACTAAGGACGTAAAAGAGGGCCCAAATTGAACAGTATTTCTGTTATTTTTTAGATTAACGTTGTTTTTTTGTGGCAATAATGTATAAAGAAATTTGCATTAAAAATAAATGATTTTAACAACTTATTAATATTTCAAATTGCTGCTATTTAAAGCACCTTATTAATCTTTTAAATAGACAGCCATTGTCTACTCGATTTTATGAAACTAATACTAATCAGCTTTTTTAATCCATGATATTAATTTTGAAAATTCTGCATTAAATTATACAATGATATAACCACGAAACACAGCTCAGAACTAAGAGATCTGTTAAATACAAAAACACGATAACATGAAGTTATTTTAACAATGCGGTCCGCCGACCGCCGTTTAACATGAACTATTAACAATAAACGGCAATTAGTAGTACGTAAATTTAACTATACGCAACTAATTGAACGGAGAGCGCCATTGAGTTGAAAACAGAGGGGATATAAAGAATATTTCTTTCGGAAAAATTGTCACATTGGCATTGAAAAAAACCTATTTTTTACGGATTTTATCGCGGAAATGATTTAGTTTTTAATTTTTCAAAGTTTTGATTTACTTTATAGTTTTTTTCCGTAAATAATAGTTTTGTTTCAATGTGTAACATCTAAGGAACCGTTATCACTAAGCCTGTTATATCACCTCTGTTTGATTTATTTTTACACATCAAATTTGCATAAAGTACTGTAATTCGCCTTAAAGTTACTATAACGCGCCTCATAGTAAGTAAAATCATCCAGATAGAAAATTGTCATTCTCTATTTTGTCAAATTGTGGCGTTTTGGTCAAAACTGGACGTATACTTATAGCCCTGAAATGCTTAACATTTACTCGTATCAGCGGTTTCACTATGCCAGGTTTCTGCTTTCAGATGCCACGAATTCGAATATTTGCCTCAATATAATACAATTAAAAGTGAAAACACGGTATTTAAACATAATTGACATTAAAAAATGTAACAAAATACTGTCTCGTTTTTTGAGGATCGGCTCAAATTCGATTTCAAAAACATATGGTGGTCAAGGTAAATTTTATTAGTAACTGAAACATTTAAATAAATCTATTTTTGTCTTCCTGATGTTTCGATTATTTTACAGCTTTCGTCGTTCAGTCCACCACGTAAAAATAGTTTTATTTCAATGCGTAATATTCGCGTAAATATAAGAAACCATAACAGAAAAATGCGCACAAAAATTGCTTGTAATATCACCTCTGTTAATCCATCATTGACACGCCTATAAATGAAATGTATGCGTTTAAAAATGCATTGAATTAAATGGTAAGTATGTAAACATGGCTGAATGTGAGACATGTTAACTGCGAGGATAATTCTGCTATTAGTATTTATGTGACAATGTTTTGTTCACAAGTTACGTCGTTGGAAGGTTATAAGACGCATAATTATTATACTAATACTTGAAATAAACAGTCGTAATGTATGCGTGACTAAAGCCAAGGTTTTGAAGAACCTACATATATTGCGCACATGTTCACGGTGGTCGCGGGTTCGAATCCCAGGGCACACCTTTGACTTTTCGGAGTCATGTGTGTATTGGTAGTCAATCACCACTGACTAACGGCCGATGCCAATATAATCAATCGAAAAAATTAGATTGAAGTCAATCTGGATTGTTTTCTACTTTTTGATTTGTCATTTGCCATGTTGCCATAGTTTTTTCACTACTGAGATTGATTTATTATTAATATAGTATTAGAAAAAAGATTGAGCTGTCAATCTCAAACGGCAAATTTTGGATTGGGATTGTTTATTGGCAGCGGCTGTTAGACGGCAAAGGGAAACATCACGAGGAAACCTGCATACCATAGCGATTTGTAAGAATTTCTATGGTATTTAAGTCCATCATCCTGCATAAAATCTATTTGGTAAATATTTTGAGTCCCCTATATTCCTCCAAATGCGTTTTCCCGCGCCCGAGTTTCGGTTTGTTTGTCTTGATAACGGTTATCTAGTGACTAGTGAGGTAATTGTTGAAGTAATTCCATTGTACACGCTTTGAGTGCTTGCACACATTGTAAACTAATTCAGGTTAACCTCATCTTATATGGGTGGGATTTTTAATAGGTACATACATATAAGCTTAATAAAATAAAATAAAATAAAAATATACATATTGGTGGTAGGTCTCTCATATGTGAGAGCACAGGTGAGAGGCCACCTGGGTACCACCGCAATGTCTATTTCTCCCGTCAAACAGCAGTGTAAATGCACTGTTGTGTTTCGGATTGAAGGATATTATAACCAGCTGCCAGAGTAACTACTGGACATATTGAGACTTAACATCTCATGTCTCAAGATGGCGAGCGCAGTGGAATGCCAAGCATTGCTTTGAAATTAAAGGTGTTGTTTGATTTTGCTACTGTTTATGAGCTGTCGTATCACTATTCATTGAAATAAAAAAAAAAGTTCGAATCTTTGATGTCCGAAGTAAGTTAAAAGATTTCCACTTTTAAAAATCAATACTATTCTCTATTATACGTGTCATTCAATCTGATCTCTGTTTTTGATTAATAAGTACGATACAGAATAAAAAAAATTGTGGAGAACCTAGGCATCTTTGTACAATTTATTAAGAATACATACATTTACTAAGATTTTTTTATATAGTTACAAGATTATCGATACTACTGTATTGGGGTTCAACCTGTTAAAGTAGTGTTATGTGGCAAAAAAACTGACGAATTTGTTTCTGAGCAAAGAGTAACCTCCTAAAACGCAGGAAAATTTTTGCATTTCATTCGAGGACAATATAGATTAAAATGTGTAGGTAATATTAACAAGTTAATCATAAACCACTGAGTGTAGGTTCTTATCAAGGGGCCAGAGGAATTTTAGTCAGAGTACGTGCCTCGCAAGAATTTCCTTAACTTTGACTCATCTGTTATCAATGAGTCATGATAATTAGCGCGGGGGGTGCATACTAAATACACTAAGGTGGTACGTGCCATGTGCCACGCACTAAAACGGTGAAGGAAAACTTCACGAGGAAACCTGCATACCATAGCGATCTATAAAAACTTCTATGGTATGTAAGTCCGCCAACCCGCACTGGGCCAGCGTGGTGGACTATATGGCCTAACCATCTCAATCGTATTGTCGATTGTAGAGGAGGCCCGTATCCTGCAGTGGGAGTTACATGGGCTGATAGAAGTACGTGCCACGTATGGCATGATTGTTATGTTTTGATATAGATATCCTTGTGTTTCATGCGCAAATGTTTGCTAATTTTTGACAGCCTCCGTGGCGCAGATGGTTTGATGTTGGAAAACTGGAGGTGCAGTGCATACAAACAGGTACCATGATTGTATAATAATTATATATAGACTTCCTATATCATAATTATGATATATGCAAATCATGTTTATTGCTATGATTGGCCATACGACCGCTCATGGACTGTGGCAAAACCAAACATTACTTGGATTTCAAAGCAATGCTTGGCATTCCACTGCGTTCTTTTTGCTGAGACATAATATGTTAAGTATCTTTATGTCCCATTGTTACTCTGTCCACAATATCCTTCAAGCTGGAACGCAACAGTGCAGTGACACTGCTATTTTGCGAGAGAAATAGACATTATGATGATACCTACGCAGTCAGTCACAAAACCTTCATTTAAACCCAACAAACGTCTACTCAATCCGATCATTCGCCCACTAATTAGAAGTAAAAACTTCTCGGAACCTCTGAGCGTTTCGGGATGACATACCACCTCAGGTAATTGGCAGGCGTCGTGTGGAAGCGTCATGGTATGGGAATGTGACTGGGGGTCGACTGCAAGGACGTTTGTCGGATCTGTGACTAAGAATTAAAAACGAAAATCTGTATCTGTATCAGCACATATACGTCCCACTGCAGGGCACGGGCATCCTCTACAATCGACAGTACCATTGAGAGTGGTTAGGCCGTATAGTCCACCACGTTACCCTAGTGCGGGTCGGCGGACTTACATACCATAGATTTTATTTTAAATGAAAATAAAAATAATTTATTGAATCCATTAGGATGTACTACATAATTTAAATTTAGTCATACTTTTTTTATCTACCACCCGGTTCGGAAAGCGGTTTTCACTAGAGAAGAACGGGCAAGAAACTCTACTGTTGCTCTTTCCAATAAGATAAGCTAAGAAGGCGTAGAATTTAGAGAATTGGTGTGTTCGTATCTGCTTGAACACTTTCCTGTGCTAAGCATAATTCCCCTTACTCATAAAAAAAACTGCTTATCAACCACAATATATACGTAAATTAAATAAATCATGTAAAGATATTAAATTTTCATCAAACTTAGCTATTCACAATAATGTTATGATATACTTTTAGCATATCCTTCTAGGTATACCTCTCCACCTCTCTCCTTGCACGGTGACGGTGTATCACGATGGTGCCTGGGCGTGGATAGCGGTGCCATGCATATTCAACGCAAACGGAATAACACGCCAAGCGGCGTGTAACAACTAGTTGTGCGCCACTTGTCAAGTTTAATGTCAGGGGTTTTGTGTAATGTCTGTTTTTTTTTGGTATTATGATTATAATCTGGTATAGTTTTATGAAATATTCTTTACAGATGGTAGTTCTCTCATATGTGAAAAGCCATCTGGGTAGGTACCATCGCGATGTCTATTTCTCCCGCCAAGCAGCTGTATAAACGCACTGATGTGTTCTGCTTTAAAGGACATTGGAGCCAGAATAGTTACTGGATATATTGCGACTTAACATCTTATGTCTCGGGATAGAGAGCGCAGTGGAATACCAAGTATTTCTACTGTCCATGAGCGGTCGTATCGCTTACCATCAGGCGTATGCTATGCTCGTCTCGCCATTCATAGCAATAAAAAAATCATATAGTCTTGACTTCGAATTAAGAGACGTGTTCCCTATGGATGCTATATGACTAAATCCGTAATAAATAATTGCAAATATTCTGTGAAAGAGTTTATCGCATCAAAGCCTTTAATACCATCTAAATCATCCGTGGCGCAATTGGTTAAAAGCCGGCTGTGAAACGAGAGGCCGCAGGTTCGATCCCCGCAACGAGATAAATATTTGTGTGAACCACAGGTATTTATTTCGTGTCTGGGTGTTTGTGAAAACGAAAAGTCGCTCGTAGTTTCTTATCATCATCATCATCATCATATCAGCCACAGGAAGTCCACTGCTGAACATAGGCCTCCCCCAATGATCTCCACAATGACCTGTTGGAAGCGGCCTGCATCCAGCGACTTCCTGCGACCTTAGTCAGATCGTCCGTCCACCTTGTAGGCGGGCGAGACGTGGCCTCTCACTGTGGGCCTCATTAAAAGGCTCAAAGTCACTCAACGAGCCATGGAGCGGGCTATGCTCGGTGTTTCCCTACGAGATCGAATCAAAAATGAGGAGATCCGTAGGAGAACCAAGGTTACCGACATAGCCCATAGGATTGGCAAGTAGTTTCTTATATCCACGACAAAATACTCGATCTTGGTGTGGAGTCAGGACTATGTGACTATTGGGTGTTATTTATTTAAATACATCTCCTACATGACTTTGTTTCTTCAGGTAGTTTTTTTGGCATCTAATCCCTGCTTGACGTGATTCTACAAGCAATTTTTTTTATTGCAATGAATGGCGAGAACAGCATGCTCTTCACCTGGTGGTAAGCGATACAACCGCTCTTTAACAGTAGCAAAACTAAACACCTTGAATTACAAAGTAATGTTTCGCATTTCACTGCACTCGCAAACCTGAGGTGGTACCTACCCAGGCGGCCTCTCGCATATGAGAGACCTACCACCAGTAAATCTTCGTGCACAAAACATATTCTGTCAATAAGTTAGACTGTATATACAGTTACAGAGCCCAGTATCCGCGGCTCCAATAAGCAATAACAGTGGCATCACCGCTCATGCATACTCGATGCGAACGGAATAACACGCGCAACCACGTGTGACAGCGGAGAAACGATGCCACCTGCACTGTGTTACTATATATTTTTTTGTGAATTGTCTATATTAAATAAGGGGGTACTGTATACTCCGACAGGAAGTTCGAATATTCGGACGATGAACGTCAACATATAATATACTAGCGGCCCGGCTAAGAGGCACGTCCCACAGGGGGTGAATACTATAACTAAACACGGTAATACAGGATCTTTACACAAACTTATTTATGGCCTGTAGGAATAATTTAAAATGAGATACGTTACGCCGCGCCGTAGGGAAAAGCTAAAAATAGTTGGCAATAATAATACACCCAAAATTCTTAAACACTGTCCTGACCACACACTAAGATCGAGTCTTGTGTCGTGGATATCAAAAAGTACAAGACTTTTCTGGCTCACAAATACCCAGACCCGATCACACAAACATTTGTTTCAGTGCGGGGATCGAACCCGCGGTCTCACGTTTCACATCCGGCGTCTAACCAACTGCACCACGGAGGCTGTCAATGTTACAATGCTTAAAATAACTCAGCAATTTTTACAAACGACCCAGAAAACCAGCCATTATTTAACAAGTCTAACAGTCCACATTGCCGGCACATGCAGCAACGCTCTGATTCCGGGGCGTTTCCGCGAGGTCGCTCTGTAGCTGGGGCCCTACTATATAAATCCGAAACGAAGTTCGAAACTTCGGACGATCGAAATTTATATACAATATGAATTTATCTACTCTGTAAAAGTTCGTATTTGTGTAACGTACATCCTAACTATAAGTCTATGGTTACGACTATAAGTCAATAACGACCATAAGTATATGTAGGTACATTCGTATCGTATATGAACTTCGATCATCCGAAGTTTCGAACTTCGTTTCGTTGAATATAGTAGGGCCCCTGGTTCAAGGCTGCGTGCGCGGAATCGAACCCGCGTACCTAGGCAACCGTGCCTATTCATATTGTCACTAAAAGTTCCTGCCGTATGTTATGATGATGTTATGAGTTAGTTTGCCCAATACAACTTGTCGTTCCATCTTCTTGTCTTCCCTTTTGTCCTCCATTTTGAGACGCCTGCAAAGCAGTCACGATCGAACCACCTACCATCATACCACTTACCATCAATTGAGCGATATTTAGGACCAACACAATTAAAAAATCTTGAGCTATCAATGAGACGAGCATGCCGTTTGCCTGATGGTAAGCGATACGAGCTCATGAACAGTAGCAAAACCAAACAAAACCTTGAATTACAAAGCAATGCTTGACATTCCACTACTATCGCCATCAAATATAAGATGTTAAGTCCCAATATGTCCAGTAGTTATTTATATAATAATGTAGTCCTATATTTTATATCACAATCACTTATCAAAATATACCTCCTACCCATATTGTACCTGACCAACGACATTGTAATGAAAATTATTCTACACTTTAATCAGAAATAACGTGCGGTTAAATTAAACTTTAACATACAATTGACCCATAAATAAGAAATTAATTAAGTAGTAATCATTTCGAATTGCAGATAATTATAGTAATGCATTTAGTTCAATGCTATTACAAGGTTTTAGGTATTATAGCTAAGAAAGTCTTTATGGTGGAGTTGGTTAAGTTATTTGACTAACTCGTTGGTGATACGATTACAACGCTGAGTTTCCGGGTTCGAATCCCGGGTTGAAGGAATTGGTGCTGAATTTTTCTATTAATTTCAACAGACTGGAGTCAGAAAGCGCCCGATATTTTTTTTTTATTGCCTTGTAGGCAGACGAGCTAGCGGCCCGCCTGATGGTAAGCGGCTACCGCTGCTCATGGACCTCCGTAGTGCCAGGGGACCAGCACAACAAAGTCGCTGCCTACCTCGAGGAGAGTACTCTCTTTAAACCTCGTTTGAAGGACAGGTCATAGCGCTGAGGAAACACCGATGCAGGGAGTTCATTCCAGAGCTTGCACGTACGTGGTAGGAAGGAACGCTGGAAACGTACCGTTCGGGAGCGGTACGCCTCCAGGTGGTGGGAATGAACTCTACTGCGTATCTTTATATCTATATTATGTATCTTTTTTCTTCCCTGTACATTCTATCTAGAAAGGTAGACAATGATTCACCAGGCATCGGGTATATTCATGGGTCGTGGTGATTAGTCATACTTAAAAGTATAATTGCACTCGCAAAAGGGTCGCAAAAGAAGAATTTTGCCTTGTGTTTGTGAAGTTTATTGACCTTATAAAAAGCCTTTTGTAAGCCAGCACTTGTGATTTTAACTACGCCATAGGTAACAGAAACCTATAAACCTCCCAAAAACCAAAGTCAGTGACGAGTTGATCGATCATAAGCGCAGGTAACTGTACGTCCACAGTTAGGTGCGAGAGGGACGCACACACTGCCCCTCCCGTGTTAGAAAGAGACGGAAGTCTCACGAGCTATCAGTTTGTGCATAAGCAATGGAGTTGCCGCAGGGCTGCCAAAAATTCAATTTTTTATAGAGAAGTAAAAAATATTGATGTAATCTGAAAGTCAGTTTGTACGACATCTTTTTACGATTAAAAGTCAATCGATTGGTCTGGATAGAATTAGGAAATGCAGGGATCTGGGATAAACATAAGCAATTTCGTATGTCAAAATTAAACCACTTAAAAGGAGAAATTGAGTAGAAAAGATGAATCGGTAATTATTTAGTTTAGTTTAGATTTATTCGAAACTAGGTGTAAGTTGGAAAATAAAACAAAAAACTAAACCCACGCAAAACCGATCTGGGCCGTTAGTTTTGTATTTAAAAACGATTTTCAATAATTCTGTCATATCGAATTGATAGTTCAATCGAGGGAATTCGACCATAGCACAGTTTTTAAGCTATTTCTTGCGAATGTTATTTAATTTTAAAGATGACTGCTTATGAAGGCCACGCTGTTGTGCTTTGTACGCGATGCGTGACAAAAATAACAAAAATTAGATTAAAACGAGTAGTATTTGAGTGCTAGATATGGTTTTTAACACGATTATTATAACAAAGATTTATTTATCCGGAAATGAAATAAAGAAAGAGACGTAACCTACTTTTAATGGCGTGTTAATCTAGGGTTAGAAACCCTATTGTCATAGTTTTTTAACAATAGTTACAACGATTTTATGATATGAACAAGTCAAATTTTTCAGCAGCCTTTGGTTAGTAATGATTACAAATTGTATATTGCAGCGTGGTGGACTATATGGCCTAACCACTTTCAATCGTACTTTCGATTGTAAAGTAGGCCCGTGCCCTGCAGTGGGACATATATGGGCTGATATAGACAAATTGCATATTAGGGGCCTTCCAAAAATTCCGTCACAGGGATAAAACTATTATTTACGCATTTTATCGCGAATTTAGTTTAATTTTTTACATTTTTAACATTCGCGTAAATCTAAGAGACCATTATCCGTCACAGGAATTTCACGACGGCCCTAATAAAAACAATTTTAATTATTATCTACCAAATTAATTGTACTTTGATTAAAAATCTGAAATATTATTTGAACTACTCGTACATATAACTTTCCTTGTTGTCCACATTATTGCTTTTTTTTCTGGAATTTTCTCATATCTCTCGCGTGCCAACCCTACCAGGCACCCGATGTAGCATGACGCATACACACGCACTCCCTCGCTTCCTGCCCCGATCACGACGCATATACGGCATCCTTGCACGGATACAGGATAGTATCACCGTTGAGCAATTATAACAGAAGGTTTAGGAAGTTTGGGCAGCTGGTTCGATACCCGGTAGAAAAGTTTAAGATATTGTTAGAAGAATAGTGAAAAAGTATTACACACAACGTAGAAGAGATGATGAGAGATGATGAGATGTCTGGCCGTATTAAATAAGAAATCTAAACTTGCCTAAATTTGTAATTCGGTAGAATGTTGGAGTATTGTTATTCCGTTTGAAGCGATAAGAAGGATTCTGTATTATTCGCAAATTAATATTTATTAGAAATATCTAAATTGTACAAATAAATGGTTGTTGGTTTTGAAAATGCAATTTCACTTCTGATTTTTATAAAAATACATATATATATAAATATGTGTGGTGGTAGGTCTCTTATATGTGACAGGCCGTCTGAGTACCAACACAATGTCTATTGCTATCGCCAAACAGCACATAAATAGACGTTTGGATGAGGTTCCAAACCACCACAAACCAAGGGTAGAGAAACGGGTTATCTGAGCAATTACGCCAGCTAAAAAATTAAGGAGAAAAATTAACTGGGTTAATTCTTCACTTTCCATCAGGTGCAATGCCGCCAGTATGCCAGGCCAGAATAAAAAAAATAATCTAAGGAATAAAGTTTACTATTTATGAATGGTATAAATGAGTACAGAATATTGTCATGTGTCTCATTTGCTTTATTTTGCAAGAATACATTTTTTATACTGCCTCGGTGGCGTAGTTGTACTACGGAACGGTTACAAAGCTGAGGTCTCGGGTTCGAATCCCGGGTTGGGCAAAGTGATATTGGATTTTTCTATTCATTATCAGCCCAGAGTCAGGAATTTGTGCCCGATATGGCGATGGGCTCGCCACCTATCACATCGTGGGACGGAACATACAAGGCGAAGTGTGGGTGCCCTGGCACCTCTGCCTACCCCTTCTGGGAAAAGGCGTGAGGTTATGTATGTATGTATGTATGTACATTTTTTATACGCAAATTCCTTCTCACGGATATAATTTAGCAGGATATTGGCAGTTAAGGTTCACAACTGAGCAATAATGCCACATGGTGTATGATGTGAAAGAGGATTAAACAATCGATGACTGGATTATTCTTTGCGAGGATTTAGGTCAATTTTAATTTGACCAAATAAGTACACACAACAATCACATACATAGTCCTGACCCCATACTAAGATCGAGTCTTATGTCTTGGGTATCAAATACGAGGGACTTTTCGGTCTCACACCCAGACCAGACACATCTTTTTGTGGATTGAAATACATATTATGTATTTGTCTCGGTGGGGAGCCGAACCATGACCTCTTGTTTCACAGCCGGAGTCTAACCAACTACGCCATGAGGACTGTCAGATATTTTTCGATGTATATGTCAAACATGTATGGTCAAATCAGTATCAGTTGACCAAAAATGGTATGCCCAATTTCCATACAAGTTGGGACCGAATTGCATTATCGATATATGGTCTTCAGTTGAATTTACTAGGCCCTTTATAAATGTTGTTAACCTTCTTTTTCGCCATAAAATGTATGCAATTTGCATTCACAAATCGAATTTATTGCTGTTAACTTTTTTGGATAAAGTCAAGATTTTTTTATACTTTTTTTTTATAATTCCTTAAAGTACACAAATTGTACAAAGAAATAACACAAACAAGGGATTTATATTCTCAGTAGAAAAGGCGGTCTTATCATTTACGGCGATCTCTTCCAGACAACCTACTGGTGGTAGGTCTCTCATATGTGAGAGGCTGCCTGGGTCATGGGTGGGTACCACCGCAATGTCTATTTCTCCCGTCAAACAGCAGTTTAAATGCACTGTTATGTTTCGGATTGAAGGACATTGTAGCCAGAGTAACTACTGGATATATTGAGACTTAACATCTTGTGTCTCAGGATGGCGAGCGCAGTGGAATGCCAAGCATTGTTTTGTAATTCAAGGTGTTGTTTGGTTTTGCTACTGTTCATGAGCGGTCGCATCGCTTACCATCAGGCGAACGGCATGCTCGTCTCGCCATTCAATGCAATAAAAAAAAAAGTTTTGGATGGATTGGAAAAAACAAGAGAATCAAACCGAAGTTTTTTGACTATATGGCCTAACCCATCTCAATCATTGGTACTCTCGATTGTAGAGGAGGCCCGTGCCCGGCGTTGGGACGTATATGGGCTGATAAAGTACAGCAAAGTAAAATATATTTTGAGTATAAATGAAATTGTTAAAGCATCTGTTTAAATTTGTTTGGACAAAAATGGCGAAGTATAAGCTGCCTGCGAATTTGTTTCCGTTAAGGTAACATTGACTATACATATCTATATTGTATTACTTGGAATCATTTAAGACCCACTGCTCTTGATTGGTTCGTGTTTCATTTTAATGGCTGCAACTCGTTTGAATATACAACAATTAATTTGTTCAACACTAACTGTTAAATCAATTAAGTATTTATGTATTTAAACTGTTCAAATTGTGGTTCAGAATGATTCACAGCAGGCGTTCGGGGGAGTTTTAGGACAATGAAAGCAAATTCAAATTATGATGTACTATACCAAGTTTATAAATGTCATTGGCAGTACCTTACATCACCAAGTGCGTTGTAGCCTGTTGATAAACGGACTAAACGTGGCTGCCAACATGGTCACGTTGGTCGCGGGTTCGAAACACCTTTGAATTTTCGGAGTCATTTGTGTATTGATAGTCAATCATCACACATTAAAATGGTGAAGGAAAACATTGTGAGGAAACCTGCATATCATAGCGATTTATAAGAACTAGTGGTCGCCTAGCGGTCGAAATTCGACCAAAACAAGAAGAGAAAAAGTTTTTACCTGTATGATGATCTTATTCTGATAATTCGTGCACATTTAACTACAATAATTGCTTTGAACCAGCAATAGTAAATTATATATTTTTTTTGTACCTGAATGTTGTTATTGCAGATTGCTGCTACAAAACTTTCTTTATGCATATAATGATAGTCCGTGTACATTTAAACGTATCTTACTGCTACACAATTTGTATAAGCGCTCAGTATTTCACGTAGTATTCATCAAATAAATATTTTCTGTTTGACTTTCAACAAAACCACAATAAACAAATTTTTCTGATTGACATTCAACTATGTCTATAATAAACCAAAGAAACAATTTGACCAAAGAGTATGTATACGTGTACAAATTCTTGTGTATGCGTGTGTCAAATGCATGCTGGTTTATTTATTGATTTAATGTACTTTTTACGCATTATTATTAAAATCTTTTTTTATATTATATTTAATATTAGGCCTAATATTAATATTATTGCCCCATTAAAAATTAATATTCTCTTTTAATATTAATATTATTACCTCATTAGGCGAATAAAACCTTTTTTTTTATATGTCTATGTCAGAAGAACAAAATGAAAAAGAAAAGAAACAATTTGACACCAGAGCATGTATACTTGTGTATGGATGTGTGTGTGAAATGCATAGCAGTGTGTGTAATGTTTTATTTTTTTATTTAATGTACTTTATAAGCATTATTATTGAAAAATATTAGCATTCTCCACTTCTCCTACACATAAACTATAAGTGTGCCAAATTTTATGCTCCTGCGTCCGCGCAATTTTCGTAAAAAGGGATCCAAAGTTTTTGCATCACGTATTAATATATAGATTTCTATGGTATGTAAGTCCTCTAACCCGCACTAGGCCAGCGTGGTGTATTATAGTATAGGAGGTAGCAACGTTTTCGAGAAAGAATTTTAGGTCAGTTGATTTTGTGATATGTCGTCCTTCTTGCACTTTCGGTTAGAGTCTGGGCTATCTGGCTGGCGGTAGTGGTTGCGTTCGTTAGTGCGCATCCTACCTGTCCAGGTAATAATCCTGGATTTTAAAAGCATTTTAGAAGGCGTAATTTTTGGTTTTTTGTTTTTAAATAAGTCTCTCTGACATACTTTTTTTATTGCCAGACATCATTGACATTGCTAACTATGTGCTATACGCGATTTTATATTTTTTTTTTATTAAAATTTTTAAGTATTTTATAATGTCTGTAATTTTAATATTATGTTATTTAAAGATAAGAAAAACTTAAAATAAATTTGCCAGACATTAATTCGATTGTTAAGTCTGGAATTAAAATGAAAAAGTCATGAAAAGTATTGCAGTATGATGCTAGTATTCCGACAGAGACAGCTGAAGTCATCCAGTTTGCCACCCTGTAAAGTGGAATTGCAACAGCATTTATTGAGGGTTCGTTACGTGACGAAAATTTGGAGAAATGCTCACTCAAAACATCCAACATCTTTATCTCCAATGGCTTTCGGTTGGACCATTAACGGTGACAAATATGATTTTGTCTGGTTTTTGGGAGATCAATTACCATCCTCAGTTGCAGATATTATTATTCAAAGTAAGTGTAAAATGGAATATTTATCAATAATAACTAAAATGTTTTATAACGAACAAGAAGAATTACACTGTTTATTTTTTTTCTGTAACAGATGATAGAGTTTTAGAAGATAACGAAAGTTACCAAGAAGATGATAAGAATGGCACTGACAAAGACAGTGACGATGATGATGATGATTATGAAGATGCCTCTTTTTTTTGTGACGTCACTATGGGCTGAAACAACTTGAAAAACTTAATATTAATTATTTATAATTTACATTTAGTAATCAGAACAATTTAAATAAAAAGTGTTGTTTTTTAAATTTTAATCTAATTTTATATTCCTTTTTATGCTTAATTTTTTTTGGAAACTTGCTCTGACTAGAATGATTATTATTATTATTATTTATATGGTATTTAAAATAATTTCTACTATTTCTGGCGAAATAATCAGCTACGCAGGCTTGCGGTCAAAACGAAACTGATAATGAATAAATGATAGTTAAAACACGTAAGAAATAGAAAAATAACGGATGAGCTTATTAAAATGTTTCTATTGACAGGAATATACGAACTATTCGGCAGGTATTTAAAATGACAGCTTTTTGCATGAGGGTATATGTTAGGGGATGTATTTGGAGTGTCTTCAAACTTTTATGAAGATACTTAGGAATTACACCCATAGTTGACACCACAATTGGTACGGTCCGCACGGAGTCAACTCGCCACTGTCTTTTTAATTCTATAGAAAGGTTATATTTTGCTATTTTTTCTATATATGTTGTTTGTAGGTTATGGGTATTTGGTATAGCTATATCAATTAGAAAAACTGCTTTGTTTCTTTTATCGTGTAGTGTAATATCCGGTCTATTGTGATGAATTGTCTTGTCTGTCATAATAGTCCTGTCCCAGTAAAGCTTGTAGTTGTCCGATTCTAGTATTATTTTGGGTGAATATTTATAATATGACGTTTTATTTGTTATTAACTCGTATTTGTATGCAAGATATTGGTGTACTATTGCAGCTACTTGGTCATGTCGATGTTTGTAATCCGTCTGGGTTATAGATTTACAGGCTCCGGTTATATGTTGAATTGTTTCAGGACTACTATGACAGTGCCGACAGAGATCATTTTGGACTGTAGGATCTTTGATTATGTGTTTCCTATAATTTTTTGTGTCGATTGTCTGGTCCTGGATGGCAACCATGAATCCCTCCGTTTCGGGAAACATTTCGCCTCGCTTAAGCCACGCGTTTGAAGCTATTTTGTCAACGATAGGATTAGTTAAGTCGAGGCGGTGTCTCCCGTGGAGAGATTTTTGTGTCCAGGCATTCAGCTTTTGTGTGTTAGTGGTCGGGTTTAAGTCCATCATGGAATCTAACAGGTTAAGTGGTGTATATTTATGATCAGCTCGTACTACAGCTCTATGTAGTTCTGATTCATGGGATTTGGAATGGAAAAATAATCGTAGTGTTTGAATATTATTATTATTTTTTATTACATGTACAGTGACAAGTAATTTACTTTTGTAATGGTTCTCTGTATCATTCTCGACTTATTCTGCAACTGTCTCTCTCCGAATACTAGCATTATACTGCAATACTTTTCATGACTTTTTCATTTTAATTCCAGACTTAACAATCGAATTAATGTCTGGCAAATTTATTTTAAGTTTTTCTTATCTTTAAATAACATAATATTAAAATTACAGACATTATAAAATACTTAAAAATTTTAATAAAAAAAAAAATATAAAATCGCGTATAGCACATAGTTAGCAATGTCAATGATGTCTGGCAATAAAAAAAGTATGTCAGAGAGACTTATTTAAAAACAAAAAACCAAAAATTACGCCTTCTAAAATGCTTTTAAAATCCAGGATTATTACCTGGACAGGTAGGATGCGCACTAACGAACGCAACCACTACCGCCAGCCAGATAGCCCAGACTCTAACCGAAAGTGCAAGAAGGACGACATATCACAAAATCAACTGACCTAAAATTCTTACTTTTCAAACGTTGCTAGCTCCCGTACCATTACATTTCCTAACCACTCTCACTCGTACTCTCGATTGTAGAGGAGGCCCATGCCCTGCAGTGGGACGTATATGGGCTGATACAGATACAGACAGTACCTTACATACTTATCCTCAACACATTTGGTGGTAGGAAGTGCTGGTGTCTCTAAGGTCAGATAAGTGCCCGCATATGTAACGTGTCACCTTCGAATTTAGTGTTGACTCACATTATGGTGGTATTGTTTTCCGTCATTTCCAATGTGACATTGATTGTTTTTGGGCTATGGGATAACGATAATGATTATAGGTCGGAAGTGGGTAGTATGTAGGAAATTTTGAATGCGGAGAATGCGATTTCGATTCGCTTAAATGGACAAGTGTGTCTGTTACCAATAAATGATTGCTATAAGTTTCGGATTTGGAATTATTGGATCCAAATTTTAACCTTATTTTGAATCCACTACTCTAGAATTTGCGTGGTAAAAGTGCGTGGTGGTCTGTTGGTAAACGGACTAGACGCGGCTGCCAACATGTTCACGGTGGTCGCGGGTTCGAATCCCAGGGCACACCTCTGACTTTTCGGAGTCATGTGTGTATTGATAGTCAATCACCACGCACTAAAACGGTGAAGGAAAACATCGTGAGGAAACCTGCATACCATAGCGATTCATAAGAATTTCTATGGTATGTAAGTCCGCCAACCCGCACTAGGCCAGCGTGGTGGACTATATGGCCTAACCACTCTCAATCGTATTCTCGATTGTAGAGTAGGCCCGTGCCCTGCAGTGGGACGTATATGGGCTGATACATACATACATACATACTCTAGAATTGTATATTAGGACTGCATGTTTATTTAAGGGGTGTATTAATTTGTATTTCCATACGACTTTCTACATCTCAGGGTGCTGGTTCGACCCTCGCCATGTCCACAGATATTTGACTGGGTCTTAATTTCATCCATATAGATTATTCCTGGAAAAAGATAGCACCTATCACAGATAAGAATTCCTAGTATTGAGCCAAATTTGAAAAATTGAACCAAAACATGTCAATTTTCAATTTCTCTCAAAGAGCAATGCCATCTTTGAATTTATTACTAACGTGTGGTGTGTTATACAGGGAAAATCAAAACTGCTACCGAAAAAGAAGTCAGGTGGGAGTTTTAGTGACTTCAGACACAGTGCAATTAAGATTTTTGCAAAAACAAGCATCGATTTTTTTCCATTCGTTGTATTTGGGTTGGGTGGTAAATACATAGATTTTTTGTAAAAAAAATATAGTTTACTACCTTTTATAAGATCTTTTAAAGATCCTAAGGTACGCAAGGCCTAAATTGTTATTTAACCAAAAACTATGAATTTACCACCCAAACAAGACGATATTTAAAAAATAACAAAAAAAATGTCGCCTATCTTTTCGAAAGTTTTAGTTGCATTGTGCCTGAAGTCACTAAAACTACCACCCGGCTTCGTTTTCGGTAGCAGTCTTGATATACCCTGTATATTCACCTTTACAATTTTTTAACCCATTCTGGCACAACAAAGCCACAATGTGCACGGGACGGGAAAGTGAGGCGGTGGCCGGAAACGGTCGTTTTTCAATCGTCTCGTCTCAACCGAAGGCCGTGGTGAGGCCGCCGACCAACCGTGACCAGGACTGATCGGAATACTTATATCTACAATATATACATGAACTCACGCCTTTTTCCCAGAAGGGGTAGGCAGAGGTGCCAGGACACCCACATTATGTTCCGTCCCACGATGTGATTGGTGGCGAGCCTATCGTGATATCGGGCACAAATTCCTGACTCTGTGATGATAATGAATAGAAAAATCCAATATCACTTTGCCCAACTCAGGATTCGAACCCGAGACTTCAGCTTTGTAACCGTACCCTAGTACAACTACGCCACCGAGGCAGTCCTACCTATACCTATAATATAGTTATTATATAGGGTATATCAAGATTGCTACCGAAAACGAAGCTGGGTGGTTTTAGTGACTACAAACATAATGCAATTAAAAATTGTCCAAAGTAACGCGTCTATATTTAGAATTATTACCAGGGCTTCGTAAGGTATTGTAGTGAAGAAGATACCAAGCCAGATTCGCCAATAGCACCACCAAACACTATATACAAAGAGACCTACCACCAGTAGCTTGAGTTTCTTGCCCGTTCTTCTCTAGTGAAAACCGCTTTCCGAACCGGGTGATAGATAAAACAATGACTGAATCTAAACGATGTAGATAGAAAATCTTAATGGATTCAATAAAATATTTTCATTTCATTTCAGAACATCCAGTAATCTCGTTTGCTTATCTGAACTACTAACTAAGTGTTCTTTAACTTCTGATGAGGATACCGAGCGTTTTATTCTAATACACCATGGCGACGTAACAAAAACAGATGCACACAAGGTCAGCCATTTTGAGTCGCCCAAGCGTGACTAGTTTGATTATAATTCGTAATCATTACCCGCTTTGTACATACTTCGGTTTAGTATATGTGTTGAATTTAACAGGGTTTTGTTATAGACAAAAGGAATAGAGATTAGACACCCGAAAGGACCTTCTGGTCTCATAACCAGGGCACAGAACTTGTGTTGTGTGGGGTTAGGACTACGTATGTGACAGTTGAGTTTTTTTTTGTAAACTAGTGGTCCGGTACTTTTTTGAAAATTTTCTTTTGTCTATGTTCATCAGGGATAATATAGGAATCAAATGGTGAAAGAATTTTTCAAATCAGGCTAGTAGTTTCAAAGCCTATTCAACCCAAACAAATAATCAAATTCCTCTTTATAATACATAGATGTAGTATAAAACATAGATCGGCAATGTGTCATTTTGAGCGCGACCAAAACTGATTTACGATTGTGTGCGTGGAGTTTACATGTGTGCTTGACATATAGTGGTGTACCATGCACTTTCGATACTATCATATCGATATCGATATAGCTGTCGGCCTGTAGTTGTGAAATAAAATGTTATGGATATATGCGACATCGATCGACATATATTAACAGAAACTTATTGATGTGTTTATTTCAATACAGATTGATAAACACACAAATAAATAAAGACAAATTGTCATATTATTTGAAAACATTTTGTTTGAGATGTTTTGTATGGGTATTTATGTTTACCTGAACAAAATTATTTTTTTCATTGTGATGTAACATATGTGTACATAGTACATACACCTAATAAAACTGAGAACAAAAAACTCTTTTATAAAATATAACTATAATTTACAAAGTTTTAGGTTTATTTTTTTAATTTTTAATTTCCCGTCGCGAAGTTTCGATTACTTTACAACTTTCGTAGTCACAGGGTGGACTCAGTCTGCAACAAAATCCATGATTATTAGTTTTTTTCAATGAGTAACATTCGCGTAAGTATATTTATACCAGAGTTAAAAAAATATGCTTATTTAAGTCAATTAATTGACTTGTAACACATTGGGAAGTGTTGGACGCCTGCTCGGCCGGAGCTTGTAGGAAGTCGTTGGATGCAGGCAGCTTACAACAAACTGATGTAGACATTCTTGTGGAAGGCCTATGTTCATTAGTCGCATTCCTGTGGCTGAAGAAAGAGACAGTTTAATAAACCGTAAAGGTTTTCTCGATCTCATCACCTAAACTAATGTTTTTCCTATGAGAATTATAAATTTTAAACCTATACCTAATGTTATGATAAATGAATAATGTTGCTTCAAGATTTGGACGATGATACTGTGCATAGAAGTATCGCATATTTTATAAAAATATCTAATATTTCTTGTTTTACTATTATAAATTGACAGCCTCTTGGCAGCGATTGAAACAGGTTCTTAATTCATAAATCACACACATGAAGTGTTATAATAATTATTCCACAAATATAAAAAAATGAGAAAAAGTAAAGTAATAAGTAATATTGCAGAATGAATACTATAATAATGGCCGGGAAAATATGGCCGGAATAACGCCAGGTAGAAGAAGAAGAAGAATGCACACTATCACAACATACTATAGCTCCATAAAAATGTAGGGAAACATGTGTTGTCATCGACTATTTCATCGACAACGTTTTATTGATCGAAACTGTCAGTCAATCCCTAGCAACTTTTGGTTGAAATTATTGTAAATTCACGTATTTGATATAATTTTTTATACGCAATGGATGCTTTCAGCGTATTTATTTAATGAAATACTATATTCTTTTCTACCGATATGTATACATGGATTTCCATTTAATTCTATAATATTGTCGAAAAAAAGTATTGTACAAAAGTGGCCGGTACCTGTGAAAACTTTAATTATTTCGGATTTTTACGCCTGTATGAACCACACTTTGGCACTGCACAATGCACTATAATAAACTACGTTTAATAAATATAACCAAGTACTGTAAAATTAAATAAATTATATAAATAAGCGAATTTTGTTGCTCGCTTATTTTGACATATTTTGACTCTGGGTCACTGCAGGCTACTTCTGTGTACACGTATGGTCGCATCATGCATCTCGCTTTAACATATGAGTTAAATTATTCTATCTCTTTCACATTGCCGATCTATGTTTTATACTAAATCTATGTTATAATATTAGTTTAGACTATAGGTAAAACCAGTTAAAGCCGTGATAGTTCACAATTTACATACATACATACATAAACTCACGCCTTGTTCCCATAAGGGGTAGGCAGAGGTGCCAGGGCACCCACATTTCGCCTTGTATGTTCACAATTTAAGTGTGTATATCCAGCAAGTGAATATAAGATTTCGTATGATTAGAAAATAGAGATGATTATCCCTTGGCAACTATGTTTAATAACATTAAAGTTATATAAATATAAAGTATTATTCATTGTAGATTATTATTATTTCATTTCTGCCCTAGACTGCCCTTTTTTTCTCCTATTTAAATATCCATCCCACGGTTGCCTGTAAGAAATTACCTAGTGTGATAAGGTCGCCAGTTGGACTATGATTATTATTATGTAATTTCTTTGTTGTTTCTCTGTACAATGCATAAAAGAAATAACTAAATATATAAAGTTGAAGTCAATTTGTACTGCCAATGTAACAAACATAGCAGGTTATTTTAAAATAACTATGGTTACTAATAATTATATTTCAAGTATTTAATAGCTAATACGTGCTTACATTCAGTAAAAATATATTTTTGTTTTCTGTAATAAAATTAACATATGCGCATAATTATTATGTGCAAAAACAATTGTATAAAAAACTTAATGTACGAATTCAAACACGTCCGGGTTGTATTTAGCTATTCATGGTTATTTAATAGTGGGCTCGTGATATAAAAATAAACTATTATACTTAATTTAAACGCACCAAGTTTTATCATCATTTTCAGTTGCTTGAATGCTATTGTAAACATAGGCCTCTGAAGACCTCGAGATGGATTTATTGGAAGCAGACTGTATCCATTGAAATAGTATATTTTTATCGCAATGAAACTCTATAACTCTGTATGACAAAGTCTTCGGTTCTTATATAAAATAAATGAAAAAAAAAAATGTTTTGATCGTTTGAGAGCCTCCGGGCTTCGCTGGTTGTATTCCAGCGCTAAGACAAATGTCATTGCAGTCATGAGTACATACATGAACATATTTCATTCAGTTATCTCACTATTTATATATAAATTCACGCCTTTTTTTAAAGTTGTAGACAGAGTTTTTGGTAGCAACCAGGATACCCACGCGTCACCATTATGTGCTTCGTTCCAGGATATGATAGGGGATACATCGCCATATCTGGCTCAAATTCCTATAAGCTGAAAATAAATTGTAAATTAACCTTCGCCCCGACATTGATTTGAACCCGAGACCTCAGCTTTGTAATCTACTACAGCTGCGCCACGGAGGCAGTCAATAAACGGTGGTTTCAATTAACAACCGTAGCAATCATCAAGCTATTAACTCAGTGGGGTAGTGGGACTCGCGTGAGTTCTATCTACAATCTACATAAACACCATGTAATCTTTTAAATCTATCTTAAGACTTTGAAGTTTTAGCACTACTCTTTTTATTTTTTTTATTACGTCTGAGTGAAGGAAGGAAGGTGTTCATAGTTGATTCTCTACTTAATGTGGAAGTTGATATTTAGCAAATTTCTTGCATTTAAAGTTGATATCTTATATTTCGTTAATTTCTCTGTAAACTTTTCTTAAAAATAAATGTTTTATTGACAGTCTCCGTAGCGAAGTTGGTTAGATGTTGGCTAGGAAGCGAGAGGCCGCAGGTTTGATACCCGCAGACAAATGGTAGTTGGGAGATCTGAGGCAAATATTTGACTCAAGTCTGGGTGTTTGTAAGACCGAAAAGTCTTTCGTAGTTCTTAATACGACACAAGACTCGATCCTAGTGTAGGGTCAGGACTATGTATGTGACTTAGACGTAAATTTCTTATTATTTTATCATATTTTATCATTTATAAGCGGTGTATCCTAGAAGTTAAAATATTGCAGTAATAATACAGGTGCTACCAGCAAGCGATAACGCGACAACTGTGGGAGTAACTAAATGATTATTATTTAAACATTCAGATAATTGCAATGTCGCGTCGTGCTAACAATAGTTCACGCTAGTTATCCTTGGGCCTGTTTGATTTTATGTTCATTTATTTTATAGTTAGCTATCGTCTAATATAATGATAGCTATTTTGGTGGTAGGATTTTTGTATCTGTCTTAGCAGCCATCATACAGTTGATGATTCAGTTCAAAGAGTAGCAAATACAATATGTATACTTGAATTCCCGACTCATCCCATGGGAACACTACATTTTTTTTCGGGATTAAATGTAGCCTATGTTTTAATCTAGGATGTCATCTATCGCTATATCAAATTTCATTAAAATCGGTTGGGCCGTTTTGCGTGAAAGAGTAACAAAAATCCATGCATCCACACATCCATCCAGACCTTTATTAGTAAGGATTTCGGGACACCCACGACACAATATTTGTAAGGGCCCATTACAAGATTCTTCGGTATTCAAACATACAATCTTTATACGGCGCAAGTACTTATTGTAAATGAACCATTAACTTACAATCTAAAAATCTAGCTGTAGTGCATGTAAACAGATCTATTAAGTAAAAAAAACATAAAAAGTCAAACATCCAAGATCGCGCGAGCAAGGATACGACCGCTTTATTATGTATAATAACAGTTATTTAATCTTACACCTAACACTTAAAATTATCCTCGGTTGAACCCGCGACCTCGCAGTCGTAACCCATCTAAGGATGTCGATCATTAGTACGCACGTGCTAACCCGATTGCACGTGTCACCTATTTAAGTCTTTACACGTATGTCATTTGTACGAGTGCGACAGAGAGGGTGTGTGAATGTAATAAGGATTGCCTGAGTGGGAAAGAGATAGATGATATTACAATTCAGGAATATCCCCGTCTGAGGAAGTGATTAGTGATTCAAATTGCTTTGTAGGATTTAGTTGGGATTTTGTGCTTAGCAAAGTTTTAGGTGGAAGAATAGTGACGCAAGTATCGAGGTTCGGGCTTAGGCTTAGTATACCTAGTTTTGCGGTAGCCGGGATAATTTTGTCAAGTTTGAGATTGTCATCTCTCATATGTGCTTACTTGGACTACATTGCATATGTAGTAATTACTGTACTATATTACCCCCGAAATTTCAATGGTATAAATTCCAATTCTACCATTTTTTATGGCTTGTCTTTAGATATTTTTCTGATTTATCCCGGGTGACAGATTTTAAAAAATAAAGTAATCATCATCAAATTTTACATTTTGTCCAGAAAAAAAGGAACAAAAGTAAAAAAAAATTTTTTTGTTGGACTTCAAGTTAATTTCTCCAAGAACTCTATATTTTTCCCTACAGAAAATGTAGATTCATTGAGGGACAACAATCTTCACACCGATACTAAAGTTAATAGTAAAATGGGCATTTTCTTTTACATAAATCACTACTGATACTGTGGTTTCTATACAATCTCGAAAGAATTTTATCCAAAACTAAATCAGTGTTATACCTCCACTTACCTACGGTCGATTTTCAGCAAAAAATATTAGATTAGAAAATATTTTATAAGCTGTTACGATATAGTTTTGCGTAATATATACGGAACGCCGCGCCTGTTGCAACCGGAAGGGGAATTGGGTGCGCCCACATTATACGTTATGAATCATTAATTGGAAAAATACTTTACTAAACTAACTAAATAACTAACTAAGTAACTACTTACTTAAATAAATACGAGCATACCGTTCGCCTGATGGTAAGCGATACGACCGCTCATGAACTGTAGCAAAACCAATCAACACCATGGATTAAAAAGCCATGCTTGGCATTCCAATGCGCTTGTCATCCTGAGACATAAGATGTCAAGTCTCAATATGTCCAGTACTTACTCTTATACAATTAAATTGTTAATAATATAGATTATAGAAGGTATATGTTTATTATTAAATAATTTATTGATGTTTTTTTAAAGGTGAAGGAAAACATCGTTGGGAATCCTGCATACCATAGCGATTTGTAAAAAAATATATGGTATATGACTTTACATACCATATCCAATCCGCAGTAGCTTAGCGTGGTGGACTATATGGACTAACCACTCTCAATGGTACTCTCAATTGTAAAGGAAGCCCGTGCAGTGGGACGTTAAAAATGTAAAAATCAAACCAAATTCGCGATAAAACTTGTAAAAAAATGTTTTATTTCAGTGATAAAATAAGTATCTCTTTGAATCCAACGAAGACTTGATATATAGGTACTTCACAGTCAGACCAATAACAATTGCAAGATTATTATAGACCATTTAACATATTGTAAATAGACCATTACTTGATCCAATCGGATGTCGATTATTATACAGGGGGAAATACCTATCATAGAAATTTACGTCAGTAAATCACGTGTATCAGATTAAACTTAGCGTAAAGATTAGATCATAGGAATAACAACATAATATAAAACTTTATAGAACAGAACCTCTGAATATGGTGAAAAGCGTCTAAGAATAAGGAACCTGCCGTATGCCCAATACCCAAGACAACTGTTTCACTCCATGCCAAATAATTATATCGGTTATTTAGTTGCTTCTTTAACTTGTGACGGATTGACTAGTATGATAGAAATAAGGGAAGATTTGGGTCGGCAAATATTTCTACAATTCAGTGTTCTGGTAGCCATGTATGTATCAGCCCATATACGTTCCACTGCAGGGCACGGGCCTACTCTACAATCGAGAATACGATTGAGAGTGGTTAGGCCATATAGTCCACCACGCTGGCCTAGTGCGGGTTGGCGGACTTACATACCATAGATATTCTTATAAATCGCTATGGTATGCAGGTTTCCTCACGATGTTTTCCTTCACCGTTTTAGTGCGTGGTGATTGACTATCAATACACACATGACTCCGAAAAGTCAGAGGTGTGCCCTGTAGACATATGAGTTATGAATGTTATTAACCATTAGTAAATCCCCAAGCGTGAATTTTAGTCATCCCAAAATATACCGCAACCTTCCTTCAAAACTCACAATGGGTACTTCAACCCCTGTATATAAATTTAATTCATCCCCTAAAATTTTACGATCCCCTTGTTTTGTGTGTCGACGTTGTTATTAATGCTAATAATATAATTTGTATGTTTAAATAAAACAACGTGGCGCTCCTTGGGTATAATTAAAACAATTGTTTTCGCTTAAGATCGTGTACTCGTCGACCTTGCATACATACGGTCGTTAAATGTGTTGTGACGAACTTCGGTACAGCGGGGTGTGGTATATCGAGATATAATGTTTTACCTGAAATCTTAATGTAATTAAGGCCCTGCGCAGACGACAGACTATCCGTGACGCACTTTTTAGTCTGTGAAAATAGAACCTATGCAATTATATACAGTAACGCACACGACGCGCAAAAAGTCCGGCGCACAAAAAATCCGTGTAATTCGGGCAGACCGCACCGCGCCGCGGCGCGCCGCTCCGCACAACAAGTGTGTGAAGAAAATTGAACGTATGCTTCAACGCGCGCTAACGCAGACGGCGCACTCTTTAGTCGGCAATGTGCATTTGCTAGGGGTGGGTGGACGTAACGCACGCGATTTATTATCATGGCGCCAGAGGTCGATGTAACTATGTTAATTCAAGAAATACAAAACAGACCAGCAATTTATGATATTTCTAAGGCAGAATATCATGATAAAAAAATAACCATGATTAATTAACCTAACCAAAATCATGATAAAATAAATAGCAACTCATCAAATGTAGGAACAGACATTTTATAAAACTTGAAAAAATTGCCGGATGTTGTTTCGGAATTGAATGTTTAGTATGGAACTGTCCCTTCAGTAATCTTTCCGAAAGTATAGGATGTACCCAAAATTCTCTATTTCTTCTTCTTTTTCTGTACTTCATGTACAAAATAATACTTCGCAATCTCTGCACGATTTCCATAGCGTCTACGTCTCTACAGCTCTGCCGACAAAATGATCGAAGATGTGCGTCGTGTGCGTTGAGTCTGTGAAAAATCCGCGACCGACTTATTGCACGCCATGCAGACTTTTTGTGCGCCGCAGACTCGATCGCACAAAAAGTGTGCCGTCTGCGCAGGGCCTCAATGAGAAGAAATGTCTACCCAATCCACAAAATAAGTGGGGGAAGGGAAATAAAAGGAACAAACGGATTAGTTATTTTTTAAATACGGAAAACGAAGAAATAGGTTACTACCTGATGGTAAGTAATCATTGTCGCCTATGAAAATCCACAACGGTGGTATAATAGATGTGTTCTCAGACCTTCAAATCGAGAGAGAGAAGGGAGCGGGATGAAAAGGGATGGAAAGAGAAAAGAGTTATTAGGCATCCAGCATTCCTTCTGACTATCATCGCTTATAAAAATCTCCGACACTTAAATCGAATTTGCTTTGCTAGGCCCTTAAATTGAATAGGAGAAGAAAAGTTAAAAAGACGGCAGGACATGGCTATTGTGCCTTCAGTAATCTTACTCACTGAATGATAACAATGCTGTTAGTACAGATAGGTTTGTTTAAGACTTTGGGATTAGTACACTTTTACAATCGTCCAAGACAACGGCGTGACCTTACCACAGTACCCAGAAAACAAGATTACCAACTAATCACTACATAGTATTAAACAAATTGGCTTTCCGCCTGTCTGTTCCTATGTATGCTTAGATTTTTAAAACTACACGACAGATTTTGATGTGTTTTTTTTTGATAGCGAGAGTAATTCAAGAGGAAGGTTTATATGTAATACATATAAAGGTTGTCACAATTAGTAAGAAAAATATCACGAGTGGAGTGGGATCAAAAAGCATCTGTACCCAGGTCATACTGGAATGGGCTGTTAATATTACAATAAAAGAGTATTTCGCAATACCGAGTCTTGTAATCACCGGCACTTCACTTACATAAGTTAAAAGCAAATTGAATTTATTTGTTTAAAACACGTCAATGCCCACTTTAGTTTTTGCTTCACTCGTTAACGTCGGTTAAAGTACAAATTTACTTAACAAAAACCCATAAAATAATACGGCTATGTTAAACATACAGGCGTTAATGGTTTGGAGGCAGTGTGAATGGGTTTTAAATAGTGTGGATTCGGTTTGATCGCTAGGTTGGGGACAAAATTTTCCATATAAGGCGCCTAAAAAACTAGAAACCTCAGGTTCGATCTTGCGTTGGTATGTCTTTGAAAACTACTAAAAATGTAGGATTGGAAAATGATAAAAGATGAGTCGTAAGAAACGTAAGATGAATAATTGATATGGAACAAATTGTGTGAAAGTGATGACGAATGAAAGTCCTAAAGATGAAAAGAGTTAGAGGATTAATGATTAAGATGTTGCAGTACAGAAGGACGTAATAATAGGGAACTGCATAGAAGATGATTGAAGATGTTGAAGTCGCAATTAAACACAAATTAAAGAAGACGATAGTAAAGAAATTTTAAGCAATCTTAATTTAATTTGTCCCGAACGGACCTATTCCCACATAAAAATATGATAGTTTCAGAGAAAAATGAAGCTGCGAAACAAGGGATAAAACAATGCTGGTAGGATATACATTTCCGCATGGATAGTGGAATGTATGTGTCGCGTTTAGTATCCAGCATAAGAATACGAAAACAACGAGAAATCTTACTACCTTTACAGCAGAGTAATTTTCATATTACATACTTACCGTAAGCATTAATTCTGCCGTGCCAGTACAAAAAAAATAAGAAAAGGAAAAACAACATTAGCATGTCAGTTCATTGTATATTCATAAATATTTTCCACAAAGATTGACGTCAGCGGGCAGCCAGTTGTAAAATTACTAACCGTATCCTACATGACGAGATGAAATGTGCTCCATCAACACCAAATGGCTTCATAATTAAAGTTTCAGTAAAATAGTCTCAAAACTTAACACCTACTACGCAAATTATTTACCGTAAAATAATAATATCCTTTTTACTGGCCAAGTTGACACTTTTTAACAAGAAGAAATGTGTTGAGCTCTTTTCCAATATCATGGGGAAGACAAAAAGATATTATTATGATTGTGACCCTAGCCTTTGGTCCTTCATACAAATGTTCCTACCAGGTCAAGCCCAATAACATCTTGGTCAGCACACAGACTAAAAATCTGAGTGATTGTCCGGATTTCTGTATATCGTGAACCGAGAGGAAAGCCTAGTAACACCTATGGTTGTTCCTACATTTCGTGCCAATAATAGTTTCTAATTCTGAACCGAGAGAAAACCTATGACATCGTATTTTCAAGGCTTTATATGGATTGGGAAGTCTGCTAACTCGTTAGGCTAGTGTGGTGGATAATGGCTTAAGCTTTCTCAACGAAATCCTCATTTGAGTCCTGAAATGCAATTTGTAATTGAAGTTTAATTGATATTCTGTCAATTTCTTTTGAAGCAATAGCCTTAGTATCTACTGGTGGTAGGTCTCTCATACGTAAGAGGTCGCCTGGGTGGGTACCACCGCAATATCTATTTCTCGCTTCAAACAGCAGTGTGAATGCACTGTTGTGTTTCAGTTTGAAGGACATTGCAGCCAGAGTAACTACTGGATATATTGAAACTTAACATCATGTCTCAGGATGGCGAGCGCAGTGGAATGCCACGCATGCTAAGTAATTCATGGTGCTGCTTGGATTTGCTACTTTCATGAGCGATCGTATCGTTTACCATCAGACGAATGGCAGGCTCGTCTCGCCATCCATTGCAATAAATAAAGTATTACTGTCAATAAGTTTTTGAATAGCGCAGCAATATTTTTAATAGTAAATTTCAAGAAATCTAAAAATGGGTGTAGGCGGTCCGATTTTCGCCTGAATTCGTGATCACATGCGATTTCCTTTCGTGATCTTTGCACAATCAATCGTTTTCTGTTGCGTTATTATGAAGTGAATGGAATTTATAATTGCCTTATCGTGGTTTCTAATTTTTTTTCTCAAAAAAATATCTTTGTCTGATCGTTCTAACCTCTGTCTAAGTATAAGTTACTGTAATGTATAAAAAAGATCTGATGTCTACCAAAAAATAATGCACTGATTTTTATGCCTTTTATAATTCAGGAAAGCTTTAGATTATTGTAACATCGAATCATCATTAATACTTATTATCAAAGAAAACTGTTTAACTAAAATATTATTCAACATTCCCAATTCCATTTAATGCCTAGAATTGTATAGGTAGGTAAATTAATAGCCACATACAGTTATTCATTGAACCGAAATATTAAATTAATTTAAAGTGATGACTTTTCGTAAATATTAACTTGACATTGATCTTGACTTTTTGTTTGAGGTCAATATCTACAGAGCTTTACATAACCAATCACATAGAATTCATACATTTGCTAACGATTCTAATGATGCATGTTGTGACGTAATCGATTATTATTTAATTACATACAATAAAAATTCCTACTGATTGGAATTGGTGAATATATTCGTCAAGTTTAATTCTAACCCAAATGAGACAATGATTTTCGTTCTCATAAAAAGTGACACTTACAAGCTTCCTTGGTCAAATTCATCAATTCAAAATTCAAATGTTCTCTTTCTATTTCCCAAGCATATTACACATACTTCTTATCTTAGTCTTCACTAGGTACTCTTTAACAGCCTGTCTCTGTATTCTAACTATCTTAAACAGGAGTTAGAATAATTCTTTTCTTTTACAAAACTATAATAGCATATCAACAAGGTAGTCTTCATTGAAGATTTTACCATAATTCCTTTACCAATAGAAGTAGACAAGTATCCAAACCGTCACTATGTGATGAGGATACAAATCACAAAATTAAAGCTTTTATAAAAGCCACATTTTAAGAATAGGTTGGGTAGTTGCATTTTAATATTTTTTAAATAAGGTAGTAGGTAGTATGCACTATTGTGCAACCATATGCAATACGAAAAAGTTTATTTAAAAATATTTAATTTATTTTTAAATAAATTTACTTCCGATTATATTCCCGTAGTTATTTTAGGTATGTAGGTATAACTGAAAAAATCCTAACTCAACAGATGAAAGACAAAACGACTTATGGCCGTTCTCTATAATCTATCCATCTTTAATTAGAGATTTCATTAGATATTTCGATGCATTTTATGTTTCAGTTAACAAATATATAAACAAACATACATGGATATGGTGCATAATACCTATATATTTATACATACCTAAGCAAGATAAATGTATATGTCAATCTTTGGTTATTGAAGCATAGAATTGTATCAATGTAGTAATGGTAGACTACCTTGTTGATATGCTATTATAGTTTTGTAAAAGAAAAGAACATCTACCTACTTTCTGGTTTGGTTTATAATTACCAATCCACCGAAAAATAAAAGTTTTAAGAATAATAGGAAAAAAAGTTTAGCAACTAAGTTATGAAATTACTGCGAAAAATATTTACCTAATGTAATTAAAGAACATCGGCGAAAATGGACCATGAACGGGACCAGTTATGAATGGTACATCAAAAATTTTCATAATTTATTAGAGTCAAAATGCATATTTCAATTTATTTTAAAAAACCCGGATAAAAAAGAAAAACTTAAAGTGTTTTTAATACTATTGAACGCATATGAGTGCGTTCCATCAGTCATATTTTGTTTTAAAATAAGGTTTTAACTACAACGTTGAAGGTAGTACTAAATTTAAAAAAAGTGTAGGTATTTTCTATGACACATGACTTTTCTTTGCGCTGTCATTTTGCTTTCTTTTGATTTCCGATTTACGACTACTGTTAATTCTCTGTTTATATTTGTGACTTGGCTTTAATCACGGACTCCGATATACCATTGTATTTCTGACCACTTTGTAAGATTGACCATTGTATAACGATAACGCTTTAAGATTTCGTTTAAAGTGTGAAGTATTACCATATTTCCAACATGAACTCGGAACAACAGTGCGCTCCTCAACAATTTGTGCATTGTGTTCAATACCCGTCTTATTATACTCATTTCTGTAATCAGTGAGTGGGTCTATCAACTAATCGAAGATTTTTTTAGCCATGAATCTACAAGGTATCCTGGAGTTCCCACAGGAAAAGTATGTGTTTTGATGAAAAACAATGATGCCAAACTTCCAAATCAAGGAGAGACGGAGTAACTAAGTATTGTTGTAATAGTGTAGTAGGACGTCGCACAGTACTGTTGCTGTGCCCATGTCATGACTTTGATGTTGCTGCCCCTGCAGAGTTTTTAGATTCTATTGTAAAAAGAGAAGATGAGAAATAATACATTTAAAAAATATTTTCTGTGTTTTATTTTTGTGACCAATGCTTATTATATTCCTATACATACATATAGGGGGATTTTTCAAGTGTGTGTGGATGGTCAAATACGAAACTATGAAGAATAGCGAAAAATACTCAAAACAGTCTAATAAATTCTAATAAAATTCTGCGAAATAATGACAGCAAAATACTACATTTTCTCTCATTACCTTAAGGTAACACAGGTATGGTGTACACCATATTCAACGGCTAATTAGTTTTATGACAAGGGAAATTATAGAGCATAGTAATTACTATGCCATCATTATGATTTAGTACACTTTTCTTCCTAGGTACCTGATAACCATAAGACCACCCTACATTAGGTATATTTGACAATGACAATGACATTATAATGTGCTATTTTTTATGAATAATTCTAAAATCTCCGGCTTTGCAGAAATCTTTTTGTAACTGGACATCACTCCTCATGCACTATACAACACAATAAACTATATCCCAGCTGTGTACAATATATTTCTTTGTCAGGTCGCAATATGTATGGACGTGACCGATGTTCTTTAAAATAACAATATCAAGTGACAATTTCGTATTATTAGATATTCTATTAATATAGTATTTTATTAAAACAATCTCTTACCAAAATTAAAAATGAAATCTTTGAGTAATTCAGCGTTTTAATTTCAAATTTCATGGCTGTTAATCTGCGTTTTAATATTTAGAATGCAAGTTTCTAAACTAAGTAGGTTTTAACTGTTCAAGTAAAGGGTCGAAGTATGTCTATGCTCTAGAACGGCACGATGACATTTTATCTATGGTAGGTATCATTAGGCGTTCATTCACGGAATGCACTTAACCTACACAATCTAAATTACAAATACCGAAACCGACAAGTCAAACTATTAACTCACCTTTATATGAGACCGTGTCGCATATCGATGTATTGCGCCGTTACATCCACTATAAACAACACTCCCACAATATACTCGCCACAACACTGTTTTAGAACAAAAAATACACGAAACCAACTTTTACTGGTCGTACTTGTGAAGCGAAATCAAATTGGATACATCGGAAAGTGAGACGCGTTTTGGCGCGAAAATGCACAATGACCACACGTCATTCACCCGGCGCGACGAGCGCTCGACTGGATTTTTCAATTCGATTTTCGAATGCTCTCAAGTTGGTGTCACCGACTTGTTGAAGTTACAAAGTTTATTCATTCCATTGAACGCTGGCGTTTACGTTTATTCCGTTAACGTGTTATTGAACTGTTAATGGATAGCAATTTATCTAGAATGTTCGCGGAGACATGGATCGAAACGTCTGTCAATCAAATAATGGACGGGTGTCGTACATTGCGTCACTGCTTGGCTTGATTAATTACAAAGGTTGAGAAGTCTTGTTTTTTTCAACTTAGCAAATTGAACAATGTTGAATAGGTAGTTTTTCTTTTATTTTTGAATGGAAACTTCTTTCACGAAGAAACACGACACGTGATTATGCTTGGATGATTAATTTAAGGATAAAACGTAAGTAACAAGACGTTATGAAATGATTTATGCTTGAGCATGTTCTTGGTTCATGTTTTGGAATGTAGGTAGTTGCCTTGAGAGTGTAATTACAATAATTAATATTTTAAAACTCATATTTGTAGCATTAACCATCTGAATTCGTATCTACCTTCCACAATCTGAGGTAGAGCAAATCAAGAGTGACAACTGACAACCAAATGCAACTGGATTAATTACAAAGTTACCCTTGAGTATTAGAATATTTTTTTCACTATACCATACGAAACAAATTAAGCGATCTTCAGGTGTTTCCTTTCATGTAGACGGTAAAGAGACTATTAAACCTCTATTGACAAGTGAAGTACAATCCAAATAGATCATCCATACATACCAACGCTTTGATTGAACTGGGTGTATTCAGGACGATCTCGAAATGGGATACTTTTCCATAGATCCATAGATCTTAGAATAGGTTTTCCACCAAACTCGAGACACAGCTAAATTAGGAATTATATTAGGAAGCAAAACGGGACAATAGCGTCGAAGTCCGGACAACGGTGACAAAATTGAAACGTATAATTTAGAAAACGATTGTGTTGAGAAATACAGGGTAGGTATATCGAGACTGATATCAAAAACTCGGCCAGGTCACAGGCCAGGTGGTATTATTAGTGATTAAAAACAAAAACAAAACAAAAACTACAAAATTTGCCGAGTTTTTAAATGACATCGTGTTTGGGTTTTGGTTTTACTAAAATAATAATTTAAATCCTTGAATATCAAAGCGTCTTTTAAAATAAAAGGGTATACACCATTACTTTAGAAAAACAATGATTTATTTACAACCTAAATACGATGGGAAAAAAAGGGCGCTATTTTTTTTGCAATTTTTTTTGCGCGCTTTTTCGTTGTGTCTGAAGTCACTAAACCCGGCTTTTTTCTCGATAGCAGTTTAATATACTCTGTATAAAATTGCTATACATTGCAAAATAAAAAGAATTGTATGTTTTCAGTTGTCGATAAACACCTGAGTGCAATGACTTGTGATAAGTGGTTTTATAAATGAGACACTTCGTCATTTAATGTGTTATTAAGTGTTAACAAGGGTTCAATGTTACTTTATACATACATATATAAAGCCACATTTTTTTCTCAGGAATGGTAGGTAGAGGTGGTGCTAGGACACCCACATTTTCCCTTATGTGTTCCTTCTCACGATGTGATAGGAGGCGAGTCTATCGCCCTATGTTATATTTTCTAATATAATAAATTGATTTTATGGAGTAGATACCCTCGAGTCAGTAACTCATTTTTTTGTTTGTCTTTATAAAATTGTCCATTACATATGTTTAATAAACAAACATAATTTTGTTATAAATGGTCAATCACAGTTTTGCACTCGCCATCTCCAGCAATATAAATATGTATTATGCTGTGCCAGAATATTATGTTGTTTGACTGCCTTGGTCGCGTAGTTGTACTACGGTACGATTACAACGTTGAGGTCTCGGGTTCGAGTTCTGGGTGAAGCGAACTTGGATTTTTCTATTCCTTATCAACTAGGAGTCAGTTTTTATCCCATTGGATAGGGTCTTAATTCAAAATCAAGAGTATAACACAATTTCCGGGAGGTTAAGTTGGAATGTAGGACCCAACATGGCCGCCATTGCCTGTGATGGAGTGGTAGTGGTAATGATACGTCATACCAGGGAACGCAGGCGTAAAAAATACGAAATGATCCTTACTAATATTATAAAGGTGAAAGTTTGTATGTATGTATGGATGTTTGTTACTCTTTCATGAAAAAACGGCTCAACAGATTTTGATGAAATTTGGTATAGTGATAGCTGACACCCTGGATTAACACATAGGCTACTTTTTATCCCGAAAAATGTAGTGTTCCCGTGGGATGAGTCAGGAAACCAAATATACATATTTTCTACTCTTTCAAATTCAAATTGTTGGCACGGGATGTCCTCTCCTACGGAAGGGAAATATAGTCGACGGCACGCGGGAAATATAGTTAGTAGACACGCGAAATAATATGTTCTTGATGTGGATTGGACTCAAAAACTATCTGCACCCGGGCGAAGCCGGGCCCGACAGCTAGTTTTCAATAAAACTCAAACTATTCATAATTATTTATTAATTCCTTTATTTTTGTGACGGGACAGAATTATTACAAGTGTTTTGTAGACTTCGTTAACGTATACGATTAAAAAGACGCCATGTTTATTTAAATTTTGTTGTTACTTAATTTAGACGATATGCAAATTTTTATTTTGATATGCACAATATTTGCGTACGGCGTTAAACTCAAATACACGTTTACGTATTTTACAATATATTTAAATTCAAAATGTCTGAAAGTCACAACGTAAGATACGTGTGTTCGTGTAATAAAAAAATCCTATCATAATAATTAATTTGAAAAGATATCCGTCACTGGTATTATTAAAGTAGATTAAAAAGAAATATCTGACAGTATTACGTAATGTTTTTTTATGAACAAAAATTGTTTATAAAGGGAGAATATTTATATTTTACAATAAATATTTTATTCATTCATCGTTTTTTTTGTTTTATGCGACCAGTAATGACAGTAAAGGCAAATAATTCTGCCAAAAAATAAAATAAAGGTGTTTTTGGCAATAATTAGTAGGCAATTAATTTATTAAATTAATATTTTTCATTGAGTAAAACACCGTAACGCAGACAATGATAAAATTTTCCAAACTTTTGTGCGTGATATTATGCTAGCGTACAATTCAAAATTCATTATATTAATTAACTTACCGAGACACATTTACATGGGATCATTCCCGAGCGTTTTTAAAAACGCAGCGTTAAAACGCCGAGTGTAAATGCACCCATTATCTAACTATAAATATATCTACACGACAATTAAGTACTATAATGAGTATTCTAAACGTTTTCTTTGGCGAAGCGTTTCGTTTATTTACAATTTTTTAGAAAAAAAAAAATACATAACGTAAAATATATTTTATCACAAAATCAAACAGTCTTGAAATAATTAACAGTAACATAATATAAATTAACAAGGGATTGTTCTAACCTAATTAATTTTCTAAAAGTCTTATCAGTTTATTCAAATCCTCTTTGTTGATATAGTAGATAGACAAACAAAACTTAACATTTTAATATAAATAAAATATTTTTACCACGTAAATATCCTGGTAACATGAAAATTCCTAACAACTTCAAATATTATATCACTTTGGCACAAGAAATTGATAGTTTTTGAAACTTGAGAAAAATAAATCTAGTAATATTTTAAAGAGAAAAATGCTTTGGACAACGTGGATATTATAATATCAGAGATAAGTCTTTAAGATAAAAAGTTTAGATTTAAGTCTCTCCGTAAAAATTACATTTAATAAATTAAATAAATACATACATAAGAAATAGCACAATTCTAGTAACAAACATTGAATCAATTGAAACAATAGTCAAAAATTCCTAGAGCAAAACAAAAAACAAGTTAAATAATAACACACAAAATATTAATATTATTACATTTTTAACATTAATAAAATAACTGGTAATGCGTAACTAAATAATTTTTTAAACACAAATAGATTTGCGTCATTCCCAAAAATCTGCGTCATTACCAAAAATTGCGTCATTCCCTAAAAATGAAAACAAAAATTACCTTTCCCCCTCCCTTCTAAGCAGCCTGTTTACTCTAAAGATCCTATTCCTGTAGTTCTCTATAGGGCCGCGTCGAAGCATTCGCGACACGGCGACTCTTGTCATGGCGGCTTTGTAGCTTTCTGGAGACAAGATGGCGGGCGTGTCGCGCGTCCGTAGAATGTCGTGGGGCATTACAGCCGAATCTGACAACATGGCGTCGATGTCCGAGTTCAGCATTGCTACTGAATCCGATGATGTGTAGTTCGTCATTGGAGTGCATAGGGGTATCGCGTTGGACCATTTTCTATTCCTGGAATAAATTTTTGGTTATACTATACTGCCTATGATAATGGAAGAGCAATGGTAGTGTCGGTATCGAGTTACTTCGTTGGTATCTGAACCATAGAGGTATATTATACTAGAGCGCACATCTAGAACAAAATATCTGCGTATTGTGCGTGCACACGGGAACCCAGTGAAGCAAGAGCGATGATTATGTTGCGGCGTAGGCGCGACAGAGACAGAAACAGAAGGAACGGTACAGTACCGTTCATTTAAGTACAAACATTCTGTTTGCTGTGCCCCCTCTTGTATAATATCTCTGTATCTGAATTTTAATGTTATTCAATGTATCTGTGAACATACCCAGACTGACCCGTATGGGTTATATAAACTTAAGTGGACTATATAACTAAGAAGAATTTTCCAACATCGTGTATGATGGGATGGTTCTTCGGTCAAATGTCTTAAACACTATTAATGGTTGTTACCGAAACAATATAACTCAGAGAGCTGTAGCATTATGGAGTGTAGAAAACGAAATATCATTCCAGATAGTAAAACACAAATTCAGTTAGCAATTAATAATCCTATTAAAAGGCTTCTGTCTACACAATGGTTAAGACGGCGTCGATAATTTGTCCTCTAGACATCTTAAATCGCAAAGTCATCCTGAGGTCATGACTTATTAGCATATAATCATTTATTTTAAACTGTCGCCATTTTAAGCTGTCACCAGCATTTGTATACTTTAAATAAATGAGAGTTATAAGAATTTGCTAACACACTACTATCTTTCTGTCTGCCTGGATAGCAACAAACGTTGATAAAATAGGCAATTCGTCATGGAAATCCACGCATTATGGGTAAACTTTGAATTGACCACCATCAGGTCTCGATTGCACTTACCAATAGTGCTCACTTTGTATTGTAACTGAATGTACTTAATAAGTAACCTAGTTGCGTGGTGGCCTGATGGTAAACGAAGTAGACGCGGCTGCCAACGTATTCACGGTAGTGGTGCTTTCGAATCCTAGGGCACACCTTTAACTCTTCGAAGTCATGTGTCTATTGATAGTTGAAGTATGAAAAATCCACCAATCCGCACTAAGCCAGCGTGGTGGAGTATATGGCCTAACCACTCTCAATCGTACTTTCGATTGTAGAGAAGGCCCGTGCCCTGAAGTGGGACGTATATGGGCTGATACAGAATGTACCTAAAGAACGTACGTGATACTTACTTCAAACACCTAAGCATGGGAGCGCCCTTGAGCCGGTAGCCAGGCTCACAGGTGAAGGTAACCGTCTCGCCAATCTTGTAGTAGAACTTCACTGACGACATTCGGCCGGATATCGTTGTGCCTGGATACGTACACGCTTGGGCACCTAGAGGAACAATTTTGTATTAAATCTTCTATCTGCTCGATTTTTAGAATACTAGAATTCATTTTTATTCATTCAACACATTTAGTACACCTCATGCTGCCTCATATTTCTCGTGTTCTCCTATCCATCCTTTGGTTGTCTGGCAGAGATCACCTTGGGTGATAAGACCGCCACTGATTATAAATAATTAAATAATTCTACGTGAAAAGTGGCTCTAATATTATCTTTGACTACATTAAGCTAGACTTTTCAGTTGATTATGACTATGATCAGAAAATAATTACCTAAATATGTATGTATGCTTATTGCTTAAGTATATAATACAGGGTATATCAAGACTACTACCGAAAACGAAGCTGGGTGGTAGTTTTAGTGATTTCAGACACAATGCAACCAAATTTTGTGCAAAAATTTGTGACGATTTTTTTTTATATTTTTTTCTATCGTCGTATTAGGATGGTAAATACATCGATTTTCTTAAATAATAGTGTACACCCTTTTATTTTTAAAGACGCTATGGTATGCAAGGCTTTAAATTATTATTTTAGCAAAAACTATGGATTAACCACCCAAACATGACGATATTTAAAAAATAATAAAAAAAAATGTCGCGTTTCTTAGCGAAATATTTAGTTGTATTGTGTTTGTAGTCACTAAAACTACCACCCGGCTTCGTTTTCGGTATTAGTCTTGATATACCCGGTAATATCTTTAAATTGCCTTTGCAATAACCCGCCAATTTACCGCCGTACTTTTTTCTCATGTAAATTGATTCCTTTTTTACACGCTTTATATTAGCTTCACTTGTATGTTTGTATATTTGTATGTTTGTATGTTTGTATGTTTGTATGTTTGTATGTTTGTATGTTTGTATGTTTGTATGTTTGTATGTTTGTTTGTAACCGACTTCTTTGGGCGCGATTTTGACCCACTTTAAACGGCCAGATTTCGTTCAAATTTTGCACACCTGTCAAAGACCGATGACAATACAATAATTCGATTAAAATATATAATTATCCTGATTAGATTCGCCAGGATTAATTATTCTTATAATTGATGACCATTGCTACATTCATCGCTAGATGGCGTTAACATTGTATTCTTCCAAGAAGCTTATACCCAAATGGAGATTGCATTCCGTATAAAACACTGAAGCACAAAAATTTGACCTTGAATGCAATCGCTGTTGCCTGCTATCCTTTTCTTTAGAGTGACAATGAATGAAGTTCACGTGAAGTTCATTCATTGTTACGCTAAAGAAAAGGATAGCAGGCATCAGCGACGTCATTCAAGGTAAAATTTTTGTGCTTCACTTTTATATACGGAATGCAATCTCCATTTGGGTATGGGTGATTATACAAAAGTTGGGTCACTTTTGAGGATATTTTGTTTACTATAATAATTAAATCAAATTATAACAAATTCGGGTGCATATGATGACAAATCTAATGATTATATTGTTCCAAATCGGGCCAGTCACTTTTTTAAGTAAATTATGAGATATTTAAAATTTTCTGAATTTGACTGCCAGGGGACTGACGAGGCTAACATAGTACTGATAAAGTACACAATTTTCTAAGAATTTTAATGAAATTTAATAAGAATTAGTACAAATCTCTTAGTTTTAATAATGGCACATGTCTTTTAAGTATTCAAATCACTTAGTAACAATTAAAAATAATTATAAAATTAAAATAAACGTAAATACCAATATTTTCGGCAGCTTTAACTGATTTTAGCGATTTCATTGTCATCAGAAAGAACATATTCCTTGTGGGACCAACTCTTCTTCATTGAAATGCCTATCAACACTAAAAATATACAAATAACTAAAATATTTTATAAAAAAATAAAAACCGACTTCAAAACAAAAACCACAAAAAATATTAAAATAATAAGTACTACTGCAAAGCAAAAAATAATATTTATTTCATTGTACTTGTGCATGTTGATTAATTTGCTTAATGACTTGACTAGCCAACAAATCAAAATATATGCGTAACTTAATATTTTATTATTTTTTGGTTTTTAGTGGTTTTTTGTTTTGAAGTAGGTTTTTATTGAAAATTTTAGTTATTTCCTTAAGTACTGAAGTTTTTGTTTTTCTTTGTATTCCGCTAATTTAATGGGGCACTTTTAATTCTGGCCAAGCGAGCCTTTTCGGCTTCTTTTTTTTTTCTAATCTTCTTCCCTAGTCAAATTGCTTTTAGTGTGCCGTATGATATTCTAAACTGAAATATAAAATAGAAATGCTTATACACGGTAGCAATTAAGATAAAAGTGCTCTAAAACAACAACAAAAAGCAGTATTATGGAGACAATTAAATCCTCTGGCGCGATACCTGACAAAGGACTGACGCCAGCGGATTGACGAAAAAGACATAATTTGAGGTTATAATCAGAACTGATGTTTTTTTTGATAATTTCGAATATCAACAAACTACATTTTAACAAATCATAGTTAATTATGTATAAATGATAATAAACCTCAGATTAACATGAAAATAACGACCCACCACGGGACTGAAATTTTGACTGGCTTTGCATGTGTATAGAAGACAAACACAACCCAAGAACTCGTACAGTTATGGCGGCCGTCAAATTGTGTTGTCCGCAACTAACTTCATTACCAACATTAATACATAAACAGGGATTTGACCTTGACTCGGTGATATATGGCGAGAATTTCAAATTTAAAGAACACACAACGGACTGACGGATGAAAACAAACACAAAGTTTCTTATTTTTTTTTTAAATAAATTGGAGAACATTGCATTATGAAAGTTGTAGTATATAATACTATGTTCATCACAAATTGTAGTAAATTAGTAAGTTTTCTTAAATCAATGATAATGTTTAATAGATAGTCACTTGATTGTTGGTTTTCGGGATTGTGACATGCCAAAGGACTGACATTTTAAGTATTAATTTTGTTTTTTTATTAACTTGTATTTAAAATGAATAAGTGAAATTGGGTGACCATATAAAGGACTTTTCATTGTTTTAAAATAAGTTGTTATTTCAATAAAATATAATAAGACTTTGTATATATTGGCTGATGACAGCGAGTTACCCAATTTTTGTATATTCACCCGTATAAGCTTCTTGTATTCTTCAAGTGTCAAATGTTACTACTGACCAACAGATGGCGTTATTGACTGGAAATACAGCCGTAGATGGATGTTTTTAGTCAAAACAATTATATAATAGTTAAAAAAAACTAAAATACACGCTTTAATAAGATATACAACTAAAAAAGTAAAAATAATTGATACTGAATTTAAGATAAGAAAATGGAGTAAAATACATATATTTTATTGTTACAAAGCGTGGGGTGCAGGAGGATAAGTAATTGTTGTAAACACCCCACGCTTTGTAACAATAAAATATATGTATTTTACTCCATTTTCTTATCTTAAATTCAGTATCAATTATTTTTACTTTTTTAGTTGTATATCTTATTATTTCTGTGTGCAATAAAGCTTAAAGTAATGATAATGAACTCACACGTGGGAGGCTTGTCGCTCCACCGTCCGCTGTCCTGGCACACGAGGATGGGTCTGCCGTGCAGCGTGTGCTCGGGGTTGCAGTGGAACTGCAGCACGTCGCCGGCGCGGTACGGCGCGCGGCCCAGCACGTAGCCCGACGCGGGCGGCGGTAGCGCCGGACATGATACTTCTAACGTCAGGAGTAGGGGTTTGAGGTTATGTAGTAAAAGTCAAAGGTAATGTTTATGGAACTGATGACTGAGTTAACAATACAACAACAGTAAGAATATTAAGGTTCGAATCCCAGGGCACACCTCTGACTTTTCGGAGTCATGTGTGTATTGTTAATCAATCACCACGTACTAAAACGGTGAAGGAAAACATCGTGAGGAAACCTGCATACCATAGCGATTTATAAGAATTTCTATGGTATGTAAGTCCGCCAACCCGCACTAGGCCAGTGTGGTGGACTATATGGCCTAACCACTCTCAATCGTATTCTCGATTGTAGAGTAGGCCCGTGCCCTGCAGTGGGACGTATATGGGCTGATACAGAAGAATATTAAGGAGAGAACAGGGGAAGTGTCTAATTTAAATCCTCGGAAAAGAAGTAAAGATGACGAGGTTTCAATTCGAACTGCAGTTTAATGAAAAGCATGTAGATAGTTGTCGTCAGGGTTTTATCAACAGTTTAGTAGTTAATTTACAAAATTAAGTTAAGGTTTAGAAAGAGCTCAATTGAAGGAACTGCTTTCTCCTTAGATTCATTTTAATTTCAGTTCGTAATATAGGAGAGTGTTTAGGCCATATAGTCCACCACACTGGCCTAATGCAGGTAGGTAGACTTACATACCATAGAAATTCTTATTAATCACTATGGTATGCAGGTTTTCTCACGATGTTTTCCTTCACCTTCATTATATGGCCTAACCACTCTCAATCGTAATCTCTATTGTGGAGGAGGCCTGTGGCCTGCAGTGGGGCGTATATGTGCTGTTACTAATATACTACTACTCGTATAAGAGCAATCACCAATGTTGGCACGAATGCAACACGAGACCTGCTAGAATGATATGTGGAGGACCATCATCATCATCATCTCAGCCACAGAAAGTCCACTGTTGAACATAGGCCTCCCCCAAGGATCTCCACATTGACCTGTTGGAAGCCTGAAGGAAGTGAGGGACCACTGACAGATATCTAACCTGTACAAACAGGGAACGGTTTAGCCCAGTCTGCAGCGGGGAGACACACGGTCTCCGGAGCCCCACGCAGCGCCCAGCCCGCGGGGCAGGAGAAGGCAGCGCGACCGCCCACACCACGCGACACCACCGCCACGCGGGGCCGACGCTCGCCTGCACCCAGGGGACCATCCAGGACTACGTCACCGCATTCTACACCTGCACACAATGTCATCTTTAATGCCTAAAACAGCCTTTTGAACCGGGTTCTTTTAGGGTGTCAATAAATAATGTATGACATTTTATAGATCTATTAAATATTTTCTTTTCATTTCATTTCATTTCAAAAGGTAAAAACGGAACCCTGTTACTAAGCTACATGATTTAATTTGTGTCGTTATTCACTCTCACAAAATATTATTTTCATAAACCGCTTCTTTAAAGTAGTCGCATAAAAAATAATCCAAAGGATTAAAATCGGGAGATCGCGGTGGTCAAGAAATAGTAATAGTTCGCTTACTGTGAATGTTGTTAATATTAAATTGGTAATCCGTGAACATTAAAAAAATAATGATTGGTTAGATTATTATGTTCAACAACTACTACACCCACAACTATATCACTAACACACTAGTTCAAACTTAAAACTACAAGGATTACAATTCATATGCCAAAATATCCTACCATATCATTTAAAAATTAAATGAAAACAAACATCTATTTATATGGATTATATTTGGTGTAATCTACCGAAGAGAACATGACATTTAAACATAAGGAATAGTGAAAATATTACATTTATCAATATTGGCTGGATCATATCACCCTTTCATAGAACTGCCAAAGTAGGTACCAAGGGGTTACTTTATAAAAATGATAGGTACAGTCAGCAACATAAGTCGCTACACATTCACGAGATTTTGAATGGTCTTATTATCCAAAATAATTATTATTTTAAATATGTTATGTCACTTCCCGACACAGATGACTTTACTTTTATTATATTTTACGACTACATAGTAGTTGTTATAAATTTTTATTCATAAAAAGGTTATCAAAAAATGTGAAGTGTTCAGCGAATTATGTTGCTGACTGTACTTCGAATGTTCGATTGTTCGACGTCCAGACTAAGATATAAGATTTCCACTTCTAAAAATCAATACTATTTATTACTTATCATTTTCTCCGAACTTAGTGTATGGTTGCGACGTACGATAGAGGATTCCATCATTTTAGGCACATTAATGAAGTTTTATGTATGGCGTCCAAAAATTCGAAGTTCGTATCGTCTTTATAGAGTAGCCCCCAGGACATATTTAAAGCAGCCATGTGTAATTTGAACAGAGATTCAACTCACAATGTATGGGAGCAATGAATGCAGTGCGATATCATGCAGTGCCTAGTTATAACCAGTTCTGAGTGGTGTTGATGTAGATTTATTCTTATTCTCAAAACTCACAAAGATACAGATAAAAAAAAACAACTTATGTTCAGGCGAAACGCTTACCATCAGGCGAGCGACGTTCTCGTCTCGTCAGATTTGCTAATAAAAAAATGACTAATTTATTACTATTGTCAACTTATTAATTATGAGCATATATTTTTGCATAATGACTGCATTGCACCTGATGGTAAGCGCAAATGCCGTCCAGGCAGTATTTAATGGCATCAGACAGCGGTCCCATGCCATTCGATACAATTACGCCGGCCTGCTAAGATGCTTCTTCACACTACGGCGGAAGGATCCAGGATTATAGGAAGGCAACTCATGTGACGGCAACTAATTCCATAGCTTCATGGTGCGGAAAATAAGAATTCGCTTTTAGGCAGTTTTAGTTGAGTCTCTCGATCTCGATTAAACGAGAAATGGTTACAATATATACCCCATTAATTTTACTATTTGAAAATCTTTATTTCGGGTTAGAAAAATTAAACATTCTCAGAGACTTATCTCGCTTCAAAGCTCAATCATTAAACTGCGCGCTGTTGATTGTGGCTATGGGGAGTTGCAAGGATGGGTGTATTTTTTTTTATGTTATTGCAATGAATGGCGGGACGAGCATGACGATCGCATGGTGGTAAGTAATACGACCGCTCATAAACAGTAGCAGAACCAAACAACACCTTGAATTACAAAGCAGTGCTTGGCATTCCACTGCGCTCGCCATCCTGAGACATAAGATGTTACGTCTCAAAGGTGTGGGTAAGAGTGAGGTCGGGACAGTCTTCATAGCAAATGGTAGATAAAAAACAATGTACTCACTCTCACAGACAGGCAGCGGTGCGCTCCAATTTCCAGAAGCCCTGCAGCTAATGCTCTGTGCTCCGATGAGAGCGTTGCCATTAGCACAGGAGAACCGGATCTCAGTGCCCAGCCTGGTGCCCACGCCACTCGCCACCAACCCGCGACGAATCGGCAGTGGGGGGCAGTGGACGTCTAGAAGAAACGCCCATAGATAGGCACCATTAAGAACCTCATGGTAATCGCAGTCTATATACTTAAAACAGGGTATCCCAACCTCTTTTGTAACTGATACCTTTTTGAAGTGAAATTTCTAGAGCACCGGAGTAATTTGAAAATTCGATGAAACGAAAAAGCGACATGAAAAAGAGACAAACATATTCATACATAGGATTTTGCCTACGAGAGAATGAGACAGAAGACAAGTATACAGCAAGGATAGAACAAAATCTAGTCTTTAAAATCATACTTAAATTTTTAATGCTTCTTGCTATACGTAGCTGGTTTATTTTATTTCGCTTGGTGTATGCTAAAGATATGTTTTGAAGTATTTGTCTCTGTGCAGTGATTATGTGAGTGATTATCACTTTATAATTTAATTTTTACTTTATCTGACATCCTAGAGTCACCTGACCTGAGGTTGGGAAACCCTAATAAAGAGGATAGGCTCGAGGTTTTGAATCGACAAGACTTTGCCGGCCGTATTGTTAGTCCACGTCCCATGCACAAGGTAACATTCAGTTGTCATGCGAACGCATCCAAACCATGCCAAAATGCTCAAAATTCAAGTTATTTACCTAATTACATAAAACCTTAGAAGGTCTAAATGCTATTTGGTTTCAAATAATCTTCTTGATGTGCTGGCTATGGCTGTAACGGATCATTAGTCTTTAAAATAACTTGATGAAAACACGGGTCCAAAATTCCATGTATATTATGGTTTGTGGCGACCATATCAGTATTATATTTTCTTTTTCAATATTATAAATACGCCTACTTAGTTTTGCACGTCTATTTCTACACAATAGGCTGTGCATATCCCAAATATAAGTAATAGTATCAGTAATAAAACTAACTAGGATATAATGCTGAATGTTAAATAAAAGTGTAGATATATTTTTTTTCTGATCGACATAACCTATTGGCTTAGCTCTTTAAAAATAATATCAAGATTTCGCTTTTCTTTTTAAAGTTTTTCTAAAAATATTTTGCACCTTTCAGTTTTATTCAATTTACACTTATAAGGTTATAGGCTGCTATAGTGTTGGTCTCAGTATTCACTGAAAATTGTTCTGGCTACTCTTAGGCGTGCCCTACACGATCAATATTATAGTGTAATATTAGAAATTGTACAATATTATTGACCGTTTAGGGTTAGTATTAAATATTGCGCAATGATTAACCGTCTGGATTCCTAGCGCCTTTCTGTTTTCATATTATTGCAGATCTATGGATTGCCATAAAAAATTCCACATCAAATAAAAAGACGATAATCTCAAAAGATTCTATAGTACTAGCTTCAGTACCTACTGATACTACCATTAATACAGACACTGGTACTAATACAACACTACACCTACCTTCAACAATAATCTCGACCTGATGGCTCTGTCTAGCAGGAGTTTCACATCTGTATATCCCAGAGTCTTCCTTCACAGCGTTAATGATGCTGAGACGGTATTCCAGCTGGCTGTCCCGACCTGGGTCTGTGGTCCAGCCCTCCGCGTACTTGCGTTCTGGACTGTGGAGATAGAAACTTAAAGAAGCAGCTCAATGGGTTAACACTTAGAAGCATTTTTGAAGTATAGACACCAAATTATGTACGTGTTATTAGAGAATTGATCATATGTGTTTTCATTTCATACTGGGTATATCAAGACTAAAAACTAGAAAAGTGCGTGGTGGTGGTAAACGGAATAGACGCGACTGCCAACATGTTCACGGTAGTCGCGGGTTCGAATCCCAGGGCACACCTCTGATTTTTCGGAGTCATGTGTGTATTGATAATCAATCACCACGCACTAAAACGGTGAAGGAAAACATCGTGAGGAAACCTGCATACCATGGCGATTTATTAAAAAATCTATGGTATGTAAGTCCGCCAACCCGCACTAGACCAGCGTGGTGGACTATATGGCCTAACCACTCTCAATCGTACTGTCGATTGTAGAGGAGGCCCGTACCCTGCAGTGGGACGTATATGGGCTGATACAGATATCAAGACTACTACCGAAAACGAAGCCGGGTGGTAGTTTTAGTGAGTACAAACACAATGCAACTAAAATTTTCGTAAAAAAACGTGTCAATATTTTGTTATGATTTTTTAAATATCGTAATTTTTAGGTGGTAAATCCATAGTTTTTTCTAAAATATAATTTAAACTCTTTTATAACTTAGAGTCCTTATAAATAAAAGGATATACACTATTATTTTAGGAAAAAAATAATTTAAAATCCAAATACGACCATAGGAAAAAAATAACAAAAAAATGTCGTCGCTTTTTCTTCAACATTTTCTATTGCAGTGTGTCTGAAGTCACTAGAACTACCACCCGGCTTCGTTTTCGGTAGCAGTCTTGAGATACCCTGTATAATAATAATAACACCTAACAGTTACATCAATAGGCCTGACCCCATACTAAGATCGGGTCTTGTGTCGTATGTAAATGTATGTAAACTACGAGAGACTTTTCGCTCTCAAAAGCAATCTGATTAAGTAGTAGGTTAAAAATTAGCAGTGTTTTAGAAGCATAAACTTCCACATCTTGTGGAAAAAATGCTTCAGTTTGTGTATGTATTTTCCCAAGAGTTTCCCATAAGACAATTCCACTTACTCAGGCAAATTATGCGTGACGTTCCACTTAGGGTTGCCGAACCTCCTCATCCAGAGGCACTCCATGTGCAGCACGGTGCCAGGGTATACCAGGAGTTTGCCGTCATTGGTCTGTGCAATAGGACCTTGGGAGTGGCGGAACAGGATCGTTGGAGGCTTGTCCACTGGAACAATATATTGAGATAAATAAATGTGAAGAATCATTGGAAAACTTATTAAAGATTTAGGTTTGGGCCCCAAATTATTAGTATTGTTAACCAATAAAATCAGTACCTAATTATACTCCATCCAATTATCAGCCAAAAATAATCCACTGGTGAACATAAGTCTCTCCCAATTATTTGTACTGTGGCCTGTTGGAGGCAGCCTGCGACGACCTTTACCAGGTCGTCTGACCACCTTGTGGGTGGACGTCCTATGCTGCGCTTTTCGCTACGTGGTCTCCATTCGAAAACTCTTAGGCCCTATCGGCCATCATTTCTCCCCGCTATGTACCCAGGTCATTACCGTTCCTACTTACCAATCGGCTAGACTATGTCGGTTTCTTTAGTTCTCTTACGGATCAATCATCTCCTCATTCCTGATTCAGTCTCGTAGGGAAACTCTTAGCATAGCCCTATCCCTACCTTGTTGAGTTACTTTGAGCTTCCTAATAAGGCCCGCAGTAAGAGACCACGAGTGCCTTTGATCTTCCTAATAATACCCGTAGTAAGAGGCCACGTCTCGGTGCCGTATGTCATCACTGGCAACACACAACTATCGAAGTCTATATTCGATCGAAATCACTTATTGGATATCCTAAACAAATCAACAATAGCATGAATTTGACTTACTAGCGTAGTCGTTTTCTTGGTTGAGACCGTAGCAGGTGGGTTTGACACCGTCCCAGGATCCGCTGATGCATTTCCTCGTCTGCGAACCCGTCATCGCGTATTTTCCTATATCGCTGCATCTGCAAGGTACATTACTATCTACAAGGAAACTGTAAATGACTACTTTCCTGATTCAAAATATTCTACAGAAGGTAATTTGCCCAGTAGGTTATAAAACTATAGAATTATTCCTATATATTAACGCTATCAAAAACTGTTGGTTATTAGTTAAGAGTCTGTGGTCAACAGGAAATTCGTCTGTATTTTTGATCCTTTTAAATGCTGTTAAATCGTAAAATACCAGATTTAACAATATTTGTGAAAAGTAATGGATATATATTTATTAATCTTTTTTCTTTGGAGTTTGTACTGGTAGTACTGGAGCGTTGTCTAAATCCTCTCAGTGTTTCAGATCTGTGCTTAACAGAACCACTGCGTTATTTTAGTAATTATAATTTTAACACTTACGTAATTAAAAGTGTTTGAACGCAAGAATCCGAGCACGTACGGGAAATACAACTTACTTTTATACTAAAAGCAAGCTACCTAGCCCGTGCCTATGGAAAAACCAGTTACCTAGATATAATAACCGCTCCATAGGGAAAGTCGACTGTCTCGGTGATTTCCAGGTCGTTGTAGAAGGCGACCACGTGAGGCTCCTCGTTGTGGAACGTGCAGCTGTTGTTGTTCATCAACTCCTCGCTCTGAGCCTCGAGGTCCTCTGGAAATATACTCTATTACAGGCCTGGGTGATTCCTGGTCAAATTTGCATCTGGTTGACTTTGATTCTGATCCAATTTCCTGTATGTATATAAGCCCATATAGGTCCCACTGCAGGGCACGGGCCTACTCTACAATCGAGAGTACGATTGAAAGTGGTTAGGCGATATAGTCCACCACGCTGGCCTAGTGCGGGTTGGCAGATTTACATACCATAGAAATTCCTATAAATCACTATAATCCAATTTTAATTTTGGGAAATATTAGAAGAGCTGTTTTAGTAGTAGCATGTTTATATTGATGTGAAATGCGACCACGCTAGAAAGTAGGAAGGAAGAAGAGGATTTAACCTAATTGTAATCTGTGCAAGCTCCTCGATTACCAAAATCAGTAGGCACCTTATTTTGATCTGAATTAGGTTTTAAATATTCAACCTTCGAGAGATTGTCCGCGACTGCTAGATGAAAGTTTATCTGGATTTTAAACTTACTATCAGGTGTAGTATTCATAGGTTAAACCACAGTAAACAATGCCTTAAATGTTTGTCTTTCCTATATATCTTCAACCAGCAAGGTACAAATATGAATCTAGTCTATGGATGCTCGTTATGCTTGGGTAGTTAATCCACTGTCTTTGATTACACATTCTATACGAGTCCTAAATATACAAAGATCTTCATGATTCGACTTACCACAGTTAAAGCTCTTTCCCACCCACTCCCCCTGTTCACAGATCAGTTTCCACGTAGTCTTCTCTCCCATAATAGACGCTATACACTTGAATGTGATCTCTGTCCCATGCGGGTACCCTTCTAGCCCCAACGTCCCGTTCACTTCGTCCCCGTCGCGGTACACTAATGTCCCTTGCACCCTTTAAAAGAAGTTCGCATTTAGACGACATGTTTTGAAAGGATTTTTCAACCGATCTAATGAAGACCTACTTGATAATTCGGAAAAAATAGATTTCCTTTTAAAATCATTGCGAATGAGCGAGACTAAGTGATTCTTGATTGGAAAGAGATAAGTAGTAAAAAATTTAGTTCGATTATATTTCGATATTCGGATGTTTTGTATTGTCTAATTTTGCTTCCAATTTTAAATTCTTCTTCAAAACAATATTATCAGAAATGCCAATTGTAAAGATTGTTTTAATTAGTTTTGTATATTTTAATTAACACTAACAATAAAATTATTATTTTACAAATAGAGTTTTATATATTGATGTATTATTTTATAAAACATGCACTACGTTTAGTGAAATATTGTAAATTCAGCAACAAAATGTAAGCTTGGCCAAGACATAAGAAGCCAGTATCACGGCCATACACATAGCTATCTTGTTCAACACATATACACAAATGTATATTTAGGTAGATTTCGCAATTATCTCGTTGAAAACTTAAAACCTCTTTTCATTTTTGACCTTTATCGTTCATCCATATTAAAAAAGTGAGCATAATTTGAACATCGAATATAATTTGACAGCTGAGGCTTTTGATTCAAAATGGCGGACCAATTTTAAAATAGCGTACTCTGGTGTGTCTGTTAAATAATGCATTCGAAATTCAAACATTATAAATCAGAAGTATCAGAATTAACCAACTATTTATTGGAAGTTATAGCTGCATTTTTACATAAGTGCTGGTATTGATATGCGAAATCTACCTAACCGAGGCGTGGCCATCGGAATCATCAACCTAATAACTAGGCCCTGCCATCTAGGGATTTGATCCTTCGAAAAAGAAATGTACATATCGAAATAATCGAAAATTGAAGTATCTTGAAATGCTGTTACAAAATCTGATGGGGATGACACTGTATTAGCATCATTTGAAAATGTTTATGATGATTGTGAACAAGTGATGTGAAAGTTAAAGAAGCAAAATTCCGAACCTATATAGGTCTCACCAGGGCTTGGCATCCCTGTACGCCTGGGTTCCTTTCAGTCTTATCCAGCCAGCAAATAAGAAATTTACTTTTTGCAAAAACATTACATTCTTTTTGTTTCTCTCAGCTCAATTCCATCCTCTAGGATGACGATGACTTTGATTGCGAGCAATCTGGATCCAACACTACTTTCATTATCAAACATTTGCTTAATATAATTAATGCTTCTTTGTAATACTTTGAATTTATGTGGTACGTTGGGTCCAACTTGCTCCAAGGTTTTACACAAGACAACAGCAAAATAATATATATATAAAATAAAATCAAAGAACTTAAAGCGTTTGAAGCAGATTCAGGACCAATATTTTGCTAAAATTATATTCGAATTACTTACGCTTAAATTTAAAAATAGCAAAATAAAGTCCTTTATATCACATGGAAAAATAACATATCAATGAAGTTGTAGTTACGCCACATTGAATGACAAAAAGGTGTATAAATAGAAATATAAGCACCAGAATTGTAGAATTAGGAGATAAGGTTAGATTTGATGAAGTTGGCATGAACCAAGAAGAAATAGATATTTTAGATTATAGTTTAGAGAAGACGTCACAAGAATATAGCGTAAATACATAAACGATAAAAAATGAATGGAAAAACGTAAAACACACATAAGCTACAATGAAAGCGTTTGATACATAACTTCATGATATACTTCGTCATCCATATTTCTTAGAATTTAATATTCCTTTCTAATACAATCTTTTACGAGATATCTTCGATCAAATTATACAAAACTTCACAAATTGGTTTTCAAAATAATGATTTCAGCAACATAAAATTTAATATCCGAAATATGGACAACTGTCTCTAACTCCCAAATATCCGAATTTACATCCCCATCATCGTTGCCAATAGATTTTCTATCGGCCTCGATGCATCTAGTCTACACTTGAAGGTACATTCTCATTACCTGGCCGGGGGACCGCAGTCGGTGATGCTCTTTCCGTCTAGATCTGGTTCTAGGTCCGAAATATCTTCCCTGACTATGTCTGAACCGCTTTGATAGGCCGACGTCGGTCGAGGCCGGGTTAAGTTAGCTGCAATTTAGTTCACACATGCACTGTTCATATTAAGTCCTGTATGCTTAGCTATTCATTACAATATTCTGTAGGTTGATAAGAATAGTTGCAAAATACAAATGCATGATGGTATATCAATGAAAGCCAATGTATGCATACATACATAAATTCATGTCTTTTTCCAGAATGGGTGGGCAGAGGAGCCAGGACACCCACATTTCATCATCAATTTATAGTCCCATTGTTTCGAAGAAAACACGCTTCCACATTCTCACTATTCATAAGGCCTGAAATCCATCATCATCCATGCTCCATCTTAATTCATCTAATGCCCGAAACATACTAGGGAAATTCTTCTCCACAACAGATTCAGAGGCCGTTGTCATTTACCATCAGTTAAATAATTTATTCTTTACCCTTACCAATGTATAAAAAAGGTAGTAAAGGTTACAGGAAGTCGCAGAAAGCCACTTTTACTGGGTCGCTTTGGAAAAAGTCAGAGTTGATCTATTTTCACCAGTAGACTAGCTATATTGAAAAAAGAAGATATAGTAAATCCAATTTATAGCATTATTACCCAAAGGCCGGCAGAAGTCATGGACGGTGGGCTGCAGCCTGCCCAGATGGCAGTTAAGGGTGGCGGGGGGCGACCTGCCAGGGTCGCAGGCGATGTTGACGGAAGAGGCGTGGGCCACGGTCAGGCCGGCCCTGTAGCCCGCCTCGTAGGACGCGCCGTGAAGGAGCGGAAGCTCACATGGTGCTGGAGGAAGAAACAATATTCTATTTAAAATATTGCTTTTTAAAATGGTCTATATGTCTTCTGCAGGGTATTGGTCTTCTTGTACAAGAGTTTGATTGTAAAAGTTAAAGAAATAAGACATTGCTGTATGTATGTAATCAAAGGAGAATCTTTTAACCGGTGCCAGTATCAAAAAAAATCTGGTGCAAGCGATGTTAAATATGGATAAATACTGCCACAGTATTATAACGACATTCATTTTTTTGTTATGTGACAAGCCCATATAATGTATACTACTAAAAGATAGAGATGGCCAAAAATACTGTATCAGCCCATATGTGACTCGCTGCAGGGCACGGGCCTCCTCTGTAATCGAGAGTACGATGGAGAGTGGTAAGGCCATATAGTCCACCACGCTGGCCTAGTGCGGGTTGACGGACTTTACATACAGCAGGTTTGACGTGGTGATTGACTATCAATACACACGTGACTCCAAAAAGTAAGAGGAGTGCCTTGGGATTCGAACCCGCGACCGCCGTGAACATGTTGGCAGTCGCTCCTGTTGCTAGTGGCCAAGAATAACGACAGTAATTTACTAATACTTCGAGACTCCCATTAGCGATAACCTATTTGAAATGGTACAACTAAATGTTTTACACTATCATTAAGGTAATGATGCCACAAGTATAATTGTTTGTTAATATACAAAATACTTAAGGATTTTCTTCGCTTATTTGAATCCCTATTACGCCACGACAAATTTAGTTAGAAATAAATTCTATAAAAGAATTATATATTATAAAAGTGTGATAATTTTAGGAACTTTAATTAGTGTGATTAGTGGTCATGGCCTTGGTTTTTTGTTTAGTATTTCTGATGTTTCATCATGCTGTGCAAAAGTTTGCTAGTACTTTTCATACCCTTAAATTCTTTCAATGAATCGTGAAGAAGCATTTTTTTACTGAAGGTGAAGTAAAAAATATTAATAGAAATGTGAAAGTAAGTTTTTTACCGCTGGTGACCTACCAGGTAGGTCTCTCATATGTGAGAGGCCATCTGGGTAGGTGCCGCAGTAATGTCTTTTTCTCCGTAATGTATATTTATTTTTAATCTATGAAATTAATTTAATATTTGTTTTAGCGCGATTTTCACGGTGATCTTTTTGATACTTCAAATGTACTGAGGTTTTTAAATCAATGGTGTGGCTATTAGTTGTATTTCTTACTCACATGCAACACACTCCGGCATGCTGGTAACCGCCCATTCTCCGAGCCAACAGCGTAGGTTTGTCGGTCCTTGCACGTTGTATCTGAAATAATACTTTAATAAACACCAAATAGACCCTAATGTTGTCATGGGAATATAATACTATTATTGTGGATAATTATGAACGGGATGAAAACGAGCACAATTGAATTTCTTATAAGAGCAAAGTGGTTCTTCTGATATTTAACGCAGTCTTTTTTTTAATTTGGTACAAACTAAGATATTTCACCAATATAGAAAAAATATTTACTACGACTGCCTCGGTGGCGTAGTTGTACTAGGGTACGTTTACAAAGCTGAGGTCTCGGGTTCGAATCCCGGGTTGGGAAAATGAAGTTGGATTTTTCTATTCATTATCAGTATGCAAAGTTTCCTCACTATGTTTTCCTTGAATTGAAACACATGAAACCGAAATATAAACACATGTCACATTGAATTACTTACATTCCTCATATAGACCGTACTCAATATGTTTCTATTAAATGTATATTCAAAACCAATGTATATGAATAATTTTGTGGTCAATTTTCCATTCATGATTCTTAGAGTTGTTATAAACTAGTAAATACTCACCCATATTCACAAGAGAAGTGAACCACCTGCCCGTTCGGAACTGGGTCGGTCTCATTCAATTCCTTCTCCTCTTGTCCAATGCCAAGGTTTGGAGTGAGGTGGCTGGACTCCGACATCGTATAAATCCCGTACTCTGTAGTAGGCACGTGACAAGGTACTGGAAAGAACGTTAATCGAAGTATCGAAGAATTGGAAAGACCATAGAAAGACTCAGTAGACCGCAGTAGACCAAGATATTTTCAGGCATATTTTAATACGAAAAAGACATGCAGTAAATAATATGAGGAAATATACTAAAGAATTAGTAGGAGCTAGAAATAAAATATGAGTTAATAAAGGTGAGATTTTCATAAATTCTATCTATCTGCTCTTTAATTTACATTTCAGTTGTAAACCTTACTAATTAGAAAACTAGACGTATATTAAACGCATGCTAGGTACTTAAAATACATTAAACATTATTTTTACTTTTACTATAAAACTATTTTGTAAAGCACTAGATTCTTCAGTCATTAATATTAACATATTATTTATTTACTATAAAACACTTGGTTTTTACATCAATTACTGTTGTTTTTTCAGAATACCTTCATTTAACTAACACTTTTGCACTATCACTTTTACCAATTTTTTTTTTAATAATTTTTCGTATAACCAATAGAGGTATACTTACATATTTCACATTTAGGTTTCTCTGGTTTCCAGCGGCCCCGCACACATTTAGTCGTTGCATTTTGCTCCAGATTCAATCCGTAACCTTTCCCGCAGGCTACACGGACTATTGTACCTGGAAAATATAGTAATTGTGACATGTATTCGTATCGTTATGGAAACTAGGAGGGGTTTACCGTATAACTCATTAACAATCATCATAATAATGTGTAGTTTATTTTAATAGTGCAAGTTTTACATAAAAATAAAACGTGTATTATTGAGCAGAGACGATGCACAGCATCTGTGAGAGAGAGCGTCTTACTTCCTTTTCCGTTTTTACCCAATTTATTCCTTTTTTTCTGTTACTTCCGCTTCGTTCCGACCGATGACCGTTGAGCAGGTGTCACGTGGTCTCAGGAGATCGCCTGTGGTGGGACAGCGCGATGTTGGATCATAGAAGTCTCTCACCAGGAGGTCTTAATGGAATGCTGTGCATCGTCTCTGCTCAATAATACAAGTTTTATTTTTATGTAAAACTTGCACTATTATTCGGCATGTGACGATGCACAGCATCTGTGAGAGATGTGTTTATAGCTCCTGGTGACCACGTAACGACGCTATGTGATAAGGTTTAGACAATGAAACACTGAAAGTTAAACATTTTTGGATTATATTATATATAAACAACTTTTTGGGCGTAATAATAAACATATCTATTCAATAGGCTCAAAATTAACTGCAAGATTTAATTCTGATGGCATTGATTTGCCAACTATTTGCTTTTGGTAAAATTTTGCGAACGTATTTGGTCGGCGCCAGTTACCTCGCGCAAGGATTTCTTCTACAGAGACGTTTTCGTACCAATTTAAGGACGCTACTGCTGATCGTACACTGCCTGGTGAAGCCGAAATACTAGCATCTCTAAGGACCGACTTAATCCAGTTTCCAATTATTGCTCGCGTTGCACCACGACTAGGTCCTCGTATAGAGATAAACAAGGCATTATTACAATCAGCAGTGCGTCTTTTAGCTCCTAAGGCAATAACTTTTTGAATTCAGTAAATAGGACACACATTAGGATTATTATGCTTTAAAAGCTTCCAACCTGATTGTCTATAAGTACTCGTATCTGTCTTGGAGCCAAATGAGGGGTAAAAATACAATAGTCATTGCTATTCACATAATATTCAGGAGAATTTTTTAAGAGTGTGAGATCGTGCACACGCCTTCCGGAAGCAAGGAGAAGTATACATGCTAATCTTCGGGAAGCTTCAAATAATGATACATAATTTGTTGAGTTTACTTGCAACCAGAGCACTAAATCGCTTGGGTCCCAAATGGGACGTTTTTCTACTTTGGGCTTTTGGAGCGAGATGGCTTTCAGAATATGTTTAACTAAAAAAATTGAATTTAGGTTCTCGTTGTTATTAACTTGACCAAATGTTAAAACTACTGATTTGTGCAATAAAATAGTAGGGAATGCTAGTTTTTCCACGAGAAATAAATGGGCTAAAAATTTTGACAAACTTGCACCATTTGGGTGTTTAAAATCAAATGAATTTGCAATACACCATTTGATCCATCGATTCCATGCTGGCTGATAAGTTCTTAATGTAGATTCTCTCCAACTGGACTTCAGTAAGGATTTCTCTGCTTCTGACCATTCCTTGGTAACATTGTCCCAGCCCCAATTTTCCAGACATATAGTTCTATCTCTTGAACCCTTGGTGGTGGGAGGCCGGTTGTCTGATCTATCAGTACCTGGTCTAATTGATGGATTTTCATTGGCTTGCAGAGTGCTCGTCGATGTAGATCCGGTAACCAAAACGCCCTCTTCCACATTGGAGCTACAAGTATATAGACTCCTTCTGCCGAGTTCAGATGGTGTAGAACACGAGGAATCAGACTTGGTGGAAATATCCATGTTAGTTGGAAATGCCATTGCCGGCTGAAGGCATTGCAGAATTGGGCTGATTTGTCCAAGCTGTCCCTTGTTACATATTTTTCCACTACTGTCGTCTCTCTGCTGGCAAACAGGTCTATTAGAGGTGTACCCATCCGACGAAATATCTTTGTCACTGCTGGTTGAAGGAGATGCCATTCGGTCGGATACTTTCCCCGTGATAGTCTGTCCGCTATGTTGTTGAATTTCCCCGGAATGTATTCCGCGGAAATTGAAATATCCCATTTGTCCAATAGAGTCATGAGCTGATGAATCATTTCCAATAGTGTTATGGATCGTGTCCCCCCTTCTTTCTGCACGTACGATACGACTGTCCGATTGTCGGACTGTAGTGTCACATGATGGTTCTGCAATAGGGAACTGAAATGCGTCACTGCCGCTAGAATGGCAAATAGAGTTATTCCTGTTGCAGTGCCAGGTTCGCTGGTTGGGTTTCCAATTGCCCGATATCGTGAGGTCGTCTAGCTGTGCTCCCCATCCGTAGTCGGACGCATCTGTCGTCAGAAAATGCTGAGTTGATTTCAGGAACAAGTTGTTTTTCACTTGGCCCGATTCCAGGGTTGTAATCCACCACTTCAGGTCGATCAATGTGGACTCTGGTAGCATTACTTGTTTCCGTGATGTTATTTTGGAAATATCTCTTGAAAATCGTTGGACGTGACGACAGTGCAACCGACCCCTTCTTACTACAAAATTGGCGAAGTTCAGAGTGCCTAATAATACCTGAGACTCTCTCAAGGACATTGTTTTCTTGCTGACGATTCGTCTCAAGCTGTACAGTGTTGCTTGTGTTTTTCTCTCTGGAAGTGCCTTGAAGTTCTGTTTCGTGTTCCAGACTAATCCCAGATATTCTATTTTTTGAGTAGGCCGGATCACCGATTTCTCGTAATTGATTGTCCAACCCAGCCACTGGAGCGTATGCAGAGCCAATTGCGCCTGTGATTGTAGAAGTTTCTCGGATAGGCATGCTATGAGGAAATCGTCTAGATATACGATGACTCGTATTCCTCGAGACCGAAGATACTGCGCAACCCAATTTGTCAGGGATGAAAAAATTTTGGGTGCGCAAGATCGTCCGAAGGGCAAGCTCGTCACCTGAAGTACTTGCTGGTTGTATACCACTCTTAGAAATTTTCGATCGCATTCCGAGACATTGACGTGAAAGTACGCTGATGATAGGTCGATTTTTATCATCCAATCCATCTCTTGCAGAAAGTGAGGTATTTGGAAGTGTGATATTAGTTTGAAAGGCTTTGGTACTATATATTTGTTCAATCTTTTGAGATTGAATATAGGCCTGCAGCTTCCGTCGCTTTTCTTTGTCAAAAACATTGTTGACAAAAAGCTGAGACCCAGTCGATTTTGGTCTGGAATTTCCAGCACACCCTGATGGAGTAATGTATTGATTTGTTGCTACATTGCGGCTGATTGTTTTGTTTCGAACCGTTGAAGCAACCTCTGTGATGGATAGACCAGCAGAGGCTTGGAGGTGAATGGAAGACGCATTCCCGTAATCAGATCGAATAGGGCCTCCGGAGCCCGAAGCGTCAACCACTGCCTGCGATGCGCTCGCAGACAGCCTCCGTAAAATCCGCCGATGTGCGACAGGGGCCTTACGTCATTGATCGGCGTTTCTTTTGACCGCTGGGCCGTCTTTCTTGAAGGATTGCTTGGGTATTGTGGTAAAGGTTCGCTTGGCATTATTGACGCCGGATGTTCCTTTTTTATAGTGGACACTGTCTCGAAAGGAATGGCCTCGACGCTTAATGTCATATGGATTGAAATGAAATGAAATGAAACGTCTGCAGCCGAGACTCGTCAAAAAGATATTTCGAACTCGGAGGTATTTTACTCAGACCCTCTCGCAAAATCTTATTAGGTAATAGATTCAAAATACGATCCCGACGAGTTTCTATGCACTTTGCTCTTTTTCCGCATACTAATTGCATAATTTCTTCATTATTTTTATGAAATTTGCACGTTGGTTGAAATAGCTCCGAAATTTTATCAAATACGGCGGAAGGCGATAAAACTGTGTCCGAAGATGCTGCCCAGTCAATAATTTGCTGTAGGTTATTATTTAATAATTCTTGTTGTGCAAGTAAAGCGTTGGTCAAGGACGCTACAATCCTCTCAGAACTAGCAGCGTAATCCTTTCCTTTGACAAATTGTCTCAATTCGTCGTTAATTTCTACCTCCATAAACCCCGGCGTTGCAATATGGGATTTTAAGGCGTCCGCGTACCGCACGTTTTTCCAGTCCGGATTACCAAAGCGTTGGAGCACCTCGAGTTGCTTTACCCGACTAGGTTTTGCCATAGGTATTTTAGGTTCTTTTATTGTCGTTTTAACTCCACTCAAATTTAGCTTAAATGAACCGTCTGGACCAATAGTACCCGCTGCAACGGGCCGATTTAAGGTAAAACCAACAGGACATGGTGCTAGGGCCCGGCGTTGGTTCTATTTCAGATTCATGCACTACTGGTAATGACAAAAATTCGTTGGAGGCGGTACCCTCTACTGGTAATAAAATCGCATCAGGCACTTGTGAGGGTGGCGTGTTGCGCCTTACCGAAGACTCCGAAAAGTATTTATGCCATAAAAGATTCGTTAAGGTGCTCACTTGGTCAGATAAGGCTTGAATTGACTTACCATGGCGGCTCCGTTTTACCTGAGGGTAGTCCGAGTTCTCGGAGCTTGACTCGCTTGATTCGCTTGATGGTAAAGAACGGCGCTTGCGACGGTTTGAAGGTGTAGTATCGTGGTCTGAACGACCAGCGCGATCCTCGGTAGAAGACGCGGCACGAACATCAACCGGCAAGTCTGCCTGATCGACATTCAAGCGCCCCGGAACACCAGAATCACTTTCGCTCATTATACTGAATAACTTTTAACTATTACAATATCAATTTTGATATTTATTCACTATAATTCACTAACAATTTATTTTATTTTATTATAAACGATGTTACTTCTTCGAAGGAAGAACGACGCTATGATCCAACATCGCGCTGTCCCACCACAGGCGATCTCCTGAGACCACGTGACACCTGCTCAACGGTCATTGGTCGGAACGAAGCGGAAGTAACAGAAAAAAAGGAATAAATTGGGTAAAAACGGAAAAGGAAGTAAGACGCTCTCTCTCACAGATGCTGTGCATCGTCACATGCCGAATAATATTGATTTATAAAGTAGCTCGTCATATCACTGTAATTTCGGACCTTTGTGCGTGATTGTAGATATCTAAAGTCTTCAAAGATATAGATCGACGATATACTTTATTAAATAAATAAAAGTCACACACATAGTTTTGAGCCCTGGGTAAGACTGGTCTTCTGTTGTAAGTATTAGAAATAATGAGGGAACGATGTCGCAAAAATTCCAAACCTTTATCTGGTTAGCAATACTGAATTATTTCAAAATTGCTATTCAGTATATCTGCTCAGATTTTAAATGACACAATCGCAAAAACCACCACATGTTTTGCCAACACCTAACCTAGTCTAAATTATTTCCAGCATATTCTCGATAACATTCTATGAACATACCTGAGCTGAAAGTATTATTAGGATCCCGTCCATACTTGACAACCTCGATATTAACATAGGGGTCACTGGCGATGGGTTCGCAAGGGCTCTTGGGTCGCCCCCTCCTGCCTTTCTCTGTTGAATTGCCTTTGCCTGAGTTGTCGATGGTTTCCTTAATATCTGAGCTCTGAGCTAGCTCCTCACTTGACGGGTCTGGGGGTTGGTGCCGGGTGCGGCCGCCTTTGCCTTCTCTGCCTCTGTGATTTCAATTGATTATTTGAGCACGATTGTATAGACGCAATAGAAATCTTGACTAAAATATGCCAATTTTTTTTATTACAATACTTTTAATTTTAGTTCAAAGTAGCGCCCAGGTTTTAATAAAGAACACGGGGTAATATGAAGAATCTTGATGCTATGCATATTTGATAAATGATACATGAAATATAAGTCGAAATATATGAAGGAGTCAGAGACCGAATATTAAACACTGCGCTTCTATATTTGCTTGAGTTTGAATTTTTAGTTGACATAGCCCAGCGGATTAGTAATTTGAAGTGGCAATGGGCGGGGCACATAGCGCTGAGAACTGATGGCGCAGCGTAGAACATCCACCCACAAGGTGATCAGATGACCTGGTAAAGGTCGCGGGACGTCGCTGGATGCAGGCTGTCTACAATAAGTCACTGTGGATATCATTGGGAGAGGCCTATGTTTAGCAGTGGACTTCCTTTGGCTGATGGAGGGGTAATTTTTTTTATATCATTTTATATTTAATTCATAGTGTAAACCGATACTTACGTTTTAGGTACTGTAGCCGTAGTTTGATTAAGTCTATCAGTCTTCCTGCTAGTCCTCTTATCTCTCTTATCAAGGATATTATCTACCTCAGTAGAATTAGTCTTATTATACTGCAGTGGAATCACCGCCACTTCCTTGCTCGATTGCGTCTCATTCCTTTTCAAAGGTATTACTTTAAGTAACTCAGTGCTTATATCATTTGTTACTTCTAAATCGTAGATAGGATTCGTAAATTCTCTATAATGTTCTTCTTCATGAACATGTCTCTTACGTCTTTTTGCAATTGCCGTAACACTTTCAACAGTGGACTCGGCGCTGTCTAATTCATCGTCCAATTCCTTTTTCACATCACTATTTTTGTTCAAAAACCTCTTTCTACGTTTATCGACGTATCTTTCGAAGTATTCGTGTTTTAGTTTATCGATGTTATCTATGTTATCATCTTGCTTGTCGGAGAACATGCCTCCTTTAAGTACGGTCGCGTGTGGGAGATCATAGCTATCTGTATCTTGGTATTCAAATTCTTCCTCATGATCTATAACATCGTCATCTTCAGGTTCGTAGACAGGTTGGTATGAATACAGCCTGTGTCCTATAGGTTCTCCGTGAACATTAAACACAGTATAGACAGCAGTAGGGAAGTTCTCACCATCCGTATCGGTTCCAGGGACAATATCTTCTTCAAAATCGTCAAATTTCTTCATGATCTTGAAGTTCGCGTGTCTGAGTGTGGGTTTTTGGGTTCCGTGGTTGTATTTGTCGTAGAGTTGGTCGACGTAGTGATGCGTGGGGTCTGCCTGGCGACGCAGGTTATTGTAGTACTGGCGGAGGTAGGCAGATCTCCTGTGACGTAGCTCTGTGTCGGCGATGGACCGGCGCCTTCTACTCCATCGTATACGAGGATGTTGGTAGAGGGTGCATCTTTGAACATTGGCAAATTGTATGGTAAGTAGGTGTATGGACTATTTGAAAAGTTAATCGTGCAAGTAATGGGAAAAGTATGTTTAAAGTAATTGATGGGATGTAAAAGATTGAATATTTTTAATAATCATGCGTATTTCTAAATTAACATTGAATATTTCGAAACGATATATTCCATACTTAATTGTATACTCCTTCTACAGTTTATTATAATTCACTAAAAATAGAAACTAGATAATGAAGTAAAGGCAGGACTTACTTGGGCAGTTCCCTGGGACTCCAGTGTCCCCCGACACAGGTCGCACCTGGAGGCCCTTCAGAAAGCACGTAGCCTTTCTCACACTCGTACATTATTTGTTTATTGTTCACCACCTGAAGTAAATGATAATACTTAATTACTCGGGACATTAAGTTAGTTCTAAGGTCGACAGTGTCGTCATAACCTGGGCGGTACTACTGATTGAAGAAAACTGGGGTATTGCTAAATTAACCTTTCTTAACCAACATCAAAAACAAGTAGAAGATTAGACGTTCCCTAAGGGTAACAAAAAACAGCTGTCAACTGAGATTTTCTTTAGCTTCTCGCTTGATTAATATAAAAATAACATTAAAAATTATCATTTACATGACTAAGGCATATAAAAATGATTGCCTACCTTCTTAACATAAGGTCTGTAGTCATAGAGACCCATGTTGCCAACTAGGAGAACTTTTCCGTTTTCAATGTACCCGGGAAAAGGGCAGAATACTGAAACGACAATAGAAAATATTATATAACATACAATAAATTCACCATAAATAAAATCTGTGGTTAGACTCCACCAGTTGTTTTGTAAATTGTGTTAAAATGACTTGTTATATTTTAAACACGCAAAAATAATTTATTTTATATATAGAAAATATCACGATATGTTCAGGTTTGAGCACAGATCTGTGGGCTTAAGAAATCGTAAACTATAGATAGAAAACGTACGATATTCAGACATAATATTAATTAGAAAAATAAGTTTCAATTAGCAGATTAAATACAAATTTCGTTAATCTTCACATTGCAGCTGCACATACATGAATTTACTCAAAGATCCTTAATATATTCTACAATTTACTGTATTTTTATTTTGTGCAATAAAGGATTAAATAAATAAAATAAATAAATATTCGATACCATTCACTCAAAAAACCTTATCTCCACCTCTGAACTATCTAACTAAAAATCCTGTTAATTTATCTAGACACAAACCCACCTTCCTCACATTTGGGCGTCTCCCCACTCCAGTTCCCGAAGGAGCAGACCACAATAGGGTTCCCCTTCAATTCAAACCCGTCCTTGCATCGGAACCGCGCCTTCATCCCGTGCTCTGTTTTGGGAGCTATGACCATGCCGTTGCGGGGAAACTTGGGCATTTTCTTACACCTACAAATTATATTGGATATAATAAAAACAATAGACATAGAATAAAATAAATAAATACACCCAAAAGTCACATAGTCCTGATCCCACACTAAGAGCGAGTCATGCGTCGTGGGTATCAGAAACTATGAGAGAATTTTCGGTCTCACAAACACCTAGACCCGAGACAAATGTTTGTGGTTCACACAAACTTTATCTCGGTACGGGATTGATCTATATTCAAGTTTGATTGAGACGGGTGTCTAAGTCCGAGGACAACAGTATAAAGTTAAATAAGATATCTGGTTGCGAAAATACATAATTCTAGGACTATTGTATACGAGCTATAACACAAAGTATTAGTTTTCTTCAAAATTAAATAGTTTTTTTTTTAATTTGTCATGAATAGCTAATATTAAAAATTTGTGTCGTTACATTTCATTTACAAGAAAAAAAGAATGCGCTGCTCTTAAGCAAAGAGCAGAAAAGAGGTCCAATTAAGATGAAACAATCAAAACCACACGAACCTGGCTGGCTGACACCTAGGTATCTGCGTCCAGGTGCCATTATTGCAAGTCACCGCCGCATTGTTGGAAGGAAACTCGTAGTTCTTCTCGCAGTCCACCATTATCACCTCGCCTGCAATAATTATTAATACATACATAATCATTTTTATACACAGTCAGGTCATAAGTATTGTCATACAGTAAAAACTTTTCTTTCAGAATGCTGGCCACAAAAAAGTTTATTGAAGACGACCCATTACATCGCCAGAGGCAACACTGGTGCAATTCCAGAAATTATAGTAGGTTTATGTAAGTGAATAGCAAATATTTGTATTTAACTTCATGACCTTATGAAACTTGAAATGCCAAGAATTGCTTGGTTTTGCTACTGTCCATGAGCGGTCGTATCTCTCACCATCAGGTCAATGGCATGCTCGTCTTGCCATTAATTGATATAAAAATATTATACTAGCTGTGCCCGCGACTTCGTCCGCGTGGAATTCAACAACAACCTTTTTTTTCCTAAAATACTAAAAGAACTTTTCCAAATTAAATGTAGCCTAAGTTACTCCTTATTATATCAGCTACCTGGCAGTAAAAGTCACTTCAAAATCGGTCCAGCCATTTCAGAGATTAAACGGAACAAACAGACAAACAGACAGACGGACAGAGAGATTTTCGTTATAGGTATCGTGTATATAACGATATGTAGTTGGACGTTTTTTTTTATTTTATTTTACAAACAAACACTTCAATTTTATTTAGAATTAGATTAGATTAGCAGTAGCAAAACAAACAAGTCCATTTCTGCGTAGTATGAATTTCACTGCGCTCGCCATCCTGAGACATAAGATGTTAAGTCTCAATATGTCCAGTAGTTACTCTGGCTACAATGTCCTTCAAACCGAAACACAACAGTGAATGCTGCTGTTTGACGGGAGAAATAGACATTGCGATGGTACCTACCCAGGCAGTGTCACACATTTGAGAGTAGGTCTTCATCAGTAAATATAGCTATGGTTCTCTATTAGAAATATTGTTGGGTATAGTTTGTAATTAAAGCAATATTCATACCGTGTTGCACCATAGAAGAGCTGCCGACAATCTGCGTGTTGGGTTCATGGGTAGCGTTTTCCCCTGTCTTGTTCTCTACTAAAACCACCTTGCCTTGTGAAACGTGCGGAACCACGCATGGCGCTGGAAAATAAATAATTCGATATTAAATATGATAGTAGTCATATTTAAACATTGAAGCCATTGATTTAAAAACTAATAATAGGCCCTGAAGTAGATTTGGAGTTTTAAGAAGATGACCTTGGAAACCTCACTAAAATAAATATTTTATTAGTTTCCTTCAATAGAATAAGTCTAAACGGTGACAAAAAATATGATCTTAATTTTTATTAATCTTTCTGTCACAATCATTTTGAAAATCATTACGAGCAACGACTAATTTCAGTAACACTCCACTATATATGCACTGGAGCGCGCGCACCACTTACTTCGGAACTCTTACATTTTTTTATTTTTTTTTTTTTTTTATTGCAGTGAATGGCGAGACGAGCATGCCGTTCGCCTGATGGTAAGCGTTGCGACCGCTCATGAACAGAAGCAAAACCAAACAACACCTTGATTTACAAAGCAATGCTTGGCATTCCACTGCGCTCGCCATCCTGAGACATAAGATGTTAAGTCTCAATATGTCCAGTAGTTACTCTGGCTACAATGTCCTTCAATCCGAAACACAACAGTGCATTTAAACTACTGTTTGACGGGAGAAATAGGCATTGCGGTGGTACCCACCCAGGCAGCCTCTCACATATGAGATACCTACCACCAGTAGTAATAACGTATTTCCGCCCTGTCCATATATGTAAGTCTACGCCCTGTCATAAATAATACAATTTTAAACATTATATCTTACTAGATTGACAATTACATATTAGTATTTTCTTTTCTTCTTACTCCTACTAGTTTCCTACGTTCCAAAAGTATTTTACTTCATAATGGAGACAATTTTACTTACTTTTATTCTAGAAGTAAAGCTAACTCACCCAAGCACTGCGGCAGCGGATGACTCCACGTGCCATCACTCTGGCAGATCGCTGAGCCGTTCCCCTCCATCTTCATTCCATCCTGGCATCGGAAGATGATGGACGCTCCCAGCCCAGTTCCAGAAGATATGTTCTCCAACCAGCCGTTCCACAGCTGACCCGGATGGCCGCAGTTGATCTCTGGGTGTATATGATGATAAATAATCATAAATAATAAATTCTAACATGTTGTAGTAATTAAATTTGACCTACTCTATGTTTTCTACTGTGGAATAGAGAATATCGTATTTAAAATCTAACGTTCTATTCCAATGAATGTCTTCAATACTTTATTGTGATTCTGTGTATTTTGCTGATTTATGCGCCTACTTTGTTTTCTCTCTGCATCATCCAAAGGCAGACTAGTAGAGAAGGCATTAAGTCCGTGTTTATACAATGTTGTACTCGTATATTATAAAGCATAAATAAATAAATTAAATATAGATTAAAGATAAAAATTTGAAGTTAAGGAATGTAAATAATATGAAAGATGATAGGGTGTTTAAAGCTATCAAAAATATTCGTCGAAAGTTCTTTGAAAATATTTTTTTACTATTCAAAAGCAACAGTTACAGAAATATTTTAAATTAAGGTTAATTATTATTCATGAAGGATCTCTAGATGGACTTAACTATTAGGAAAAAGTCAGGTATCACCTTTAAGGTATGTACCTACCTTAATTTTACGTTTATATTTAAGATTAATTATTTCAAACACCACGTGAAAAAAAACTTAAAAAATCTTGGTGTTTAAATTATTTTTGTGAATTAAATTATTAGTGTGTATGTAGGAAACTTAACAAATATTATTTAAACTGACCAACCTTTGCACATAGGCTGCGTGCCGGACCACTTCTTGTCAGCCCCGCAGCGACGCGTGGCGTCTCCGACCAGCCGGTACCCGTACTTGCACTCGTAAGACACCACCGAGTTGTACGCACACGACGTGTACACCGCCTTGCCGTGCCGCGGCGCCTCGGGCGGCGGACACTGCACCTGCGTCACCACTAGGTGGCGACACCACTCGTTAACCTAACGCATACCACGCTACCACCACACCAAAACCATGCAAACCAAAAAACATGCAAAAATGAAACAATCATTGATTTTTTTTCCCAATTTTATTTCACTACAATACAAGAAAATTACAATACTCTGGCACGACAGACATCGATAAAGCGTCTACGTCTACGTTCATACCAGCTAGGCAGTAGTTTATCATGGCCACAGAAATTCGTATCTAATTTGAATTCACATAGAATCTGAACAATACAAAGATATTGTGGTGTAACATTATTCAACGCACTACAGACGTAACGACTCAAACGCTCCCGTTAACTCCTTCTAAAGCAGCGGTGAAAAGAAAAAAAAAAAATCTTTTAAAACAACACATTTAGGCTAATGTCGGAGGTTCGGTGAGGGAATATGGCGAGACGCCAAGGTCTGTTAAATTTTATTTAATATCTTTTACATTCAGTATCAGAATCTAGACTAGGGGTAACTGTTATTTCTCTGTACAATCTTGGCGCGAAAACCAAATTTAATCGAGTGTACATAATCTTAAACTCTTTCATTATTGCCTATTCTAAATTACTACAAAATTAGACGAATCTTTGTTATAAACATTTCCAAAATTACATGTCCATATTATTGATTCTAAATCAGCTACATCAAATTGTTTCTCTTTATTGTTAGTCAGGATTGACACAACTGTCTTCCAAAGAGCTTAAGTCTAAATTAGACAGCAACCCAGACCCAAATCCCATTACGAGCGTAGTCGCACAAAGCGACAACTAATTGCATCATGACAATGGTATTGCATTGGATGATAGCCATGATAAATTTTCAAGCGCCATGCCATCTAACCATCGATATCGATAAACACATGAATAAAAATTCCATTAACAATCATATAATAACCGTTCATGCAACATTCCAAACGATAGGGGCGACACTCAGTACTCTGCAACTACATTGTCACGAAGCAATGCCAGGACGCGATACAAAGTTTTATTTTGAAAAGTTGAAAAATATATTAACCGGGTGTTGGTTTTGAGTCTGATTAGCATACCGATACAAAACTTCTATAAATCTATCAACCACTGCCTAAAACAACGATTAAAGATAAATAAGTGTATTAAGACACAGCAAAAATTGGAGCACAAAAATTTCAAACCGAATTTACTGGCTAAATTCCTTCACAATCCCATTTCTTTTAACTCCAACATTCCTCACAATTTAACCAACTCAATAAAAACCAATTATTCACCATCTGACTCAAAACCATCCCCACACCCAGAGCATGGAATGAACTTACGGACGCAGGTGGGGAGCTCCTTGGGAGCCCAGGCGCCGTCGGCCTGGCAGTAGCGCTCTGCCTTGCCGACCAGCTCGAAGCCCTGGCCGCACTGCACCACGGCGCGACAGCCAAAGGTGTGGCAGTCGGCGGTCACCCAACCGTGGGGCACGTCGCCCGGCTCGCCGCAGGAGCGGGCTGGAATCATTTATATTTTAAATAATAAATACACCTAACAGTCACATACGTAATAATTTCTTAGATTTACACAAATGTTATACCCATGACCACGAAAGCTGTAAATTAATCGAAACGTCGGAAACTTAAAAAAAAAACTATACCATCCGCGATAAAACTCGTAAATGATAGTTTTATTTCAAAGTCACATATTATATAGTTCTAGCCCCGCATTGAGATCAATTAAGTTTTGTGTCGTGGGTATAAGAAACTACGAGAGACTTTTCGGTCTCACAAACACCAGACCCGATACAAATATTTGTGAGCCTCACAAAAATTGTGTTGGTGTGGAGATAGAACCCTCGGCCTCACGTTTCACAGTCAGCGTCTATCCAACTACGCTACGGAGGCTGTCGATACTAGAACAGGTATTGGATTTCTATTACTGATGGCATCAACATGAGCTATAGTATAACCATTGGCTCCACAATTAAGCTGAATCTAGAGATTCTATTCTTCTCTTCACAAACACCAAACACGAGTCATGAAATATGGAAATATTTTGGATATAGATATTCGATAGGTGACCAATAATGTTGTTATTATTTATTGTTTAAATCTTTATTGTACACATAAAAAAAATACAACATACAGTAACTAAAAAAAAGTGTAAATGGCGGTCTTATCGCTTAAAGCAATATCTTACTGACAACCATGAGATGGAATTATAAGAAGGAGAAAGAGAAGGCAATGTAAAATAAATAAATAAAAGAGAGGAAACTAGATAACACTCATACTATCTAAACATAAAAATACACCAAAATAACATACGTAATAAAAAGCATAAATACATACATATATAATACTACATACATATATGTCGGAAATAGAAAATTCTGTAATCGCGCTAATTGGTCAACCAATCAAGCGCTCCGATTGGTTCAATATAAACAAAGTAAACTAAACACTTTAAAATAGTTATTCTAATGCAACATCTTATAATAAAATCTTAAATTACGCGTATGAGAGTTTACATAATTATTTATGAATATTGATAATCATTTTATAGTCAAGAAATTGTTTTACATCGAAAGGATGTCGCTCCCACATAATTGAGATGCGCGACATCTATACGGTTGTAATGTGAAACTGAAGTAAAAGGAAATAACAATCAAGTATTAAAAGTTTAGGCCTTAAATAATCAATGGAAAATGTAATATGGTTAAAATTCATGTTTATAATTTTATTACGGTGATAAATCATTTTATAATCAAAAAGGAATAAAAAGGAAGTAGCTACATCATGGTTACAATGAGCGCCATCTGTAAACCTACATTTTAGAACTTGAATTACTTTAAATAAGAGTTCACATTACAAACACAGAGCTTTAGAGCTTGTAGATGATGTATAAATTTGTATAGTAAATAATTATGTTTAAAATAAGTAATAAAATCAATATCTATTATTTTGCGGCGACATATATAATAAATACGAATTTTAAATGATTTAGAAGTAGGAAATAATATTATCTACTAAAATCTGTTTATTTAAAGAGAGAGGTAATGTTCTTTAACTTTATAAATGATATGACCACATTCATGATTGCAAGTTTAAATGAGGTATGTTCGAAACTTTGCGTAAGAATAAAATAAATTATAGCTTTCATAGCTTTGCTGTTTAGACAGCGATATAAGTTAAACAACGATAACTTAACTTCAGTCTATTTGGTTCTTTGTTGGTATTTTTAAATAATAACCTATTTCAAATTCATCACTCCTACCACAACTAAATTCCAATTAAAGATAAACGAAAAGAGTAAACTGGTTTTGAAAAGAGCAACACTAGAGTTTCTTGCCCGTTCTTCTCTAGTGAAAACCGCTTTCCGAACCGGGTGGTAGACAAAAGAATACTGAATCTAAACGATGTAGAACATAATGGATTCAATAAATTATTTTCATTTATTCTATTTAAATAATAAAAGCCAAAACTCACGCTCGCAGCTGATGTCCGGCCCATACCAGGAGGCCTGGCCGTCGATGGCGAGGCACTTCGCCCTCGGGAACCCATTGGTGACGTAGCCGGTGTGGCAGTTGTACTGGACCGTCGCATCCAGGTCGAAGGTCGCTTGCTCAGGGAGAGCTGAGTGGCGCGCGTGCTCGATTGTAGGCGGTTGGAGACAGTAGACTAGAAGATAATAAATAATAGTACCCAACAGTCACATACATAGTCCTAGCCCCACATGATGATGCCATCTCAGCATAATTGCTGAATTGCCATTGGAATGTTGTCATTATAAATAACACAGCGTTAGTTTTCAGAGGCAACCTAAAAGGTAGTGACGTTAAACGCTGGGCAAGCTCACAAGAATACATAAGTTTATAGGAAAATAAACAATAGAACATTTATTGTTGAATTGAGTCAGCTACTCACTGTTCTCCTTGCATGCCGGTGGCTGCCCCGCCCACTTGCCGTCCGCCTGGCAGCTGCGACTCTGCAGTCCCACCACGTGGTACCCGTGGGGGCAGGAGTACACGGCCCTGGGGAAAATAAGTTATAAGAACATTAAAAACGATAAATATCAGGACTCGGTTCTCCTACTATAGAGAGTAAGATTGAGAGGAGGAACAAGGCATCATTACATTTGAATATAATCATGGTTAGGCCGCTTCTTATATGTCGATGTGGTGAGTTTTGGGGGAGGCCTATGTTTAGCAGTGAATTTCCTATGGCTGAGGGTTGAGTCTATGTAAGTTATATTTTTATAATACTCTATACATTGGTTTATTATCACATTACTGTATCAGCCCATATACGTCCCACTGCAGGGCACGGGCCTCCTCTACAATCGACAGTACGATTGAGAGTGGTTAGGCCATATAGTCCACCGCGCTGGCCTAGTGCGGGTTGGCGGACTTACATACCATAGAAATTTTTATAAATCGCTATGGTATGCAGGTTTCCTCACGATGTTTTCCTTCACCGTTTTAGTGCGTGGTGATTGACTATCAATACACACATAATTCCGAAAAGTCAGAGGTGTGCCCTGGGATTCGAACCCGCGACCACCGTGAACATATTGGCAGTCGCGTCTAGTCCGTTTACCAACAGGGCACCACGCACTATATTATCACATACATACATTATATTCACCATGTCGTGCTACTATTAATCACATGAAAATGAACGGTGGAAAATACATTTCCTAATGTTCTTTAATTTCTATCTCTAAAATGTTTAAGCTTTAATCCTAACTTGAAAATGCATCACTATTTCCAATCCTTACGGATTCATATCCTCCTGCTACTGTTTACAAATTGGAATAACTTTTTAGCACCCAATCAGCTGCTTATTCATTTAGTGCCGTAGTGCTGACAGTATAAAAGGAAGGGCACTTACTTGTCTCCGAAAAGTCTGCCAGTCAGCGTAACTTTGCCGATTTCAGGCTGCTCCAGTTCAGGACATTCACGATCTGCGGAAAAAATAATGGATTAGAAATAAATATCAATAATTGAATATTTTCCTAAACAGAATAATAAGGGTTAGGTAAGGGTCAAGTGGGGAAACTAGGCTGGGAAATCATGTTACCTAACCCCAAATATTTAATAAAGGGTAGAATATATAATTAAATAAATACACCCAACCGTCACATACATAGTCCTGACCCCACACTGAGATCGAGTCTTGTGTCGTATATCAGAAACTACATGAGACGTCTCTCACAAACACCTACGGAACAAATAACTGTCGATCACTCAAAAAATTGTCTCTGTGCGGAGATCGAACCCGCGGTCTTCTTACAGCCGGCGTCTTAGCAACTGCGCCACGGAGGATGTCAAAACGATTAGTCTTTCGAGTGTTTTCAGTTTTAAACATTTCTCCTTCACGCATATTGCAGAAATATTCTGAAGATTTATCTGAAGGTCCAAGATTTCACTGCTACCTAGCACCAACTCTTAAGGATAAATATTTCGTTCCCTATATATAACTTTAAACTATATTACCAAAGTTATTGTACTCCACAAGATTGGATAGTAAATTTTTCATAGAATTCTGTGTAAAGACACAGCAGGGACCTACAGATAAAATATTCCAGACTGGATGGTTGCATCTGCGACTGAATCTTGGCCAGACATCAAATCATTGATGGTCGGATATATACGGTGTTATTAAAAAACGTTAAACGCGCGATGAGCACGTGACTAGATTCTAATTCTTCCATTACAAATTCTTGTAATTTATAATATGTAACATTTTCTCAAATTTAAATAAATAAATAAACACCCAACAGTCACATACGTAGTCCTGACCCCACACTACCACACCCACCCAGATCGAGTCTTGTGTTTTGGGTATCAGGAACTACGAGAGTTTGCGGTCTCACAAACACCCAGACCCGGAAGAAATATTTGTGGGTCGCACAAATATTTCTCTCGGTGCAGGGATCGAACCCGCGGCCTTTCGTTTCATAGGCAGCGTCTAATCTATCTGTCATAATTTCGTGTTATAGTTTAATTGGTATATTGAAGTGTTAAGTAAATCAATATTTTTTAAATTCCATATTTAGTTCCTTTCGCCAAACACCAATAGAATAATTAAGAGCGACGATATTTCAAATCTGCCAAACGCAAAACTTCATGCTAGCGACTACAAGCACAGTAAATTATCAAAGCCTCTTCATTATTAAGTTTTTGTTGAGAAATTAAAAACTCCATGAAACAAAGGCCCTTTATTAAGTTGGAGGGATGCGGCCGACACTTCGGATGGCAATTTATTATGAATATAATTATAATTAGTAAGGGAGGCTAAGCTTTGTGTAAGTCGGTAATCGGAATTTCGAGCTATTGTTTCCTAAATTTATATAGAAAATTGTATATTATCAGCTGATATACGGACCACTGCAGGGCACTAGTCTCTTTTACTAGTGAGAGTAAGATTGAGAGTGGGTAGGCCATATATTCCACCACGCCGGCCTAGTGCGGGTTGACAGACTTTTACATAGTAATTATTACAAGTCGCTATGGTATGCAGGTTTCCTCACTATGTTTTCCTTCACCATTATAGTGCGAGGCCATTGACTATGAATACACACATTACTGTGAAAATTCAGATATATGCCCGGGGATTGGAACCCCCCGCGACCACCGTAAACATGTAGACAGCCGCGTTCAGTTTGCCAACAGTTCACAACACACTATGCACTATCTAGTGGTATTGTGGTTTAAATAAATAGCCTTCTTATTACAGAGCCCAGTGAAATTTCTAGCCGAGGCAAACGTAATGTCAAAATTGTAAATTAAGGCAATTTCCTATAATACATTGGTACCACTGCATTACACATGACACCGCATTTTATTCATTCCAGCGAATTATTTACCCCTTAGGCAGCCTCTCATTTTTTACTTTTTTATTTGTTATTTATTTTTGTCACTACACGTTCTATATACCTATGGTGCAAAATAGGATAAATAAATAAATAATTTAATAAAATACACATCTCGGTCGAACCGACCCGTTCAAACCTTCACCACTTCATAAATAAAACACGCAAATATAAATACTTAACCCTCGCAACCCAAACGCATTTTACATAACCCTGGCAATGCACCGAAACTGGGGCATATTATTCCGCTCTCATTTCTCTGTCCACACTGCCAGGGTTAAGCTTTACAAAAGGGGTCGGAGAGACCGTTTAAAAATCGCTCGCACAAAGCGTAATGGCGCGACTACGGTCTCTAGGGCCCTCGCGGCCGCTTTTGTCTTGCAAGGTTAAGTTCACGGTTGTGCATAGATATCGCGTAATTACCTACATTGTGAAGTGAGGGTTAAAATGAACTTGGCTCTTTTTTGCTCACTTATAAAGGCTTGAATAGGGGTGTCATTGCAGACTTTTGAAACTAAAAACCTGAAGATAGATAAGGCGTTATTATAAAAGCTAATAAATCTACTGAGAGAAAAAGAAAAAAGTTGAAAGAATAATATAATGTGATTTAGTAAATACTTTTTGGCTCCAGTACCTATTAGAAACATTATTTCGTGTACCAACTGGTTTATAAAAATCAACCATTCTCTATTATTTTTCCCATTCAGTTCCTTTACATCACCTCCCTCCCCTATCTATTTAAAATGAATTATCTCGTCATACAAAATTGTAACGTAACTTCAACCGTCCACACAGCACACGCAACGAAAGCTCACAAAAGGAATAAAATTTCCCATTTTTTGAAACCTTTTTGACTACTGCTCGGCTCTTATTACTCATAGCATGATGTTATAGCTTATAGCATTCCCCGATAATTTACCTTACCAATTAAAAAGAAACCAGTAGTTCCTGAGATTCAAACAAACAAATTTACAACAAATTATTATTAAGCTGCTCTGATTTAAACCAACTTGTAATTTTTTAATTCACTACATTGTAAACTAGTTTTGAAAAGAGTAACACTAGAGTTTCTTGCCCGTTCTTCTCTAGTGAAAACCGCTTTCCGAACCGGGTGGTAGATAAAAAAATGACTGAATCTAAATTATGTTGAACATTTTAATGGATTCAATAAATTATTTTCATTTCATTTTCAAACATTCTCTTCAGTTTTGTTCAGATGTTTATAGAAGTATAGATAATGCAGACACTTGTGGTGGCGCCACGCTGTTGTCAGTAATGACTCAGCATGAATGGACAGGCTCTTCCGGAGCGGTACCACTGTCTCAAAGGAGATCCGAGTGAAGTTATATTTGCTGTCACGTTTCTTTCAGTTTTTGTTCCAGTTTTCAGCACATTGTAGCCAGAGTGCCTACTGGACATATTGAGACATAACATCTTATGTCTCAGGATGGCGTGCTGTGGAATGCCGAGCATTGCTTTGTAATACATGGTGTTTGGTTTTGCATATCCATGAGAAGTAGTTTATCATCAGTCGAATGGCATGCGGATCTCGACATTGATTGCATTAAAAGAAAAAAACATTAATCTTACTTTACTTCCTTTTCTTTACGGGACTGATAACGTATCAGTATTAAAAGGGTAGTCTAACCTGCGTATAGTCGCCACGGCGCATTCAAAGCACGTGCATGCAAATACAAGGCTTGCTCATGGCACAGTCTATTCATCTGGAAAATAGAAGGCTTGGCCTCAATTCATAAGGCTTGGTAAAGTTTTAGTAAAGTTTTGTACCGGAGGAGTCAAAAATTACAGTTTACAAAAGGGGCGACTTTTTTTATTGCAATAAATAGCGATATGAATATGCCGTTCGCTTAATGGTAAGCTATACGACCGCTCATGAACAGTAGCAAAACAAAACAACATCATGAGTTACAAAGCAATGTTGGTTATGTCATGTTATTATTCTGAATACAATGTCCTACAAGTCGAAACACTACAGTGCATTTACAGTGTGATGTTTGGACAGGAGAAATAGACATTGCGGTGGTACCTACCTAGGAGGCCTCTCACATATGAGAGATCTGCCTCCAATGAAGTATGTTGTTACATACAACGACATTAATTTTTTTGTCATCTTTCTGCATAGGATGGACCTAATTATTCCATATGGATTATAGACACAAATTTTCACTAGACAAGTCTTGATACTTGTCAAGTAGTATGTACTAGGTATTTGAATATGTAAAACAGGAGCGCGAGGCTGCGTTCGGATCAGAATCAAGGGGGCATGAGATAACCTCTAAGCTAGCAAAGCTGCTCTGATTAAAGACGAACCAGGAAATCTGATAATATTTCTTTGGTTGAATAAAGAAAACTTAAAATAAAACCTGTGGCAAGCCAAAAACGATGATTTGGTGTTTTAGACTCTTGTTTCTCGAAAAAAATTGATAAACCATTTATCTCGATTTTATTTAATTATAGATGTTCAATTTTCATGTTAAAAGTATCATGGTATTTTTTTGTAATAATGTCAAATTAGGTAAGTAAACTATGGGTTTGTCGTAGTTGCTGCAAAAAAAAGACATAGAAAAACTTTTTCTTCATTTTTTGTTGTCATTTGTTTCTTCATTCAAAATAAATTTAATCTTTTTAAAATCCTAATCACAAGAACTATCTAATTAGATAAAAATATCTATTAAGTTATTTAAAATCGAAAAAAATGTTTAGAAAATCTATTTATTTTCTCGCGATTTTTTGTTGTTATTTATTTCCCAATACAGATACATCTAATATTTTTCCAATCATAAGAATTACTTATTTAGATAAAATTACCTATTAAAATTTAATCATCATTCCTTACATCATCATAAAAAATACCTAAATATTCCATATTTAACTTCTCCAACTTACAAAGTACCAAGTTTTTAAATATGTAAAACAGAGGCGGGAGGCTGCGGTGGGATCAGAATCAAGAGGGCACGGTATAACCTCTAAGCCGGTAAGCCTTTCTGATTAAAGACGAGGCAGGAAATCAGACAGTATCACCTTGTTTTCGTCGAAATTCATTTCCATTTGCTGAAGTCCGGGATTAAAGCATTAGGAGTCATTGTCGTTTATGTGTGCAAAAAAATAATGAAGTACTGAACAGAAATACAGTGATGTTTTTTATAGACGCTGAAATTACCTCGGTTTGTTTTTAAATAATGACCAAATATCTAAGAAATAGTAAAATATATATTTCATGGAGTAGTTTTTATGTGATTATATTTTAGAAATAGTCCTGATCCCTAAGGCCGTGTCTTGCGTCATGGGTATCAGAAACTACGTGAGACTTTTCGGTCTCCCAAATATCCAAACTCAAGACAAATACGTGGGCTTCATAAACATTTGTCTCGGGTCGGGGATATTTAACATCGATATCTTTCCATTCATCTATCAGTCAAAGGAAGTCCACTGCTGAACATAGGCCTCCCCCAATGATTTCCACAGTGACTTGTTGGAGGCAGCCTGAATCTAGCGACGTCGCGCGACCTTTACCAATTATATATGTATAGCCCCCTTTATTTATAAGGATTTAACGCAGAATTCAAATGACGTTAATTGCTGACTCAAAAGCGTTATATAAGTCATAGAAGTCGAACATCAGTAATCATTATTCAACAGCTCATTAATTTTAAAATGGCTGAGCCTTTGCATAAGCTAATTTTAAGCAGAAAAATGTCGGATTTCTGTGAGGTGGACGCACAGGGCGTTTGATATTTCTGTGAAGTGAATGAAATCACTTATTTTCTTTAAAGTAGCAACAGGGCCCCCGTAAGGTCTAATGGCGCCTGTGTGCGAAAAAAAATTTGGCGCCCCTTAAGGCATTTTGAATTATCTTTTTTTTATGGTAGGTGGGTGCTTGAAATAAAGCAAAGAACTGAACTTTAAAGTCATATGTATACTCGTCAAAACAAAATAAGGGCCACCTAATTTTTTGCAGTTTGAGAAAGATTTTTGGTACCCCGTGTTTTCGAATGAGTTTTTTTATGGTCTTAAGTGCTTGAGTTAACGACGACGGTCAGGTATAGCCGATGTTTCTGTCAAGTGTGCAGTTAAAACGCTTTTTGAACAATATGTTCTTAAGTGATAAGATTCACAAAATTTTGGAGCTTAACGTTAGATCAGTTTAGCGTCAATCTACTGACTGCTGCGGTTGTTTTTGATAGTTTTACGTATAGTTCGTTTATTTATCCGTAAAATGCCTCGAATTCGTTGCCATATGGACTCTAATACTGCTTCTAGAGCCGTAACGATGATCGCAGCTGGTAATTCTCAGCGTTCCGTGGCTTTACAGCTGGGGTATTCACGTAGAGCTGTCCAAAACCTTTGGAACCGGTATCAAGAGACGGGCAGTATATCACGGCGTCGTGGCTCAGGAAGAATTCGTACTACCAGCGCCCAAGAAGACCGTTATGTGCGACTTTGTGCACGTCGGGAGCGGAATATTACAGCTCGCGCTCTACAAAATCGTTTATACCGGACTACGGTTACTCTTGTCAGCGACCAAATAATAAGAAATCGTTTGCACGAAGACCACCAATATGCAAGAAGGCCAGCAGTCCGGGCGAAACTGACCCAAGCTCACCGTGCAAGTCGTTTAAGATTTGCACGTCAACATTTGGAATAGGGTATAAACCAATGGCGTAACGTGCTCTTCACGGATGAGTGTAAAGTGAAGTTTTGTAGTGATGATAGACGTGGACGAGTATGGAGAAGAAGTGGAGAACGTTTTTTAGATGTTTGTATTCATTAAAGTGATAGATTTGGTGGACCCAATGTTATGGTCTGGGCCGGTATTAGCTTACAAGGTAAAACTGACCTTGTTTTTCTGAACGAGGGTACTGTAACAGCACAAAGTTACATCGATCGAGTAGTCGGACCTCATATCATTCCATTTTTACAATCAGCGTCTGATGGTTTCATCCTAATGCAGGACAATGCTCGACCGCACACAGCGCGAGCAACTTTGGCGGTCCTAGACGAAGCCAATATCCAGGTTTGGCGTGGCCTGCCAACAGTCCTGACCTAAATCCAATTGAACAACTCTGGGATCAACTCAAACGACGGGTTAGGGCAGCTCAAGAAGATGTGCATAATCAACAGCAGCTAATAAACTTATTAAAAAGTTGTTGGCAAGAAATCTCTGATGACATTGTCAAAAATCTTGTGGAGAGCATGCCTTCAAGGCTCCAAGAATGCATTGCAAAAAGAGGGGGACATACCCGATATTAGAATGTAAAAAAAAAACGATTGTTATTTACCTATAAGTTAAAATTTTAATATTAATGTTATGAAAAATTTCAAAAAAAATGTAAAAAATATAAAATGTTAGAAAAACAATTCGTTTTTCATTTAATTTAATTCAAAATAATTTTATTTAAAAAGCAACAGTTTGTTTTATTATATATAGACTATTTCTAACCTTGAATCCTGCTTAAAATGAATTAATGTCGAAAAATATTGGTGGCCCTTATTTTGTTTTGACGAGTATATTTGTAGACTATAATATCAAAATGAAATAATAATAATGAATTCTTGTTCACACTCATTTTAAAGCATTTACTTAACTAATGGGGTACAGACACGTTGTTCATAATTACAAGAAAATAACCCAAAACTAAAAATCACATTTTTTTAGGAACAAATAACAGAATTATTGCCTCATTTCTACATGTTACTCATGTCTACGTGTTATTGAGAAAGCGCAAAACCTAAAATTAGTTTGTTCATAATCGTGAGTAGAGTCGATTCCACTAATAAAAATAGGGGTCAAATTTGAATCAAAATAATATTCGTAATTCTTTTATAATCAAAATAAGTTGGCGTGTCTGAGGTTTTGCGCTTTTTCATTAACACGTAAATAAGTATCACTTCCTAATTATTCTACAATACGCAGATATTTTAATAACAAATAGATACCTAGGTAACTTCATTATAAAATCAAAAAAGATATCTAGGTACAATAGAAAAATTAAAAAATAGCTGTTGTAGTAGAGTCGCTACTACAATACTCTTGCTACTGTAGCGATATTTTCCGAGACTATGCTGTTGCAAATTCGTTAATTATATCGCTGAAATTTATACATTTGGAAGGGTGGATGTTAAATTGTTTTCAAATATATATTGTAAAATACTAAAAGGGTCAGGGTGGGTATCATCAGGTAATGAAAAAACTCTAAAGGTTATTCTCATATATCGTCTATACACCGACATCGACCGGTTACGATTTTATTATATGAATTGATTATTTTTGTTTTTTTTTGTCCGAAGAATAGGGGAGGATACGATAACTCTGAAGTCTGGTAACCTGCTCTTCTACCGGGGGGACGACCAACAGTCCCGAGGAGGTGTCGGATTTCTTGTCCACAGGTTTCTCATCAACAACATCGTATCCATCGAAAGTGTGTCGAGCAGGCTAGTATACCTTATACTCAGAATATCAAAAAGATATTCGTTGAAGGTCATACAGGTATATGCGCCGACCTCGACACACTAAGATGAAGAAGTAGAGGAGATGTACTCGTATGAGGACATAAGTCGGGCCATACATACTTCCAAAACCTACTTCAATGTTGTTATGGAGTACTTCAACGCAAAGTTGGGCAAGAGCAGGGATGCAGAGTTGAAAGTGGGACAATTTGGACATGGGCAACGGAACCCCAGGGGTCAGCGGCTGGCCGACTTTCTGGAGAAAGAGGGATTCTTTTCGATGAACTCTTTTTACCAGAAACCGCCTCACAAGAAATAGACCTGGCTGAGTCCTGACGGTTCTACGAGAAACGAGATAGATTTCATCTTGACGACGAATAGACGGATATTCAGAGATGTTTCTGGGATCAACAAGGTGAAAACCGGCAGTGACCAGCGAATAGTTAGGGGCACACTGAATATCAATGTCCAATCAGAAAGGCGTCGCTTGATGAAATCTACGCTCCGACCTACTCGCGCCCATATCCAAAACCCCGAGAGCTTTCAACTCGAGCTGACAAATCGCTTTGATTGTCTAGAAGAAAACCTTGCAGTGGACGAGCTAAACAGCGGTTTGGTAGAAGCTGTCCATATGGTGGGATCTAAATATTTTAGACCTCGCCGTAGAGATAAACCACAAAATCTTTCGATCCACACTCTTGACCTCAATACTGTGAGCATTAAGGATACAATTGAGCGGAACGGAGGCTCCAAAGTGTTTGCAAGAGACTTTTCTATTGGGCAAAGCCAGTTGTATAGGCTGAAGATGGACGACGGCCGCGTGGTATCAACGAGGGCAGAGGTATTAAGGGAGATCAAGAGGTTCTACGGACACTTTTACACCTCGGTTGCCCAATCTGCTGTTAGCTCGGCCGAAGACCTGAGAGTCGAGTTGATCTGACACTTTAGCGATGATATCCCGGACATCAGCTTGTGTGAGATTGAGATGGCCCTGAAGCGACTTAAAAACAACAAGGCGCCGGGCGAGGACGGAATCACTTCAGAGCTTCTGAAAGCGGGCGGCACGCCAATACTGAAAGTCCTTCAGAGTGATGACTTACGGCACCGAGACGTGGCCTCTCACTATGGGCATTAATAGGAAGCTCATAGTGACTTAACGAGCTATGGGCTATGCTCAGGGTTTCCCTACGATATAGAATCAGAAATGAGGATATCCGTAGGAGAACTAAAATAACCGACATAGCCCAGCGGATGAGCAAGTTGAAGTGGCAATGGGCAGGGCATAGCGCGGAGAACTGATGACCGATGGGGTCGAAAAGTGCTCGAATGGAGGCCACGTAGCGGAAAACGCAGTGTAGGACGTCCACCCACACGGTGGTCAGACGACCTGGTAAAGGTCGCGGGACGTCGCTGGATGCAGGCTTTTTTTTTTTTTTTTAACGAGAGTAAAGCTCCTTTAGCCTTCCTTCCGACACTCGGGGGAGATCGGAAGGGGCGTGTCGGGGTCTCCGGCCTTCCAGCCTGTTATCAGGCTGGGTCCCTACCGAGATCTAAAAAGATCTTTTGCCGGCATACCAACTAAAACCTCTCGGTGGCCATCACGCGCGTTATGGGTGACAGGCGATGTGGACAGGCGAATGGCGCCCATTTAACTCGCCGTGTCACCCGGCGCACTGCCAAATATGGCTCCTCACATGTTGGGAGGGCGCAGATGCCCCCTCTTTCCCTACTTCGGACGCCCATGGTGAGATGGGCGTCCGCGACAGACACGAGGCCACACGTTCTGCCGCCCGTCTCGGGGTCACTCCCGACGTGAGCACACAGCCCCCGCTGTGTGCTTAGCGACCCCGATGACCCCTTTTAGTCGCCTCTTACGACGGGCAGGGGATACCGTGGTGGAATTCTGGCGCCCCTTGACCACTGGGCGGTGGATGCAGGCTGCCTCCAACAAGTCTCTGTGTAAATCATTGGGGGAGGCCTATGCTCAGCAGTGGACTTCCTTTGGCTGATGGATGGATGTATGTTTTTTTTTTGGCAAACTTTTTTTTGGGCCCTGGATTTTGGCGCCCCTAAAGGATGGCGCCCGTGTGCATTGCACACTTCGCACATATGGTAGCGGGGGCCCTGAGTAGCAATTTAAGTCAAATATATAGAAAAATACTTTCTTTTCTTTATATTTCTTAATCAGCCCATATACGTCCCACTGCAGGATACGGGCCTCTTCTACAATCGAGAGAACAATTGAGAGTTATATAAACATTATGAATAGCACAACTTAATGAACGTTTTATCTCCTCTTAACACAATTTAACTAATTAACATTCATATGGTTGATTAGCGGCTTTTTATGAATAATTCTCTAATAAAGAGATTAAAAAGTCACACATTAAAAAACATTCATATGCTTATTTAACCCTTTTGCTTTCCTTAAAATGTAATGTACTTTACGACCAACGCCGTCTCACATGTCAAAGCACTCGGACTGACTCAAGGGTTAAACTCTACATTTTAATTAGCTTAATCCCGGGTAAGCTTTCAAATGGAGGCGTCGAGCCCCGGGCAACGACGCCGGGACAAAGGATCCGGGAACACGAGACACGAAACGATTCCCGGGAACTTAATATGTGTGAATTTCAGCTTGGATATACGGGTGGAAATTTCTCATGACGTTTCATAAATTATTCGGTTTGTTTCTATTTTGGTTGGGATAGGTCAGTTGGTAGAATAGGATGTATTTGTTACATAGATTGTGTGATAAAGCTATACCGGGTATATCAAGACTGCTACCGAAAACGAAGCCGAAGGGTGGTAGTTTAGGCGACTTCAGACGCAGTGCAGCAGAAAAAGTTGCAAAAACAAAACGGTTTTTTTTTTCTTATTATTTTTTTCCTATGGCCATATTTGGGTGGTAAATACATTTTTTCCTAACATAATAGTGTATACCCTTTTATTTATAAATATTCTAAGGTATAAAAGAGTTTAAATTATAATTTTTGCAAAAGTTATGGATTTACCACCCAGAAATGACGATATTTAAAAAATCATAAAAAATAATTGATGCGTTGTATGCCAATTTTTAATTGCATTGTGTTTGTAGCCACTGAAACTATAACCCGGCTTCGTTTTCGGTAGCAGTCTTGAGATACCCTTTATAGTTTTTTTTTTTTTGTAAGCGCTACGACTGCTCATGGACGATAGCAAAACTAAACAACATGAATGCTTGGCATTCTACTGCGCTCGCCATCCTGAGACATAAGATGTTAAGTCCAGTAGTTACTCTACTTACAATATCCTTCAAAACGGAACACAATAGTGCATTTACACTGCTGTTTGGCGGGAGAAATGGATATTGAAGTGGGACCTACCCAGGAAGCTTCTCACATATGAGAGACCTACCAGCAGTAAAATACTACAAAACAAATCCTAATCACTTTGGAATTGCTTATGACTGACAGACGCTTTAGACAAATATTTGACGGCATTCCAAGCACAGTGTATAAGATTGTTTTGAAACGAGAAAAATTGGATTAGATTCTGTCACTAAGAAATATTTTTAAAATCTCACGATGTTTGTTTCCAGTTTGATTGAAAAGTGTGAAGAAAACGTTACATAGATTTAAATAGTATCCAGAATCTAGACTCGAGATTGTGTGTGATCAAAAAAAATATATTTAAGTTTCTAATAATCACGTTACAAAATGTGAATAATTTTGGATTAGCGTCAGTAATACTCGTATTTCAAGAACGAAATAAAACTATTTTAAACATACAGCCAATGCTTACAGCACAATGAAAAATAGAAAATAATAAAAATAAAAACAAAAGGAAGCAATAACAAAGATAAAAAATAATATTAATAGACGTACATATACATATATATGTAAAATATACAATAATTCGCAAACGTGACAAAGGGAAGTCTTCTGTTGAATATACAACTAAAATTCGCGTTTTGCAACAAACTACTCTCCTGTAACCTCACAAAGGCTTGAGAATATAATGTCGGAGTAGCCGTGCTGACGATATATTAAAGTTTACAAACAAAAAGGGCTCGCAGCGTGATTGATATCTAGGTGGCGACCTTTTGATCTTCAGAGTAGGGTCAGGCTCAGTGATGCTAAGTGAAAAAAGTCCAGAACTTTCTTTTTTTATTTGGTTTATTGACAGACGAGCTAGCGGCCCGCCTGATGGTAAGCGGCTGCTTATGATCTTTGCAGTGTCAGGGGACCAGCATAACAAAGTCGCTGCCTACCTTAAGGAATACTTTGGAGTTTTTGCAAAAATTCTGCGTTGCTTTTCTTTTGTTACATTTTTAGGTAGTATTTAGTGCGTAGTTGCCTGTTGGTAACAAACCAGACGCGGCTGCCAACATAATTACAGCGGTCGTGAGTACGAATCTCAGGGCACACCTTAAACTTTTGGGATACATGTGGGTATTGCATATGTGTTCCATTGCAGAGGAGGCCCATCCCCTGCAATGGAACACATATGGGCTGATACAAACAAAGTCTGTACCATTTTATTATTTATTTATTACCCCAAAAACCCGGAAATTTCCCCAAATCGCAGTAGGCAACACTATTACCTTTCATTCTATTTTAGGGCACCGAAACTGACAGGTAATTCTTACAATGTATGTGTTTTGTTGTGCAAATTACATTACCTGGCCGGTTTGCTACCTTCTACCCGTTTTGCCTTTTACCTATTTTACTCTATACCCGTCCGATCATTTTACTTATTCATCTTAAACGGACAATGGCGGTTTTACGTGTGATGTTGCCTGGTAGTGCCATTTTTCACGTGAGGGGGGGTACAAATAAGTGTTGTACATTCATAAATTTAGGCGGAACTTTGTCCTGCATAATATAAAAAGCTGATAGTAGACTATTTAAGATTGTATAGCGACTGTGTATATGATAGTAAGTATAATCTAGTCGAGATTGTTTTTTAATATAGGACCGGTAAACGAGCAAATAGGTTATAAGGTAAGTGATCACTGCCACCCATGAACATTCTTTGCGAACGATGGGTGAAAGTGGTAATTGTCAATTAATACATAATTTCATAGTGAAATACGCTTTCATTAACATGGCAATTTTTTATATAAAAAACATTACCGTGATTTCCACTTTACGGAAGTCGGTATTCGGAAAGAAACAAATATCCTAATTGGTACCGTAATTTAAAAGGGATTTTTTAAGTTTGAAACAGTATCTTAAATAATTAAAACAGCTTTATACCCGTTAATTATCCTTACAAAGAAAATCCATCGAAGCTTTCTTGCAAAAAAACTTCGCAAGACTTAAAAACCAATTTCTATTAAGCCCCGATCAACTCAACAATGAAACCAATCTGGAATTGTTTCCAAAAAATAAAAACTTGAAAGACAAGATGGCGGATTTTTCCAACTGCACTTAAAAGGTACACTAAAGAACTTTCACAAAGATCTAATTTAAAATCTCAGTTTGGCCGCCCACACTGGCAACTCACTGGCAAATCTTTGGCAAGTCTCTGGCAAGTCGCTGGCAACTTACTGGCGAGTTTGCCAGACCGGCGCCAAGTTCGGCGGGATTGCCATTCGGAAGTTTCTCTGGAACTTTTTGAAAAGTTTATATTTAAAGATTTCAGCGTGGTTCGGTAAGCTAATAGCTGTGGTTCTCAAACTTTGGCCTTTGATCGGCGTTTACTGTTTTCTAGGGCCATTGATATGCTAAAAGCCTTTGACATGAAATATTCAAGCCCTTAGACATTGAAAAGAAAAGCGTTTGCTCGCTTCTAAATCCCTACATACATTTTTCAAGTACAAATACATTTAATATTAATACATTACAAAGCAATTTCCTCTCTTTGTAACGTTGAAATAATGAAGACTGACTTGGAGGCGCATTAGTACTGCAGTATTAAAAAAATCTCGCATTTCAATTTCTTGCAATTTCGCATACTCTCTTAATCAAAAAGGTCTCGGTTTGGAATCCCAGGTCAGTCAGTGCTATTGGATTTTTCTATTCAATATCAGCCCAGTGTCAGGAATATGTACGCTCGCCTTATCACGTCGTGGGACGGAACATACAAGGCGAAATGTGGGTGAAATGGTTGCACCCTAAACTACGCCTTATGGTTAAAGGCGTCAGTTAATAAATGTATATAATATAATTGAGGAAAGCTATCAAATCATACATTATCTTGTTTATGTAGATATCTAGATCAAAAACAGAATGACTACGACCTTTACAGATGTGGGATTTCGATGTTATAAAAAAAGATGAGTAGAATATAACGTTAGATGAATGATTGATATGGAACGTAGTTTATTTGAAAGAGATGACTAATGAAAGAACTTAAGATGGAAAGAGTTAGAGAATAAATAAATAAATAACAGCCATCAGTCACATATATAGTCCTGACCCCACACTAAGATTGAGTCTTGTGTCGTGGGTATCAGGAACTACGAGAGACTTTTCGGTCTCACAAACACCCAGACCTGAAAGAAATATTTGTGGATCGCAAAAACATTTCTCTCGGTGCGGGGATCGAACCCGCGGCCTCTCGTTTCACAGGTGGCGTCTAACCAACTGCGCCACAGAGGCTGTTAAATGATGATGAAAATGATTAAGATTTAGAAGTACGGAAGGACAGAATAGAAGAAAACAGTCTGGAAGACGAAGTAAGCCGTGGAGGACTATTGAAGTGAATATGAAGTAAAGACAAATTTATAAGACGTTGATTCAAACGATCTTCGTTTGTTTTGATCCGACACGGAACTATTCTATAAATGTATGTACAAATGATATACGGGTATGAAAAAAAATACATTGTAAATAGAAAAATGTTGAGAGCCGCTGGTATACAGGTTTCTTTCAAAGTGTCTGGGGCCGACGCAACTTTGATGTGATAGACTGGACAAACAAACTCCCAGCGGATCGCTTTACATTTATAATGGATTATAAAGGCTTTTATTTCTCACACCTACTTTATAAAAACTGAAAAGCGTTGTATATTTAGGTTACTATGAGAATTTTTCATTGTTGGGTGCGCTATGAGAGAAGATAATATTTACTTGTGGTAAATCTCTCAAATTTGAGAGTCCGCCTGGGTGGGAAATACCAAAATATTTATTTCTTCCGCTAAACAGAAGTGTAAATGCTCTGTTGTGTTTCGGTCTGAAGGACATTGTAGCCAGTGACTACTGGATATTTTGAGACTTAACATCTTATGTCTCCGGATGGCGAGTACTGTGGAATGCCAACCATTGCTTTGTATTTCAATGTGTTTGATTTTGCTACTGTTCATGAGCGATCGTATCGTTCACCATCAGGCGAGCGGAATGCTCGTTTATGGTACTAAAACGGTGAAGGAAAACATCGTGAGTAAACCTGCATATCATAGCGATTTAAAAAAAAATGTATGGTATGTAAGTCCGCCAACCCGCACTAGGCCAGCGTGGAGGACTATATGGCCTAACCACTCTCAATCGTACTGTCGATTGTAGAGGAGGCCCGTGCCCTGCAGTGGGACGTATATGGACTGATACAGAAGAGATGATTATATAGCCTTTGTAAGACGTTTGTTGGGGATGTTAGATTTGAAAACCTAAACTCACTGAAACTACAACCTGGTTTCGTTTTCGGCAGCAATCTGAACATACCTGGTATAAGTAGGCCTATTAAGTATTTTTTCTATTTAATTGTCCCTATATGTACACGCGAGTTGTATCAAAAACTAGCGGTCGAGCCCGGCTCCGCCCGGGTGCATACACGTTTTAAAATGGCGGTCAAAATGTTTAATTCTGACTATCAGTTTAGAATATCGACCAATCGGACCACGAAAAACGAACAAAATTTCCTCGTATTTGCTAGAAATATCACTACTGCTTTCCTCCTATAGGTCATAGCGTGATGATATTATATAGCCTATAGCCTTCCTCGATAAATGGACTACCCAACACTGAAAGAATCATTCAAATCGGACCAGTAGTTTCAGAGATTAGCGCGTTGAAACAAACAAACAAACTCTGCAGCTTTATAATATTAAAGTATAGATTGCTCCTTCCTATACCCAAACTGTGCCTCTAAAACTAACAATTTTTATACACATATTTATGTTTACAACCCACCGCTTAACATAAAAGTCGAGTGCATACAAGGTACTTAATAAAAAGCTTAATACACTAAATACAAAATACCATTACCCAAAGTACCCACTTATCGTCCCTGCGCGCTGGATAGTGCTAGGGACACCATGCTTTGGAGTGTTCAAGGATATTCTCTAAGGTGATCGTGTAAGCAAGAGGTCTGCTGATGGTAAGGAAGTCAAATAATGGCGAATAAGCCAATAAAGGAAATTGGTTAAGTATAAGAGATCAACTAATGATAAATGTTTTCCAGTGACAATTAATATTAAACACCGTTATAAATTTAGTGTTTTCGTTTTAGGATACTTTTTATGTTTGTTTTTCGCACGAAGAGTTTCCTTTCGGTCTTTCCTTTCGTCTCATTGAAATCCCAAAATTAGTGTATACCCTATTATCCAACTAAACGAATAGCTACCGTTCGAAGTTTTATACTTTTAAGTTTATAGAACTTTATTCAGGCGTAACTCATATAACTTCAATAAAATTTTCCGTGAAACCTCAATGGTTTTACGATTGTACAAAGTTGAAAAGTATGAAAAGTCAAACGATACCTAACAATTTACTTGGATTATAGAAATAATACGATTTTGTGAATATATTAAATTAAACAGAACTTCCATTGCACTTTAGGGCGTCCTATAGCAACGAAAAATACACCAAAACAGAATTTGTATCCCCAAAAAACTGTCCTAAATAATCCATAAATAGTGGTTACACAACAACATGCGCTCTCGCCGAAGGTAGGAGCTGAGACAAATCAAATAATATGAAACGGGCCAGCGCGCGCCCGTGTCACTGGTGCGTCGACCACGATCGATACCCTACATATATGTATAGATATATGTAAATATTGACATACTATGTTATCGAGTGGAGATCACGCCTCGGGAAACATAGTGTAGGACATTATGCAACCAGGTGGAGTGACGATATTCGAAAGACGGTAGCGGTTGGAGACGATGGGCTGAAGATCGAGCCCAGTGACGTGCCATAGGAGAGGCTTATATCCAGCAGTGGACGCGGTTGGGCTGATGATGATGCGCATATATAACAACATATTGGCTATATTATGTGGAAGTTTTATAGCGAGAAGCTGAAGATTTCCTTTAAATGTTGGCGTGTGTTTGTAAGGTCAATATTTGTTTCGGGTCTGGGTTTTGAATCCAATCAATAGTTTCTGATGACAAGACATGTAATTAGTTCGAGGTCTGGACTATTTTTAAGCAACCAATTGTTATAGAGGGTAAGAATTCCACCAAGGTATCCCCTGCCCTACTTAAGAGACGAGTCTATGAGGTCATCGCAGTGCATAGGCCCCATAGTGCATGTTTCCTTTTCGAGATTCACATCGTTCATCCGTTAATCTTTCCTTATATATCAATCTGGAGAATGTATATTGTATCTGTTTGAACGCGCTAATCACAGGAACTTCTGTTTCTACTTGATAAAATATTTTAGTTTTGTATAGCCCCATATAAGGTAGGTTATATAGCATCACGCTCACGAAAAGGAGCAAAGTACTCGTGGAAAATGTTGGGAAAACTGATTCCCGACCAAAATGTATATCCACCCAGGCAGAGCCGGGCTTTGGCTATAGATAAAACAGTGTTAGTTTATTAGTAATAGATCTTAAATGATAATGAAGATAAATCTATAAATGCCAATGTTTGTCCATGTACATGTGTACTTTGACTACTGCACCGTATAGGGTGGACGTCTGAAATTTGTTTTATTAACTTAAGGCATCCATTCCATAAATTTTCAACCCATCACCGTCTTATTGCTATTTAAGTTAGCAAGGAATCAATTTTACTCAATTACTTAAACATTATTTTGGCCGATATGATATTCTCGATAAATAATTAATAATATACATAAACAACTCTCTTTTTCCTTCTTTTGTCTCCATCCCATGGTAGTCGGTAAGAAATTGCCTTGAGCGATAGCGCCATTTAAACTCTGATGTAATTTAAATTGTTTTACTGTTAAGATTCATAGGTGTACAAAAAATATAAAATAAACAAATACTTCTCTCGTTCATAATTCCCAATACATTTTATAATTAACGCGAAATAATAATAGTTCGATGTGTAATTAAATATTGCCACGACGGTGCACAATTAAAATGGAATCATTCGTGATACATACTTTGAAATGGGAAAGTTATTCCGCACTAATTAGAGATACTTTATAACTGAAATGTTTCCCGTGAATAATGAAGTTAATTTAAGAAGTTTATAAAATTCTAATGTAAGTCAGTACCGGCATTTCTTTAATGGATCTAGATTCTAAATTATTAATTTAGATATTTGCCTGAAACTTTAGATGGGTACTTACTTCGGGTACTCAAAAACAATTTATGAAAATGTTTTCTTAAAAGTTTATATTCACGCAGAACTGATAAATTTGTTTCATTCTTAACAATTTATGTATTCATATCTCATAGTTATACAACACAGGTCATCAATTATTTTTTTATCGCATTGAATGGCGCGATGAACATAACGTTCGTATGATGGCAAGCGATAAGTGCTCATGCACAGTATCAAACCAAACATCTTGATTTATAAAGCAATGCTTGGCATTCCACAGCGCACGCCAAGCTCAGACATAAGATGTTAAGTCTCAATATGTCCAGTAGTTACTCTGGCTACAATGTCCTTCAATCCGAAAGACAACAGTGCATTTAAGCAGTGTTGTTTCACGGGAGAAATAGACATTGCGGTGGTACCTATCCAGGAAACCTCAAACATATGGGAGACCTACAATCAGTAATATTAATTACAATATGTAGAAAAATATGAATATGAAAACATAATAAACCTTTTATCTCTTTTTAACGTTATTTTACCAATTTACGTTTACGTGGTTTATTAACGGTTTTCTTGGAATAAGGATGTTTGTCAATAGAACAGATAGGTGTCACTAGGTAACTAGTAGTCAACGTTATCCCAAAGATAAAATCCACTCAGAAATTCACACAGAAAATTTACCCCGAAGTGTTTCCGAAACATCAAAAGCCTCTATTAATCAGAATTAACGAGGGATCTGCAGCCTGAATTTGGGAGGGAGGGGGGGTTAGGCAAACAAATTGGCCCGAGACTAGAGCCGACAATAATCGATCTTTAGATTACTGGCTTTAAAATGTAGTCGTTGATTCTGCGGTCTTAATGGCGGGTTCCGTTTAATGACATTTTTATATTGGCGTGAATGAGACGGTTTGGGGAGGGTAATTGAGTGTTTTCGAATTATTATGTTATCAAGGGTTGTGGTTATGGTTTTATAATAGCAGTGCCATATTAAAACATAATTTTATGTCTTATTTTTTTGGCTTAATTTTTTCTGAAATTTGTGGTGTTCAATAAATTGTTGTGTATATGTATCTGTAATTTTAAGTATATGTTTTTAAAAGCTTAAGTTTCTACCTGTCTTGATGGCGTAGTTATACTACGGTACGGTTACAAAGCGGAGGACTTGGGTTCGAATCCTGGGACAGGCAAAGTTCTGTTGGATTATTTATTCATTATCAGCCTGAGTTAGGAATTTGTGCCTGATATGGCGATAGGCTCGTCCCCTATCACATCGTGGGACAGAACATATATGGCGAAATGTGGGTGTCCTGGTTGCACCTCTGTCTACCCCATCTGGGAAACAGGCGTGAGTTAATGTAAGTATCTATTTAGAAATTCAAGTTCAGACGTCAAAATAATCCCTTGTTGGATGTTAACATTATTTTGTACTTAAACAATGCTGTAACTAAAGCTGAAACAAATAAAGAAAAATATTCGTGTTATTTTCTTTGTAAAGTTTGGAAATATTTAAAAACTATAGGCAGAGGTGGCACCCAAATATCGTCTTGTATGTTCCTTCCCACGATGTGATAGGTGGCGAGCCTATCGCCATATCGGGTACAAAGTCCTGACTCTGGGCTGATAATGAATAGAAAAATCCAATATCACTTTTCCCGACCCGGATTCTAACCCTTGACCTTAGCTTTGCTAAGTAAAATGAAGCCGGTATACACAATTTCTGCTGACCATCTGGTGTAGTGTAGTCATAATGGCGTATCAGAATTAAAAAAAAAAACACACATCGGTATCTAACTGTATCAGCCCATATACGTCCCACTGCAGGGCACGGGCCTCCTCTACAATCGACACTACGATTGAGAGTGTTAGGCCATATAGTGCACCACGCTGGCCTAGTGCGGGTTGGCGGAGTTACATACCATCGAATTTTGTATAAATCGCTATAGTATGCAGGTTTCCTCACGATGTTTTCCCTTCACCGTTTTAGTGCGTGGTGATTGACTATCAATACACACATGACTCCGAAAAGTCAGAGGTGTGCCCTGGGATTTGAACGCGCGACCACTGTGAACATGTTAAATAATAATACATACATTTAGTAACACAAAAACTCTTTACATTATTCGTATATAAATCTACACAGCTGAGAAACGGGCCAGAAGCGACTCGAAGTGCTACAAGTTCCAAGTTCCGTACCAACTCGTATTATAACATAAAAATAGCTTTGTGTAAAGTTGTGCTACTGTTTTACGGGTTTACGTTTGAATAATGTTTTACATGGTTTCTTGTTTTTATTTATTCTTTTTCTTTTCCACAGGCTTCGTGGCGCAGTTGGTTAAACGCTGTGAAACGAGGGGCCGTGGTTCAATCACTGTGACATATGTTTGTGAGACCCACGAATATTTGTGTCAGGTCTGGGTGTTTGTGAGACCAAAAAGTCTCTCGTCCTGATACCTACGACACAAGACTTCTGTTTTGGCCCATATGCATCCCATTATAGGCCACGAGCCTACTCTACAATCGAGAGTTCGATTGAGAATGATTAGGCGATATAGTCCACCACACTGGCCTAGTGCTTGTTGGCGGACTTTATACACCATAGAAATTTTACAAATCGATATAGTATGTAGGTTTCTCGATGTTTTCATTCACCTAGATGATTGACTATCAATACACACATGACTCCGATAAGTGTGAGGTGTTCCCTGGGATTTGAACCCGCGACCACCGTGAACATGTTGGCAGCCGCATCAGGCCCATTACAAACAGGCCACCACACACTTTTAACACACAAGACTTAATTAATCTTAATGTGAGGTGATGACTATGTATGTGACTTTTAGGTGTATGTATTATTATTACATACAACAGGTCCATCAAACGAGTGAACAAGTCGCCTGATAGTAAGTGATCACTACCGCACATATACATTGTACATCCACAACACTTTGAACATAGATGTGTTTCTGGCCCATAAAAGTAGGAGGGAAGGAAAAAGGATGGAAAGGGACAAGGGGTATTGGGAACCGACAATCTTACTAACCTAACGAAATGCGACAACAAAGCGTACCATTAGGTGACCTTATTCGTTTGTCGGTATCATGCATTAAAAATACAGACAATTTTCCTCCTACCACGAAAAAGTCTATCAAAACATTTCATCCACAATTTTTTTATTTCGATTATTGGCGCTACTAGCAAACCATTCGACCAAACTAAGCGATACAATCGTTCATAGACAGTAGCAAAACCAAACACCATCCAATGCATTCCACTGCGCTCACCATCCTGAGACATAAGAAGTTAATTATTCAAAAACAAATCGCAACAATTTTCCCAAAACAATATTCAGTAATGAATATATTTTCGTGTAATGTTTATTCATAAACGTCTAACAGTACGTTATTTGCGGTCATGTCTTAATGCCTTCAGATCCGTCCGCGCTTATTTGAATTTCTGGATGTTTCCACGGCATTTTAAATGTTGATTTTACTTTCATTTTGCTTGAAGTCAGTATTAATATTTGAAGGAAGATTTAACGTAAATTGAGAAAGATAAATGAGTTTACCTACTATGAGGTAGGTAGAAATTGCATTAATGACAAAACTTATCTTTCAACTTATCTCTTTTCTATCTCTCCTTTCTCTTATCTCCATCCAAAAGTTCCCTGTAAGAGATTGCCTATTGCATAAGGCCGCCTATTGTACATAGTTTAAATATAACTACAATTATTTATTTTTTTCTTTTGGTGTATGTGTATTGTATTTATAATAAAGAAAAAACTTAATAAATAAATAAATTAAATAATAATAAGTGAATTATGAATCAATTGCTCGCCCTGAGAATCAACCGAAAGGAATAACAATTCGTAGCCGGAATATATGTACATGTTATGTCACAAAAGAAATCACTAAATAAATTGCATATGTGAATCACTAATCCCTTCTTAATCCTTCACAATATTGAACATTCAATATTTATGCACTCTTGACGAATTTAATCTCACAATATCCCCCTTATTCATAAGAAATCGCTAATCAACCATAATAACGTAAATTAGTTAAATATTTTTAAGAGGAGATAAAACGTTGATTACGGTCAGCCACGCATAATTATTCATAAGATTCGTTTTGACGTTTAGTATCTAATACGGCAAATTAGGCCATGAATGTTGCCACTATATGGAAAAAAATTGATTTCATTCCCTCATCATTCACTGTTCAGTGCTATACTCTGTAATTTCAAACAGATTTTGTCTATGGAATCCAAAAAAGGCAACGTATTTGTCTATGTTGTTTGTTTTGTTTGTTTTTGAACATATAAATTTATCTTAAAATGTTGAAATCGGAGTGCTTTTGAGAGCTAATGTAGTGATCTTTGTGGACGGCGTTATTGTGATATTTACGCCTAAAATGCGAACTGGACAAAAGTATGATTATTTGTTGTAGTAAGTATTTTAAACATACGTCTTCATATTGTATTTCCCTAAGGCTACATATTGGTAATAACATTTGTTTCTTTTTCAGCACTCAGAAAATAATGTATTTGGCTATATTAGAAACATAATTTACTGACAGCAAGGTTGTCGGTAACAATATTTTGATACAAGGATAAGAAGAGAGGTTATATCTTGCCGGATCACCCGATATATTAGTTGGCTCAGAAACTATTCAAGAAACAAAGTGTACTTAAGCAAATAGATTTCAAGAAATTACTCCTGAAAATATACCATTATTGGTAGAACTCAATTACATATTATATTAAACTTTACTATACTTCTCATCAGAAAAATTGAAACACCTTGCAAGTTGAACGTTGTGTAATGATTATCAGAAGGAGGTAATTACTCTAAGATCAGAAGAGTGTGTTTATATTTAATTTGAATTCGGAACATCAACTCATATTATTCACTACTAAACAACATTTGACATTTATACCTAAATACACATATTTTTCTTATAATCTTCACACAACATTAAGTTATAAGATATTCCAATTTTTCTTATGAGACATATATTTTATTAGTAATATAATATAGAATTATTTGTTTACTAATATAGAATTTTATACAAAATAATCCCACTGCATTAGCTGCCGGGCAAAATAAGCATAATATAAAAATACCAATAAGTGCTGTCAGATCAATTTTTGCCAACATTCCCATTACCTCCAATCCCGAATTTATACTACTACAATTATTAAAAATGTGATATAAAAAAACTGCTGTAAGGAAGAAAATTATGCTATTAAATAATCCTTCAACAACCAAGTAGTGTATATGTCTTACATTGACAAATGAATTAATATACACATTTTCTCTCACATGCATACACACACACACACACACATCCTAACATACATATTTCCTATTATTATTAATAATGTTACATAAATAGTGTTGGAGTTACATTAAGTTTGTTTTTTTTTTATTTTTTAAATGTTGTTTTCATAAATTGTTAACCTTCCACACACACACCCATTGTTGCAGGGTTGAGTGCCCAAGACAGGGGCTTGTTACTTTGGGACCCAAATATTATATAGTTAAATAAATGTAATTTTTTCAATAAATAAATACATATTGTTACTAAAATACCTTACCATATTTTATTACCCTATATTCAAGGATATTGTCCGGGCAAAATACACACCAATATGATTATTTGCAACATACTTTTATAGATACTAAGGTATATAAGGAAAAATAATTGTGTAATAAATATTATAATTTTGAAATAATATTTAATTGTCTATAACTACTTAAAAGGTGCATTATTTGAAAAATATATTTGATATAAATGTAACTATGAAATTTAAGAAATAAAATGTAGTACATGTAGTGCAAAATTTTTATTTACAAAACCTCTAAATCTATCTACATCATGACTCAAATTGAAAAAGAATTTGATGCTTGCATTATTATAGACCAAAATAATGATTTGTTTTTAACCACATGATGCGGGCAAGTTCCAAAAGGTTGATGTGAACATAATTAAGAGACCAACAGTGGACTTCTGTGGCTAAAATGAACAAACAAACTTGTTGGGACGTTATATCTTTGGTAATTGGTACTAAGTCCTCAATGCACTTCTATGTTGATGACTGATCAAAAATATGTCTTCTTATTTGGCTGATATAGTATAGTATCAGTTCGGCTTACCTGTGTATTTACTGATAGTTCCGCAGCCACATCGAACACTCGAACTACATCAACATCAATATTCACTACTTTATATATTATTATGCCGCCGGATATTTCGACGGCCAACTTAGAGAACTTTTTGCACAACACATTATAATGAAAATAATTTATTATTTATAACTTTAAATAAATAGCCAGTGATGACAATTGACAACGCTAATTTGACAGTAAAAATCCGCCATCTTTCTGCTTAAAATTTGCTTAAACATGGGTCCCGGCCATTTTAAAGTTAGTGCGCTATAATATAGCTGATTAGTGATTTTTGACGGTTATGAATAAATTTTAAGAGCGTTTATACCCTGCACGCGCTTTTTTGCTTAAAAACAGGACTTTTCAAATGAGTTATTAGCCACCAACAAACAATTTCAAGGTAAAATAATTAGTACTAATTTTAGAAAAGGTTGTCATCTAGGGATTTTGGTGGAAAACATTATAGATTGATGGATAATTTGTGAGTACTATAAGGATTACTGAACACAAGTTTCGTTATTTAGGCTTTAAATGGCAATTTAGAAGCTTAAGATATCCGAAACCACTAAATATAAGATGAAAATAAAAATATTATCAGACTAATAAGACCCTTATGGAGGGATTTTGCTGAGAAAAATAATCTTTTTGTGTTTAGTTCCTGAAAAATAAAAATTTAAACAATGCGAAATTATTCAGAAACTCTCGTCAAGAACATATTTTTTTTCACCAACTTATCGTACATAATTTTTTGTAGCAATTGCATATTACAATAGAAGAACATCTTATCAATAAATTACCATTTTTATATATCAACAAAATTAGTTTTTATGTTTTCTACAAATATTTTAAAAACCACTATAAAACACGCTGTCCGACGTGGATCAAATCAGACCGCCGCAAGGCCTTCTAGAGGGAGGACGTATCGCTCGTCGCTCCGGCCTGGCTGCAGTCGATTATGCCGCGCGTAGTAAAAATAGCCACGCGCGGAATGCGATTACCACATCTTAGTACTTTGGTAGTAAAATATTTAATTATTTTTATTACCTACAATGATTTTGTAGTGAGTATAAATTATGTTTCAGGTAATATAATGGGATGTAATTCCGAGGCTAAATTATGTTATGTATTGTAATATAAAATTAAATATATTTCGTAATTGTAAAGGGTTGTAAGGCCCCTAACACTATTTATGTTTTCGAACACGAAATGATTAATAAACCGTCCGTAGTGTATACTGATTGAACACTGATTTGAATGCAACTTAACAATGTAATAATAACGAAAATATGATTAGTATCCAAAATTTGTATTATTCTTTGCTTGCACAGTAATATTTGTCTACTTATAATGCAAATAAAATATTTTTATGATATTATATTACAGTTACATTTCAATTGAATATTTGAAGCGCACGGATCAAAGTTGTTTGAGCCGATTGTATAGCGAGCCGACGCGGCAGCTCTACGCACACAGCTTTGGTCGCTTATGTGAGCGTGAAATTAACGAAGAAATACCTATAGTTGACTTGGCGCGCAAGGTGTATACGCTCTTAAGTGACAGTTCATATTAACGGCAACTAAACACTGCGCTAACTTCTTTTGCATAAGGGGGTATATCTTTATTTACAATCTAAGGTTCAAGAAGCAAACTTGTACAAAACTGCACAGTATCTGAACTGTGCTAAAAGTCAAAACTAACAATTAAATATCCGACACAGTTTTAACTTTCGCTCATAAAAGAGTTGTAATAGCTTATTTAGTTTAATACTTTAGTGGATTGCTTGTAGCGATAAAACCATTGCAACTGGTAAAGTGAGTTAGAAAGTTTACATGTAGTTTGAAAATTCTGACACAGGGCTAGCCCAGATATCTAATAACCTTGTAATCAGAGCACCCGAGATGGATAATCTAATCAAATTAATGCCTAAAAGCTTTTACTTTTGTGTAGCCCGAGTTTAGGCATTCCAAATAAATAATAAATGAATACACCGAACAGTCACATACATAGTCCTGACCCCACATTAAGATCATTTAAGTCTTTTATCGTAGGTATCAGAAACTACGTGAAACACCCAGACCCGAAAGAAATATTTGTGAAACCCACTATCATTTGTCTCGCTGAGGGGATCGAACCCGCGGCCTCTCGTTTCACAGCCAGCGTCGATGATTAAACACTAGCCTGTATTTTTCAGAGATAACTTTTAAAGTAGGCCAATAAGTGGTAGAGCTTTGCTTTGTCTAATTACAGAACAAATAATTAGGTTCGACTTTGCCTTTGCCTCACAGAATATCAACTTGAATTACAATTTTGCTGTTGCGTTTCGCTTAGTAATTTACGATTGCCAATGACTCAAGAAATGGTGGAAGGAAATTCGTAACTACTTGGATACCAACTGTATTCAAAAGTAGAAAAGATTTATAATGAGGAAAGCTATTTTTTATTTTTAAATTCAAGATCAAATTGACTAGTGTCCAAAAATAATTCTAAATCTATCAAGATTTTGTTATGTTAAGTTCAATTTAGCTACAGAGTTACTCTTAAAAATATATAGTAATTTGACCCTGATCTCGAAAATGTGGAGAACAACTCCCTAAAATCTGTAGAATGTCAAATATTATTTTTAGATTAAGTTCAGTAGACCTGCAAGTTACCATTATTTAATTTTAATTGTTAGTTACAAAGCAAGCAACTATAACCTTAACTGAACTACACGCAAACACGAAAGAATCTACAAGGAACCGTTTATAAGTAGCCAAACAGATACTTAAGACACAAATGTTGAAAAACAATTTCTGTTTAACACACAAAAGCAAAGTTTCATATGAAACTCTCAACGACAACAAACCGACAATCGTCAAAGCAATAAAAGGAGCTCCAAACCGCACACGTAGACACATCGCATATATTAAACGAACAATGAATATTTCCCCCGGTTTAAATTAAAAAACGTCCAACGAAAACGAGGTGCACGACCAACTTCACAATGCACTCGGAAAAACTGCCAAATTGACAAATACCCTACATTCGTGTACTGAAAACTCGCTACTACCCTCCACCGCGAGCGCAAAAACAACTTTGCGCCGACTGTATCGCATGAATTCAAAGCTTTGTTGTACATCGAGTGATTTATTCGCACAATAAACGGGCCTCGTTTGTTAAACCGGCGGTGTACAGCGACGCGTGTGTTCTGTACTTGGCTGAGGTGTTTTAATTACAAATTCTATTACGGTTATCTAATTCATTTGTGTTGAAGATGAACGGCTTTTAGTATTTGAACAACCCGCTGCGGGAGTTTAGCTTTAGGCTTAACGAGTTCTAGAATAGTAATAACCTTTACCAAGGACTTTAACTTGGTGACTGGGTTATTACCAAGTGGCCTGATTACCCAACTAGACATAACTTTAGTAATTTATTCATTTATGGATCTACCTACAGTAGAGTGCCAAGTATTGCTTTGTTATTCATTGCCTTCTGATTCTGCTACTGTCTCTTGTTTACCATCAGGTGAATGCTATGCTAGTCTATTCCCTCGAGCAAAAAAACTTGCTTCAGTAATTGGGCCACTGTTGGCATTCACAGAAGTAGGGAGAAATTTTATGATCTTTATTCTGAAAGAACATATAATCATAGTGAGGGTTTCAAAAATTATGTCAAAAATTATTCAATGTTGTATAAACAAGTATGCTATAAAGCTAAGGCATTATATTTAAAAGGAAAAAATAAAAAACTCCAGGAATAAAATTAAAATGACATGGAGTGTAATTAATAAGGAAACTGGTAAAGCTAAACCTCGTGACACCGAGTTTAGCTTAAATATTAATAATAATATCATTAACTCTAATACAGAAGTAGCTAGGGCTTTTGAAAACTTCTTCACAGATATACCAGTTTCCATAACAAAAAACTTAAATTCATCTCCTTCTCTAGCCCATATGTTATTGCAGGAAAGTGTGACTGGGTGTGGTGATTCATTTAAATTCCAATGCGTTGACAGTGTTGACATTATAAAAACGTTTAAACTTATAAACATTAAGAATACTTGTGACCTCTGGGGAATCTCTACAAAGATCCTCAACTATGTAATACCTATATTAGCTCCCCAGCTAGCTATAGTTTTTAACACATGTATATGTAAGTTATTATTTGTTAATTATAGTCACGAATGAACAAAATTATACAGTTGATATCACCACTCCACATACCAGAAGAGAATCAACCTAAAACTGGTTTTCGCAGAACAAGATGACACAGAGCCTTAGTTTTAGATCCATTCATATTAACAGACAGCAACATAATCTAATTAGTCTCTTGTTTAATATTTTTATTATTTAATTTTAGCATTTTGTTTTAAAACCTAGATGGAACAATATCTGGTCTTAAGTGAAAACTGACGAAGATATTTGGTACCAGAAGAAAAACTTTATTTCATTTTATTTAAGTTCCTAGTTTAAGTTTAACTAAGCTGATTAATCTCATTACTTCAAATATAATATGACTATTTCATTTATAAACCTTCGAAAATATTTTTTTATTGATCAAATATCGTTTCTTAGTTAAAGTAATTTTAAGAGATATTTTTATCGTAAACGCCAAAATAACCGTAGATTATGATAGCAAAATTAATGTAAGCGACATAAAAGGGAGAAATACTTAATATATTCGATTTTTAATAAATTAGATATACAAATGTATAAAAATAATTAATGTATATGTGGGAGAAAGGGAGGTAGTTAATAAAATTAAGTAGGTTTGATTAATATTTTATATTTGAATACTTTAATTACAGATAAATAATCATAATCATGACATCACTTCACAATAATTATTAGCATAATCATAATCATAATCGATAAAGCATGTAATAAGAATGTGATACAAATTCGTTACCTGACAGTTCAGAGCGCCCTCGTGCCGTGTCCGCAGTCAAGCGGACTCTGATCTGCCGACAGATGCGCGCCCATCCTTTATACCACTAAACTAGCGGTAGGTGTGGGGAAAATGCGGGTAACGAAATGTCAGATACAATATATCTTAAAATAGGGTAATTCTAATATAACTTATTTTAATATACTCCCACACGGCCATTCTGACGAGCAGCAATATGGCTCGCGAACAAAAACAAATATAAAAAATCAAAACGGAGCATCCTTTGAAATCGATTCCATTTTTAAATGACCGTATGAAAGTTAAAAACACGTATGAAAATCTTGTGTCTGGAACATAATATAAAAACTTTGGTCAAATATCATGACCACAAACGCCAAATCACATGGCTAACCATTGGTCAAATCACATGACCACAAATGCCAAATCACATGGCTAACCCTTGGTCAAATCACATGACCACAAATGCCAAATCACATGGCTAACCCTTGGTCAAATCACATGACCACAAATGCCAAATCACATGGCTAACCCTTGGTCAAATCACATGACCACAAATGCCAAATCACATGGCTAACCCTTGGTCAAATCACATGACCACAAATGCCAAATCACATGGCTAACCCTTGGTCAAATCACATGACCACAAATGCCAAATCACATGGGTAACCCACCAATGTAATTATAAAGCATAGTCATACAGTCGCTGGCCAGTCGACTATTGAAATGCAAAATAATCACACAGTTATCGCACATAACATGTAACATAACAGTCGCGTTACGGCATTCGTACGGAATAGACGGGCGTGTAGTGTGTTTAATTAATAACGTTTCGCATCTGTTGCAATTAACAAAGAGTGACCTTGGTGCCGGCCGATCGCCGGCCGCCGCATCTTGTAAACAACTTTCTAATGTACCTATTGAACATTATTTAATATGGATATATCATCTGATGAACAAGATGACGAACAACAAGACGAGATAATGAAGGAAATTAAGGAACAATATAAGGATGAAGATATTATACAATCCGAAATGAAGTACAATACTAGTACATTGAAGAGGTCAAGAGACGTGAATGATATTACAGACTGGACTGTAGTCCAGAAAAAGGAAAAGAAAATCAAAGAGAGGGATAATATTGAAATATATATTTCATGCAAAGATAAATTGCCGAAACAATTTGCTATGGCGAAACTACTAAAAGCGGAAGGAATAACAAATATTGCCAACTTAAAATACATTAATCAATACAAAGTACGCATTGATTGTTTAAAAGCAAACAGTGCGACAAATCTGGAGACATGTAAGACACTTATTGACAAAGGATGGCGGTTCCATAGAGCCATGGAGGTTACCAATTCTTACGGGGTGATTAAAAACGTAGATTTGGATATGTCGGATGAAGATATTTTTGAAGGTTTAACTTGCCCGAACGACATAGAAATTGTGTCCGTCAGTCGTCTCAAGAAACGTAATTCTGACAAGAATATGAGCGATGAATCTTGGATTCCGAGCGAAGCCGTTAAACTGTGCTTTAAAGGTGCGAGTATTCCTGCGTATGTATATGTAGATGATTTGAGGATAAAAGTCGACCCATATGTATTTCCCGTGACGCAATGCATTAGATGCTGGAAGTTTGGACATACAATCAAGACATGCAGTTCGAAAAATCAAGTCTGTCCAAAGTGTGGCGGTGATCATGACAACTGCGACATTCAAACATTTAAGTGTGTTAACTGTCGTGGTACTCACATGGCTTTGTTAAAATCGTGCCCAGTTTATTTAAAAGAACGTAAAATTAGAGACCTAATGGCAGAGTTTAACTGCACGTACCGAAAAGCTCTGATGCTGTACGTACCACAAGATAATCACATGCATGGACGACGTGAGCCAGTCAGCACGCCCAAGCTTGCCAATATGGAAACGGGTAATACTCCTACCGAGTCTAACGGTCTTCCAACCTTCAGCGACGTAATTAAATCAGAAGCTGTTATTCACCAAGCCAAGGTTCCAAAACATTTTACCAATTTCCGACTAAAGCGATCTCAGAGACCGGACACTCCTGTCTTTGATTCAGTTTCCCGTTTTGAGCAAATTCCTGATGACAATAACTCTAACCTGAGCAATCCTCCTGATGCTAAATCAACTCAAAATAAAAATAAAGATGTTAATTTTAACGAACTATTATCAAGGTTAAAAGAGCTTATATTTTTGAAGCATGATAGTGTTCAAGCCAAATTTTATGATGTGATCAAATGTTGCGTGGAGTGGGTAATTTTGGTAGTTGTTGATAATATTACAGACTGGCCTATATTGAAGAGTATTGTAGATTTAATTAATGGATAAGTCACAAATAAGGCTCCAAGTTAATATTATGCAGTGGAACGCACAAAGTGTACGCCCCAAACTGGCCTCATTAGAAAACCTATTGTTACAAGAAAAAATCCACATAGCTGCCTTAAACGAAACGTGGCTAGAACCAGAAAGTCCACTCAAAATTAGTGGATATAACATTTATCGTAATGATCGAAGTGACAGCTATGGAGGTGTAGCTATAATAACGCATTCTTCAATCAAATCAAAGTTATTGCAATATGCTCCAATAGGTTCTTTAATAGAGGTTATAGGGATTGAAATTTTTAATTGTAGTGATATTGAACGCATCATTTCCATTTACTGCCCCCCATCTATTCAAACAAGTCAACAGGACTGGGATGAAGTATTTTCTATATGTGGTAAAAACACTCTATTGCTAGGAGATTTTAACGGGCATCATCCCAGCTGGTCATCAAAAACAGACCACAGAGGTGTCAAAATTTTTAATGCAATAATCGATCACCGATTTGTCATATTAAATAACAATACATACACGCGCATTCAATTGTGTAACAATGTATTACGCCAATCATCGCCAGATATATCATTGGTATCGTCAGACATAGCCCTAAATTTTGACTGGACGCCCTTAAAAGAAACCCTAGGCAGTGATCACTGTATTATCAAAATATCTTCTAATATTAAATTAAAACTAACCAATATAAGGCGTAGAAATTTTAAAAAAGCTGACTGGGTTGGTTACCAAGATCTCTTAACAAAGCTATTTTCACAATTTGTTTTTTCAGTAAATCCTCAAACCAGTTATGACTTGTTTTTGGAGTATATCAATTTAGCTGCAGACTTACATATACCGAATGTTATAATTAGTCAAAACCCTAAAACTAAATTTACTCCGAAACCTTACTGGAATGCCAAACTCTCAAAATATGTCGCGGAACGTAGACTTGCTCTAACGAACTTTAGACGTAATCCTACTCCTCAAAATTTTAATATTTTAAAAGAAAAAATTAAAATTGCTCAAAGGTCTATTCGTAATGCTAAATACGAGTCATGGCAGTCCTTTTGCTCATCTTTAGATGAAAATACTTCACCCAGTGATGTGTGGCGGAAAATGAAGTGGGTTAAAGGACGTAATAATTCGCGCAGATGTCATGTGGATCATAATAGTGCCTACAACCTGTTACAAAACCTGACACCAGATTTTGTGCGTCCTACTGGCTTATGCTTTTTTTCATATAACCCCAACTTAGATGTCATTATTACTGCCCAGGAATTAGAACGATCTATACGGAATAAAGACACATCGCCTGGTCCGGATGACATATCTTATTCCATGCTAAAAAAATTGCCAGCAATCGGAAAGCAAGTCTTACTTGAGTTGTACAATCGATTTTATAATTTTGGCTATGTACCGCATCAGTGGCGAAATATCACAATTGTGCCGATCCCCAAACCGAACCGCGACCCAAATAACTTATCATCATTGAGACCAATATCGTTGATATCATGTCTCTGCAAAGTTTTTCATACTATTCTAATGACTAGATTAGAATGGTTTATAGAAAAAAAGGGTCTTCTTCCTACCGAAACGACGGGCTTTAGAAAATGTCACTCGACTTTGGATAATTTAGCAAATCTAGTTTTAACAATACAAATTGGTTTCGCAAAAAAACAATCAACGATTGCGTGTTTTGTCGATATTCATGACGCGTATAATAATTTAGATATAGTTAGTTTAATGCAAATAATGGACAAACTCGGAGTAGGACACACGATGTGCAACTATATTTGGAATTATCTAAATGAAAGAAACCTAAAAATTAATTTAAATAATTTTTCTATGGGTCGTAGTGCGGGTCGGGGTTTGCCACAGGGTGATCCATTATCTCCACTTCTATTTAATATCGCTACTATGTCTGTTTGTAAGCAAATACAACGGGTATACGTGTCGCAATATGCTGACGATTTTATTTTATACACATCTGGCAGTGACACTACAGCTGCAACTCAAAATTTACAATTTGCATTAAATAAATTGTGCAATATTCTTTTAAACTTAGGCTTAGAAATTTCCGAATCCAAAAGCAAAGTTTGCATTTTTAAAAGGAATTTTAGAAGAGAAAACATTGATATAAAAGTGAATGAAGTGTCATTGCCCGTTGTGGACGATGTAAAATATTTAGGGCTATGGCTGGATCGGTCATTAAGGTGGTCTAAGCATATTAATGAGATGAAATGTAAGCTTGTCAAATTTGTAAGTATGTTTAGCATTCTTAGTGGGCCTAAATGGGGCGTGCATCCGATTCACTTAAGGCGTTTATACATTTCTTTAGTACGCAGTAGGATGGATTATGCCAGTATCTTTTATGACAACGCATCCCAAACACAACTCAACAAACTTGATAAGGTTCAAAATATATTTATGAGGGTAATAGGGGGGTTTATTAAAAGTACGAGCATACACGCCATGGAAAATGAACTTTATCTACAACCTTTACACATTCGAAGACATTATTTGGCAGGAAAATTTTGGCTCTCATCAAAATCTTATACCAAAAATAATATAATGTCTTTATTAGATGAACTGGACTCTTTATTACAAAATTCAAGGGCTAAAAAAATATTGTTGGTTTCCATTCACCAGTACCTTAAACAGGCGGACTTACATGCGAGCTCTCAATTAGGAATGTTCAGCTTGGACACCTGGATGACTAATATAGATCTTTCCACTATGATAAGGCCTGAATTACCCGAAGTTAAAAAGCCGAAGCGATCATACAATTCTACTGAACTTAGAATGGGATGTGTTCAATATATTAATAATACTTACAATAGCTTTTACAACATTTTTACTGACGGTTCCAAAAGTAAATGTAACATTGGTGCAGCGTTCTTTGACATACAAACAAAAACTTCGGTAAAATTTCATATAAAACAGAATATAAACATAATGCACGCTGAACTAATTGCTATTGCTGAAGCTCTGTCTTATATAAATTCTTTTGAAAGCGGTGATTATGTAATTTTTACGGATTCAAGGAGCGCCCTTCAACATGTTACTCGCTGTACTTATAAAAGTCGTGGAACGTCAATAGCCTATGTTATAATTAATTGTATTAGGGAACTTAAGTTTAAGAATAAAAATGTAGTTCTACAGTGGATACCTGCTCATATTGGTTTGGCTGAAAATGAATTAGTAGACATGCTGGCCAAAGACGCCTCTTATGAAGGGTTGAATGTTTCATGTTCCCCTTATGTAAATGATGTCTTATACATGGTAAGAAATAGATGTGTTGAGCTGTGGTCAGAATATTTTGATCGCAGATCAGCAATGAAAGGCATCTGGTATAGAACAATCCAGCCGAATATACATCGATTTCCGTGGATAGATCAAACCAATATGAACAGGTCGGATATAATTCTTGCGCTACGTCTTCGTACAGGACACATTCCATTAAACAGATTTGCATTTTTAATGGGAAAAATTGACTCACCTAATTGCACACTATGTAATATAGTAGAAGATGTACATCACATCCTTATGGAATGTGTCCGGAACGAAAGAGAAAGAGATATATTGATGCCTAATTTAAATTATAATATCGGTGTATGTAATAGTATGCTCGCTTTACCTTCTTCAAAGGAAGCGGGCCTATTGTATAAAGTAGCTAAAGCGGCTTTTATAAATAGATCTTAAATTACTGTCAAATGTATGTGCAATGAGGGTGGCATAATCAACTCCTGATTAAACCCTCTATAATCAAATAAATAGAAAAAAAAAAAAAAAAAACATGTAACATAATATGATATATACAGAGTTCCCGCTTCATTATTTCAATCTGAATCAATGTTGAAAAAAATGTCCGTTAATTCCTGGCCCATATCAGATTTAACAATCCTCAAATTTTCATGAGAAACATATAACTCCTTACCAGTCTTATAAACCCTTACAGTGTATCTGTCATTATCATTTACTTCAGTAATGATACATGGGCCCTTAAACTTACTGTCCATTTTGTTTATTACTCGCGGGTTTTGTTTAACTAATACTACATCACCCACTTTAAAAGGAACAATTTTAGCTTTCTTCTTATCAAAATCAGTCTTTTTACTTTGACCTAGCTCGTCCATTCTGACTTTCGATTCTTGACGGCAAGTGTCAAGATCTAAGCGTTCAACATCATTGAGCAAGGTCGCTATAGCAGGAGGTGACTGATCACAACCCATAAGAAGCTGGAAAGGGGTACGTCCTGAAGTTTTATTGTACGTGCTATTTATAGCTAGTTGAACTTCTCCAACAGAATCTTTCCAACTTCTTTTGGAAGTATTTTCAATAATTGTAAAGCAATCTGTCAAAACCTTCATAATTCGCTCCACCTGACCGTTTGCACGACTAGTACCAGTAGCAATGAAATGTAACTCTATAGACCAACTGTTACAAAAACTTGTCAATTCTTTGCCAGTATATGAGGCAGCTTGATCACAGACTATACGCTTAGGTGTACCGAAATTGTAAATTAATTCCTTTAGACAATTTACAGTAGCTGCTGCAGTTAATTTACTAACCGGCTTCATAAACACAAATTTTGTAAACCCGTCTATAAAAACAACAGCATATTGCTTGGTGGGTTTATTGCCACTTAATTTGCCGGTAGTATCCATGTGGACTGTGAAAAGGCGTAGGAGGTTTTTCTATAGGGTGAAGCATAATTTGTCGTGATCCCGATTGGGTTTTATTAATTTTGCAAATTAGACAATTATCAATGTATTTACGAACGCTTTTGGTCATGTTGGGGAACCAAAATTGTTCCCTTATTTTATCAAGAGTCTTTTCCCACCCTAAGTGTTTAATTGAGTCATGCCATCGATAACATTTTGGAACAAAGAGTCGTCTCTTAGTTTTATTATTTAAGGAAATTACGCGATATAACAAACCATTTTTAATTTCGTAACTGGATGCTAAACTTTTGTCAATGGTACCCAGCTCTATAGACTCTTTTATATTTTTAGTTTCAGGGTCATTATTCTGCTCAACCTCAAGCCATTCACTATAATTTTGAACGTTATTTATATTGACTGGGTTGCGACTTAAATAATCTACATGAGGTATGCGTTCGCCTTTACGGTATTCTATAGTGAAATCAAAAGATTGCAGGTATGCCCACCATCTATGCACTCTAGGTAATAATTCTTTCTTATTACGCGATGCCTTTAAAGAATTACAATCCGTTATGATCTTAAATGGCCTGCCTACTAAATAGTGCCGAAAATGTTTAATAGACCTGACTACCGCCAATGTCTCCAACTCATAAGAGTGATAACGACTTTCTGTATCGGTAGTTCGCATGCTAAAATATTCAACGACTTTTAATTGATCGTTATGTTTTTGAAAAAGAATGCCCCCTAGGCCTGCTGAACTGGCATCTGTATGAAGCTCTACCAGCTTTGTCGGATCAAATAAGGTTAACACAGGTTCAGAGGCAAGATACTTGAGAATTTTATTTTTTGCGGTATCATGTTCAGATGTCCAATTCCATTTAACGTTGTTCCGAGTAAGATTATATAGTGGAATCATAATTAGTGCGAAATTTGGAATGAATTTCCTAAAATAACTTACCAGTCAACAAAACTGACGAACCTGTTTAATAGTTGTTGGGACAGGTGCATTTAAAAGTGCATGAACTTTACCCACGCTTGGTTTTACTTGGCCGTTTGAAACGATCCTACCCAAGTATTCAATTTCAGTTTGTAAAAACTTGCATTTTTTCACATTTAGAGAAAATCCCGTTTTTTTGTAAAATGTCAAGGACTACTTTTAAGCGCTCAATACCTTCGTCAACATTTTCAGAAAATATCACAACATCATCAATGTAAATTAGGACAAATTTGTCAACAAATTCTTTAAGTGCAGTATTGATAGCCCTTTGAAACACTGAAGGCGCATTACAAAGGCCTAAGGGCATACGTAAGAATTCGTACTACCCATCGGGTGTAACAAAGGCTGTTTTTTCAATAGAGTCATCAGCTACAGGGATTTGATGGAATCCTGCTGCCATATCAAGGACGGTAAAGAATTTGGCTCCAGACAATTTGCTGATATGGTCATCGATAATAGGAAGGGGAAAATGATCACGCACTGTATTACTATTCAATTCCCTATAATCAACGCACAATCTATCATTACCATCTTTTTTTCGTACAAGTAAGATTGGACTTGCGAAGGGAGAATTGCTGTCACGAATAATATTATTATCTTTTAAGTTTATAATTAGGTTCTTAACATGCTCGCGTTCAGCAGGGGCTAATCGATATGGACGTCTTTGGACTATTTTATCTGGATTCTTTAAACGAATCTTTAATTCGCCTGTTTTTACTTTGGTAACAGTATTTCCGGATGTAAATATAGAATCATAAGATTTTAATATATTCTGTAACTGAATCTTATGTTGCGAGCTTATCTGAGGATTAAAATGTAATGCATCAAAATCTAAGTTTTTCTGTAGACACCCGACATTGTAAGCATTTCGGCAAATAAGGACAGAATCCTTAGAGAATGTGACCTGAATATAGGCACGAATATTCCCGGTTTTCGATTTTAACCGTACGAAACTGATTTTTACCTAAGATCAGGCTGTTTATTTTAGAGGATTTTCCCTCCTGACAATTCTTATTAATCCGTTGGAAGCAATTTTCAAAACAATGTCCTCTTCTATTGCAAAACGTACAAACAATACTTTTGGGGCGTTCATTAGGTTTTGAAGTTTCAGGCTTAAACGGTAAATTTCTTTGTGAATTAGGATTAACAGTGTCAGAGCGACAATATTTTTGCACATGGCCTAGTTTATGGCACTTATGACATCGTTTTAATGCAGGGTCTGAAGTGAAAGTGTTTCTACTTCGCTTATTTGGTACACTATGATCAATCTCTCTCCCAGGTCTCTTACGTTTATATGAATTAAGGCTTTGAATCAGTTGAGGTAAAGTTTTAGGCGTCAGCCTTAACAAGTCTGAGCGAATACGAAAGTCTGACATACCTGAAATAACTGCTTCGACGAGGCGTTGTTCTGTCATCTCTACACCGATCACCTTTTTCGCTAGCTCCCATTTTCTAGTCGCGTACTCCGTGAGGTTGGTGGTTTGTTCACTTGTATAATCCATGAATTGCATCAATTCATCGTAATAGCGCACTTCATCGGCAAATGTTTCAATCATACCTTTTTTAAGTTCTGCCCAGGTAGTCAGGTAGAGTAATTACGACGTGCCCAATCTGCGGCTCTTCCTTTTAAGTTCTTCCTTGTTAAATTAAGAGCTTCCTTGTCGGTAAGCTCGTATTCTGCTATAAGGTCTTCTATGTTTTGACACCATCTTTGTACAGTGTCCGTTCTATCGTCAGGATCAAAGTCAGGAATGTAAATATTCTCAAGGCTCCGAAAACGTGGAGCGGGTCGTACACAAGCTGAATTTAAAGTTTGTGTAGTAGAGCGGATAAACTGCGTCATCATGTCTTGCATCATGTTCTGCATGAAGCTTATGGGAACGAATTCTACTGGCCTTGTATCACAGTTATTCGTTGGGTTGTTATGAAGGGTTGCCTCGCTTCCATGGTCAGCCTCCACGCGAGTACCTTGAATTGGTGATGCATTGCTGCCCAATATTGGTGACGCCAGATTTCTAAGCTCTCGGGGATGCTCAGCCATGGTTGTTGCACACGATTTTCCGTTCAGCTTTTCCTGACAGTAGAGAAAATTACACAAGCGTAGCTTTTGTTCAGATCCCACTTCTGATGTGGGAGAAAGGGAGGTAGTTAATAAAATTAAGTAGGTTTGATTAATATTTTATATTTGAATACTTTAATTACAGATAAATAATCATAATCATGACATCACTTCACAATAATTATTAGCATAATCATAATCATAATCGATAAAGCATGTAATAAGAATGTGATACAAATTCGTTACCTGACAGTTCAGAGCGCCCTCGTGCCGTGTCCGCAGTCAAGCGGACTCTGATCTGCCGACAGATGCGCGCCCATCCTTTATACCACTAAACTAGCGGTAGGTGTGGGGAAAATGCGGGTAACGAAATGTCAGATACAATATATCTTAAAATAGGGTAATTCTAATATAACTTATTTTCAATATACTCCCACATATATAAAATTTCAATTTAACTGAACATTTCTTTTTAAAAATATTTAATAAAAACCTTCTCCTGTAAAATTTGTTTTTTGTCGGTTGCGCTAAAATGGCGGTAAAGGCTCGATTTGATTTTGGTTATCGCGCCTACATCAATGTTAATATGATCAAAATTCAATTTTATCAAGACTGACATGGCGATAGGTTTGCCTCCTATCACATCTTGAGTCGGCACGCACTTGGCAAAAAGTAACTCCTCTGACTATCCCTTGCGGAAGAAAGGCGTGAGTTTATGTATTTACAAGTAAGTATAGGATTTATTACGTATTAAAGAAGCGATTACCCACATAAAACCACCAGGGAATAGTCATTGCAATGTAAAAAGTCATATTCCGACGATACGAGAGCCCACAAAAAGCTTTCATGTACCAAGCGAGGTTTATTATAAAAGATAACCTACATATGCTCCATTCATACGGAACTGAATAGAATTTTTTAACACGTTTCACTAGGTATTAAAATGTCGGACATGGCTATATTAATTTAAACGGAAAAATCTGATGCGAGTGCCTCTTTACGTATTCCGTTTGGAAAGTTGTGCGGTGAATGTGTTTGGTGAATAAATCGATTTTATTATATTCATTGGGTTTCCGGAGACCAGAGCCACAGAGTGAATAACCTATTTTAGTGATTTTGCGTGTCGATTTTTGGGTATCGTATTCGAGTATGTCTATACTCTTTCGAGAAGATGGTATTAATTTCTGCTTCCCTGGCGCAGTCGGTTAGATGCTGCCTGTGAAACTAAAGGCAGAGAGCAATGTTTACGGCTCAAAAATATTTCTTTCTGGTCTGGGCGTTTGTGACCGAAAAGTCTCTCGTAGTTTCTCATACTTCACACATACGTCACAAGACTTGACCTTAGTATGATATCAGGACTATGTATGTGACTGTTGGGTGTTATTTATTTATTATTATATCGACCAACGAGAGGTACTCATTTCCCATCTGTGGTTTAATTACTTTACCGACATCATTTGGCGTGCATTTTGTCAAATGAACAAATATTGACCCAAAGTGTGTATGTTTCATTAAAAAATAAATATCTATTATATCCAAAGGATAGAAAATCAACTATTACTTTTTACCCTTCTTTTTTCCATATAAAAAAAAGAATATTATTAAGCCAAGCCGCGAAAATATCCTTATACTTCAGAAACTAAAACTCAAATAAAAATATCTTCCTCGACAATTACACAAACAAGTACAGAATAAAACCAGTCCAAGCTGCTCTTTGACTACCTTAAACCCCGTATTTGCTTAACCAAAACCCGCGATGCTCAGTCTCAAAAGTTAAACGGTCTTTCAGCGTTGAAAAGCCTACGGGCAAACTGTGTCACGGACACGGCGGCATTAAAAAAATAAGTGAAAGCGCTCGCGCGGTTGAGACCGCTCTCGACCTTTTTGCCAAAGAACTGGCTGTAAGGCTTTAGGTCAGAGGGGATTCAACTGAAAACTCTATATCGATTTTAATGGGTTTTAAAGGATTTTCACGGGTTTTAGGCGGTAGATTAGTTGGTATAAATTGTGTACTATTGGATGTGTAAATTATTTCGTGACTATATTTCCTTTTTTGGGATGTTTTGTTTACAGTTTGCTCACGATCTTTTGCCGCTTAAAGCGCTATTGTCAATTTTATTAATTGCAATACATTAATATGATATTATGTCGTGGATATTAAAAACTACTGAAATTATTCTTCTTTTTATTGCTATGATTGGCATGCATGCATGCAGCATGCCATTCGCATGATGGTAACCGATACGACCCCATATAAACAGTAGCAAAACCAAACAACATCATGGATTACAAAGCAATGCTTGGCATTCCACTGCGTTCGCCATGCCGTCTCAATGTGTCCAGTAGTTACTCTGGCTACAATACCAACAACCAACACGAATAATATATGTGTATATTTTCACAGTTTCAGACTGACTAATCGATGTAATACAAATGCAATTTATGCTGGTATACCTAACACGAGTACATTATATATTTAGCTATAATAATAATTGTTAGCATACAATAATTTCTCGCTTCAAAAATTACACTAAGAAAACCCTGCAACAAGTCCTGACACTCTAAAAAATCGTTTAACAAAACTAAATCCAAGGTAAATAATGTTCATAGTCCCGTGCCGTCCATTAGGCAAGAATTAGGTGTCGGGATAAAATAAGACAAAAAGGGAAATTGTTGTTTAATTAGTTGAGTTGAAGTAACTGGCGCCTAAACGGTCCACTGGGGGTATCTAAACGATGTTTATACTTGAAAATAACTCTTTTAATAGGTATTTTAGAAGATTTTTTTATATATTTTGTAAAAAAATATTTTTTATCGCAATGAATGGCGAGACGAGCATGCCTTTCGCCTGATGGTGAACTATATGACCGGTCATGAATAGTAGCAAAACCAAAAAACACCTTGAATTACAAAGCAATGCTTGGCATTCCACTGCGCTCGCCACTCTAAGACATAAGGCCCATTGGGCCTTATTAATAAACTCGGATAAGCGAGGGATTAAATTTTAGCCCAAAACTTTAAAATTGACGAATTTATTTTGACCGTTCTTTTTACTTTTAAAATCAGTGGATTGCCGTAACAGGAGTACCATGTTAGGCTGAAGAATATAGATTTTTATTAATATAGTCATTACTATCTAGCTATTCATAATAAGAGATTGAATTCTCTAGCCCAATGCCTAAAGTTAATCCTTCGCTCATCCTAGTTTATTAATGAGGCCCAAGATGTTTAATTTCAATATGTCCATTAGTTACTTTGACTACAAATGTAATATAGAAATATGAAAACAAAAAATGGCGGTCTTGTTCTTATAATTATGTTTTTCCTTCGTTTAAGTTATAAAAAAAATAGCTGTTGCCCAAACAGTCCTCTGAGGACGTAAAGATACCACGATGTTTATAAAACTCTTTATTCAGACGTTGATGTGTTTTTAAGAGCTTTTTTAAGGGGTTCTGAAGATTCTCACTCATTTTTGCGTAGGCGTGACTTCTATATGTTTTTGTTTTAGGCAACAAAGGCATTTAGGAAGTTACAATAAAGCTTCTTAGGTTTAACAATAAAAGCGCTTTTAAAAAAATCTTCAAAAATCAAACTGGTTCTGTAAGTGAAACCTTCAAAAAATTCCTATACGACCCAACCGCTACCCATAGTACTCCCGATTATAGAGGCCCGTGCCCTGCAGCAGGACGTATATGGGCTGATAGAATCGATTGAAACAGAAAAATCCAAATATTAGCTTAAAGTGATCTCTATCACACAGATGAAGGAGTACCAATTAATTGAACACATGTAGACACTTAAAAGTCCTGAGAAAAATTAAAAGACACATTCATTAAAAGGTCTACAAGGCTTTCTTTTCCAAATCACATTCGCAAACGGGACCCATTCTTTAGCTTTACAAACAGACTCCCATAAAACAGACATCGTCAACTAATTAGGATTGTTCAGGGCCCCGCGAGACCCCCCGAGTACGGCACTTAAGCAATTCAATTTGTTTTATTGATCTTGTAAAAATATTTTTATTGCCCTGTTAAATTTCATCGCTCAGGATATTGAAAATGGAATGTTCTGGAAGATAATAATAATAATAACACCCAACAGTCACATACACGTCTTAAGGGCTAGAGGTGTCATTGTTAGTATTTACAAGTTATCGAGCTGTTAAAAGAAACGCAGACATGCATCCTTTGCTTTGGGTTAATTTATTTTTTATACTTTTGAACACGTCTGTAATTAGTAACATGTGTGAAAAAACTATTGTTTCGTTTTTACAAGTCTCGATATTTAAATAATTAATCACGACCTAATTTCCTTATCATTATTTCATTAGGAGGCGAGCCTACAGCTATATTAAGTATAAATGCCCGTCCAAAGCAATTCACATCGGACGTTTCTAATCGAAAAACTTACATCGTGGTGTTCCCTGTCTGGGATTCAAATTCAGTTGCTTTCAAATGACAGCCTATATTTATAAAAACCCAATGTCGAAAGGAGCTTTAATTCAAAGCACTTTATGGTCTAATCTCGAACCCGCGACTTCTGCCTGATCTGTCTCACTTTAAACTACGTTTACATATCTAAAGAAAATATGGCTTATTCACAGTGGTGAATAAGCCATATTTTCTTTACGGTTTGGTGGTGACCAAGTGTGGTCACCACCAAACCGTCCCTCAATTTGTCATCATACTTCAATAAATCTTACCCCACAATCTTCAGGGTCAGCAAAACTAGACGTATTGCAAAGCTCGCCAGACATCATCATTGGACATAAATCTGCCCAATAAATAATCCCTAGGCATAAATAACAAAAAAGGCATCTTGAGAGGATTACAGCTAAGTCTTTAAAATATTTCTTGTCTTGCTAATTCGGTTGAGTAATGGGATTCTACTCTGGAATGAACGATGAAAGAGGACATTTATTTGACAACTAGCTAGCTTGATTTTGTAATATTAGCTGCAGTTTAGTAACGTCAAGAAAGAGACATCTTTACGTATACATATATCCTTTACTGGTAAATCTTACATAATATGTGACAGATCGTTCGGTAGGTACCATTATGTCTATTTCTCCTGCCAAACTGCAATGTGAATGCACTGTTGTGTTCCTTAAACTACAATTTCCTTCAAGCCAGAATACAACAATGCATTTATATTGTCGCTGTTGCATGCTGTTTGGCGGAAGAAATAGACATTGCGGTGGTACATACTACCTACATTTCATAATTTCTTGATCATATCAAGTCGGCTCTTTACCCTCTGCATTTATTAATTTCATAATTATATCAAATCAGCTCTTTTTAGCTGAAAATATTTGGATACTTAATACTGTGTGATACTGACATATTAGCATTTATTTAATGGGTTAAATAAAACATGTCTCATTGTATAAAAATAGAATTGAGATTCGATTTTTAGTGAAACGAAATCCAGATCTTATTTTCCAAGGTTTTCGATCACCGATATAAGTGCAAGTCTTTTTACCGCTCAGGTAAGCTTCCGAACCAAACCGAAGTTCATATTAACAGAATAACTTCAAATTTTACTAGAGTTGATGAAACATGTGGGTTAAATTAGTAAATAATATATCGACAACAACTAGTATAATTTATCGACTAAGCCAGCGTTTCGGACTATATGGCCCAACCACTCGCAATCGTACTCTAGATTGTAGAGGAAGCCCGTGCCCTATAGTGGGACGTATGAGGTTGATACAGATTATAATTTATCTATTTACAAATCCAAGTTCAGAGAAATAAATGAGGTCCAAATCTCTGAAAATAAATGTACCTATTACAGATAGGATAGATGGCGTCGATAAAAATTGAAACAAGTACATTTCAAACAAATAGAAAACAAACAATGTAAGTCTTCGTATGACACAAATTGTACGGTGCAGGTGGAGACGTACACAAAGAATTTCTGTGATACAGTGTTGCCAGCTTCAATAAATGCGCCTTAAATATTTCCTTTGTAACAATATTTTATTGGACATTCAGAGTTTCGTTATTGAAATTGTTTTGTTATTTTCATTGCTCTTATTGTTTTATTTTATGTGTTTTTGACAAATTTTATTGTTTTCTTTTTAATCAAGACCAGTAATATTTTAACCAAAACATCACGTGCTGAATTCCTATTATACAGCGAAAGTATTCGTGTTTATTCGCAAATGTTGCTACTAATATCATAAACGCGAAAGTTTGCAAGTAAGAATGTTTGTTCCTCTTTCACGCAAAAACGGCTTGACATATTTTGATGAATTTTACACACACACGTGTATAACTGACACCTTGGATTAACACATAGGATAGTTTGAATCCAGACAAAAGTTATTGTCCTTGTGGGATAAGCCAGGAAATCATTAACGCAAACACGAGTCGACTGATTTTGATGAGATTTGGTATAGGGAAAGCTGACACCGTGGCCTAACACATATTTTCATTCCAAAAAAATGTAGTGTTCCTGTGGACATTCCACGAATCAAGAATTCAATATAAATATTGCCATAATTTAAAATTCGAAGGGGTGGTACGGGACAGGAGAGGACAGGACGACCTGTGTTTCGTCAACGTTAAGAATGAGGCGCGACAGAACGGGCTATAACAATGACGGGACGGGATGGGACGGGACGGGAAAAGCAATATAGTCGACGGCGGACTCATTGAATTTAAATATAAAACAGCCAGCATGCAACGTGGACTAGGCTCACAAACTATCTGCAGGCGGGCGAAGCCGGGTGCGATCGCTAGTTTTAAATACATATAATATACAGCCTGCTGGCAGCGGGCCGGTATGATTGTATTGATTGACATGAGACAAATTCCAATTCATTTATTTGCGGAATACATGCATTTGTTCTTACCACGAGGTGCAATGCATGCCCAATGTCGTGCCAGATGAAATTATATTACTATACACCAATGATATATTATACAAATACCTATACACTAATAGAAAAAGAAAGGTGACATAAATAATTAAACTTAATTTCGAGGAATTCTAACCTGGCAGCACCAGAAATGCCGCAAATACCTTTACGAATAGAGACGCACCCTAGCTTAGACTAAGGGGTGCATCGAGCAAATTAAATTCCTAGCTCTGATATTCAAATGTGAGAGTAGGTCGTAAGCATTCTGTATTATGCATTATGTAGATGTCTATACAAAACAATCAATGTATGATTGAAAACGGTTATGAATTATATTACAATCAGTCGGAAACATATAAATAAACAATAAATGGCAGAATTAACTCGAAATTCCTGCTCAGTAGGAAATATTTATACTGTCGAAACCTGACGATCAATTTCAATTTAAACTGTTTGTTCTATCATTCTGTATCTGTATCTGTATCAGCCCATACACGTCCCACTGCAGGGCACGGGCCTACTCTACAATCGAGGGTACGATTGAGAGTGGTTAGGCCATATAGTCCACCACGCTGGCCTAGTGCGGGTTGGCGGACTTACATACCATATAAATTCTTATAAATCGCTATGGTATGCAGGTTTCCTCACGATGTTTTCCTTCACCGTTTTAGTGCGTGGTTCTATCATTCACGTTGTTTCAATTTACAGTCAGTTTCATACTTATTTAATCTCAACACAAAATGTTGTTTAATATTTAGATAATTAAGTCTTCGTCCTCAAATAGCACGGGGTTAATGCCGGCGAACTAAGTCCGCATTCGTGTATTTTATATTAACGTCATACAAAGATACCTTCTTTGCCTGATATGTGCACAGCACATGGACAAATTATATATTGTAATGGCCAGAGACTATTTATCGTATTCTTATGTAGTTATTTTTTTATTGCGATGAATGGCGAGACCAACATAAGGCCAGTCGCCTTATGGTAAGCGATACGACCGCTCAGGGACAGTAACTAAACCAAACACCATGTCATACAAAATAATGCTTAACATACCATCACACTCGCCATCCTGAGACATAAGATGTTAAGTCACAATTTCTAGTAGTTTCTCTTGAAACAATGGCCTTCAAACCAAAACACAAAAGTACATTTACCCTTCTGTTTGGCGGAAGAAAGATACATTGTGGTAATATCTACCCAGACGACCTCTCATATATGAGAGACATACCAGTATTTTTGAGATCTAGCACTGATCTAAATCCTATTCAAATCCTGACAATAATCTTATCTAGCACTGACCTGGTTTGATGCAGGACATGCCGCAGGCGCCATCGCACAGACACTTCTTCTTCTTGCTCTTGCAGTCTTCGTCCGAAGAGCATTTGCGAAGACATTTCTGACCCTGGAAATTATCTTCAGTTAATATAAATAAATAGAAATACACCCAACAGTTACATACAAAGTTCTGGCTCTATTCTAAGATTGAGTTTTATGTCTTTTTTTTTTTTTTTTTTTTTTTTTTTATAATGGCCTGGCATAGTGGCGGCATTGCACCTGATGGAAAGTGCCAATGCCGCCCAGGCAGAGTATCCATTGGCATCGGACGGCAGTCCCATGCCAATGGAAACAATTATCGTGGGTAATCATAAATAAATAACACCCAACAGTCATATTATGCACAGTCCTAACCCCACAAAAAAATCGAAGCTTATGTCGTGTGTTTAAGGAACTACGAGAGACTTTTCAGTCTCACAAACGCCCTGACCATAAAATACCTATGGTTGACACATATATTTGTTTCGGTGCGGGAATCCAACCCGCGGCATCTCGTTTCACAGCCGGCGTCCAACCAACTGCGCTATGAATACTGCTAAGTCAAGTTAATTAACAAGAAAGTAAACTTTGATCCTTCATCTTTTCAAGCTAAAAATACCTTTACTAAGTTTTAAATCATGCTCTTTGAATAGATAACCTTATTAAGGGAAGTTCATTGCTAATATTTGATGTTTGTTAAAAGTACAATTTTGATTAAATGTCCTTTTTAACACAAAGATTAATTAATCTTAGTAGTTGGCCACACTGGTCTAGTTCCACCCTGATAAGTCGAAAACTGTTATGTAGGTAGGTTAGACTCTCAGTCTGGTATTAATCTTCGGGTAAAATTTGATTTGAAAAATCTAAAATACGCTGCTTGGTGGTGAGCAAGGCGATATCCTCTGGCAGCCTCGACAAAACTTTGAAATAAAACTATTTTTACGGACTTTATCGCGAATTTGGTTTAACATTCACATTTTGTTCCGGACCCTGTATCTAGTAGTCTGATCAAAGTATACCCAAATATGTGTATACTCCTAATGATCATAATTCTCACCAGCAAAGTGGCCTGCTCCTCATCTCTGGGACACTGCGCGGAGGGCGAGTTCCGAGGGTTCTTGTACACCCTTCCATCATCATCAGCCTCGGGGCGGCTCTGCTGCGTGGTGTCGTCTTCGTCTTCATCATCATCAGCTGATGTAGGGCTCGGCATCGCCAATGCTGTAACAATATCACTTGGTGAGGGACAGTTGAATAGGATGGAAATTATAATGGTTTTTTATCAATCGATATTCAAATTGAATGGAAAATGGAGATCGAACCCAGGGCCTCTTGTTCCAGTCGTATCAAAACAAACTGCACCACCGAGGTTTTTTGTTTGTATCAGAAACAACCAGACCCAATGCAATATTTTTTTTTCTTTTCTCTTATCTCTTTGTTGGGTTATGGCGGTGAAAATAAACTTCTGCACTGCTTGACAATATTTTAATAAGTGAAATGCGGAACAGTGGATCACACCTTTTATACAATTTTAGGGATCAGACTGTCACAATAATATTTTATTAAGTGTTGGTATTTTTGTATACCTCCAACAGTCCCCCTCAAAAATACAATACACTTAATCAAAATAGTTAAATCAATACAATATTAAATTAACAGTTATCATAGAAGATTTAACATAGATCTTAATTCTTGGAATTTTGTAGATGGAACCACTTTTGTGAATATATCAGCTAGCTGGTGTTGTGTGGAAATATGTTCCAGCTTTATTATTTTATTGTAAATATGCTCTCTAGTAAAATGGTACTTGATGTCTATGTGTTTAGACTTTTTATGATTGGTAGGATTGTTAGCGATACTAATGCAGCTATTATTATCCTCGTAAATTACTATAGGCTCAGTTATTTCAATAGAAATACTATTAAGTAATGATTTGATCCAAATTGCTTCTTTTACCGCCTCAAATAAAGCCATATATTCAGCTTCTGTGGAGGAAACGGCAACGGTATTCTGTTTGCGTGTGTTCCAGGATATTGTACAGTTGTCAAATATTTTAAATAAGTATCCACTTGTACTTTTCCTGTCTATTTCGTCTCCTCCCCAGTCTGAATCAGCATAACCAACAATCAAATGTTTATAAATACATTTTTTATATGTTAATTTTAAATCTAAAGTACCTTTAATGTATCTTAAAATATGCTTTAAACATTTCCATAGTTCTTCATTATTTTTACTCTGATATCTGCTTAATATATTTATAGCGGCACAGATATCTGGTCGCGTACAAATCATAGCATACATTAAAAATCCTATGACGTTCCTGCAAGGCGCGTCATAGTGATCGTCAGAGGTCAAGGCTAAATAATTTAATTTAGAGGGTATTGGTAATTTACATGAATTGCAATCACTCATGGAAAATTTGTTTAAAACATTTTGCAGATACAATGATTGATCTAGACTAATAGTATTCGTGGTTCTCTCTACTCTTATACCAAGAAAAAACTGAATTTCATTTAAATCTGTCATTTTAAAGGTATTCATTAAACATTCTTTATAATACAATAATGTTTTAGTATTTTTTGTGCAAATTAATAAATCATCTACATGTAACATTAAATACACATTTTTATCTATGCTACTTTTGTCTAAAATATACAAACATGGATCAACATTTGAATTTGTAAAACCCATAGCTTTCAGAGCATGATCGAAACGTTCAAACCAACATCTAGAAGATTGTTTTAGGCCATATAAAGTTTTATTTAATTTACATACCTGATTTGGTTCAGCAGAAATACCTTCCGGCACTTCCATGTAAATACTCTTTTAAAATGCCATTTAGAAACGCCGTTTTGACAACCATATGGTGAACTTGTAAATCAAACTGATTTGCAAATGCTAAAATAAATCTAAAAGTAGTTATTCGTACAACGGGTGCAAACGTTTCGTCATAGTCTTGTAGGTATTGTTGGGTAAAACCACGTGCAACTAATCGCGCCTTATATCGTTTTAGTTCGCCAGTTTTATCCGTTTTTATTGTAAATACCCACTTGCAACTTACAATATTTATATTTTGAGGTCTATTAACAAGATTCCATGTTTTATTACTAATAAGTGAATCAATTTCAATCTGTATGGCTTCTAACCATTTGTCAGTGTCACTTCTATTGAAAATATCATTATAACACATTGGTATCGATTGTACAGTACATAAACAATATGATAAATATATATCTGATTCTATCATCTGCTTATAATCTTTAGGTGGTAGGTTGAGAATTCTTTCGCTGCGCCTGAGTGAACTTGACGCGGGCTGGTTTTCAATAACCAGTTTATCGGATAAATTGTGTTTGTTGCCTATTAATTTGGCTGAATCATTGTCAGTCTTATTAATTTTGGCGGGTATTTCATTTTGTTCATGATTGTTATAAGTTGGTCTAGAAATTTCAAAATTTGACTCGTCGAATATAATGTCTCTTGCAAAGAAAAATGTTTTGCTTTCGACGTTAAATAATTTGTAACCATTTGAGCCATAGCCTATGAATATTGCTTTAAAAGAATTTTCGTCAAATTTTGTTTTCCTAGTCTTATCATGAACATATGCCGTTGAACCGAATATTCGTAAATGATCAATTTTCGGTTTTTTTTTGCCATGCCACATTTCGTATGGTGTTTTATTTTGCAGAACTTTTGTGGGGAGCATATTTGTTAAATATGCAGCCGTTAATACGGCTTCACCCCAAAATGACTTAGATAATTTCGAACACGCTAACAATGTTCTTGCAATCTCTGTTAATGTTCTGTTCATGCGCTCGGCCACACCATTTTGTTGTGGCGTATATGGTACTGTTAAATGATACATTATACCCTTGCAAACACAAAAATCCTTAAATTCTTTTGAAAGATATTCTCGCCCATTATCACAGTATAAATTGACAACTTTCAAAGAAAAAACATTCTCACTTTTGTTAACGAAATCGGTGAAACATGTTAATACTTCCGATTTTGCATGCATTAAGTAGGTAACTGTAGTGAGTAAAATCGTCAATAAAATTTACAAAATAATTTTTGTCATCAACTGTGGGTGGTGTTATAGGGCCACAAACGTCTGAGTGAATAATAAAAAGTGGTCTATTGTTAACAGATTTAGCTTTTGCTTTTGCAAATGGTAATCTAGACTGTTTATGATATGGTCAGGGATGCTCCTATCTAGTGGTCATGGCCTGTCCTAGTATAGGTGCTACGAGTACGCGACCTCGGCCCCCGAGCTACTGCAGTCACCTTAACTTCCCGTCCGTGACTGCAGTATCCACTCCCTCAGGCCATACTCTCCTTTCCTATAACATCCTCTACCCACAAATCCTATTTCCTTTCCCCGGTTAATGGCGGGCAGCAGCGTCATTAACGCCAGTCCCCTACTGCGCTCGCCAATCCGCCTGCCAAGCGTGGCGAGTAACGGCAAATACCCCCACAATGGCGACACAAATAGAGACCAGGCCCCCAGTCCCCGGCAGCCCCACTATTCCTGGCTATGGTAGCGGTCATGGTTACGGTGGGGCAGGGGGTGCTAAGAATCCCCGGGTTGGCCCCGGCTACCACCCCCCCCGACGACGACTGGCCCTGGTAACACACAACGTACGCACATTGAGGACAGACGAGAAGATTGTCGAACTGGAAGAAGAATTGAGCAGGTTACACTGGGACATTCTGGGGTTATCGGAAGTCCGAAGAATCGGGGAGGATACGATAACCCTGAAGTCTGGTAACCTGCTCTTCTACCGGGGGGACGACCAACAGTCCCGAGGAGGTGTCGGATTTCTCGTCCACAAGTCTCTCATCAACAACATCGTATCCATCGAAAGTGTGTCGAGCAGGGTAGTATACCTTATACTCAGAATATCTAAAAGATATTCGTTGAAGGTCATACAGGTATACGCGCCGACCTCGACACACCCAGATGAAGAAGTAGAGGAAATGTATGAGGACATAAGTCGGGCCATACATACTTCCAAAACCTACTTCAATGTTGTTATGGGAGACTTCAACGCAAAGTTGGGCAAGGGAAGCGATGCAGAGTTGAAAGTGGGGCAATTTGGACATGGGCAACGGAACCCCAGGGGTCAGAGGCTGGCCGACTTTCTGGAGAAAGAGGGACTCTTTGCGATGAACTCTTTCTTCCAGAAGCCGCCTCACAGGAAATGGACCTGGTTGAGTCCTGACGGTTCTACGAGAAACGAGATAGATTTCATCTTGACGACGAATAGACGGATATTCAGAGATGTCTCTGTGATCAACAGGGTGAAAACCGGCAGTGATCACCGAATGGTTAGGGGCACCCTGAATATCAATGTCCAATCGGAAAGGCGTCGCTTGATGAAGTCTACGCTCCGACCTACTCGCGCCCATATCCAAAACCCCGAGAGCTTTCAACTCGAGCTGACAAATCGCTTTGATTGTCTAGGAGAAAACCTTGCAGTGGACGAGCTAAACAGCGGTTTGGTAGAAGCTGTCCATACGGTGGGATCTAAGTATTTTAGACCTCGCCGTAGAGATAGACCACAAAAACTCTCGATCCACACTCTTGACCTCATGGCCGAACGTCGATCTTTGACGCTGCAGTCTTCCGTTGACGCCGAAGCATATCGGCGGCTCAATAGACAGATCTGGAAGTCCTTGCGACACGATGTCCGTGCTCACAATACTGTGAGCATTAAGGAGACAATCGAGCGGAACGGAGGCTCCAAAGTGTTTGCAAGAGACTTGTCTATTGGGCAAAGCCAGTTGTCTAGGCTGAAGACGGAGGACGGCCGCGTAGTATCGACGAGGGCAGAGGTATTAAGGGAGATCGAGAGGTTCTACGGACAGCTTTACACCTCGGTTGCCAAACCTGCTGTTAGCTCGGCCGAAGACCCGAGAGCCGAGTTGATCCGACACTTTAGCGATGATATCCCGGACATCAGCCTGTGTGAGATTGAGATGGCCCTGAAGCAACTTAAAAACAACAAGGCGCCGGGTGAGGACGGAATAACTTCAGAGCTTCTGAAAGCGGGCGGAACGCCGATACTGAAAGTCCTTCAGAGGCTCTTCAATTCCGTTCTCCTCGAGGGCTCAACGCCAGAGGCATGGAGCGGGAGCGTGGTGGTACTGTTCTTCAAAAAAGGTGATAACACTTTGCTGAAGAATTACAGGCCCATCTCGCTCCTGAGCCATGTCTATAAGTTGTTTTCGAGGGTCATCACAAATCGTCTCGAACGCAGGTTTGATGACTTCCAGCCTCCCGAACAAGCCGGTTTCCGAAAAGGCTTTAGTACCATAGACCACATCCATACGCTTCGGCAAGTTATACAAAAAACCGAGGAATATAACTTGCCGCTTTGTTTAGCGTTTGTGGACTATGAGAAAGCCTTTGATTCGATCGAGACTTGGGCTGTGCTACAGTCTCTCCAGCGGTGCTATATCGACTATCGGTACATCGAAGTGTTGAAGTGTATATACAACAACGCCACCATGTCGGTCCGAGTACAGGATCAGAGTACGAAGGCTATTCCACTACAGAGAGGCGTGAGACAGGGAGATGTCATATCTCCGAAACTGTTCACTGCCGCGCTGGAAAACGCCTTCAAGCTCTTGCAATGGAAAGGATTCGGCATCAACATCAACGGCGAGTATATCACTCACCTTCGGTTTGCCGACGATATTGTAGTCTTGGCAGAATCGCTGGAAGACCTTAGCACTATGCTCGAAGACCTCAATCGAGTCTCCCAACAGGTGGGTCTTAAAATGAACATGGACAAAACGAAGATCATGTCGAATGTCCATGTTGTGCCCACTCCCATCGGTGTTGGGGGCTCGACTCTCGAAGTTGTTGACGAATATGTCTATTTAGGACAAGTGGTCCGGTTAGGCAGGTCCAACTTCGAGAGAGAGGTCAATCGTCGAATCCAACTCGGTTGGGCAGCGTTCGGGAAACTACGCGACGTCTTCTCGTCCAAAATACCTCAGTGCCTTAAATCGAAAGTCTTCGATAGTTGTGTGTTGCCAGTGATGACTTACGGCACCGAGACGTGGCCTCTCACTATGGGCCTTATTAGGAAGCTCAAAGTCACTCAACGAGCTATGGAGAGGGCTATGCTCGGGGTTTCCCTACGAGATCGAATCAGAAATGAGGAGATCCGTAGGAGAACTAAAGTAACCGACATAGCCCACCGGATTAGCAAGTTGAAGTGGCAATGGGCAGGGCACATAGCGCGGAGATCTGATGACCGATGGGGTCGGAAAGTGCTCGAATGGAGGCCGCGTAGCGGAAAGCGCAGCGTAGGACGTCCACCCACAAGATGGTCCGACGACCTGGTAAAGGTCGCGGGACGTCGCTGGACACAGGCTGCCTCCAACAGGTCTCTGTGGAAATCATTGGGGGAGGCCTATGTTCAGCAGTGGACTTCCTTTGGCTGATGGATGGATGGATGGAATCTAGACTGTTTGCCTAAAATGCACGACTCGCATAACTCATCGCTAGGTGTGATTTCATTAATAATAGTACCGTCAATTAACTTTTTAAGATTACAAAAACTTTGCTTATTTAAATGACCTAATCGTTTATGCCATAAATCATACGTTTGAAAATTATTGGGCGGACTTTAGTTCAGGGTAGCACGATTTGAGGGCTAAAAGTGATCACAGGTGATAGGGATTGAGTTCCTGATTACAACGTTATCACTCCTATTCAAAGGAAATGCATAGTTTTCGAGAAATTAATATAAATAGTTCCTAACCTCAAATCACATATTGGGTAAACCGGAACGTTTTTATGGGCGATTTACAAACAAATCATCAATACTAAGTCAAATATGTTGTCTATGGTGTAAAAATCGGTGAAACGGAACGTAAAAAACCATAAAAACTATACGAGTTGATTCAGGTGTCAATGTCAACAAAAAAATTAAGAATGTTTTGTTAATGGTTTTTGGCGGATTTCGTATCTACGTTATACCAATATTGATTTGTTTGTGTTTTGTTGTGTTATAATATGTTTTATAACGCCTTAGAAATTATGTTGAGAAGGAAGTTAGTGCACCCACTTTATGAATCGGTTAGGTCGAATGTGCTCCAAAACCGACTCAGAGCACCCCGACTTCACGTAGTCTTTTGGCTACCAACCCTAGAGTGTATATAAAAAGCCGGAGGCGCGGAGGGAGAGCAGCCCCCGCCCGCTGTAACAAAGGATAGGCACCCGTGCGAGCCGGAGCGGCTGAGGCTGGTCGCCGGAGGCGACCAGCAAGCCGAAGCTGCAGAGGTGAGCGTGGGTGCCTATCCTTTGTTACGCAAGGGCGAAGGGGCTGCACTTCCCGCAGCGCCGGAGACGTTGCAGAAGCAAATTTGTATTGACAACAAGTGTTTTTGTAGGTTAGGTTACTTAAATTGATATATCTCAGGAATGGTGCATTACCTTTTCACGGGAGTGGTACCAGGTGAGATGGGACACTCCCTATCCCCTCCTCCACACCCCGCACCCCACTAAATCGTGCTACCCTATTCTAAATTTTACCCAAATTATTTTGTGATAAATTCAAAGAGCACGAAGGCCTTACTTGAAAATTAATTTTGAAAAGATTATTGCTAGTTTTGCCTTCCGTTATACAAATTTTATTCTTGTAAATTTGTACGGTGTTATTATTAAAAATGACAATCATACCTGCTTGTTGTATGCGGTTAACCGATAATAAATTGTATGAAACCTCGGGTGAATAGAGTACATCTTCAATCCTTCCTGGTATTCCCATATTTGTTAGAACATTAATTATGCCCCTGCCATACGCCAAAATGGATGCGCCGCTTTTAGGTACGCCAATTTTAAGCGGAAATGAAAATGGAGTGTATGAAGTGAAAAAATCTTGCGTTTTAACTATATGATCAGTGGCACCGGAATCTAAAATACAAGAAAATTCATTATTAGAAATATTTTCATGTGTAAAATTAAAATCAGATAACATGAAAGCGAAACTATCCTTATGATTGTCCTGCTGCGAGACGTTGGCTGTATTTGAAAAATTGCCATTCTTGATACCACCATTTTGCTGCAGTTTCTTGAAGTAACGGCAATCTCGTATGTTGTGATTTCTTCGCCCGCAATGCTCACAATACATCTTGCTAATTTTATATGTATCGTTTCCAGTATAAAACCTTTTGTTGGTAGGTGCATGGAATTTTCTTTTCAATCTATGTTCGACAGGGTTACTTCGAATTGGGAAGCTTTTGGTATGCAATATTTTCGAATCGGTTGAATTTTCGCCTTTTAACTTTACTTCGTGGTCCAGCAGTCTTGTCTTCACGAATGGTAAATTCAGGTTATCTTCTCCAAGAGTCTCTAAAGCAGTTATCACACCGTCGTATGAAGAGGGTAGTGTTATTAATAAGTGTGATATTTTGTCCATCTCATCAATCCTTGCTCCAGCAGAAATCAATTCAGTAATACTGTTTTCAAAATTAATAAAATGTTGCAGTAATGTCATATCCGGTTCCAGTTTTAAATTCAGTAATTGCTTACGTAATGCAAGTTGTGTAGCCAAGCTCTTGCGTTCATATATTTTGTCTAAATTGTCCATTATTGCTTTGGCCGTTACAGATCCTTTTGCAAAACTTAAAAAGGCATCGCCCAAAAAATCAACTATGGTACCTTTTGCTATTTTATTCTTCTTGATCCAGTCGTCGGTAGGTTCTGCCGGCACGTGGTCTTCAATAACGCATAGTACTTGCAATTCTTCCAGGAGCGATCGTATACGAAATTTCCATACACTGTGCCTTTCACCATTGAATTGCTGGATATTCCTCTTATTTTTCGTTAAATCCATGGCGTTGTATTTTCACTGAATTTACTTACTGACTTTTACAATAATTAGTGCCTGGGCCCATAACCTGTTGGGTTATGGCGGTGAAAATAAACTTCTGCACTGCTTGACAATATTTTAATAAGTGAAATGCGGAACAGTGGATCACACCTTTTATACAATTTTAGGGATCAGACTGTCACAATAATATTTTATTAAGTGTTGGTATTTTTGTATACCTCCAACACTCTTAATTAAGTATTCATACACCTACTTCTGCTCATCTCTGCATCACCTAAAGGTCGACTGGGAGAAAATGCCACAGGCATTAAGTCCGCCTTGTATACATTTGTATATGAAGCTTAATAAAAAAAAATAATAATAATATGACGACATTGCTTTATTTTTATGTGTTCAAAAAGTTAAAGTATTTCAATCGACAACCCAATCCTTAACATCTCTGTCTACCTCATAGAACATACCAGCGTGAACTTACATACAAAATAAACACATACTCTCCGACATTATTTCTCCGATGTTTACATCAAATAATACGGTTCCTTCCAAGCCAAATAAACAAATGTAATTAACGGGAGAACAGGAACAAAAACGGGACAAAGTGGCGAATAATTACATAAGACGGGAGAGGTTTGAACCTCTATTATTGCGGATAAAAGCCTTACTAATGACGCCTCGAGAGCCCATGTGTGAGCAAACCCAAATAGAGACGAGGCTATGTTTTTTATACTCTCTCTATCTTTCTCTCGATTTCTCTCATAGCCACAGGAAGTCCACTGCTGAACATTGGCCTACCCCAAGGATCTCCACATCGACCTGTTGGAAGCTTAAAACCTTAAATTTTAAAGTAGGTCGAGTTACGACTTCGGATTTCGAGTTAGGACATATTTTGAGTAACATCATCAACGTTAGCCATAAAAAGTGACCTACTGAACATAGGCCTCGCAAAAAAAATGTGTTAGAAAATTTAATTTTATTCTTATTGTTGAAAAGAAGGGTTTTACTATTTATTATTTCCAAATTATAAATTGGTGCTTATTTTTTTAAATCCATGAATGAATAAACGAATTAATGAATAAATAAATAAATTAAATATAAAACGATCGCTTATCCAAGAGAATTGACGGTTAAATTTCAGCGGTAAAGATTGTAGATTCGCCTCTCGTACTGTCAAATATTTGTATGACCTACATACAAACACTTAAACGACACCTAGACTTTTCGTATGTAAAACTTAATCTTTTACCGGTTTGTTAACCTATAAACAATACAAAAGACGTTACTGTACGGCACAGGCCTCCTCTACAATCAAGAGTACGATTGAGAGGGGTTAGGCCAAATAGATAACCACACTGGCCTAGTGCGGGTTGCCGGATTTTACATACCATAGAAATGCTTACAAATAGCTACGGTATGCAGGTTTCCTCACGATATTGTTCCTTCACCGTTAACCTAAAATATTTAAAAAACTCTACGTTATGAAGGTTAATAATAAATTATTTGAAGTATATCTGTTATGGGCCAAGTGATTAATTTGGCATTATTCATAATGCCCGGGCAATATGAATAATGCCTAATAAGAGCGGGCAATGTGATTATAATCAATCGATTTATCACATTGCCCGGGCATTATGAATAATGCCAAGTGTCTATTGGGCAGAGTGATGTAAAGCGAATCAAAATGAACCGAAGTGGTAGAATGTAGAATAGGGCAGCACGATGGGGTGGGTTGAGAGGAGTGGAGGTGGAGGGGGAGTATCGCACCTCCCCTGGTACCACTCCCATGAAAAGGTGATGCACCATTCCTGAGAAATATCTATTATAGCAACCTAACCCTTAAAACACTTGTTGTCAATACAAATTAGCTTCTGCATCGTCTCCGGCGCTACGGGAAGTTCAGCCCCTTCGCCCTTGCGTAACAAAAGATAGGCACCCATGCTCACCTTCGCAGCTTCGGCTTGCTGGTCGCCTCCGGCGACCAGCCTCAGCCGCTGCGGCCGCACGGTTGCCTATCCTTCGTTACAGCGGGCGGGGGCTGCTCTCCCTCCGCGCCTCCGGCTTTTTATATACACTCTAGGGTCGGTAGCCAAAAGACTACGTGAAGTCGGGGTGTTCCGAGTCGGTTTTGGGGCACAGTCGACCTAACTGATCCATAAAGTGGGTACACTAATTTTCTTCTGAAGATAATATTTCGGACGTTAAAAAACAACTAAACATAAGCAGATCAATTAAACCTTTCTAATTTATGGGTCTATCGCAGATGCGACAATGCGGCAGCGCACCACGTAAAAAATCACCTATTAATCACACTGCCCGATCATCATGTAGCCATATTCATAATGCCCGGGCAATGTGATAAATAGGTGAGTTTAGATTGTAATTAATCACTTGGCCCGATACGGCTCTGCTATATTCATACTGCCCGGGCATTATGAATACTGCTCGTATTAATCACTTGGCCCATAACATATCCATAATTTCAAAGACAATACAACAGCCTAAATTCACTAGACGAACAAATCACCTCAAAATTCAATTACGCGCCATATATCTTCCGAATTCCGCTACCATTCCCCCAAAACTAATTCCGAAGATTAGTTGCAACATTGACAAACTATTGGGCGGTGTATTCCCTCGGGATGTTGCTCATCCAAGTTCAAATGAAGCGGGTAAATAAATGATTAACAGGCCTGCGAAACGGAGTCCTGTGGGACAGGCTGAGGCAATCATGTCAGCGATTAATATTAAAAGCCTCCTGAGAGGCTGGTTGCCGGGATTGTTGCTTGTCAGTTTTTTATTAGGTTTATTTTGGTGTGAATTATTGTGGAATGTTTGTGTTTCGCGATATTGAAGTGGATTTGCTGGAATATTATCGAATTTGAGGCTTTTGTGTTTTATTAAGCAGTCTCATATTTAAGAAGAAATTTAACCGCCCCTAAGAAATTACATATTTTGTATATCTAATTTCTCACCTTTCATATTTCGAAAATAAAAGAGGAAGAAATTGATGATATATAATGAGGAAAAGTCGTAACAATTATATGCAAGAGGCTCTAATGATGACTGGTAAACAGTGTTACATTTTAATTATTATGAAACACAAACTAACCACAGTAAAAATACATATAAAGTATCAGCAAGTTTCAGTTTCAGTAAATAGTATCACAAAACATTAAAATCCGTAACAAATAAATATATACAATACAAGTGACTACAGACACAATGCAAATAAAAGTTTCGCAAAATAACGAGACAATTTTTTGTGATATATGATGATATATGAAAAATATTACTGTGTTTGGGTGGTAAATACATAGTTAATATAATAATTATGTGCCATAGAGTCTTTAAAAATACATTATATACATTTTTTTAGGAAAACCTGTGTATTTACTACCCTAATACAACGAAAGGGTAAAAAAAACGACGCGATGTTTTGCAATTTATAGTTGCATTGTGTTTGTATCTACTAAAACTACCACCCGACTTCGTTTTCGGTAGCAGTCTTGACATTCCCTGTTTACATAATATCGAGTATTTCTCTCCCACAAACATACACCTCGTTAAGACATCAAATGAAAGCTGACTATGAATTCAGTTTCATATGTATCTGTATCAGCCTATATACGTCCCATTGCAGGGCACGGCCTCCTCTACAATCGATAGTATTATTGAGAGTAGTTAGGCCATATATCATATGTACGTAAATACAATTACTGAGACCTAATTCAAGTGCTCTAACCTAACGTCATTAATGTTACTATATTATGCTTTGAGTGCATGTCGACCTGTCTGTATGGCATGAACACGCATACCAGTCGCGGGTTCAAAACCCAGTATACACATTTGACTATTCGGAGCAATGTGTTTTGCTAGTTAGCTAACAAGTATAACGGTAAAACCTATTTCAGTGGACAAGTTTTGAAAAACCTCTTGCGAAGTTTATGCCTGCTGTAAGTATTTTCTTTTTTGGTGGTACAATAAAGAACTATATTATTATGACTTTGATAAAAACTGGCTAGCGGTAGTGAAAAGTAACCGAGTCAAATATACAGGGAGTCCCAAAGCTAGATGATAAACACAGAGTACTTTGTTATATAGGATGATAAACCAGTAACGGGGAGAAGAAGAAGAAGTAGAGAGTGTCGGCACCGTATCATAAAAAAGTTATATTTTTTATTTTATTTTACCATAATGCTTTTTCCTAAAAGCTATCGGAGCTATGTGTGGCTATAATTTTTTATTATGTTGTGACGTCCCCTTTTGGTGCATCTTCCATTACTATTGTCTAGTTGTGGGACACTATGTATAATATATTATGTTGAATCTTATTATATACATATCTCTTCAAATAAATCATAGGGCAAAATTAAAAGGATGACCTGAAAATAGTGTTTGTCTACATTGCTCCGTAATAAAGCAAAAGATGAAACTATTAACTAGAGGGACCATACCAAGCCCTCTGAATCGAAACTATTGTAGAAGACCTGACCTGTAATGGGACGTATATGGGCTGATACAGTACAATAACCTCATTATATTCGATGTCGGTCAATAGAACAGCTGATAATGGATCTGCAAGGCAAAAGGGAAACTCCAAGCGCACGTAACAGCGGTGTTAGCGCGTTTGATGCAAATGTCTTTGCATCGAGCCGTACACGCGAGTATCGGAAGACTGCATGTTGTTTGAGATTAGCGGAAAATATCGATATATCTCTCAGATACCCACATCACCTTGGAGGTTGGAAATCCACCACAGTACGTTTCTCTAGACTCTTTCTCGCACGTACTACAAATCTGTGGAACCAGTTGGCAGCGGCGAAACTACGGGACAAATACGACCTAGCAACCTTTAAAATACATGCGTATTATCGTATCTCCATGTCCTAATTCTGATCTCAGGTACTACTGGTACGAAACAAATGTTTTTTATGTTGTATGGCTTCTTTATCGAGGAATGTTATAAGCTATATATCATCACGCAATTACATATAGGAGGGAAGCAGTCAGAAAATTCTAGCAAATACCAAAAAAAATATTCGTTTTTCTAGCCACCTGTTACATCGTGGAATAGAAAATACAAAGGGATATGTTGGTCTCCTGATCCTCTACCTACCCCTTCTGGGAAAAACGCGAGAGTTTATGAATGTATGTATGTAATTTTTTATGTAGTTTTTATGGTTAATATTTTTGGTAGGTACTCATGTTTTGTTGCTGTTTCATTTTTGTTATTCTTTTATTGGAATGCCAGTAAATTAGATAAATTCTGTAAACCTAAATGTATACAATGAAATGAATAAATGTCCCTTATAGCAGGTACACAAAAGACCTCATAGATTTTACAAACTATTATGAAGTTCTGGACACAAGCAGACGCAAAGTCTGAACGCACATCACTATAGGCGGACTATACTACAAAATAGTGAAGTCTCGTTTCTTTGCAACCTAGGACCCACAGCTATACAGCAGACACTCTTCAGTAATACAACCGAAAACAGAAACACAAAAATATCTACATCTTGGAATAAATATTCAGCTCTTTTAATATTCGTGATATTGGCAGCCTCCGTGGTGCAGTTGGTTGGAAACCGGCAGTGAAACGAGTTATGGGTTCGATGTCCATAGTCAGACCCGAACTACAAGTATTTGTTCTCAATCTGGGTGTTTATGAGACCGAAAACTCCCTCATAGTTCCTGATACCCACGACACAAGCCTGGATCTTATTGAAGACAGGACTATGTATGTGACTGTTGGGTGAATTTATTTAGTAACCCGCTTCCGCTCCTCTCAGCCCTCACCCTAACTCTTTCATAGCGGATACTCGGCGCACTTTTACCGGAACCGTCACGCGATATACTCCCCCCCCCCTTATTCTCCCCTTCCCTCCCAACTCCCGGCAGTGCGACTCTGCGCTGTTATGATATTGAATCATATTTGATGACTCAGCATTATGCCTCCTCTACACGTCAACAGATGCATCTGCAGACGTTGTCTTCGGATTTGTGTTGCGATCGTCAAGAGGAACGCACGGTGTTAATAAAATAATAATAATAACTAAAATCTATTAAATAACTCAACAAGGTGGACGTGGGAAGTCGCTGGATGCAGGCCGTTCCCAACAGGTCAATGTGGAGATCCTTGGGGGAGGCCTATGTTTACAAGTGGACTTGCTGTGGCTGAGATGATGATGATGAAATAACACAAAACCGTGCGTTCCACTTGACGATCACCATACCCATCCGAAGACGACGTCTGCAGATGCATCTCTTGACATGTAGAGGTCTAGATATAACAACTGTAGTCATATATAGATTGTGATAACAGCTTTAGTGTCTGATCATCAACACATTTGAATGATTTTTTACAGCCTCCGTAGCGCAGTTGGTAAGGCGCTGGCTGTGAAACGACAGACAGCAGGTTCGATCCCCACACCAAGGCAAATGTTTGTGAGACCAAAAAATCTCTCATAGATTCTGATATCCACAACACAAGACTTAATTGATCTGTATACGGGGTCAGGTCTATAAAGTTAAGTATAAATGCACTGTTGTGTTCCAGTTTGAACGAAATTGTAGCGAGACTAACTTCTGGTCCTATTGAGACTTAAAATCTCATGTCTCAGGATGGCGAGCCCAGTGGAAACCCAACCACTGTATTGTAATGAACAATACCTCAAGGTATTGGATGATTGTGCTACTGTCCATGAGCGATCTTATCGCTTACCATCAGGCGAATTGCAACTCGCAAATCACTGCAATTTAACAAAAAAACATTACTTTATTTTTTTTATCTAAGCTGTATAAATTTGTCCTTCCCATCGAACACGCGACCTTGTTCCCAGGAGCTCCGGAGCGACCCTTGACCCAAATAGCGGCGTCGTCGCGGCAAATGACTTAAACACTTCAACCCGGATCAATACCATCACTCATACGTAATGTGATTGGACTGGGCTGCGACGATGCATCTGGTGCAGTAGATATTTAGATGGTCTTCAGTTGACATAAATACATCCAACATTCATAATGTACTCCTCAATCCAAAGTTATCGACATATTATTACCATTGTTTAAGTATCTATTGTACACATACATTTACAATAAACACAATATGGAGAAACAAATAAAAAAAAAAAACAAAAAGTACAAATGACGGTCTTATCGCTTAAAGCAATGTCTTGATAACCATGGGATGGATTTAGAAGAAGGAGAAAGAGAGGGATGTACACCCAACAAAATACACCCAACAGTCACATACATAGTCCTGATCCCACACTAAGATCGAGTCTTGTGTCGTATTGAAAATACGAATTTTTGGTCTCACCCTCACTCACTCACTCAAACACCCAGACTTGCAAATACTTATGAATAAAGGCGTTTATCGTTTTATCAAAATCTAACTGATAGTGTTTGCGTGAAAGAATAACAAACACCGAAAAATCTTTGGGAACTCTCGCATTTACAAGTAGTACTTTCGTAGTAGGATTATGAAGACACGTCGCGTCGTTTATGCGGCTACAGAAACACTCATAAACGAACTCATTTAATGGCTATCTTCACAAGTAGTTTTACTACCGATATTACTAAATTGTCGTTCTAAATTATCGTAAACAAAATTGGTATCTCGAATAAGAGAGGTATATGCACCGCTATTTCTATCTATCTCTATTATTCTTACATAGTCAAGAAAGAAGATAGTTTCTTGTTCTACACAAAAGTGTTTCGCGCAATTTTAGTTGGTACATTCTGCGCACACAGATTTTTTACGTGTTGTCCACTCTGCGTATGTGTCAGCCTATTGGTATCGGACCAGATGCGGCTGCCAACATGCTCACGGTAGTCGCGGGTTCTAATCCCAGGGCATACCCTATGACTTTTCGGAATCTTGTGTTTTCTTAGATAATCACCACGGACTACAACCGCGAAGGAAAATATCGTTAGGAAGCCTGCATAAGATAGCAGTTCGAAAGCATTTGTATGGAAGTCCGCCAACCCGCACTAGACCAGCGTGGTGGACCATGTTATATGTTATATGTTCCCACCACTCAATCATACTCTCCATTGTAGAGCAAGCCTGAGAATTACACTGGGACATATATAGGCTGATGCCTGATACCGATACAGATTGTTTGTATTATAATACTTCAATGTTTATCTAAAAAAATGTGACTGAGAAACATCCGGGATAGGACCAGGATATACCTTATAGGGATACCTTATTATACAAATCACAGAACAGATGAATATAGTATACAAATAGTAGGTACCTACTTAGAATATAATTAATAATAATAAATAATAACGCCTAACATTCTCATACATAGTCCAATTATTACACTTAATGTATTTAATCTATTTCTTACTGTGTATTCTATATGGATATTTGTGGTATTACATAATATATCGTAGTGATACGTAATTCCCACACTAAACTAAGAAAAAGAAGAATGGTTACCGCCAAGCCGAGGCGTTATACTACGACATAAAAAGTAACAACTGCTGTAATAATTTAATGAAGATTGATTGCGGGTTTTAGAAGTCATTTGGTTTTCATTGCATCGGTTCAAGTTGATGGTTATCTCACGTAATCAAGAGAGGAGCTAGGTTTTCATCCGCTTACATTTAACAACGTTGAAAAATTCCTGGTGATATTTCCCGTTGAAAACCTGTGTGACTACCTCGGTGGCTTAGTTCTATTACGGTACGGTTACAAATTTGCGGTCTCGGGTTCGAATCCTGGTTCGGGCAAGGTGATATTGGATTCATCTATTCATTATCGATATGACCGATTTGACGATAGGATCGTTCCCTATGACATCGTAGGACGGAAAATACAATTGGAATGTCGGTGTCCTGGCATTTCTGCATACCCCCTCTGGGATAAGGGCGTGAGTTTATGTATGTACTATGTGTCTGTATGTATGAAAACCTGGGATTTGCCATTCTTGTACTTTTAATAAATATTCGCTTAAATTTACAAAGAATGTATGATAAAAATATTTGCAATTGTTATTTATTTTAATTCACATTACATACATAGATCTTTGTTTCTTAATTGCAGTTTGATATTTAAAATACAAATATTAAATGTGATGTGTGTGTGTGTAATAATAATTAGGTGTATTAGTGATATATACAAAACAATTGAACTTTGCCGTAACCTGATATTTAATGAAACACAAGTGAATAAATACAATCCCAAAAAGACTACGAAGAGCTAGAAACAAAATCAAATAAAGTAAAAATACAAGAGAAAATTACCGACGTCCAGACTCCAGCAATTCAATTCAACAGACGAAAAGAATAACACAGCGTTCAATACTCTAATGCAAACAGTTTGATGTACTTAGCCTGATGAACATGACTTTGAAGCTTTTCTTTTTAGCACGGAAAAGTGCTACAGCACCTAATGGTAGCCACAGTAATAATACAAAATATTACTGATTTGGTGGTGGTTGTATCCGCCTGCAAGCAGTTGTATTTAGGGAACAATTTTACAATGATTCAAAGGAGCAGCTAAAACTCGTTTCTAAACCTTAGTACTATAAGTATTGTCATCCTGGTTCATTACAAAAAAATAATTATTGTTATCCCTTGCATGTAAAGATTTTAGATAATACATGGCATTTTTAAATAATTTAAACTCAATTTTATATATTCAGACATTAAATTATATTTCAGTAATAAATCTCTACCTATCCAGCCACAATTGTAACCCATAACCTCTCCTTTATGTTTTATCTCTATCAATAAAACACGGAATCACACGAAAGATTAAGAGATATACACAAAGCCATTGCAATTGTAAGGGATCGTCGTAAAGCCGGATATAAGGTGTTAACAGCAGACGTCCTTGCAGGAAATTGTTTCTTTACAACGCAAAGTTTGAGGTAAGCATCCACTGAGCCGCAGATTGGATGTCAAATGGTACAATCGCCGGAGACGAGGCAACGAAATTCTTTGAATATGCTAACCGTACGGTTGAAATTTGATTGTCATTTTTGTGAAAAATATAATAAATAAAATCGAGTTCCATTTTATTGGCCAGTTTTTAGTGGTATCGAAGTTATTTCACGGCCTCGGTGGCGCAATCGGTTAGACGCTGTGAAACGAGATAAATTTTTGTGCGGCCCACAAATATTTCTTTCGGGTCTGGGTGTCTTTAAGATCGAAACGTCTCTCGGAGTTGCTTGTACCCTCGATACAAGACTCGACCTTAGTGTGGGGTCAGGACTATGCATGTGACTGTTGGTGATGAGCCTCATAGGTAAAAATAAAGAAAAGTTATTAATGTTTTTTATAATTAAAGTAACTAGGTACATATTTTCAATTTCATTAGCTGCTAATGTCAATTATTCATTGGAATTAGCGTTTTATGTTGCCGACGGTACCATTCAGCCATAGTGGGCACTTATCTTTTTATCTCTTCAATGGGAAAACTTTCCCCATTCCCGTCAGGAATCAAGGATACTTCCGTTGAAGAGGGCTATCAAATAATCTTTTAAGATTTCCACAATCTCCGTTAATTTCTTCACCAGGGGTTTATATGTTCCAATCAGCGTGGAAGAAAGGTTGTACAATTTTACGACTTAACAAGCCTTTGTTATGGCCAAGACAATCACATGAATGGAAGACAGGAAAAACCTACTTTAGGGACTAAAATTAGGAATAATATTCAGCAAGAAAAAATAATTCTGCTTTCTATTCTTAGAGTAAGTATATTATAAAATAGAGGGAGCTCTGTTAATAAAAATGGTGGTGCCGGGACCTTTTTCTTCCCTCCTATTGGCTGATATTTGACAGGTTATCCAACATGCACTAATTATTTGGAATATAAGAATAAAAATATGTTTAGGGCTATTTAGTTCCACCCAAAGTTGTTTTTAAAGGATACTAGCTAAATATACATACTTTCGGTATAAAAATAATTAAGAACAATTTGTTGCTAAATAATAAGCTCAATTGTTACTAAGATAGGAGCGCTATCAACATTACGACAACAAAATATCTATGTCATTGAAAACGCAAATTTATATGACAGCTCTCTCTAAAAGTTTTACTAATATTTAAATGATCTAATTACTAATATAAAACGCAAGTTTGTGTGTCTATTACTTCTTGATGCTCAAAAAGCTAGACCAAGTTTGATGAAATTTGGAATCAAGGTAGCTAATACCCTGGATTAACGCATAGGCTACTTTTTCCCCGAAAATACTACTTTGTATGAATGCTCTTTCATATTCAAAGGGATGTGATGTGATAGAAGATTGCATTTACGTGGAGTTTGAATAGTAAACAATTATTGTAGCCAGATTAATTACTAGACATATTGAGATTTAACATCTTATGTCTCAGGATGGCGAGACCAGTGGAATACCAAGCATTGCTTTGTTATTCAAAAGTGTTGTTTGGTTTTGCTACTGTACATAAGCAGTCGTAACGCTTACCATCAGGCGAACACGGCATGTTCGTCTCGCTAGCATAGCAATAAAAAATCAATGTCGGATGTGGAATGGACTAAAAAGGGTCAGCACTAGAGCGAACCCGAGTCTTGCCGCTAGTTAAACATAAAACCAGATACTTCATGCTTCCAAAGTACAAATTGAACACAGTAACAGATGAAATAACTAAGTTTTATACATTTGCAAGTCAGAGGTTCCTCCCCGCGGGCCCTTTCAGCCAACACGCTCTATTAAGCGCGGAGGGAACTAGACCTCCCCGGAGTAACGCGGTACTCCAACCGTGTATTAAGCTAAATATAGAGTTAAATGTATTTACTGGTTTAAATGATGTTTAATATGAAAAGGTAAGAGAAGTTATGTTGCAATAAAAAAATGTAGGTTTTTTAATGGAAAAAAATGCTGGTAACTGATAAGCGAAGTAGGGTAGTGAGAAGAGCGAAATAGAAATAGCGGGTGAAAAAGAGACCATGTTTTTTTTTATTGCAACCACTCATGGACAGTAGCAAAGCTTGGCTTTCTACTGCGCTCGCTATCCTGAGACATACAATGTTAAATCTCAATATGACTAGTAGTTACTCTGGTTAAAAAGTCCATCAAACCGGAACACAACATTTACAACAGCTTTTACATTTCATTTTATTCCGAAAATGTTGTGTTCTCAAAGCAAGAAATATAAATATGTATTTAGGATTAAAACTCACATGTGATGGTTAAGGATAGAATATAGGGCGGATGAAATGGGATATAGGAAGTATGCATCCTACCTTAAGTCATCATACAGATTAAGACAGGACGGGAAAACAGTATATAGGCAGTCACACTGAGTTTGAATTTAAAACAGTACGCAAAATAATATGCTTCTAATGTGAACTCAAACCGTGTCTCAACACGAGCGAAGCCGAGTCAGACCGCTAGTAATTTATAAAGCACACAATTTTTATAATCCTTATTAGCCATTTGTGTCTCCTTAATAATAGTTTTAAGATACGATCCAATATTGACTTATATTTATTAAAAACAGTTGCAACTTTGAAATAGAACCTAGGACTTACAGTTAATAATAATAATAATATAATAATAATAACACCCAACAGTCACATACATAGTCCTGACCCCACACTAAGATCGAGTCTTGTGTCGTGGGTATCAGGAACTACGAGAGACTTTTCGGTCTCACAAACACCCAGACCCGGAAGAAATATTTGTGGGCCGCACAAACATTTCTCTCGGTGCGGGGATCGAACCCGCGGCCTCTCGTTTCACAGGCGGCGTCTAACCAACTGCGCCACGGAGGCTGTCAAATGCACTATAATAATTCACCAATGCGGCGAAATAAATATAATGCACGTATGGGAGTAATAAATTTCAATAATTCTTGTATCGCGGTCCCAGTGAGGTCGTTATTTCATTCAGTTTTATGTTTGCAGAATTTTCATTTGAGTGCGCGTTTTGTATTACATTATGATATTTTATGCAATTTATTTAACATAAAATATTTTTTATTTAACAGTATATATATAAATCTTTATTTAGTTAAGGTACATATTACATACATACATAAACTCACGCCTATATGCCAGAAGGGGTAGGCAGAGATGCCAGGGCACCCACATTTCGTCTTGTATGTTCCGTCCCACAATGTGATAGGTGGCGAGCCTATCGCCATATCGGGTACAAATTCCTGAGTCTGGGCTGATAATGAATAGAAAAATCCAATATCACTTTGCCCAACCTGGGATTCGAACCCGAGACCTCGGCTTTGTAACCGTACTTAGTACAACTACGCCACCGAGGCAGATATACATATTACAGTTTTTTACAAAACAGTGATTGTATCACTACGAATTGCCTGTCCATGGGAATCGGTGCAAAATGATTGACCGGGACAACACAATAATATAATGAATAATCTGAAAACACTGGTTTAGCTACAATTATTACAAAAGTATCGATTGATTCATTTGATGCTATTGATTTTAAACTACATTTTAACAAAGGTAGAGTAAAAGAACAATCTCAAAAGATAAAAATGTTGTTATATAAACTTTCACGCAAATAGCAAATGTCTTAAAAGCTTGTTAGAAGTGTGTGGCAGTCTCTTTGACACAGAGGAACGAGGCTTCTTACTGATGGTAGGTCTCGCATTCTGAGTAGGTACCACCGCAATGTCTATTTCTCCCACCAAACAGAAGTGTAAATGCACTGTTGTGTTTTTGATTGAAAGATATTGTATCCAAAGTAACTACTCGACATATTGAGACTTAACATCCATGTCTCAGAACGGCGAGCGCAGTGGAATGCCAACCATTGCTTTGTAATTCAAGTTGTTTGGTTTTGCTACTGTTCATGAACGGTCATATCGCTCAACATCAGGCGAACGGTATGCTCGTGCCGCCATTCAATGCAATAAAAAAAGTAATTAATTCTAATCCCAGATCAAGACATTTTGGAGCCATAAAGGTACATAGGATGTAGGGACCGGCCGATCCACCCCGCTGGCATAGTGCAGGTCGGAAGACTAAGACTTAATTTATACAAACTCAAACAAACCTCATAATGATTATTCATACATAAAAAGTATATTCTTAGACCACTCATCAGTTCGGGCTGACGGGATCATTTGTAAACCGCTGAATTCCACGTTTATAATGAAGATTATACAAAAGCAACTGTATGTTGAAGGGATAGAGTAGGATTTACAAGAGCAAAGGGCTTAGACATTGAATATTTGGAGTTAAGATATAATACGTCTCTTAGGATTTCGTTGATGGCAGGTATTGTTAGGGATTGTACTGGGTTTAAGTTCGACTTGTTATTTCACCCGGTTTGGCTTGAATTTTAAATTTAAATTCCTGTGCTTCTACTATAACTTCATATTAAAATTGTCAGTTTTTGTGGCGCAGTTGGTTAGACGCCGCTTGTGATATCCATAGTTATTCGTTTCCAGTCTCGGTTTTTGAGAACGAAAAATCTTTCGCAGGGAACTAGTATCAGGAGTGATACTAACGACACACGACTCGATTTTAGTGTGGGATCAGAATAATATGTATAAAAATGAGTTTAGAAGTGAAAATTCAGAAACCTTACCTGACTGCAACTCACATAATAATTAAAACAGTGCAAGCCCAATAGAACTGCGTTGCAACAAGCGAGAGATGGTTTCAACTGGTAAGTTGAAACAATTTTGTCGGGTTGCTCGGATCCTTAAATCCCCATTTCAATCTTTATTCGGATTTATTCCTAGTTTTCCTTCACTAGACTAAATACATTTCCATTAAAAAACCCAGTGCGCGGTTTCCCACGGCTGGCGTGCGTTAACTGCACTTTGTCTTACATTGTTCGCTTTTTGCCGGCCGTTGCGAAACTCAATGCACAGGAAACGCAGTGGTAGTGAAACACTTTCCTACACACCGAAAAAACTGGAGGACATTGATCCAATAGCATTTTATGTAGAATAACACCAAAAAGTGCGTGGTGGCCTGTTGGTATACGGACTAGACGCGACTGCCAACATGTTCACGGTGGTTGCGGGTTCGAATCCCAGGGCACACCTCTGACTTTTCGGAGTCATGTGTGTATTGATAGTCAAACACCACGCACTAAAACGGTGAAGGAAAACATCGTGAGGAAACCTGCGTACCATAGGGATTCATAAGAATTTCTATGGTATGTAAGTCCGCCAACCCGCACTAGGCCAGCGTGGTGGACTATATGGCCTAACCACTCTCAGTCGTATTCTCGATGGTAGAGTAGGCCCGTGCCCTGCAGTGGGACGTATATGGGCTGATACAGAACACCAAAAAATCAGCACACATAGTCCTGACCCCATATATAGATACAAATTAATTGTACCAAAAACTAACAGAGACTTTATAATCTCACAAACACCAGACCGACCAAAAGCACTAATTTAAACACACTATAAAGCTTGCTAAACACTTACATTTCTATTATCTATGATTTAATGCTTACTTTCAAAAGACGAGCAAAAGTCTCATCTCTGGAAATTTGGGATCATAGATGTTTTATCGGCCTCAAAAAAGGGATAAAGGAGAGAAAGACGAGAGTAGGAAAGCCCTTTGGCAATGTCTATTTCTCCTGCCAAACAGCAGCGTAAATGTACTGTTGTGTTCCGAACAAAGATAGACATATACAATTATCTTGCCTAAATATGTAATAAACGTATGCACCATATTTAATATCTCATCTTTTTTTACTCCAGCATAATATGCATCAAAATTTCGAGGTAAATCTCTTGTAAAAGATAGATAGATTATAGAAACCGGCCTTATGTCACAATTACAGTAATTGTCGGTTAATTTCCCTGAAATACCAAAGCTACAGTAAAATATTAGTTTTATTAATGTCTCCTGGCACAGTTGGGACTTGAGTTCAACATTCAACTTGTTATTTTTGTACAACTGAAGTGCGCAAAGTTTCAAATGTTTTGCTTGTTCGTGGCTTTTCGGAACTGCACTGCACCTGAAGAGCTGGCCAAATTTGGGATTGAGTGACGATACTCGACACAATTTTGGTAGCTTTGGTACAGTTTTGCACTGAAGACATGTTAAAGTTTAAAGAACCCTTGACATTTACGGACAACGCAAATATACTTAGAAGCATACGGTCAATATCATCAGAAATTAGACAACCCATGCTGAATCAGTGGGAATGCGTACATATACATGCTTTAAAAAAAATATTGTCATTATTGGTTCATCTTCAAAGGTTGTCTGGAAGACATTCCCGGCAGCGATAAGACCGCAATTTTTTTGTGTATTCTTTCATTTTGTGTAGTACAATAAAGTATAAATAAATAAAATATAATAAATTAATCATAATAATTAATCATATACAAATTTTAAAGTACTTTTTCAATATTTCAGTATGTATTCTACCGGTGGTAGGTCTCTCATATGTGAGAGGCTGCCTGCCTACGGGTACCACCGGAATGTCTATTTCTCCCATCAAACAGCAGTTTAAATGCACTGTTGTGTTTCGGATTGAAGGACATTGTAGCCAGAGTAACTACTGGACATATTGAAACTTGACATCTTGTGTCTCAGGATGGCGAGCGCAGTGGAATGCCAAGCATTGCTTTGTAAATCAAGGTGTTGTTTGGTTTTGCTACTGTTCATGAGCGGTCGCATCGCTTACCATCAGGCGAACGGCATGCTCGTCTCGCCATGCAAAGCAATAAAAAAAATATGTAAAAAAACCTCACACATCCATCAGCTTTTAAATACGCGATAATCTCTTGCACGCCTGTATTTTAATTACAATGACGTCACAATTCATGAATTACTTGATTTTATTTTAATAATGACGTCAATAGTCAGTATTCATCTGGACTTTTACTGTAATTTGACAGTTACAGGCACTTTTTCAATGGTTACAACCTGATTCACCTCGAAAGTATATTTAGTTATTATTACGCTCGAAATTCAAAAAAAAAATTGAAAAAAATTTGATTGATTTCAAAATAAAAATTTGATTGAATCAAGAAAAATTGAAAAAAAAAAATTGTTATCTTGATATCTCCATCTATTGGAAGCCACAGTTTGAAATGTAAACATTAAAATCTCTAACTGTTCGCGAAAGTTACTTAGAAATGAATTGCCATTGTTGTCTCCACTTTGCATTTATGTTAATTGGAAAAGGTATCTCAAGTCTGTGGGTATTTACATTGCTTCCTACCCACACTTATAACACAATGATAGACTTCAACACGCTAGGTGGCTTTTACTATAATTAATTGCTATAACTTCCCGATGTTATGATACAACGGCAGTCAACGACCACGGTTCCTTTGAAGACCCGTGTTGGGTTTTGGTTTTCAGGCAATTTCATGCACATAAATGAACCACTGACTGCCTCCGTGGCGTAGTTGTACTACGGTATGGTTACAAAGCTGAGGTCTCGGGTTCGAATCCCGGGTTGGGCAGTGATATTGGATTTTCCTATTCAATAAATCAGAGTCAGGAATTTGTGCCCGATATGGCGATAGGCTCACCACCTATCACATTGTGGGACGGAACATACATGGCGAAATGTTGCCCTGGCACCTCTGCCTACTCCCTCTGGGAACAAGGCGTGAGTTTATGTATGTATGTATGTCAATGAACCAAGTATGTAAAGGCGACTTGAATATATCGAACAGTGGGAGATTACCAACTTTCTCTGATACAGGTTCTATTTGGATTACACAGCCGTTACCATAAAGTATGAGTATAATTTTGGATTATTATTGAAATCAATTTGTGTGAACCACAGGTATTTATTCCGGGTCTGGGTGTTTGTGAGACCGAAACGTCTCGTAATTCCTGATACCCACGACACAAGATTCGATCTTCGTGTAAGATCGGGACCGTTGTATGTATTTATTTGTTTATAAATCAACTTCTCGTGGTCCGAGGCGATAACTTAATTTTACATTTTTATTTTTGAAAAAAAAAAAATTGTGTCATAACATTAATGTCTGGCGCTCACATTAAGAGTATATTTCGACGGTGAAGTACCAAGACCTCCTATCTAAAATTTTGTGACAAATAAACTGTTATTATTTTGTATTGATTATAAAGGCATTATGCCGCCGTTTAGTGAAAACTCCTAAGTGATTTTTACTATACGTTTACGTTATTACCATTCCCCATTAATAAATATATTAACTACTGATAAAGCTTAAACGATTTTTTGCTTCGCATTTGCTTTCTTGAACTCTTGCCGTGATATTCGAAAATGATGGATTTTTACTGGTAGTAGATCATATGTGAGCATGCTCCTGGGTAGGTACCGCCGCAATTTATTTTCCTCCCGCCAAACAGCAGCATAAACGCACTGTTACGTTCTGTTAAATTATAAAATGCATGCAACCCTATCACATGCCATCCAGTCGAATTTGAAATAATAGCAAATATGTAAAATGACTTATCAATATTTTGCTGTAGATTTACAATTATACTCGTAATATGAAACCTCACATAAAATGAATTATTTGCCCTGGATACAGCTATCAGAACAAGCAAATAAACACACCAAATATTCAAGTTAATTAATATATCACCTACAGTCCATTATTTGCAGTGTAATGATTTTGCAGCTTAATTTAACACAATATTTGCAGTTATCCGCTGCATTCATTAATATTCAATTAACTGGGCACATCAAAAATTCAGCTTTAAATTTAATTGGAATTGATAGAATAACCTAAATTGTTGCAGCGCTGTGTCTAGCCAAGAACGGGTACATATTGAACTGCAACACGATACAGCAACGGTTACAGACCGTTGCTATATCGTGTTTGTGTAACTTAATATTGGCTATAGTACAGAGGTAATAAGGATAAACAGTTTTTTTCGAAGGCCTTAAAACCCTGTACTCTAAAAAAATGCATAAGTTTTGTTTTGATCTATGATACTGTTTAAAAGTATTAAGATGGTAATTTCAAAATATTCAAACAGCTAATGTACTACCAAACGATACACACTTTGAAACTAAACTAAATAGATTTCTAATTTAATTTGTTACTAGCGGTCCGGCCCGGCTCCGCCCTGGTGCAGATACACGTTTCAAAATGGCGGTCAACATGTTCTATTCCGACTATCAATATAGAATATCGACCAATCGGACCACGAATAAAATTTCCTCGTATTTGCTAGAAATGTCACTACTGCTTCCCTCCTATAGGTCATAGCGTGATGATATATAGCCTATAGCATTCCTCGATAAATGTACAATCCAACACTGAAATATTTTTTTCAAATCGAACCAGAGCGGTTCCTGAGATTAGCGCGTTCAAACAAACAAACAAACAAACTCTTCAGCTTTATAATATTAGTATAGAAGTATAGATAAGAGATTGAATATTTTTATTGAAAACCTTGCGATAGTCTAAAGCTGTAACTCAGTCACAGAATCTGTTTCTTAAAGCATGATACAGCAACAGTTTGCCAGAGCATCAATAACAAGCCTTACTAAGCGGCCGCATTCACACGCCACATTACTATGGAAATAGTTCGCAACAGAATGTTATATAACACGATGATCTGACGTTTAATTAATGCTCTGTATCGCATACTCTAGTTTCTGAACAGCTAGTGAAATTGAAGATCTTTGATAAATGATATGGCTTGCGGTTTACCAATGTAACACTTTCTTTTGAAATGGCCGTGTTTACGTAAAATGTGCTAATAATGCTTGCGGAGATTGTAACTAGCAACTTAGAAAGATTTATTTTTTTAATAAAAATATAATATAATGCAGAAAAAAATTGAGATAAGTCACACCGGGAAATGGTTAGATTAAAACCGAGGTGTTTAATTAAAGTATAACTTAAAAGCTCGTTTACTTGATATGCATAATATTATTCTTATTTATGGTTACAAAAGCTCGAAAAAGAAATAATAATTATTGTTATTGAAACAAAATAACAGAAGTAAAATATTTCATGTTCATACATTCAGACCAACTATTCAAAACTTCGAACTCCTAACACGTTTTCATTAGAACTTAATCGTATAAATTGAGATGTTAATTTTTTTATTGCAATTAATGGCGAGATGAGCATGCCTTTCGCTTAATGGTAAGCGAAACGACCACTCATGAACAGTAGCAAAACTAAACAACACCTTGAATTACATTAATGGACATTGCGGTGGTACCTACCCAGACGGCTGCTCATATACGAGAGACCTACCATCAGTATATCCTTATTATAAGAATATACTAATATACCAGGTATATCAAGAGTGCTACCGAAAACGAAGCCGGGTGGTAGTTTTAGTGACTACAAACACAATATAACTAAAAATTTCGCAAAGAAACGCAACAGTTTTTTTTTTTTTTTTTTTTAAATATCGCCAAGTTTGGGTGGTAAATCCATAGTTTTGCTAAAATAATTATTTAAAGCCTTACGTACCATAGCGTCTTTAAAAATAAAAGGGTGTACACTATTATTTAAGATAAAACTATGTATTTACCACTCTAATACGACGATAGAAAAAAAAATACTTCGTCAAAATTTTTGCACATAATTTAGTTGCATTGTGTCTGAAGTCACTAAAACTACCACCCAGCTTCATTTTCGGTAGCACTCTTGATATACCCAGTATATCACCAAAGCTAAACAAGGTCGAAAAAGACAATTTTACAGCAAAATCCCCATACAAAACAATGCACAATGGTAAACACTTGACATGAGATAGACCTTCGAACGCTTAAGTAGACTTTAAATACATACCTACAAACCACATCACAACGAAATATAGTTTTTAATAAAGAAATGTTGAATAAAAACCCCTACGTTTCATAAGAGAGGTATTAGCATACATTATTAGGGCTTGGACCAATAATAAAGATATAAAGCTTTCCGTGTATGTTTTCATTACAATATTTAGCTTCATTTAAAATGTTCAATGCAGTCTAAATAATTTCCTAGTCTACCCCATTTCCGTCAGTGCTATGAAATTGTATAAATCAGTTTCAGGGCGTTCTGAATATAATTTAGTTTTTTTTTTGTTTAATAGGTGATATACTCGCTTACTGCTTAGCGACAAAGCCTATAAAAATAATTTTATAAATCCCTTTAAATTCAATTCAATGAATTCAGTTCTGTTTAGTTTAGGAACCAACCTAAGAATTCATTCGACAGACTTTGAAAATGATAAAATTCAATAGAAACTTTTATCCTATGAGATATCCTCTTGAAAGGTTTCTAAGCATCTCTTAATTAATTTCCTGTTTTAAGAACCCTACAAAGTGTCTTTATTAGACGTGATAGTAAATGCAGCGCAGTGTCTACAATGTTAGGCATAGATGAATCTAAATACATACAGGGTATATCAAGACTGCTACCGAAAACGAAGCTGGGTGGTAGTTTTAGTGATTACAAACACAATGCAACGAAAAATTCGCTAATAAACGCGACAATTATTTTTTAAATATTGTCGAATTTGGGTGGTAAATCCCTAGTTTTTGCTAAAATAATAATTTAAAGCCTTGCATACCATAGCGTCTTTAAAAATAAAAGGGTGTACACTATTATTTAAGAAAAAACTATGTATTTACCCTCCTAATCAACGATAGAAAAAATTAACAAAAAAAATTCGTCACAATTTTTTGCACAAAATTTAGTTGCATTCTGTCTGAAATCACTAAAACTTCCACCCAGCTTCGTTTTCGGTAGCAGTCTTGATATCCCCGGCATATACAGGTTGATCCCGAAACGTTTTTATGGCGTATGAGGGCGAATATTCACCTTCATTAAGCACTTCAGGAATCGAATTCCAACAGCAATTTTTTTTTTATTGCTACGAATGGCGAGACGACCATGCCATTCACGATGGTATACGACCGCTCATAGACAGTATCAAAACCAAATATCAAGAAATAAATCAATGCTTGGTATTCCTCTGCGTTCGCCATCTTGAGACGTAACATTTTAAAGTCACCAAGTCCAGTCACGTCACTCTTTTTTTTTAGAATAATTACAATTACTCCATGGCTTCCCAAGAAGGCTAGGCTAGGCCTAGTTTGGGAGCCCCTGGCAATGTTATTAGTTTAGAAATTATGTATATTTTAATTAGTGTTTAAGAAATTGTAACGCAATTTGGTTAATGAATATATGTCACAGAATACTAAATATATGTTTTATTATTAATAATGGTAGTAGTATTAGTCAAACCAATTTGTATTGTAGTTTTAAAGACTTACAAAACATAAGCACAACCACTTACATCCAGCCAATTCGAAAATCCCATATAGATCATTACTACACATTCAGACATAACATTTGCTAAGAAAATGCAGGACTTATGTAAATCAACGGAAACGAGAAAATAACAGGGAAAGAGTGGTGCTATTTGTTCCCGCTTATCTCCTTCGAATTGCTTCAAATGTGGCTGATTTACGATGCACTCTGTCTTCGAATCCGTCTTAGTCTATTTTCTAGGTTTTATTTTACAATCGTCTAGAACTTTATTTGCGTCATTGAAGAGATGAATGAATACTAAGGTCTGTCTAGGACAAAATATTGGCGTCATCTATTGAAGACAACAATGAAGAAAATTTAGGGTTTGGAATTGCACCATTACTCTTGGTAAATCGCGTTGTGAGGTACATTTTGAATGACTTTTATATAGAAGAAGATAAATGTTTAAAAATCGTTTATTTTTTTAGTTTATAAATATGCCTGCTATGCAATGGGATCAATATTCAGCAACAAAAGGGACGGTTTGACGAAAATATATACAGGTCTCCTCACTATATTTTCCTTTCCGTTATAGTGCGTGGTAATTGACTATCAATACACACACGACTCTGAATATTCAAAGGTTTGCTCTAAGATTTAAACCCGCAACCACCGTGAAAATGTTGGCAGTCGTGTCTTTCCCGTTCATCAAGAGGCCACTACGCACTTATTTGTTATTAATGAATGAAAACACCTCACCAAGAATTCAATTGCAGCGGGTAATGCTTCAGCAATTACCCACATCGGTTAGAAAGTGCATCGTTACGTCACTATGTCACGTAACTATTGACACACGCAGGCGGAAGGCGCTTCGTGTCTCGTGGACAATTGCACGGCTCAAACAGACCGTTAAATAAATAGATGTGGATTAAACCTGATACCCCTTATATTTTCTTGTCTGTCCCCTTTTTGGGAAATGTAAATAATATATAAATAACGCTCAACTGTCACATACATAATCTCGACCCCACACTAAGATCGGGTCTTGTGTCGTGGGTATCAGGAACTACGAGACTTTTCGGTCTCAAAAACACCCAGACCCGAAAGAAATATTTCTCTCTTCTTCTCCCGCATAGGTAAACATTTCTCTCGTTGCGGGGACAAACCCGCGGCCTCTCGTTTCACAAGCGGCGTCTAACCAACTGCGCCACGGAGACTGTCAATGATGTCAATGATATGATACGTTTTTTTTTATTGCAGTTAATGGCGACACGAGCATGCCGTTCGCTTGATGGTAAGCGATACGACCGCTCATTCCACTGCGTTCGCCATCCTGATACATAATATGTTAAGTCAGTGAAACACACCAGTGCATTTAAACTGCTGTTTCGCGGGACAAATAGACATTTCGTTGGTACCCAGGCGGCCTTTCTCATATGTGAAACCTACCACCAGTTTTTGCCTGTATTACTCTGCGCATGTTGTATTATATATATCTGGTTTACAAACTCGCATAGTAAACATTTAATTTCAATGTTTGCGCGGCTCTGCGATTTTGTGGGCAGGGATCGAGCGGCGGCGCGGATTTCGGTGATCTAATTATGTATGTATATACGTATGATAGTGTATTATTGGTGCATTATCAGCCACATTACCGCTGTAATGGGCGCAAACCGCGTTTAATGAAGCCGTTTATTGATGAAGTTTAACTCCTGACTTCGCTCGAAATAAAACGGTATTTGTCAGCCTATTTCGTAGTTCAAGTATCAATGTTATACTGTATCAGCCCATATACGTCCCACTGCTGGGCACGAGCCTACTCTACAATCGAGAGTACGATTGCGAGTGGTTAGGCCACCACGCTGGCCTAGTGCGGGTTGGCGGACTTACATACCATAGAAATTCTTATAAATCGCTATGGTATGCAGGTTTCCTCACGATGTTTTCCTTCACCGTTTTAGTGCGTGGTGATTGACTATCAATAGACACATGACTCGGAAAAGTCAGACGTGTGCCCTGGGATTCGAACCCACGACCACCGTGAACATGTTGGCAGCCGCGTCTAGTCCGTTTACCAACAGGCCACCATGCACATCAATGTTATAAATTATATATAAAACACCCAACAGTCACATACATAGTCCTGACCCCACACTAAGATCGAGTCTTGTGTCGTGGGTATCAGGAACTACGAGAGACTTTTCGGTCTCATAAACACTCAGACTAGAAACACAATGCTTGTAATTTACACAAACATTTGCCTCGATACGGGGACCAAACCCGCGCCCTCTCGTTTCACAGCCAGCGTCTATCCAACTGCGCCACGGAGGCTGGTTTGGTTGGTAATAAAAAGGAGAAGTATTTTTTCATCGGGAACTTTTATCGGTGGCGGCTTAGAGTATTATTATTACATGGGTTGAGAATTCACAGATAGCTTGAAAACAATACTGCCACAATTCACTAAACAGCATACAAAGCGCAGAGAAATTACAACAACGTAAAAACTCACAAAACATTCCCAACACGAAAACATTTGTCGACGAAAATATAAAAACAATATTTAAATTCCATCAGTATTCATAGATTTAAAATGGAAAAAAAACGGTTGTTTTGTTCGTTATTAAACATGAAACAGTCCCGAGCGCCGCTGGAACGTGCATCGGAAACTAACGATGCTGAAAACTGAATGAATTAAAACACAACGGTTCCGTATTATTACATAAATTGTGATGAAAATAGGAAGAATTTTAAATTTGTTTCTTTTATTGCATAGAATAAACGAGCAAGTAGACCTGATGGTGATCAGGTGATCATATGAGCCATGCTCCATAAAGCTTGGATCATGGACAAATGGCGAGGGGAGCGGTAGGAAAATAGATTTTTGGTTTTTATGTATACTCTTTATTGTACATCTCAAATAAGTAAGTAGTAGTAGTAAATAGTAGTGAATAGATATATCAAGTAAAAAAAATATAGTACAATGAGTGACCATATCGTATATCGCCACAGCAAAGCTGTCTGTTTATATATTGGCAACACTTCGATTGAATTTATTTGGCTTCTATTTTTTGTTGACCAAGAAAGTCAGACAGCAAACACATTTTTCTATATTAATTAAAAGTATCACATTTAAAATACATCGGTATATTAATAAATCCATCAATCCAATCATAAGCTGTTTTATTGAACACAAGTAGAAAAACCAATTAAGTGATATTGTTATCTCGCGTCAACATTGGAATGACCCGATATCCAGACGATAATCAATAATATGTATATTATGCTACGACTATATGGTCTGGCAATCTCACTGGCTTGAAGTAATACTAAACCAATGATGTACTGGAGCTCGCGTAGATTTTCTGTAACAATGTGATACGACTCCTTTATGCACTTCATGCGGGGCTAAATTAATTAAAACCGAATTAATGCGTGTGAAAATTCGCAGAATCGACAAATTAATTTATCTTAAATGAAATTTCAGAGGCCATTGCGCTTATAGGCTAAAATCAAGGTAGTGTTATTGAGAATATGGTTCTCCTATATTCTTTGATGTTCTGTAAGCTGTATTATCTGATATACGTCCCACTGCAGGGCACGGACCTCCTCTACAATTTTGAATACGATTGCGAGGGGTTAGACCATGCAGTCCACCACGCTGGCATAATGTGGCTTAGCGGAATTTACATACCTTAAAAATTTTATAACTCGCTATCTTATGTCACATAATGTCGACCGCAGTGAAATGAAAAGCATTGCTTTGTAATTCATGTTGTTGTTTGGTTTTGCTACTGTCCGTGAGCGTATCGCTTAACCTTAGGTGAGTGGCATGCTCATTTCGCTATTTATTTCAATAAAAAATAACCTATATTTATTTAAAGTATTCAAAGACATTCATTATTGCACCAAAAAAAAACAGTAAAATAATTTATTTATTTTACTGAGTTTCTGATCTCTTCAAGATAACTTTCCGATCACAATAACATTGACTAAAATAAAATACAATATCAAACTTTCTAAAACCACAAACAATTTGTCAGTTACACGCTCAAAAATTCAAATCACGAGCAGGATCTCTAAAAACCGTTTCCATTTGGCTCAAAACTTGTGTATTGAATATGACAAGTGCAGCTTGAGCGCCCCCCGGTCACAACTTGCAAATTATGGCCATTCACAACGCGGCCAAGTTTATTTAGTTAACCGACCGAAATTGCGGCCAAATCACTGTTACAACCGCTGGGGGAAAATGTTGTGATTAGCTTAAATTGTATTGGAAATACGAGCGTTTATGGTTATATTATTATGTCTAATGGAATAGCATTGTTAAGCTGTGTTTACATAGTGCTTAGATGCCAAATGACGGTTACGTTATTGGTATTATTATTACTTCTATGACAAACATGCCATTAAACAGACGGTACGCTGTACGACCACTGATGAACAGCAACAAAACCAAACAGCTTGAATTACAAAGCAATGCTTGGCATTCCACTGCGCTCGCCGTCAAGATGTTAAGCCTCAATATGTCCAGTAATTACTCTGGCACCATGTCCTTCAATCCGACACACAACTGTGCAATTACCCTGCTGTCGGGCGGGAGAAATAAACATAACAGTGGTACCTATCAAGGCTGCCTCTTACATATGAGAGACCACTAGTAAAACTATATAAAATATCCAAATTGGAAAAAATATATATTCATACCTTCACATAGTATTCTACACTTACATCATTTGATACTTTGAAACTCCAGGAATAGTATAAAGAAAACTGAAGTGCTGTACAGGTGTTTCGTTTGAACACTTTCCAAGTATTTCCACTTTTTCAGTGAAACCTAATGGATTTTACATTAGTGCTTGGTGAAACCGTCTGACGTCTCGAGTTCAAACTTCGGACATATTTTAAAATTTCTCTAAGAAACTTAAGTGTATCTGTATCAGTTTATATACGTCCCACAGGGCACGTGCTTTCTCTACAATTAAGAGTACGATTGAGAGGGGTTAGGCCGTATAGATGCTGGCTTAGGCTTGGCTTTTCTGCCTAACCGCTATGGTATGCAGTACAGTACATACATACATATGTCTGCAATCGGCAATCAGCAGTTCGATTGAGAGTGGTTAGGTCATATAGTCCACCAAGCTGGCCTAGTTGGGTTGGCAAACTTAAAACACCATAGAAATTTACAAATCGCAGGTTTCCTCACGATGTTTACCATCACCGTGATGGTGCGTGGATATAGACTATCAATACACATACGCGACGAATACGCGACCACTGCATGCCGTCTTTTGATAACGTATTCAATATGCACTTCAACTACTTCAATGAATATTGTATTTCTCGACACATCGTTCACTCGACTTCGCAATCTCCATTCTCACATATAAATGATAAAATAAATATGTACCAACCATCTCTTACAGTATGCGTTTTCAAATGGCTGCAATATACCAGACAATTTGTATTTATTATAGTTTAAAAAAAAAATGACAACCTCACGCCGAAATACTGGAACACAACTGAATAAACTAAATATAAATGGCGCTTAACTACATTAATCCCGATTAAATGTACTGGCTAAGTGGGCCGTGCGCTGTTAAGAGCAACTTATTATTTGAATGGCGTTCCAGTATTCGGTCGTCAGACGCGTAGTTGTTTTACGGTACGATTACAAACGTGACTTTTCGTATTCGAGTCCCAGGTCGGGCAACGTGATATTGGATCTTTCTATTAAGTATCAGCCCGGAGCCAAGATTTTTTCCCGATATGGCGATAGGCTTCTATCACATCCTAGCACGGATCATACAAGGCGAAATATGGGTAGCACTGCCTAACTCTTCAGGTAAAAATTCGTGAGATTATGTATGTATGAAAATAAATATTAAACACTACTGAAATTCTTTATTTCATATTAATTCGATTTTGTTTAAATTTCAATTGACTGATTCACAAAGAAAGCAGTACCAAACGGGCAATTGTATCGTTGAAATATTTCAATTCCACATGTCAATAACATTTCATTTCAATATATATTTTTAACAACAAAATGGCTACATTTCTTTCTTTTGTTTTTAAATTTAAATTCATTTCGACCAGGTCAGCATAGCATTGACTACGGGCCAGATCATTCATTGCATTTAATTACATGTATGAAGTGCGTGGTGGCCTGTTGGTAAATGGACTAGACGCGGCTGCCAACATGTTCACGGTAGTCGCGAGTTGGTGTCTAGCTCCAATTTAGTTTTATATCTTTGCACCATAGTTTTTACACTTTTAAAACACACAATTCGACACTGTAGATAATATTTTCGTAATAAATTATGTTGACAGCACTGAGGTCTTCCCTCTGTCGCCGTTGCTATGCGACTAGATGAAATTACACCAATTGCCCGAATTTGAACGCCTCACTTTTGAAGTGCTAGTGCGATATCTACGTCGTATTTGTATATCATTGGTCCTCTTACAATGTGATAGGGGGCGATCCCATCGCCATACAGGGCACAACTTCGTGTCTCCAGGGTGACAATAAATAGAAACATCTAATAAATTGTCCAACCCGGGATTTAAACTCGAGACCACAATGTTATAATCCTACCGTAGTAAAACTGCGCCACTGGGACAATCAAACCAAAACAAAAGTTCCGCAATCAGCACGCATAAATGAATCTACATGTCTGTACAAGCGCAATTTTTTTTTCGCACATCGCATATTCTCTACCAAAAAAATCCAAAACAAGGAATGACATATCACTGACATCCGCGTACAAAACAACGCAAATCTGTGCTATAAATATTTTTCAGTCACCAGACAATAAACAAACGTGCATCATTCGTCACGCGCTGAAACAACAATTCAAAGTTGGAAACGGAGGCTGTCATAGAGGTATTGTTTTATTTGTACATAGGCAGAACAGATGAGTAAATATCGTATTTGATAATAAGTGCCTATGAACTTCTATAGCTCTTGGTATCTTAGAGACTTTACCGGTCTTTTAAACGGATGGAAAACTGAATGACAGTAGGACGAAAGGTTTTGAAACGCCGGCTACAGAAGTCGCACCTTCTGAAGTCGCATCCTTTGTAAAGTATTTAGTCTGTAGTAGATAGAGTATCGATTGGCAACAAAAAAAAATATCTATATATTATATACAACTATTCCTGTATAACTGCTTCTTCTCTCTATGACGTAAGACTAAATTGTAAGGTAACACAAACTGATCCAGGACTTAATGGAACAAAGTTGATATCCGTAATCTTTGCCTGCAGACTGTAACGCCCACAGCACAGACCACGCCAAATCGTGACAACGTCGGGAATATCTACCACATTCATTATCATCCATCATCTGTTCATTCACGAACATTGAAATCTATACATATAATAAAATTGGAGTGTCTGTTTGTAATATTGAAATAACAGATTTTTACTACTATGTACATTGTACATGTATGAATATATATACGATACATACACCAAAATAACATTTTTTACATTTTTTGTCTGTCTGTCTGTTAGTTCCGGCTAATCTCTGAAATGGCTGGACCGATTTTGACGGGAATTTAATTGTCAGGTAGTTGATATAATAAGGAGTAAATTAGGCTACATTTATTTTACAAAAATAATGTTTTTGTTAAATTCCACGCGGACGAAGTGGCGGGCACAGCTATCAATTATAAAAGAACATTAACAGTATTTGTAAATATTGAAATAAATCGTATGTACCTATCGTATGCACGCGTAATGTTTATGTATATAGTGCGAGTTATTTACGACCTATTTTTGTACAACTGACTGCCTCGGTGGCGTAGTTATACTAAGCTGAGGTCTTAGGTTCGAATCCCGGGTTGGGCAAAGTGATATTGGATTATTCCATTAATTACCAGCCCCAACTCAGGAATTTGTGCCTGATATGGCGATAGGCTCGCCACCTATCATATCGTAGGACGGAACATGCAAGGCGAAATGTGGGTGCCCTGGCACCTCTGCCTACCCCTTCTGGGAAAAAGGCGTGAGTGTATGTATGAATGTATGTTTGTACAAAAATAAATCGGCGTATATCTGAGTTCAAAGGCTGACCATCAAACGAAAAAAAACCCCACAGCTTTTATTCGAAATATCTGCTGGTAATATTGCATTCGATGGCAAACGTTCGGCAGTATTTGCGATCAAACATGAAATGGAAATGTAGGCTTTAAAGAGTTTTGCTGCACACAAAGCGGCGTAAACGTTTGAAAACTAGGTGAGTTCGTACTCGAATTATTGAGCGTGTTTTTACTCTCAGATTATTGGGTTATTGCGGTGTAATACCGGGATTAACTTCGATTCAAGCTATGTAAGTGAATGTTTGAAACTTTATACTTATGTTACATGAGCTAATTCCTGTATTCAAAATCAAGGCACGGTTATTTATTTTTATTGCTTAAGTTGAAGAAATTATATATGTGTCTAATAGCTGATGTCCTAGTGTTCATAAATATCAATAGAAATAAAACTATATTTTTCGAATTTTATTCCCGGTTAGGTTTATATTTTAATTTTTGATTCCCTGACATTTCTATTAACATTTTCCTAAATCTAAGAAACCATAATAAATATCTATTCTCAAGAATTTTAGTTGCGTTTCTGGACGTAGAATGGATAAGACAAAGATATGAGGAAGCAGGTAAGAGATTTATTGGTCTTCAGGAAATTTCACTCACTAAAGGAGACTAGAGGGGCGAGAGCTGTTAAGCTACAGCCGTTTTCTGCTAGACAATGATATTACCCTCTTCGATCTAAACTATTGCTATAGTAGTAAAAAGTAACTAAAATAGGACTTTATCCATTGACATAAACAAAAGAACAGGACGTAAAGTGTTGCAGCGTAAAAGGTGCACCGTTCCAGTGCATCGCAAGTGAAACCGTACTAAAATTAGTCGTCGCTCGTAACGCTTTTGAAAATGTTTGCTTCTAATTATTATGAGTAAGTTAAGAAAAAAAAAATACTTTCCTACAAAATCTATCACATTTCGTTGATTTAAAATGTAATATTAGTATTTTTAAACCGAAGTATTTACGAAAAAAAAGAAGGCGTCAGTTTCAGGCGATTTTATTGAGTATCCAAAGGATCATCAAAAGGTTTTGAAGGGCCAATCCTTAGTTTTTAATCAAAGGCTCAATCGCATTAAAATTCTTGATTAAAGAAGTAAGTAAGTACCAGTAACAAAAAAGAAATTTTGTAAAAAATGGCATGAAACAGGGTCAGATAAAGAACAATGATAATCCTCCATACATTTTTTTGTTGTAATTTTTTTTGTGTGTCTTGAGATGAAAAATATTTTAAAATATAGATTTCGAATTCCTTAACAATTATTTCTTAAAATTTACTATTGTAGCAAGCCTAGGAAAAAAGATATTCCACTATAAAGTTTTACAGATTTTCTACATCTTATCAAACTCTGTGGGTAGTTAATGTTATTTTGTTGCATTTATATTGGCGTAAGGCAAAGTTATGACGCAAAAATAAAAGTAAAAAAATATATTTTACACGCAATTTAAATATCAAGTACTTATTTATTTTATTAATCTAATAGTAATATCATGTGCAATGTAATAAAAAGGAAACAGGAGACAACTATATATTATTATTTGCACAATAGCGCTTTCGGGCGACAGAAACAAATTGTTATTCCTTAATTAATTAATCAGTGATTATTTTGCTGTTCTCACTTCTCTGCACTATTTTTTTACATTAATTATCTGAGAAAGATAATGCAAGAAAGTCAGTCAAGCTTATATTTTAAAAATGGCAACATTGAAACGACATAACTCTTCTCCAATAAAAATAAAGCAAATATCAATAGAGTTTTACGAAAAATGTGTTTTCGTAATTCAGGCTTAGGTTCGCCGTGAGCTAGGCACCAAAATTACTTAGAAAATTAATTATTAACATTTTTATACATGAAATTTATAGACGCTTAAGAATTGCATTAACAATGATTTTACCAATGTTCTTTAATCTCAATGTTTTTTTTCGCAACTTAGTTAAAAACCCACAATAATTTTATCATTTTTAATAGCTAATAACACGTTTTCACATATTACAAGCCACGGAGGATATTTTACGAGCATCTAACATTACGTTTACGGCTGGTCGCGCGGATAACCGGATGTAAACCCGGTACTAACAACCGGTTAGCTTGTTAACCGGGTACTGATGTATATTCAGTTTATGTTCCAGTTTATAATTCTGATACTTTATTACATGACCTGACAACTTTTATAAGACCAAATTTTGATTTATTTCCTAATTTGTATGCATGTAGTACGAATCAACGTACAGGCAAGCGAAATGTCGGACGCCCGCCTACAAGGTGGACGGTAGATCTGGCTAAAGTTTACGATAGCAGGTCGATATGGAGAACCTTAGGGGACGCCTATATTCAGCAGTGGACTTCCTGTGGCTGAGATGATGATGATGATGCATATAAAGTCCGCCCGCACTAGAGGCCCTACTATATTCATCCGAAACGAAGTTCGAAACTTCGGATGATCGAAGTTTATTTCCGGTACGTATTATTTATGTAGGTTGCCTAAGATCATCATCCTCATAATATCAGCCACAGTAAGTTCACTACTAAGCATAGGCATCCCCCAAGGACTGTTGTCACACTTAAACATGTTGTCGTCGGCATGCATCCAGCGATTTCCTGCAACCTTAACCAGGTCATTCCCTTGTGGGCGAGCGGTTTTAAAGATACAAATATTATAGCGTTTATGAAAAAACCATTCGTATGAATTTACTCAACACGACAAACAAATATGAAGTTAAAATAAACAAAACCGAAACAGTCTCTAAAAAGCAAAGCTTTATTAAATGTTGCCGGATTCAACGAAAAAACGGCGAAGTGTAAATAATATCAATGGGCTACAGGTTCTGTATAATTTTTGTGTAATAAGTAAATTGTTAAGGTTCCAAGAAGTCGCTGCATGCAGCCCATTTTCATCAGGTCGATGTGGAGATTTGTGTTTGTGTTGTTAGGTTATGTTTCTTATAATTTAAGATGCCCAATGTTTATAATATTATGTACTGAACTAAATCTATGTGTGAGTGTGTGTGTGTGTGTGTGTGTATGTCATAGTTGAAGCCCAGTAAATAAATAAAATATACGACTGTGAGGATTGTCTGTTGGTATGAATATAAGTATATTTTATTACCGTACAATTTTATTTTCGTAATTCTTGCATAGTTGTTTTGTTATTCTATTAATTGTATTTCTAAGCAACTATGAAAGTTGAACCCAATTTTTCAATACTACTTATTCACATTGAATTGAATTCAAAATGAATGTTAATTTTCAGCTCGTAGATCTCTAGTTTCCCAGGGTCTGAGAAGCTAAATTTGAAGCATGAAGCTAAACCATTGATGTTGTTATTGTCAGAGCTAACAATATCCAACCACACCCGTCACTGCAACTCCTGTAAGCCAGGGTCAACGACACGCGTTTTAATAAAACCGGAGCTTTAAAGTTCGGTGACCCGACGGGAATATCTAAGTTATCTACCCATATTTAATTGATATTTTTTTTTGCAAGGAATGGCAATACCAGCATGCCGTTCACCTGATGGTAAGCTATACGACCGCTCATGAACAGTAGCAAAACAAAACAACACTTTGAATTACAAAGCAATGTTTAACATACCACTGCTGTTGTGTTCGTTCCGAGTCGGAGTGTTTGTGAGACCGTAAAGTCTCTCGTAGTTCCTGATACCCACGACACAAGACTCGATCTTAGTGTGGGGTCAGGACTATGTGTATTGTTGGGTGTATTTATTTATTTTATTTATTATAGTATCAGTGCGGGAATCAAACCCACAACGGGTTTGATTCTCGTTTCAAACCTCGCCCATAATTAGCGACTATGTGTATGTAAGTTTATTTCAATTTAAAGAACTGTCTTTATCTCCTGCTTTTGTTTTTCCTGCTAGAATGATTGTCTGGAAGAGATCGCTTTGTTTCATGAAATCTGTAAACATTTAATTTTTGTTCTATATTTCATGATATTTGGTGTTTTATTAGTCATATATTATAAAATACTCACGAAGGAACTCAAAAAACATTTATCTAAATAATCTACTATAAGACTATGATAGTACACCAAACTACGGACTAAAACGCGCCATACGGTAGGGTATCTACCTTAGTAAACTTAAAACTAAGGTCTGCATAAGCTTCTTACTAAAACGCAACGCTCACGTGTGTGGCAAATAAACTCGGTATTAACTGAACTTGCGGGTAAACTTGGACTTAACATTTAGGATACATTTTATCACGAACAATCCAGAAGTTTCCTTATCTTGGATGCTCTGGTAACTTGGTTAATACAACTTTTGTCCGGCTGTCTGGTTGAATTAAGTGTTTATAGGATAATATTGTCACTATACCGGGTATATCAAGACTGCTACCGAAAACGAAGCCGGATGGTAGTTTTAGTGACTACAAACACAATGCAACTAAAAATTTCGCAAAGAAAGGCGACAATTATTTTTAATGATTTTTTAAATAACATTATTTTTGGCTGGTAAATCCATAGTTTTTGCTAAAATAATGATTTAAACTCTTTTATACCTTCGAGTATTTATAAATAAAAGGGTATTCACTATTATTTTAGGAAATAATGTATTTACCACCCAAATATGGAAACAGGAAAAAAATTACAAAATAAAATTGTCGCTTTTTTTTTGCAAAAAATTTCTGTTGCATTGTGTCTGAAGTCGCTTAAACTACCACCCGGCTTCGTTTTCGGTAGCAGTCTTGACATACCCTGCATACTAAATATTCTTTTTAGAGGTGCAGAAGTAACTACATCGCTTTTATGTGGAGTTTTTGTTAGATAAAAGTGTAAATAAACTCACGCCTTTTTACCAGAAGGGGTAGACAGAGATGCAACAACGTTTTGCTTTGTATTTTTCATCCCACGATGTGATAGGGCACATATTCCTGACTCCGGGCTGATACTTAATATTACAATGTTATGAACACAGCTCGTTATCAAATAGATGTTTTTGCCTTTGAAAAGTGTTGCTCCTATTTATGATCACGTGACGCTTACTAAAAAGCCGAAATCTTATTCTCCTTACCACTCACGATAATAAAAGAGAATGCAAGTAGTATAATTTTCCCATAATAATTATAAATACCCAACCCGCACTAAGCCAACGTGGCAGACTATATGGTCAAATCATTGTCAATCGTATTCTCGATTGTAGAGGAGGCCCGTGCCCTGCAGTGAGACTTATATGGGCTGATACAGAATTATAAATATATTGTAATTCTTACAAATTACTACATATTTGACAGCCTCCGTGGCACAGGTGGGTAGATGCTGCATGTGAAACGAGAAGACGCGAGTTCGATCCCCGCAACGATGGAAATGTTTGTGCAGACCACAAATATTAAATATTTCTTTTGGGTCTGGGTATTTGTGAGACTGATAAGTTACCCGTAGTTCCTGATACCCACGACACAAGACTCGAATCTTAGTGTAGGGTCAGGACTATGAATGTGACTGCTGGGTGCTATTCATTTATTTCCAACAAAGAACTCAAATCCCATCCAAATAAACAATAAGAAACATTCGGACAAACAAATAATAACATGACCTCACGTTTCAGACGGCCTGCCGCCGAACCAATAAGGCGGTCTATTCATAGCTCACTCCAATTACGATACGAGGTCTGAGTGCTCTGCAAATGGGGGCAGACAGCTACAAACAGTAACGCGAGGTGTACAATAGTCTTTCTAATAAACTAAGAAAAACCTATTTTTTATTACTATGAATGGCGAGACGAGCATTACGTTCGCCTGATGGTAAGCGATACGACTGCTCATGAACAGTAGCAAAACCAAACAACACCTTGAATGCGAGCAATGTTTGGCATTCCACTGCGCTCGCCATCCTGAGACATAACATGTTAAGTCTCAATATGTCCAGTAACAATGTCCTTCAATCCGAAACACAACAGTGTACACCAGTACAACCTCAAAATTGTACGCAAGGGTTAAAAATATGATTTAATAAAAAAAATATAGATTTACCAGCCGCACATGGTGGTATTTAAAACATCACAAAAACAAAATTTCGCGTTTTCACTAAATTATAATTTGCATTGCGTCTAATGTCACTAAAACTACCGCCCGGCTTCGTTTGTGGTAGCTGTCTTGACAAACCCGGTATACCTATAATACAATTGATAAAAATCAAAATTAAAAAGGGTAGAAATACACCACAATGTATTAACAAGTTTATTACTATACTAAATTAAACTTTTCAATGTAAAAATGTCGACAAAGATGTCAATTCATGGTCGTTTGAGTCGGATCTGAACGCATTTACCCGTATAATAGGACCCAGACTGCATAAAATTTATACCGCTACTTCTCTCCAGTTGATAAAATGCTCAAAGACATGCCTTGCCTTCGATTTATTTCTTTAATAAGAGAGCTGAAAGGAAAAGGAATGATTTGATTCCAAATGAAATATCTCTTTGTCGGTTATTACGTTTTTGGCGTAATTAATAATGAATTGCACGCTTAGTATTGAAATGATTGGATTTTACAATGCAATAAATTAATTAGGTATTAAAATCTTAGACTTTAGACAGTATTGATGGCAAAAAATGTGGCGATACGAAGTTCGCCGTGTCAGCTATCATACATATATATTAGTTGATTTGAATGAATGTCGTCGGAGTAGTAACAGTGTTATAATATCTCCGTAGCAAAATTATGATTTAAATCTGTAGAGATGGGATAGAATAGAATATAAGGTGGATAAAATGGGACAGAAGAATAGGTATAGGATGGGATTGGATAAGCAGTTTAGACAACGGCAGTCATGTTGATTTTAAATAAAATATGGACTGGAATCTGTATTTGCACCCAGGCGAAGCCGGGCCGGGCCGCTAGTTACTATTAAAAATACTATAGCATACAAGCAGATTATTTAACAATTTAATAAAAGTCTACAGAAAACGTTATAAACATGAAAAAATATGGCCCTGAGATATTTGTACCGTGTAGGTAATAATAAGATTAGTTTCCAAAAGTTCCACATCAAAGAAGTAGTTTCTGAGTAAATGTTATTAAATAAGAAACATCAGACGGGAATCCACTTGAGCAAATCGAATTATCAACAACGAAAACGTCCTAAATATAGAACTATTTTCTCCTAAATTCAATTTTACTTTTGTTTGTATTTAGTATCATGAAGAAAGTTTTGCTATGACTTTTCTCTCATGTATTAATTAAGAATCTGCTCGTCTTTTATGACAGATCAAAGCATATAATTAACGAAAATATCGTCTTGTTTCACTTGCACGACAGTGATTAGTACTTAAATATGTACTTGATGGTATGTGTAACGCAATCCAAATAAAGTATGACAAAAAAACATCATATTTATGCCGAAAACGCACGTAACAAAGAAAATCCAATGCATGACACGTAAGCGTATCACAATACAGTTCCCACCATGTATGCTTCCCTATCTTTTTTGTTGCATTAGTCCAGCAAAGGAGAAAACAAAGCAACTGATGATAAGTCATCACTGCCACCCATCAACAATGCTTAGATCTTGAATGTGTCCCAGGCCCATCAAATCGTAAGACCGGAAAGGAAAAAAGATAGGAATAGGAAATAGCAACAGTAATAACACCGAATCATATTATCCAAATATACTATCTAATAATTTACCAAACTCCAAATATTACCCCAAATAGCCAACCAATCTAGTTCTTAATAAATTGATACTGTAACAGTGTAACGGTCCAATAATCCGGATGGGATTGCGGGCCGGTCCGTGGTCCTTCGAGCCGGATGAAACGCGGCGAGCCGGTTAATAAGCTCCAAACTGCATTGGATTAGGACCGGACCGTACAGATGCAATTCCTTGGCTCCACTCCAACGTGGCATGTAGAAAAAAATATGCTTAAGTGAATTTATTTAAAGTATTATTGTTGGAGGAATTGGGAGTGGCTTTGTCGTGGATGTATAAAAAAAACTGTTCTAGTTTTGTGAATTCCATGTTTTGTTACTAAGTTCTTTATATATGTATATATTTTTATTGTGTTAAATTGCTATATAAAGATACCATTAGAATACATTTATTAATATCTCATATACATTTATTGAAATGCGTGGTGGCCTGTTGGTAAACGGACTAGACGCGACTGCCAACATGTTCACGGTGGTCGCGGGTTCGAATCCCAGGGCACACCTCTGACTTTTCGGAGTCATGTGTGTATTGATAGTCAATCACCACGCACTAAAACGGTGAAGGAAAACATCGTGAGGAAACCTGCATACCATAGGGATTCATAAGAAATTCTATGGTATGTAAGTCCGCCAACCCGCACTAGGCCAGCGTGGTGGACTATATGGCCTAACCACTCTCAATCACATTCTCGATTGTAGAGTAGGCCCGTGCCCTGCAGTGGGACGTATATGGGCTGATACAGATACAGATTAATATCTCATCAACCCAAAATTATCGTTTTCTCTTATACATCCTATGGTTGGTTATCTATAAGAAAACGCCTCATGCAATAAGACTTTTGTACGATTCTTTTGTTTTGTCTTCTTTAACTATGTATATTGTCACATGTACATAATCACTGCATAGTATAAAACAAAGTCTTTCTCTGTCCCTACGTCCCTTTGTATGCTTGAATCTTTAAAACTACGCCATGGATTTTGATGCGGATTTTTTAATAGATTGAGTGATTCAAGAGGAAGGTTTATATGTGTAATACGTACATATTATTGCACAGAAATCTATTTGTAACCGGGCGAAGCTGGGCCGGGCCGCTAGTATATAATAAAGTATTGAATTAATTAATAGAAACATTATTATGTAAAAAGTAAAAACTGTTTATTCGATTCAAATCAAAATTGGTCTCATCAAAATTAAATTATGTAAAATACTGTTTATTGAATTCAAACTGTTGAAGGTTATACAATTGACTGATTCCACGACATTCTAATATCAGTGAATAATAAACACTTCTGGGAAGTTGTAAAGGATATCGATTTCAATACCAGGAACGCTTCAACTGTTATTATTTGGAACATTTCAGAACCATAAACAGTCATTTACATAAAAGTTAGTTCAAGAAAGTGGTTTTGTTGGTCCAGGAGAAATTAAACTAATAGGCAGCTTTCGTGACGCAGTCGGTTAGACGTCTGTCAAACGAGAGGCCGGGGGTTCGATCCAGGCACTAAAACAAATATTTGTATGAACCATATTTATTTCGGGTCAGGGAGTTAAAGAGACTGAAAAGTCTCTCGTAGTTTCTGATACCCACATACGGTCTGGTCTCAGAGTTTCTGGGCAAAATGTCAACCGTATAGATTCTAGACCAAATGATTAGCAATTCTTTAAATATCTGATTATGGTCATCTCTTAAACATAGTGCTGTACTATATCAGCCCATATACGTCCCACATCAGGGCACGGACCTCCTCTTTAATCAAGAATACGTTTGCGAGGGGTTAGGCCATAGTCCAACATATAGGCCATCTCCAAATATGTTCATAGTGACCTGTTAAAAGCTGTCAACATATTATATACGAATGCCAAACATTGCTTTGTAATTCAAATTGTTGTTTGGTTTTGCAACTCTTCATGAGCGGTCGTATCGCTTACCATCAGGCAAACAGCGTGTTCGTGTCACCATTAATTGCAATAAAAAAATACAGTCATTTGAAACTCATGTCCATAAAATAAGTTATTTTCGAAACAGCAAAATTGTAGGTACACAAATTTACCGAAAGGAAATTGGCTCGGTACGAAGAAAATGAGATCTGTTATGGGTAAGCGGTATTCTAAAGCTTTTCTTTTTTTCCCGTATATTTTTTTACCTGTTTGAAAACAGTTTACTAAGTTAAGTAACCGAGCGCTCTCGGCTTGTCCTATTCAGTTATATTCAAGCCTTATTAAAAGAAAAACGTTCTATAAAATGAGAAACTAAAAATAAACTGGAATTTCTATTGGTGGTGTTGAATTAACACTCATAATATTATTTTAAAGTAGAAAGTTATGTGAATATTGAATAGATTTTATGGCTTCGACTAACTGCAAGTATGTGTTATAGGCTATAAAAGAAAATATGAGAAACTGACAAGGTATTAAGGCCCCCACACTTGTTTTATTGCATAAATCCGCCCAATGAGCAAACAGGTCACTTGGTGATAACAGCCGACCCAACAAATCGGAAAGATACCCGGAAAGAAAAATAATGGGAAGAGGAGAGTGATTTTGGGCACCTGACCTGACCGGAGACTAGTGGTAGGTCTCTCATATGTGAAAGGCCATCTGGGTAGGTACCACCGCAATGTCTATTTCTCCCGTGAAATAACACTGCGTAAATACACTGTTGTGTTTCGGATTGAAGGACATTGTAGCCAGAGTAACTACTGGATATTATTATATACTTAACATCTTATGTCTCAGGATGGCGAGCGCAGTGGAATGTTGCTACTGTTTATGAACGGTCGTATCGCTTGCCATCAGGCGAACGGCTTGCTCGTCTCGACATTAAATGCAATAAAAAAACAAGGGATTTTGGGAACATGGCAATCTCACTCACTGAATCAAAGGCGATAGCATAGCTATCGATTCACATTGCCAATACACAGTAGTACCGCCTTGGACGAGCCTGCCCATTCATGCTGATGCATGGCTGACAACAACGTATCTCTACCACTTCCAAACATACCTCTTACAAAATGTTCCATGCCAAAAACAATTACTTTTTTTAATACAATGAATGGTGAGGCTGGCATGCCGTTCGCCTGATGGTATGGATACGACCGCTCATATACAGTAGCAAAATAAAACAGCACCTTGAACTACAAAGCAATACTTAGCATTCTACCGCACTCGCCATCCTGAGACAAAAGATTTAATTTCCAGTAGTTACTCTGGCTACAATGTCCTTCAACCCGAAACACAACAGTGCATTTAAATTGTTGTTTGGCGAGATAAATAGACATTGTGGTGGTACCTACCCAGGCGGCCTCTCACATATGAGAGGCCTAACTTGTACTTAAATTTCAAAAACTTTGTTTCCATATTAAGTCTGACAAGTCCTGTCTGTTATAACTTATTTCCACCCTAACTGAATGATGACAGAGCACCCTATATCGAAATTGAATTATAAAACAACATGTATGACTAACAATTAAGAAGCTACTAACTATCGCATCTACAAGCAATTTATTATACATCACATTGTTTACACTTCCGTCAGTATTTTTCAATACCATCCCACCGATAAGTATGTTACAACCTAATAATCTATTGGCACAGAAAAATACAGTTTCCTAACAATATGGCTGGCTTTCACTGAGACTTCCGCCTTTTGCATGTAGGAAAATATTAAACGTCGTCGTTTCGCCGATATATGAGTGTAGTTTATTTTCTCAAATGGTTGTGACAACAATTACGGGTACATAATATACTTAATACTGAATATCTTTATTGCACACCACGATATAAAGATGATACAATTTTATAGAAATGTACAATGTAGGCACTGTTGGGCACGGCAACAATTTAAGAGAGAGTTTAGTTAGTATAAATTTTATGTATTAGCATATTTAGAATAAAGAATCTTTGTAATTTATCTTAATTGCTCATATTTGTATTGAATATGCCCTCAAATAATAGCATCATTATTTTAATGACTTTTCTTTCCATATTTTTTTTGGTTTGGCTTAGTTGTTACAGCATTTGAATGCTGGAGTGGTGTAGGTTCGTATATATGAAGACAAACAGTTGAGAATTATTGTTTTTGAATTGTAAGTATACAAATTTGTCTGGTTATAGATTCTAAAAAACATTCAAAAGTAAAATTAGCCTTTTGTAAAGATTGACTGCAAAGTATCTGTAGAAGCTTTTTTCTTAAATTCGTTTCACGGTTCTGTCATTATCCTTAGAAAACTGGAATTGGAAACAAATGATTCTTATTATTTATTTATCGTAACATTAACTTATTAATTTTATTGTTTATCAAAGTTTATTCTGTTATACTTGATTGTTAAACTTAAATGTTAACTTATTTTTATTAACCATTGTATTATTGTATTTACTTTTTGGTTATCTTTTTTCTACTTTGGAAAATAGGTACTGGGTAGGTAACACGGAAATATATATTTCTCCCACCAAACAGCAGTGTAAATGCACTATTGTGTTCCGGTTTGAAGGACCTTGTAGTCAGAGCACCTACTGGACATATTGAAACATTTTGTATTGTTCTGCTACAGTCAATGAGCGGTCATCTCGCTTACCACTGGGTGAATGAAATGCTTGTCTCGCCATTCATTGCAATAAAAAAATGTATCTACGTTTTTTTTTCTTTTTATTACAGTTTAATTTTACCTTACTATAGGTATGTGTTTTGTAAGCTTTTCCAAACATTCTAACCAAGATTTCCCGCCTATAAACCATAAATATTCAAAAGAAACAAACAAAGAAACTACCCATTGTTTTCAGCCGCTCATCCTAACACTCTTCATATCAAACACAGCCCCCTTAATCACACAGATCCATATTGATGTCTGCAAACTCAATCTGTCCGGTGCCGGCATAAATATTCAGCAGTTGTAATCCGGGTGGCCATCAATCAGGCTTGCGGTGTGAACGCGACGCGACCGATTGTCCGGCACACGGTTTGAAAAGCATAGGCTCTATTAAATGGATTTTCGATTTAACGCATCCTAGATATTGGGGGTTGCATTTAATTTTGATGCTATAGATCTGCTACCATCTATAGACTATCTGAATGCGTTTTACGGCCGATGCCAATAATCAATCGAAAAAATTAGATTGAAATCAATCTCGATTGTTTTCTACTTTTCGATTGGTCTCTTGTCATGTTGCCATAGTGTTTTCACTACTGAGATTGATTATTGGCATTTAGATTGATTATATAGTACCAGAAAAAAGATTGAGCTGTCCATCTAAAACGGCAAATTTTGGATTGGGATTGTTTATTGGCAGCGGCTTTTAGTCACGCTGTTATCAAAATTTTAGGAGCGGTTTTCCTTTCTTCAAATTGTATCATATTGGACTTGTTAACACATAAGATTACGAGTGTAAATGATGATACAAACAGTACTAAAACTGTGAAGGAAAACATAAGAATAAGAATAAGAATTTCTATGGTATGTAAGTCCACCAACCCGCATAAGGTTAATTTGGATTATACGGCCTAACCACTCTCAATCGTACTCTCAATTATAGAGTAGGGCCGTGCCCTGTAGTGGGACGTATATGAGCTGATACAAATACTTAGTAATATGGCATTAAATCAGACATATCTATCTTTCTTCTCATTTGACAGAGTCGGCTGTGAAACGAAGGGCTGCGGGTTCGATCCACGCAACAAAACAAATTTTAATGTAATCAGTTAGTATTTGTTTCAGGTCTAGATTTTTATAAGATCGAAAAAATTGTCGTAGTAGTTGTCACGTCAGCACTATGTATGTGACCGTTGGGTGAAAAAGGGACCTTTTATTTAGTGATGAAATACGAAGGCCCATCCTCTGTCACACAAACTCACACACACAGATACAAGCACACACACTATCATATAATAGGTATCAATATATATAAAAATGGAACTGTATTATCCAACAAGATATGCTGGTCTAGAAACACGCTTTCAAACAAAATCAATCAAATATTCCACTCTATATTCGAATATTACTTTTACATAAAATAAAAGTTGCGGCTATGGAACTGTTAAAAGGTTTTTTTTTTCAGTGTAGAATGTATCCGCACTACACATTTTAACTGTTTTTCAGAGAATCCGTGGTCGCACGATATTTTATTTACAATGTTGTTTGATTTTTTAACGAAATATCATATTCAGTGCCGCAGTTTTAGTTGGTTTATTATTTCTTTATAAAATAAAAAAATGTTGTAAATTTTGCTCATTCAAAGGGATGTTTTGAGACGAATCTTACACATAATAGTCATGAAAATTATATATAAAAAATTGAGATGAAAATTTAACACCTACCAAGTAATAGTTTGCGGCCAATCGGACACGATATTTTCAATTCTACTCATCAAAATAGATATAAATATTATATTAAGTATATTTGTCTGTAAGCATTAGTAAAATAAATATTAATTAAAAAACTATAACTAAACTATTATTAATTTTGTTACTACCTACTATGTTTAATAGTGTTTCTTATTTCTAACCATTACCCTAATTTCCATACATACATAAACTCATGCCTTTTTCCAAGAAAGGGTAGGCAGAGGTGTAACCAGGACAACGACGTTTTACCTTATTTTCCTACACTCAAAAACTCCTTTAAATCATTCCAATACTCCAAAACGTCGAACACCGGACAATTAAACAGACTACGTAGATTTACCGCCTACGCACGGCACAATCGCGGACATCGACTGCAAGGGTCATAATTCGATGCCAAGTTAGGGACCGCGTGTTCATCGTATTGGCCATAAATACTGGAGCGAGTGGTGTTTATGTGCCAAAAGCTGTGAGGTGGCCATGAGGTGGGTTTTTTTAGGACTTTCTTATTGGGTGAAAATTGAAGATTACAAGGATTTTTGGAGGCAGGAAAAGTCATTGGTGGTCTATGTTTAGTTATGAACTTTCCGTCGTCAAAATTATGATGAACAACTGCTTCATACCAAGCCAATAAAAATATAATTATTTAGGAGAAGTAATTTCAAGAGTGCAAAATAAATGACACTATACTGCTGCCTTGGCTTTTTACATAGTGAAAAACAAAAATGATCATTATACCCCATATGGTAAATAAAGCGCAATCTGCTTCTACAACTAAGCCCATCATACCGCAATAGTTAGTGCGTGAGACATAATGGTTTCTTAGATTTCGCGAATATTACACATTAAAATAAAACTATTATTTACTGAGTTTATCGTGAATTTGGTTTAATTATTACATTTTTTAACCTCCCAACGTTTTGATTACTTTACAACTTTCGTGGGGCGGTGTAAAATTAAACCAAACCCAATAATAGTTTAATTTAAACGATTCCCCTGATAATAAAATAAATTAACCTTAATTTTCCGTTACTACTCTTAATTAAACATCAATCATCAAAACGTATTAAACAAGCTGGAACAAATTAAACCGATTACATGACAAAGCCACCAAACACCCTGTTTAAACAGATTACATCTGTTAAACGGGTCGGACCATCTTAATCGGGGATTTAGTCATTTGTCCGTGTTAGAACGCGTGGTTTGTTAATGACGCGGACGAGACGGGCGTCGTGGGTTTGAATCCCAGGATATACCTCTGACTATGAAATTAAAGAAGAACAATGCTATTGGTCACAAACTTCACACGGATATACCTAAAAACTCTTTAGTATAAAAAATAAAAAAGAGTGAAATATGAGAAAAATGTGCTTGTTAAAAGACAATTACAACGCACTTTGAAAGAAAATATTGTGAAGAAGTGCATACCATAGAGATATTTAAATATTTTCTATGGTATATAAAGTCCGCTAACCTTACGGAATACGGAGACTAGCATGGCGGATTATGTTCTAAACTCTACGCCAGGGTGGGGACTATGGCCTAACCCAGGTTTTCCCAAAATCTTTAACTTAAAAGGTAAAGAAAGGCGACGTAAATTCTCTCTCCAAATTTAATTTTTGTGTTTACCAATGACATTAATCAAGGATTAGGGCGCCGAGACAAAACAGTCAATATGTAGGAGCGCCATCGACTGAACTAACCTAAGCCCTCTCAATCGATTTCTCGGTTGTAGAATCCCGTGTGTTTATAGCATAAGTTATATCCTATTTTTATTTTATAGTTATATCGTAAAGTTCATGAGTGATACTTTGTTTATTTTTGTTTAAATTTTAACTTCATAAGTGTTATTTTGTTTTTTGTTTAATGTCTAATGCAAATGTTTTGTACATGTGCAAATGAGACTCACCACCTCTACGGTCAAACCAATGCCCGGTTTCGTGGAACTAACATTTATTTTGGATTGTAATAATTAAATAAATAAAGAGAAATAAATAAAATCATAATAATAATATAGGCTGATGCACGAGTAGAACTGATTTTTCTAATGCATGGTCACCCCACAATGTTATGGCGACTCTATTATTTTTATCGCCCAACCTCAACCACTTTAGGTGTATATGAAATATCCTGAGGTTTTTGCGGTCCAGTATGAGTTATTAGGGTTTATTATTATTGTCGCTTAGTTTTTATATTAAGTCCGGTGAAGGAGGAAAATAACACCTGAGGGTAAGTAATTACCGCCGAACATTATTTACAAAACTTGATATCTAGACATCGCTGGCCTCAAAATAGAGGGGACGAGAGAAGCGAAAAGGACGGCAAGTGAAAAAGGGGGACTATTATGTTTTCGTATATTTATTTTTATATTCATGTTTAACGCGTTATCACATATTTTTTTTATTGCAATCAATGGCGAGATTAACTGTCATGAACAGCAGCAAAACGAAATAACACCTTTGATTAAAAAACAATTTTTGGCGTTCCGTCGCGATCTCTATTCCGATATATGAGATATTAAGTCTCAATATAACAGTACATTTGCACTGCTGTTTGGCTGGAGAAATAGACATGCAGTACAATAATACTTTGAGTCGCAACCATCTTATACTACAGTGTCATTGTAAACCTGAGGTCTCTGGTTCGGCTAATTGATATTGGATTTTGCTTTTCATTATCAGTCCGGAATCTCAAATTTGTGCCCGGTATGGCGATAGGCTCGCCCTATCACATCGTGGGACGAAATACACAAGGTTAAACGTGGGCTGCCTAGCCCTTCCGGGAAAAAGGCGCTATTTTATGTATGTATATATGTAAAATGTATGAATAAATAAACCTAACAGTCAAATACATACATAGCCTTGACCCTACATTAAGATCGAGTCTTGCGTCGTGTATAAGAGACTACGAGTGACTTCTATCCCACCAACATGTATGTTATGTTTTTCCACAACTCAGTACAATAAAAACAATTCTAATTCATTTTACTCACTCAATAACCGCGCCTAACAATAATAAAATACCACATGAAAGTTATGAAAAGAATTCGGTAAGTTAGATTTACGAAACATCTCAATTCCCAATGGATGGTCAGGTTGTAAAGCGTCTGTGTTCCTGTGGGATGGCCGAAAACGGCCCGTTTTATCACTCACTCCGCTACCCGGGACCGGGGATAATTTTTCTGGATATTTCGAGTACCCGGGGAAATCTTCAACTGCCAGGTTTTGATAAAGTTGTAAAAACTAGGAGTTAATTTGCGGTTTGAAATGTTTTTGTTTTGGCACTTTATAATGGATGTTTTTGTATTTTTTACGAGTTAATTCGTGAAGTAATTTTGTCGTTTAGAATTTTTTGTTTGTTTAATAAAACTCTTGTTTAGTCGTTTTTGCAAGTATTTTGCACTGAAGTAGTCGTTTGGGTATTCTGAGAGTTCAGTTCTCGTTTTCTTACTTTTTTTGCTTTAAATATTTACACATTTTACTGGTGGGCAGGTAGGTTTATCATATGTTTTGTAATTCATGGTGTTGTTTGGTTTTGCTAGTCTATGAACAGTCGTATCGTACTCAATCCTGTCCCCTGATATCCCATTTAGTCCGCCTTATATTATATCTCCAACTATCCCTTTGAATTTGAGGATAAGCAATAATAAACATTTTTGAAATCCTTACCTATCCCACGGGCACACTTTATTTTTATAAAAAAAAAGTAGCCTTTGAGCCGTAATCTGGTGTATCCGCTAAATTAATTAAAAATAGTCCAGCTATTTGAAGAAGTAACAAAAACACAAACTTTAGGCATTCTAATATTATTAGGAAGTAGAATACTATTATCTTCAAAATAACTTTTTCAAACCGTTCAAATAAACACATCTACCCTCAACCCTTAATAAACTGCACAATACCGTTTCATAAAACTTCGATATCCCAATCCGGTGATCCGGTTTATACCCGGGTGATATATATCGCTGACCGAGCGTTTTGACCGGATCAGCCCGGATAAATTGACCGACAGCTAATTGCTTATTTCGATTCCTCTTTCGTATGTCGATCACGTAAAAGCGGGCCGCCATTTTGTATTTTACTGCTTTTAGATGGGGGGTATTTAATGGTTCAAGGTTTGAGTCGAACTGAGGAACATATTGGCAACATTACTTATTTTGCCTTGGCAGGTGTTAGTCAAATCTTGTTAATATATTTTTGGTAATTACTTGTTATGACGGATAATATGTTCCAGTTTTATTGAGAAGGGACAGCAATAAAAATATTTTTACATACATAATGTTTTATTATATGCAATATGTCACACAATGAGTTAAAAGCGCTGACTGTCGTAGCTTAGTCGTATTATTCTTTCTGTAAAAACTAAGAAAAGAGGCTGTGGATTCGATTCCCCGGTGATTAAAAATAGCATTAATCTCTCAAATTTGTACCAGCATCACATCTCTTTGTTGCAACACGAAATGTCCTAAATTATAAATACAACTGGAAAATCTACATTACACCACTAATAAATAATTTTCGACTTTTCAATATACAAAATAAGCCTAAATTAGCGCTAAAATTAACCACATACAATAATCACTTCATACTAAAAATACCACAAATCGGCAATTATGACAAACAAAGGGAATAACAGCTATATTTAACGAGTATGTAAGCAATTAGAACGGATATTATGTTCTGTAGCGGTATCCGTGAGAAGCGAATATCCGCATAATATCGGAAACTAAATCTGATATATATTTTTTAATAATTTATTTATACGCTTTTATTAACATCACCTCTATGCATGTATGTATGTAACGGGATCTTTGAAGCCGATTTTCAATTCAAAAGGTGAGATTGAATCGAAATTTTACATACTTATCTAGGACTGATGACAATACAATCATTTAAATATATATAGCATTATCTTATCTAGAACATGCCTTGACTGCGTCGGTGGCGTAGTTGTACTCCGGTACGGTTACAAAGCTGAGGGCTCGGGTTCGAATCCCGGGTTGGGCAAAGTGATATTGGATTTTTCTATTCATTATCAGCCCAGAGTCAGGAATTTGTGCCCGATATGGCGAGAGGCTCGCCACCTATCACATCATGGGACGGAACATACAAGGCGAAATGTGGGTGCCCTGGCACCTCTGCCTACCCCTTCTGGGAAAAAGGCGTGAGTTTATGTATGTATGTATCTAGAACATTTAGAATTTTAAATTTTTTTGAAAAAAATATAGTTTTTAATTTGCACGTAGCTGTCTTCCTTTGATAAGAGAGTCGTAGATGGTTTTAGTGCCAGAAATTAAATTATAGTTTAACAAACTAAAAAAATACACTTTCATAAAAGATCCAACTAAAAAGTAAAAATAATTGATAATTAGTTTGAGATTAGAAAATTGATTAAAATACATATACTTACATTTTATTGTTACAAAGCGTGGGGTGCTTACATTAATTACTTATCCTCCAGCGCCCCAATAATTTATGATATAGACAAATTCGCTCAAGCTGAATTCAAAAGTCGGTCGAAAGGGCAAACAATTCTATCTGTATCAGCCCATATACGTCCCACTGCAGGGCACGGGCCTCCTCTACAATCGAAAGTACGATTGAGAGTGTTAAGGCCATATAGTCCACCACGCTGGCCTAGTGCGGGTTGGCGGACTTACATACCATAGTAATTTTTATAAATCGCTATGGTATGCAGGTTTCCTCACGATGTTATTCTTCACCGTTTTAGTGCGTGGTGATTGACTATCAATACACACATGATTCAGAAAAGTCAGAGGTGTGCCCTGGGATTCGAACCCGCGACCACCGTGAACATGTTGGCAGCCGCGTCTAGTCCATTTACCAACAGGCCACCACGCACTTTTAATACAATTAAACAAACAATTCTATAACTAAAATAGATTTTAAAAATATTTATTTATAATTTTAATCGCTCGGATTAGATCTATATTATTATCTACCGGTTTGTCCGGCAAACTTACCTTCTCCACCGAATCGGCCGGTTGAGTTTTAATCCAAACGTGTCGCTGACGAACGCGTCCTTTATCACCGGAAGAGTCGGAAGTCATTAACACCGGGTTTTTGACGGATTTCAGTTTTCAGGGTTTTTGTTTTTTAAATTTACAGATTCAGTTTTGTTTCTGTTTGGACTCTCTATTTCATTTAGAACCAAGTTTTCAAACGTCAGATCATGTATGTTTCAACGTTTCAATATATTTTGAGATATTTTCCACAAAAAGAAAGAGAGGCTATCAATATGTCAAAGTTATTCTTCAATAATGGTTTTAACAGTTTGAAGATAAAATAAAGTTGATTCGTGAGTAACTGTATCTTTCACTAATGCTATGTTGAAAAGCTTGTGTTATGTTTCTGGCCACTACAACTACTGAAAAACTATATTTAAATATTATGACGTTGTCTTGTCATTCAAATAAAAGTATTATACAAGAAATGTACAATTTCATTTACAAATATTAATATACAATATTGGCGACGAGGATGGAGCTACAGAAACTCAGAAGATCGCGAGCCTTTATAAGGGGGCAGCTTACAAAATTAAAAATCTTTTTACAAGAGAAAGATCAAGAAATTTCAAACTCGGAATTAAATGTACGTCTGGAAAATTTATTGACACATCGGAAGAAATTTGACCAAATTCAAACAGACATCGAATCATTAATAGAAAAGGATGATCAGGTAGAAATTGAAATTGAAGAGAGATATATTACGGAAGAATTAATATTACAATTACAAGTAAAGTTACAAGAATTACGCACTACATCTGATTCTACGTATGATTACGCTACACCTGCATCTATACACGCTCGAAGCGGTGAAACACTAATTCCGAAAATACATTTTCTACCACTGCAAGAAAAGGAAAGTTTCAAAAATTTCACAAAAAGGTTAGAAATGTTCCTACTACTTAATAATTGCCATGACACCCAGACCAAAATATACATGCTATTAAATTACATTCCACCAGAACTACATCAAAGAGCATACGATCTATGCGCACCGAAACAGCCATATGATGTCAATTATGCTGATCTTATTAAAATACTTGATGATTATTTAGATCCAAAACAAAGCATATGGGCCACTCAACACAAATTTATTACAAGGACTCAAGAGGAGAACGAATCAGTCTCGGAATACACAGCACAACTGAAACGTCTAGCACAAGATTGCGATTTTAAATGCAAACACTGCAATGCATCAATTGCTGATAACTTCATTACACTTCAGTTTGTGCGAGGCCTTAAAGATAATGATGCACGTGCAAAAATTCTCCAGAGCACCGACGTTACTGATTTACCAACCCTCATACGCACAGCAACTGCTATAGAGACGTCAAGGAATGACAGTTCGTACATCTCACAAGCTTCTCGTACAACTCAACAAATACACAAAATAAATAAGAAACCCACGTATAAAAGGACGACTTTAACCATAAAAGACCTGAAAGGCAAATGTTTCCGCTGTGGAAATGATGGCCACCGAGCTAATAATTGCAGGTATATTAACAATACTTGCAATAAATGCAAAAGAAAAGGCCATTTAGCTCGCGTATGCTTACAATCGTTCAAGGCAAATCATTTGCTTAAATCCCAGCACGTGGAGGTGCATACTGATGACATGAGTGAGGAGTCAAGTATCAATGGTGATACACCATGGCACATGAACGTTGTAAGATCTATCAGCAACGATAAATATATGATCAAGGTACACATTAATGGCAAAATTATTGATATGGAGCTGGACACAGGAGCTGCTCTCTCATCAATATCATACAGAGATTTTAAGACATTGAATCTTGACACAAAATTCTCAAAACTGACATCATCATGAAAACATATACAGGAGAATTAATCAAGCCGGTCGGAGTAGTATATGTAACATGTAAATACAAAGAACAAAACTTTGACGGAAAATTATACATTATAAAACAAGACGTGGAACCTATATTTGGTCGATCATGGATTAGACTTATAAATCTCAATTTAGCCAATATCAACATTTTACAACCTAGTATTGACAAAAAACTTAACTTAATATTGGCTGACCACTACAACTACTGAAAAACTATATTTAAATATTATGACGTTGTCTTGTCATTCAAATAAAAGTATTATACAAGAAATGTACAATTTCATTTACAAATATTAATATACAATAGCTTGATTTTAAAACAAGATTTTAATTGTTATGAATAAGCGATACGACTGCTCATCAACTCAAAACCAAACATCATGAATTATAAAACAATGTTTGGCATTCCGCTGTGCTCGCCATCCTGAGACATAAGATGTTAAGTCTCAATATGTCCAGTAGTTACTCTGGCTACAATAGCCTAATAATATTACAACGCAATCCATTATGAGAGGACAATGTAACCCTCCTTAATCCTTGAGAATATCTCTGTGAGGTCGGGATGAATCCTTCGCCCTCGTATCATGCAATACGTGAGGGTTAAGAGGGAATAAAAAAACAATATCCTCCCGATATCTTAAGATTTGTCTTGAGATGGGTAACCAAATGAAATATTTGGTTTGACGTTTAAATTTCAATAAGGTTGGTTACTATAGGTACTCTAGTATTATTTTATTAGTGCTGCGTATTGTGTAATGAGCACTGGGTTCTAATATCGAGTAAAGCAATACATTTCCGATTTTGTTCCAAAATTGAAGATAACATAGCTGTGACCTACCGTTAGAAGGTTTATATTATATTTTACTATTTAACCTATTTCGCAGTATTTGGTCTCGGATTTGAAAAAAAAAGTTGAATGCTATAAAAAAAACATTTATCACTTCTAAAAAACATGTCTGCATCACAATGAGGGTAAGCAGAAATGCTAACCATAGTTCGTCAAGCTCTCTTCAATATTAAATTAAATCAGGTATAGATTAAAAAAATAGGCATTCATAAAAGATCCAACTAAAAAGTAAAAAATATTTGATAATGAGTTTAAAATTAGAAAATGGAGTAAAATACTTATATTTTCTTGCTACAAAGCGTGGGGTGCTTACAGCAATTACTTATTCTCCAGCAATAACACGACGAATACTAGATTGTCGTTCCTAAACTAGCTCAATACTTTACAACTCAATCATTTATTACCTCGCAGAACCCAAATCAATATAGCTGTCCATTGCAGGTGGAATATTTGATCCAGCGCCGGCCGAATATTTGATCCAGTCCGAGGCGAATATTCCAATGAAACGTCATCTCGGAACCCACTCAAAGGAAAGCGGAGGTATTGCGTTCCAAGCTACGATATTAAAATCTATCTGTATAGTCTAGTGCAGTTTGAGCTGTAAAATGTATAGGTACATGAGTTCGATTCTCAAGTTAGGCAAGTGAGAGATAAGTAGATAAAGACAAGGCATATTAAGACTTAACATCTTATGTCTCAGGGTGGCGAGCGCAGTGGAATGTCATGCAATGCTTTATAATTGGACCGAGTTATGCCAAAATGTACCAACCCACAAATTGTCAAAAAATGAGTTATTGACACCAAACTGATCAGAATGCGATATATTACTACTACTCAGCAAAAACAGCCCATCCTATGTTCATATTTGACAGAAAAAAAGTATGTATGAACCAAGCCACACATATGGACTATGTTTAAAACAATTCTGCTATAATGATCCAAAAACATGTGGTGCACCCTTGATAATATAAATATAAACCAAATGACTCTGGGTCAATAAAATTTAAATAAAATATATTTTGTATAAATGTCTCAAACCATTATGGTTCTTGTATGCAATTTTAAGTTGAATTATCAGAGTAAAAAAACATGAACCAAATACAGTTGAATCACTTAAATGATTAAAATTATTATTGTTTCATTTTTCATTATAGGAATAATAAAAATCCTCTTCCTTTAAAAAATATGTTATCCTCTTCCTGTAATAAAATATGTGTTATATTTTATTGAAATAAAATGCTCTTTTATAATTAATTTGTAAACAAAATAAATGTGGTACATTTTGGCATATCTAATTTATGTCCGATTACCTGAAAAATTCATTTTTGCCAAAACGTACCAACTGCATATATTTTCAAATAAATAAATCAAAATGACTTTATACACAATCTACTTATATGTGTACCCAAGCTCTTTACTAAAGGCACAAATTGGTAATAATAATAAATTCATACAAATAGTTGAACCATGAGTAATAACAAATCTAACTTTAAACACCATTTTCTCGAAATCAATTTTATGCAGTTGGTACATTTTGGCATAACTCGGTCCAATTCAAGGTGTTGTTTGCTTTTGATATTGTTCATGAGCAACCGTAAGACATAATTGCAATAAAAATAAAGTGAGTTTGAGAAATGACACATGATAAGTTACCAGGAACTAGATTTTATTCCGGGCATGGCTATGCAATCATATCAATATCAACATAGTATTGAGGACTGCAGTCACGTTGAGTTTAATTACAAAACAGTTAGTACGCAAAATAATATGTCTAATGTGGACTGGACCCAAAAAGTATATGCACCCGGGCAAACCCGGGTCAGCCCGCTAGTGGTACTATTATAATACTTCCATACAACATTTAAATACTCAAAAAAAGGGAAAGATACCGTCGAAATACACGTGATATGATTGTGAGGGCCCAGGAGGGCTGCGGGGGAGGACAAAGTGTTCTGATAACGCCGACATAATGGAGGTAAAAAAGTTCACAATGCAAACAAACACTCGCGGCAATAATCCTCAGCGACACTCCAATACGTTCAGTAAACGCTTCGGCGGGAGACACAATTGGCGGTAGTAAAGCTTGGCAAAATCGAATTTAGTACTAATATGGCAACCTAATATAACTACGATGGTAAATGTTTAAATACTTATTTTTATTAATGGTTGTCACGGTGGTCGCGGGTTCGAATCCCAGGGCACACCTCTGACTTTTCGGAATCGTGTGTGTATTGATAGTCAACCACCACGCACTAAAACGGTGAAGGATAACATCGTGAGGAAACCTGCATACCATAGCGATTTATAAAAAAATCTATGGTATGTAAGTCCGCCAACCCGCACTAGGCCAGCGTCGTGGACTATATGGCCTAAACACTCTCAATCGTCAATCTCAATCTGCAGTGGGACGTATATGGGCTGAAACAGATTAATGGTTGTTATTAATCTCTTTGTTTATTTTAAATCACAAAACAAACAAATTTTTAATAAACCATCTCATCCCACTGCTGGGCAAAGCTCTTCCCTCTCCCTCCACAGTTCACAGATTGTTGGCTATTAAGTTAAAAATAATAAATAAGGTAAATACAAATGAGTTTTTTTTTTGTAAAACTTCTTTTTAAACGAAGACAGCTCTTCTTGAAAATACCACTGGCCATATTTTATAACCAAATTCTATATTTGAGGGGAGCAATGAGATAAATTGAATGAATTCAGCAAGTATATACTATTTCTACCAATTGATCTATTATATAAAGGAGAATGCCCATTCATAATATCAGGAAAAATTATCGTTGATCCTGATACTGGCAGATTTTTATTAAATAAAGTAATTAATAACCCGCACTAGGCCAGCGTGGTGGACTATATGGCCTAACCACTCTCAATCGTACTCTCGATTGTAGAGTAGGCCCGTGCCCTGCAGTGGGACATATATGGGCTGATACAGAAGACAGACAGAAAGTAATTATCATCACATTCAACATTTTGATCACAAATTCGAAGGCAAAAGAATATATTTTTATTAGACTTCAAATTAATTTCTCCAGGAACTCCAGGCCTAGGTCTCAATTATGTTTATATTTATTGAAAAAATTATATTTTTCCCTACACAAAAAAGTAGGTTTCATCGATTCACGAAAATCTTGCACCGTACTAAGTTTCATAAAATAGGCGCTGTCCTTTAAAAAAATTCTTCCGCCCAAGTGAGAAACTCCGTTTGAAGTCGGTTCACGATAAATATTCTTCACTCATTGTGTCCTCAAGAGACAGTTAGCGCACTAGACCCGTGTTAGCGTTCTAGACTTGCATTACTGCGCTAACAATACTCGTGGCGACCTCGTCATACAATCCAGCAGAATAGCTTTACGGAAATGTCTAAAGCGTATTAGAATATAATGATATAGTGGGTGGTGACTCGTGGCCTGTTGGTAAACGGAATAGACGCGGCTGCCAACATGTTCACGGTGGTCGCGGGTTCGAATCCCAGGGCACACCTCTGACTTTTCGGAGTCATGTGCGTATTGATAGTCAATCACCACGCACTAAAACGGTGAAGGAAAACATCGTGGTATTCTATGGTATGTAAGTCCGCCAACCTGCACAGACCAGCGCGGTGGACTATATGACCTAACCACTCTCAATCGTACTGTCGATTGTAGAGGTAGAGATATTTTTTCCATAGACAAAAAAATAGTTTTCATCGATGCACAAAAATCTTCGCAATACTAAGTTTTATAGTAAAATGGGCATTCTGATTTCCTTTTTGGCATCGAACCTAAGACAGTTCACTAGAGCAAACAAAGACTATTTTAAAAAATGTATCTTTCTAGGCTATGTTCTTTTATTTTCATTGTTTATTTGGGAAAAAGACAATCTTGAAGATCTTAAAGACTAAGTTTTTACAAATACAAATATCAGCAAAGTTTCCACTTACAATTAAATAATTATTCTATACAATAGCTACGAAAATAGTAAAGTAGTAAGTTCTTTGACATACAGGGTATATCAAAACTGCTACCGAAAACGAAGCCGGGTGGTAGTATAGTATAGTGGTAGACTTCAGACTCAATGTAACAGAAAAAGATGCAAAAAAAAGCGACAATTTTTTTTTGTTATTTTTTCCTATGACCATATTTAGTTGGTAAATACATTTTTTTCCTAAAATAATAGTATATTATACCCTTTTATTTATAAATAATCTAAGGTATAAAAGAGTTTAAATTATTATTTTAGCGAAAACTATGGATTTACCACCCAAAAATGACGATATTTAAAAAATCATAAAAAAATATTTGTTGCGTTTATTTGCGAAATTTTTAGTTGCATTGTGTTTGAAGTCACTAAAACTACCACCCGGCTTCGTTTTCGGTAGCAGTCTTGAGATACCGTGTATAAATCAAATGAACGAATGCGTTCTGCCACCCCCCGACATAAATAGCGTGATAATGCACGTTCACACACCGCTGCATAAGCGGCTGTTCATGGCTCAGTGAGTGAGGAAAGTGACACGCGTTATGTAGTGCTATTCATGTCCAGGTACGCGATAGTATTGCGGTTAGTGTTGACTGTTTGGTCTTAGGTTCGAGTCCCAGGCCATGTTTTTATGAGATTACTGATAAAAGGTTAGAAATATTAAGTAAAGCATAAGAAGCATTTAAGATAGAATTGCTGCTTAGTTAAAGGAATCTCTTATGTAAAGGGTTCAAGAACATCATTAGGTTAGGGAAGGGTCAAATTTAAGGTGTTCAAAGTAATAAAAGTTCTATTGGGTATTTTTTAATTTTTTGGTATTATAATGAAAATATTTCTATTCATTATCAGCCCGGAGTCAGGAATTTGTGCCCGATATGGCGAAAGGCTCCCCCACCTATCACATTGTGGGACGGAACATACAAGGCGAACTGAGGGATTTCTGGTTGCATGTAGTTATTCAGATCAATTTTAAACTATATTTATTGAGGAAAGCTCATAGCGCGAAAAACTGGTGGCCATTAGGGCCGAAATATTCTGGTACATCTCGGTCTGGTGGTGGTCACGTACAGGCAACAGACAAACGACCTGACTGGTTGCAGGAAGTCGCTGGATGCAGGCCACTTCCAACAAGTCAATGTAGAGATCCTTGATGGAGGCCGGTTCAGCAGAGGACTTACTGTGGCTGAAGATAAAGAGAGAGACAGAGATAGTGGACTTAAGACCTTTCTAGTATGGTGCAGTTCAAAATTCAAATTATAGGAACCTCTCTCATCATAGACCAACAGTGAGACGGACTATTGTAGCCCTGGAACTGAAGTTTACGTCCCGCATAACAAAAGACACGTCTACTACTCATTGAACAACGGCAACAGCATAATTACATCTCCCATCAGGAATACTTCTTCTTTATCAGCCCATATACGTCCCACTGCAGGGCACGGGCCTCCTCTACAATCGAGACTACGATTGAGAGTGGTTAGGCCATATAGTCCACCACGCTGGCCTAATGCGGGTTGGTGGACGTACATACCACAGAAATTCTTATGAATCGCTACGGAATGCAGGTTTCCTTAAGATGTTTTCAAACACCGTTTTAGTGCGTGGTGATTGACTATCAATACACACATGACTCCGAAAGTAATACTTAATGAAGTTCCTTTCAAGAATACTAGCTTAAATATATGTTCTTGACAGTACGAAAAATGTATATAACGCGAAAAACAATACAAATGGGCGGGAAATGAAACAATGCGAACGAAATAAACGTTACAAGATGTGTTGGACAAAGACGGGTTCATATATTAAGTTTCCCTCACAAATTGCGTCTCGTCTCTATCGAGTGCTGGAACTTTCGCCGTTTATAGTCTAGATATCTAGAATCTAGACTGTTAAACGTCCTGGATGTAGTTTGATATTTATATTACACTTTTATGTAATCATCTGTTTACATAGAATGATTTGGATAAGATTATAGATATTTAGCAGGTACTTGTAAAAAATATTCCCATTTTTATTTTATTTGAAGCTTTTATTTTTTATGCATGTAAATAGTAAGATAAAGATAAAATTTACAACAGCTTTGCTCTTATTTACGTATTTTGTTACCGGTTAAATTAAAAATGTTAATGAAAAATATTGTAAATGTAATAAACCATGCGGACAAAACCGCGGGCATCAATTAGTTGTTTACATCAATCAATACACATATTGAAAGAGATAAAATTAACTTATTTTGTATTTATAAAATACTGGCTGTAATGTTTCACGTAAAAATCCAAATCATTTTATTCCATTCGAATTTCGAATATGATAACAAATATGGTGTACACAACGCCCGCGCAATGAAATCAAATATAATAATTACTTATAATATTAACACTCACCCGAAGCCAGGCAAACGGCGAACAGAAAGACGAGCAGGTGATTGTATTTCGGCATTTTTCTTATGACAGGCGCACGTTTAGAAATTGTATGGCATTTTGCGCGGAGACAAACACGAGCGTCCGCGATGCGCGCTCAACGCGATCTGTGGCTGAATGGGACCCCGCACCCCTCCCGTGCCGGGTGAAGGGAAATTAGGTTAGGTTAGGCATTGTGGAATAATGCCTTAGCATATTGGTAGTATTAAAAGTATTTATTTCTATGAGCGATGGGTAATAGATTGGTCGGAAGTTGAGTGTAATTTTATTTATACTTTATTTACTAAATAGGGTATAGTTTTATTAATTTGTAATGGAACTTTGATTACTAGGAGTTTCAATTGTGTCTGAAAGGTGGCTTTCTTGTTGAACAATCATTTTCATGAAATTTAATGATATTTAACATAATAAACCACCAGAATAGAACCTTAATATTCAACTGTTCTGTGATTTTATGGGATACGATGAGAGGTGTAAGCCGTAAGATCATGCGTTCGATTCTCAGATAGAGACATCCAATAGCTTTTTCATGGAAAACCTATGAAAAACAATTATCTCCTTCACATTTCGTTATTTGAGTGGGATTTTCGGATTTCCATCAAATCATACTTTATACTAGTGGCGCCCACAGTTCACCGAGCTTTTTTCTACTCCAAGTTTTAATTGGGAATGAGACTATCGCTAAACCGGTTACAAATTTCACATAATATAGGGATCTCGTATGAGATTTTCAAAATTCACCTGACAAGAATGGTATTGGGAACTTTCATCACTATTCTCAATTTCTCTCACATTTTCCTGGTCTGTCTGTATCAGCCCATATACGTCCCACTGCAGGGCAGGGGCGTCCTCTACAATCGACAGTACGAATGAGAGTGATTAGGCCATATAGTCCACCCCGCTGACCTAGTGCGGGTTGGCGGACTCACATGCCATAGAAGTTTTATAAATCGCTATGGTATGCAGGTTTCCTCACGATGTTTTCCTTAACCGTTTTAGTGCGTGGTGATTGACTATCAATACACACATGACTCCGAAAAGTCAGAGGTCAACCTGTTTCCTGGTCAACTTATAAATACTTATAAGAGTTTTTTGCCGCAACATCAAGTTGCAGTTATCATCACCGAACGTTGTCCCCCTTCTTCTTATAAACCTGGACGCTTTAAGTTAAGTGGACAGGCTCGTCCTGTGCAGTGCCACTGTCTCACAGGAGATCGATGTGAAGCGACAGCTTTACTATATCCTTTTATTCAGTGAGTGAAATTGCCGGATGCCATTCCTTTTGCATATTTTTTTCGTCCTTCTCTCCCCCCCACTTGATAGGCAATATATCCATTATCCAACCATTATAGACATTCATAGTCGGCAATGATCACTTTCCATAAGGTAAACAGGACCAATGCAAAAAACACATAATGGCATAATGGCGTTGATTGAAAAACAATTATCTCTAAAAAGTCAATTCTCTATCTAGTCTTCACAATCGCCATGAGGTGCAGTGCAGAAACTCCGCTAATAAAAAAATAACTACACTTTTCGCTTAACTAAATTAAATAATTGTATTACCCTTAATGGAGGAAAAACCAGTGGTTTTTCCGTCGGATATTTCAATTATTCAGAGACATAATAGCTCTGCTGGCGAGAAAAGAATTGCCTCACTCGTTAATATAACTCAGGCTTCCTCAATTCTAGATAAGAACTTTATTTAGTTGTATTTCCCGTTCATACTTTCTCTGTTTCTTTAAGTAATGGAATTAAGAACAAAAATCAATAATATTCTTTCTCGTGTTCCGTAAGTATCTATCTACTTATGTAGAACGGAACGCATATTTTAACGATATATTATTTTACTGTTAAAGTGACCAAGAATTTATTAGAAACTCTCCGAGTGACATAATTTATGTTTTTATTTTAACATTTCTTACTAAGCTCGGTATGCATTTTAATGCTTGTATATTAATATTACAAAAAACAACTACTCATTACAATACTTTTTTCACCGCTAAATAACATCATAATCGTAAATTAAATTTAAATAAACAATAGCTTAAAAAAAACTAAAAATACACGCTTACAATACTTATAAAGTAAAAATAATTGGTAATGCGTTTAAGATAAGAAAATTAGGTGAAATACATTCATTTTATTCACCTCATCATAATTGACTCAGCGGTTTCGCAATTTACTTTCCACATATAAACAAACGTAAGATATATAAATAAAAATTGCTGAACATCAGGGTACGTAAACTGCTTCCTCTACCTGTTGGAAGCAGACATCTTTGAAATCCACAGGCATTGAAATGAGCTCAGGAGCCAAGCCCTCCCCCCAACGGTGAGCCCCCATGTGGGGTGAGGTACACGAGATGATTATCAGCCGAGAGACCATGTTGGAAACCGTACTGACGGTCAATATTCAAGTGGAGGTCTTCAAGAGACTTCAGAAGCTGAGCGCCCTTCGCCTGATTATAAGCGATACGACGGCTCATAAACAGTAGCAAAACCAAACATCACCATGAATTATAAAGCAATGCCACATTCCACTGCACACGCCATCCTGAGACATAAGATGTTAAGTTTCAATATATCCAGTAGTCCGAATGCTTCATTCCGAAACACAACAGAGCATTTACAGTGCTTGTTTGGCGGGAGAAATAGACATTGCGGAATAAATAGGCGGCCTCTCACATTTGAGAGACCTACCACCACCAAACAAGTAATCTTAAGATAATTTACCTCGCATAATATTAATATCAAGTATTGCTCCAAATAAAGATGATATTTTAATTGCTCCGAGCTTTGAATGCTATCACATAATTAAAATAATTTGTAAACGCACCACTACGATCCTTGGAAAACTTATATTCTTGAACTACCTATAGTTTTCGTGGATATTTTAATTCTGGCTAACTCAAAAGGTGACTAAAAGGTGGTCGCAGGTTTGAATCCCAGGACACCCCTGACTTTTCAGAGTCAGGTGTTTTTATAATCAATTACCACGCACTAAACCGGTGATGGAAAACATATTGAGGAAGCCTACATGCTGTAAAGTCCGTCAACACACATTAGGCGAGCGTGGTGGACTATATGGCCTAACCACTCTCAGTCGTACTCTCGATGGTAGAGGAGACACGTGCCCTGCAGTGGGACGTATATGGACTGATAAAGTAACAGGACTACAAGAATGGTTTTGATGTTATTGACTCTTTCTAAAACAAATCCATCCATCCATCCATCCATCTGACAAAGGAAGTCCACTGCTGAACATAGGCCTCCCACAATGATTTCCACAGAGACCTGTTGGAGGCAGCTGCATCCAGCGACGTCCCGCGACCTTTACTAGGTCGTCGGACCATCTTGTGGGATCATCTAACAAATAATTAAATTGATTTCAGCGGCTTCCGTGGCGATTAAGACACAATGAAACAAGCATGTGTATGAATATTTCTATCGGGTCATATGTTGTGAGACCCAAAAAGTCTGCGCAGTCTCTGATACACGAAACAAGCCTTACATCTTAGTGTTTGTTTAGATATATGTATATGGCTGTTTCATTATTATTTAAAAGCAAATGAAAATTCTACAAAGCTAGCAAAAAAATCGCAATAGCTTTTAAAATAAATGTTGTAGTTGTTAATTACACAGCGAGTGGAGCCCGACGCTTATTAACCGTTTTATATTTTATCGGAATTTTTCATAAGGGGTTGATTTTTTGTTCTATTGCGGGCGAAATGGGCCAAGGCGGGAGCTCGAGTTACACTCGACTAAATCAGATGTAATGGAAATTAAAACTGTCTGTTATACTTGATTTTTTATCTCTTGTAATTTTAATGAGGCTTAGAACTATTTCTGAAATGTAAATAGCGGGTATTTTTATTAGAATTAGTTTGTTCGCGATGAATTGCCAAGTTATTTTAAGTACTGCATGGAAGGACACTGCTCTATCTCTGGTAGGTTTGTCTATTTCTATAAAGAAGTATTCTTGAGTGGAGACCGCGTCATGGCAAGCGTAGTATAAGACGCCCACCAGCTAGATGGGGTGACGATTTGCGAACGGTCGCTGGCAGATGCTGGATGCGACAAGCCGAAGACAGGGTAAAATGGCGCAATTTGGAGAATGCCTTTGTCCAGCATTGGACAATAGTTTAGACTGATGATGATGATGATGATGTAAAAAAAGTAGTTATGTAAGCACTGTTGAGTTTCAGATTGAAAGACATGTAATTCAATATTTGCAGAGCTTGAGAGATAGTGTTAAAACCTATTTAAAATTTAAACCATTTCCTATCGTTGTATGTGGGTGGTAAACACATAGCTTTTCCTAAAATAATAATATATATGCTTGTATTTTTAAAGACGCTAATGTACGCAAGGGTTTAAATTATTATTTAACATTAACTATGGATTTACCACTCAAAGAAAGTGATATTTAAAACACGAAAGAAAATTGTCGCGTTTTTTCTATCTATTTCGGTTTTCGGTCGCAGTCTGGATATACCCTGATTATATTAAATTCTGAACTCGAAATTTCTAGAACGAAGCTAAAAATGTAATGAACATCACGTACATCCAATTCAAAACTGTATACTCAAAGAACGGTGAACAAGGACGAAACATCAAAACATAAACAAATTATTGTGTCTACCTTAATTCCCTTTAATAAAAAATATCTCCATTCACGCGGTTCAAAGGCTGTCACTTTCCATACATTATTTCTCATTTATTTCTGTTATTTTGAAATGTACTTAACTGACATAGCGTGGTGCTGCATGCAAAGTGCTTAACAAGATGTGAGCAATGAGTGGTAATGACGGCATGACGATTATCATCGAACGAGCGAATTGTTCGTCTCATCACTCTGACTAACAAGTGTCTCTCAAGTATTGCAGTCGTGAACTCTCTTTTCGTAATGAAAGAGATTTTTTTGATTAAATCCATTAAAACTTTCTACATAATTTTAATTCAGTCATTTTTTTCATTCAGCATCAGCTTACAATATGGTGATAATTACAAAAATTACAAGTGGTTTAAATCAGAGGTTGTTTCAGGGGAGTTTTTTCATAGGTAGAATACATCTCTCGCACATAATTATGTAGTGCATACTACAATAATTTAAACATCAGGCGATTAGTAAATAATAATTTAACTTCATTAAATGCATGAATGGCGATATGAGCAAGCTATTCGCTGTGGTAAATGATACAACTCATGGACAGAAGCAAAACCAAACAACACCATGAATTACAAAGCAATGCTTGGCATTCTATTACGCTAACATTCTCAGACGTAGATTAAATGTCTCAATATGTCGCGGTGACTGCTAAAATTATATTTTTCTCCATAAAAACATACTCGCAGCCGGTAGGATTCGAACCTACGCTCCCAGAGGGAATCTGATTTCGAGTCAGACGCCTTAACCACTCGGCCACGACTGCTTCGTACAGTGTAACTATACAGCAGTACAACTTATGACTTTATACCTAATTTTTTAAATTTCAAGTTGTTTAAAATCGAGTTCAAGCATGTCACTTAGCAATAACGAATGTGTGTACCATGTAAGTCTCAACACAAATGCTCGAAGCCAACTAAAATGTTCCATTCGAGCAAGATTATATTTATTATTTACTGGTGGTAGGTCTCTCATATCTGAGAGACCATCTGGGTAGGTACCACCGCAATGTCTATTTCTCCCGTGAAACAACACTGCTTAAATGCACTGTTGTGTTTCGGATTGAAGGACATTGTAGCCAGAGCAACTACTGGACATATTGAGACTTAACATCTTATGTCTCAGGATGGCGAGCGCAGTGGAATGTTGCTACTGTTTATGAGCGGCCGTATCGCTTACCATCAGGCGAACGGCTTGCTCGTTTCGCCATTCACTGCAATAAAAAAATAAAAAAAAATGGTTCTAGAAAAATTTCAACGCACACTAAACATGTTCTTTGGGCAAGTTTTTACGTGTAGGCGAGAGTCGGGCATGGTTGAAGATAGCCATGCTTGGTTGAAACATGCGCATCGAGCATGTGTGTACATGTGTACCCAATAATATACAGGGTATATCAAGACTGCTACAGTAAACGAAGCCTATGTGTCTATTCTAGAAGCACGCAAAATACGACAAAATTAAAAAGCCTCCACTATTGCACGGTAAATGTTCTAAGATTGAACAGCCTGGTGTGCGCATTGTAAACTTGTTACTCTTATAATTTTCAAAACTTCCTGGAAGAATTATAACTCCGAATATAAACCCCGAGGTAAGCACAGCGCAAATAGCACCTCAACCGAGAGATTGCTGTCTCTCGCCTGTTGCCAAGCTGATACACTGAACTTGAAACTCACTCATTACGGCCGGATTCCACTTTCTTGTAGAAAACCCACCGACTACCCAATGGTGGTCGCTATCAGGGCAGTTTCGTAGTACATCCGAATAAATATTAAGATGTACTACGGTAAGTACGCAGTGTTACTACAATACGATTGCAAGGCTGAGGTCTCGTGTTCGTATCCCGGTTTTTTTTTTTTATTGCATTGAATGGCGAGACGAGCATGCCGTTCGCCTGATGGTAAGCGATGCGACCGCTCATGAACAGTAGCAAAACCAAACAACACCTTGATTTACAAAGTAATGCTTGGCATTCCACTGCGCTCGCCATCCTGAGACACAAGATGTTAAGTCTCAATATGTCCAGTAGTTACTCTGGCTACAATGTCCTTCAATCCGAAACACAACAGTGCATTTAAACTGCTGTTTGACGGGAGAAATAGACATTGCGGTGGTACCCACCCAGGCAGCCTCTCACATATGAGAGACCTACCACCAGTAGAGTAGTTTGGGCAATATGTGGATTTTCTATTCATTATCAGCCCGGAGTCAAATATTTGTGCTCGATATGGCAATAGGCTTGCGCCCTAGCTCGCCACAAGGCAAAACGTGGGTGCCCTAGTACGACATCTGCCTACCCCTTCTGACATAAAGCGTAAGTTTATGCATGTATATAAGCTGGACAACATTGTGCAAAAGTGTTTAAAGATGACAAACTTTTATCATTCTATCAAGCTTGAGGCTTGTATAAATTAGTTCTTAAACAATGCCAACAGATGGCGACATCAGTTTTAATGACAATATTATTATTTATGTTGGGCATAATTATTTTCCCTGAAATGTTACATAACTGGTAAATGAAATGTTATAGTTTTACTTAATAAATCTAATCTTATTTTATTTAAACTGCTTATGTGAAATGTATTCAATCATAGCCCTATAAGTCTTAATATAATGATATATTTAAAATGGTAGTTTAATATACATTATAAAACTTAAATAATATTTTCACAACACTTTTCAGGTTCATAAACATGATCATAACAAAGAAAAAGTTGTACGGAATCAAATTCAATACACGCTTTTTTATCAATTCTGTGTCTAATACACAGATGGCGTTGTTGGTGTGAACATAATATTTAAGGATGACTCGGTGGGGACTGCAGTAATTGTTCTACAATATTATTACAAAGTTAAGGTCTCGGATTCAAATCCCGGTTCTGGCAAAGTGATAAGTATTGGATTTTTCAGTTCATTATCAATCCGGAGTCGTGAATTTGTGCCCGAAATGGCGAAAGGCTCGCCCCCTATCACATAGTAGGACGTAATATACAAGGCGATATATTGGTGCCCTGGTAGCACCTCTGCCTACCCGTTCTGAGAAAAAGCCGTGAGTATGTATAATGTATGTATGTACGTGTTTTCTGAAGATCACATAACCACCTACATACTTTGTTGGTATTCCCTTTATAAGGATGACTGTGCACAGCAGTCGTGGCCGAGTGGTTAAGGCGTCTGACTCGAAATCAGATTCCCTCTGGGAGCGTAGGTTCGAATCCTACCGGCTGCGGATATGTTTTATACAGAAAAGACCAAATTTTATTTTAAATTCTTGTATCAGCACATATGCTGCACTACCCACTGCATGGCACGAGGGCACTGACAGACAAAAGAACGTGATGTGATGGCTTGTTGATAAACGGACCAGACGTGGCTGATCGCAAGTTCAAATTCCATGTCACACCTGCCTTTTTTTGGATTTTTTTTGCTGCATTGTGACTGTACTCACTAAAATTACCACCAGGTTTCGTTTTCGGTAGCAGTCTTGATATACCTTGTAAATTAATTTATATAAAAAACACAATTGTCAACAGCACGTGGAATTTATTAGCACTAATCTTAAACATAAATCAAATTATCAAGACATTAAACTTCTTAGGATGCTAAGAAGCAAGTCTTCCTTATGCGATGGGATAGAAAGCAGTGTCTAGAAGCAGACAGTTATTGTTGTTGGCAGAGAGCAGGATGTAGCCGTCCTGGCCCCAGTCTTCTCCCCAGGAGTTCTTCACCATCCAGTATAGATCCCCGTCTTTGACGCCGTAACCTACTACGGTGACGGCGTGGTTGGCGCTGTCCGGCTCACTGTGGAAATAAATAAAACTTGATAATCTGACAGCCTCCATGGCGCACTTAGTTCGACTATTATAAACATTATTAACACAGAATAAGGCAAAGTTCAACAATGTTTGCACCTCCAATTGTACAATAATAATACTTAATTTTCCTATATACTTAATTTTTACTTAATTCCTAAGCAGAACCACGCGTGCTAGCTTGCGAAGCCATAGGTTGATGGTCCAAACCATCTCAGTACGAATCAAAAGGTTCGTAAATTATTTTATGTGCTGCACCGTCAAGCTGTGGAATTGTTTGCCGTCACGCATGTTCTTTCTTTCCTATAATCCTGGGTCCTTCCGCCGTAGTGTGAAGAGGGATTTTAGCAGGCCGGCATAATTGTATCTGAATGGAACTCCCGTCTGATGCCATTCGATACCCTGCCTGTACGGCATTTGCGCTTACCATCAGGCGCAGTGAAGTAATTATGCCGGACAATATATTTTTTTAACTGGAAGCCATATTACCAAGATACGTCGTAGAAGACGCCGCTCTCATACAGCATCATCTTCATGGTCGCGTGGACGCCTACCACCACAGGGCCGTACTTGTTCAAGGTCACCTTCATAGCAACTGGGTTGCGAGGTACCACCTGACCGTACCCAGTGATTCTGTACAGCTTGGTCATGTTGTACACGTTGCAGAGACCATTCTAGAAGGTAACAAAATAAAATCTTATTGAATTGAGGAGATTTCCGTTTTTCACGTTGAAAGATATTTATAAGAGGTAAAAATTTAAATTAGATTAAGGAGTTGCAGTTTTGACGTCGGAAGATAATCATCAGATCTTAGGATCAGGAGAGATCAGGCATGGTTATTATTTCTGGAAAATAATCTACAAAATCTGTTAAAGAAGCTGAAGAAATGTAATTTACGGCAAGTCAAACTGATATAGTGTTTAATACGTGAGAAACTGTGAGTCGTGATTGATAAATGGCATGTTTAGTTTGAGAAATAGATATGACAAAAAACTGGATTCTACTGGTTTCTAGAAGATCTAATATCATTTGCTAAGTATAATTAGTTAATAGACTAAATCTAGTTTCTACAGTGGTCCAGAAGACCTACAATAGCTGTGTAAGGTCCATATTCTTCCTCAGTAGGCATTCCGTGTTCCAATATGTACTTGAGACCGCCATAAGCCGTGCCTCCTAAACATCCACCGCTGTCGAATCTGAAATGTAATTAAAGACTTTAATATTAGACGTTCAATGGCCAAGAACTATTACCATTTATTTTTCTGGTGGATAAAGATCAAAGGAAGTAAGTTTTTAACGTCAGTTTTGTTGAAGAAATCGCAGAAACCGTTCGTCTGAATTTATCAGAAAACTAATAAAACAAGGTGACTGAATAAAAAGTGTTCTGTTAATATAAACTGATCTAAACATAATATATTATTAAGAGCAGACAGTCTAGTTATACAGTACTAATATCACTTGAAGTAAACCAATAATAAAGTCTTTGTTAGCTCATAAAACAATCATAATCTACCAACATAGAGTACAGCGAAACAACACTCTAAAATGCACGTAGTAATATACAACCATATATTATATATCACATTCACTTAAATATCACATGAAACTATGTAAAGCAGCGGACAACAACTAGCCTAGTGTTTAGAAGCTTATTTTGATACTTCAACTTACCCCCACGCACAGTCGACGAGAGACTGCTCGCTGAGGTCCAAGTTCCTCCCTCCATTCTTGAGTGCCAGAGTGCCCTCCACCGCAGATGTCGCGGCGAAGGCCCAGCATGAACCACAATTCTGTTGATCTACGGGAAGAAAAAGTAGATAAATAATTACATTCGAAAAATGTTTGGACAGCCATCTGCAAATTAGACCACATGATAAAGGTTGTAGCAGGTTGAAGGATGTAGACAGTTTCCAATAAGCTGTGGAAATGTTTGCAGAAGGCCCAATTTTTTTGGATTTGAAAAAACCAATCTGAAAATATGAATTTACTGTTTCGATTTATGTGTCAATTTATATATAAAAAACAATTAACACATAAATCAAAACAGCATCAAAGAAACCGCTGAGGTTTATATTGAAGCAAACAGGAGTTTACAATAGCACTTAATAATTAAAATCGTTATCATTGCCGATCTTACAATTTACATAATACCTATAGTAATATTATAAGTAACATTATTGGTTGTATAGATAGAAATTTCGTACGGTGAGTGAGATAGACTAACTTTTTCTACCTCCATCTTTTTTCTTCCGTTTCTTCTTTTAGTCGCAAACCACGCATCCACAATATCTTTGCAGCAGATATCCATAATGGGAGACAACTTACCATTAGATCACCTGTTTTCTCATCCAAAAAAATCTATACAAAAATAGATTTCTAATCATAAAGACTTACCCTTGACCGGGGTGATCATGCCGTCCAGATGAAAGTCCACTTCATCAGGCAGGTCCTGGGCCATTTCCTCCAGTTGGTTGTCGCTGTAGGGAAAGGGAGTGGCGCCGGTCACGTCGCTGACGCTCCACCTAGTGCCAGCCAGCACGCTCAGCTCCTCCTCGCTCCAGTCTGCGTACTTGTTCATCGCCAGCTTGTAGCCCAGATTCTTGCTGTTGTGTTCTACCACCTCCCTATAAATATACGCCAGACAATCATTAATAGTCCTGACCCAAAACTTAAGACCAAATATCAAGTATTGTGTCATGGGTGTGAGAAACTACGAGAGACTTTACAGTCTCACAAACACCCAGACCCGAAACAAATACTAGTGGTTCATACAAATATATTTTGTCTCGGTACGGGGATCGAAACCCGTGGCCTCTTGTTCCAACAGGCGTGCTTGGCAAAAATTTTCAACATTATTTCTTCGTTTTCACCCTGCTTAAAACCTTAATTGAAAATTACACCTCCCATCGTCTCTGGTGCAAAAGTGCTCAAAATACTACAGGTATTTCTAAAGACCAATGAAAATAATCAATTAACTATCACAGATCACATTGCACAAGCGAAATCTACATTGACAAGGTAGATTTTTTATTTTTCTGTAGGAACTTGAAAACTATCGCAGATAGAAGTATAATTCTTGTTAATTGTTGTTGCTGTGCCGCTATAGTTTGGTCTATTTTCTATGTTCTGGGGCAACCAGTATAGTACCTATACGTATATATTAAAATATACTCACTTCCAATTTTTCTCAAAAATAGCCTTTCGGGATTTGTGTTCTTTTTTGCCATAAGGTTTGTTGTGCTGGTTTACAAACCTGTAAATAATAAACACAGTTGAATTATATCCTTTCATATTATACAATGCGCACAATAGTTCAAGCTACAATTGACTAAATTCTACGGTATAAGCCAGCGTGGCGCAGCGTCATCATTATCCCAGTGTCCCGCAGAAAACCGCTGTCAAGTATCAATTTCTGCGCCTTTCCTTTGGTCTGATTGCTTATAACATGATAATCCGTCACCTCCTAAGTCTCGCTCTTTTTCGTCTCTTCTCAAAGACCTACAACAACCTCCATTTTGGCGGCCTTGGATACTAGGCCAAATTATTTATGTTCGTAATAAATCTTTTTACGCTATTCGGTCTTCAATACTTAACCGTGAGAATTATAATGGTTTCAACGTGAGAATTATTTTATCCAGAAGCAACTACTTGTCCCCACGGATTTTCTTTGTTGTTTTTATTGTCAAGTCTTTACCTATCAAACATTCACGCAAACATGGAAGCGGTTAGAAGTTAGTCTTCATAAATGCGGTACCTTCTGAAGGCCAAGTGTACGTGGCTTTGCTGTCCAGGGTTCAGTTTGTTCAGGTCTGGATACTTCAGCCAGAACATCTCCTCAGTCTCGCACTCTACTCCTTCTGCAAAGGTTACAATTGTCACTACTATCTGCTGTCATAGTTCTAACATTAAGTATAACTGTGCTATGAGCCCGCCTACAGGTGGACGGACGACCTGGCTTGTCTGTCTTTGTCTTTCCTGGTTCCAGGAATTTACTGGATGTAGGCCGCTTCCAACAGTTCTATGTGGAGATGTGGAGATCATTGGGGGAGGCTTACGTTTAGCTGTGGATTTCCTGCAGCTGAAGAGAGAGTAAGAGAGAGCCTATAACTGCCCAGTGCTGTGAACAAGCCTCTTCTACGGAATGCAAATGTTCTATTGAGAGGAGTTAGGCCATTTAAATTTCAAATGTGTTTTATTTGTCAGGAGAAGAAATAGACAAATGTAACAACTTTAGTAGACTTATTGCATACGATAGCTACATCTAATGGAGCCAGATAAAATCTACTCACCCCATTCAACATCCAATTCTGTCATGTCCAATTGATTGGAGAAGTCATAGTAATTGGTGATGGTGTGGGATTTGACAAAGCCCTTGTCCATGTTGTAAACGATCTTCGTGATCCTGAAAGGAAACAAACGTTTTATTATCATTTCGCTGAGTTAGTAGTTAGTCTACTGTTAATATGCAAAACGCACATTTTTCTTTGATAAAACGCTATTAAAAATTAAAAAAGAATTCTTTGCCAACAATCAATCAAATGCCTCGGTGGCGTAGTTTTACTACGGTTCGGTTATAAAGCTGAGGTCTCGGATTTGAATCCCGGGTCGGGCTAAGTGATATTAGATTGTTCTATTCATCAACAGCCTGGAATCGGAAATTTGTATCCGATATAATGATAAACTCGCCCTCTATCAAAACGCTAGTATCCTTGTTGCACCTGCATCTATCCCTGCTGGGAAAAAGAGGTGAGTTCATATATATATATAGTTGGTATTTTTTAGGATTTACCACTATTTCAGCTTTTACAGCAATCTTGATGTCACTTCTTTATAATTATAAATTAGTTTGAAACCAACTTACTGCACCGGCACCTGATACCCGTCGTACTCATACGTGTAAGCCTTCACTTTTGCTTTATCGTTAGTATATGAATCCTCCTCCATTTGTTCCAATTCCCATACTTGCACTTCTTTGTCTTCGAATAATGTGGTACCTAAAACAATTATTTAAATTATTATCACAAAATCAACCCTCAGGCGTAGCAATGATCAAAAGAGAATAAATTAACTTTGCAATAAAAATCAATTACACCGGCACATTTTACTTTCTTCACGTGACAGTTGTATGAACCAGAATTATGAGGAGAGACGAGTGAATTATTTTGTCCACTGACGTTAAAGACCTTGGATTTTGCATCGAATCGAGCAAGACCTGGTCAACCCGTCACCTATCCTCATATCACCTCCTACGTATGAGAGACCTACCACCAGTAATTATACACGATTTAAATAATAAGTATCAAGAAATAGAAGGATTCCACGGTACAGCAATTTGAAGTGGCAGTGGGCTGGTCATATTTGTCGGAGAACGTTGGTTAATGGTTGGTAACCGTTGGGGTAGACATATTTTCGAGTCCTTGAGTCGACAGACCACATTTCAGCAAGGGTAGTGTAGGACGCCATCCAACCAGGTGAAGTGACAATATTCGAAAGATGGTAGCGATTGGAGACGATAGGCTGAACATCGAGTCCAGTGGCATGCCATAGAAGAGGTATATATCAAGCAGTTGACGCGGATGGACTGGTAATGATGATGAAGGATTTAAATTCAAATATTGTATTCAGTTTTTGTTTGCTTTCTCACCCGTATAGTTAGCCGCTGACAAGTCCGGCAGGAACTCAACTTCCTCCCAATCCGCTCCCATCACCACGCATTGAAACTCGTTGACAGTCTCCTCGTCTGATATCGGGAATATCTAGGAGCAGAAAGTTATTTCATTAAAAGAGTATACTGATTGCAGGCGACTTCTTTTGTAATAGTTTCAGCAAACTAAAAAAAGGTCACGATATATAATAAGACTGAAGTCTGAGGCTGAGATGCACAAACCAACTTTGCCAATACTTTTGAAACTGAAAATATCAATCCCATTTATTTTTAAGATCAAATACGTCTCAAATGTATTAACATTTTCAAAGACAAAGGTATTGGCAAAGTTACTTTCTGCAACGCAGCCTAAGTGTTCAGGGCTGTGTATATAACTAATGCGTATATTAATTATTCATTTACTCACGTAATACGATTTCAAGAACATAGACTCTTCACTATCGTAGTCGAAGTACTTCTTCTCAACGCCTCCGTAGGCATCTCTTCTATAACGGGAAGAGTTTTCGCTTGACCTAAGAATACAAAACAAAATAAATATTAGGCAGAGTCAAAAAAAGGAGACAGTTTTGTGTTGTCGAAGGAATTTCTGGCTTGGTTTCTTATTTAAAACAATTGGTAGTTGTGTCGGCATTAATTGATGATTTAAAACATCTTAAAAGACTACTTTAATGGAGGTTATTTTTGAAGGCTAAAAACAACGAAAATATTTTTTTATGCAACTAATTACCGGAATGCGTATAGACGCTAAAATATGTCATAAGAAAATTAGTTTTAAACGAAATCTAACATAAATAAAACATTTTTGACCCACGCAAAGAAAGTATGGCCGGTATTTCACCGCAATGTCTATTTCTCCCGCCAAACAGCATTGTAAATGCACTGTTGTGTTCCATTTTAAATGACATTGTAACCAGAGTAGCTAATGGACATATTGAGGCTTAAAATCCTATATCTCAGAATACCGAGTGAAGTGGAATGTCGGGCATTGCTTTGTAATTCAAGGTGTTGTATGGTTTTGCTGCTGTTCATGAGCAGTCGTATCGCTTACCATCAGGCGAACAGCATGCTCGTCTGACCATTAACTGCAACAAAAAAAAAAAAAAAACAAGTTATCCAACTGAATGGTCTCTTACCATATTTGGAAGGGTGCTACAAGTCCGGTCTTGAGATTGAGTTCCTCACCCTTCAGATAATATTCTTCCGGCCATTTGAGTTCGTCTGTAGGATAGTCATTGTCGTCGTCACCTGAAAATAATATATCATAATAATTTACAAGATATTCCAGATTGTGTCTACCCAGATGTTTTATATATTTAAACGACATTTTCATCAACCCCTCGTATTCAAGCCACTTGTACAAGACCTGTTGATAATTGCTGAATTCATTTTGTAACTTAGTGTTTGGATGAATCAGAAAATATTTTAGTTATAAACAAAAAAATACTAGTACTTATATTGGCAAATTACATTAAGAAAAAGGCTAGAAATAAACTGCTCAATTTTCATTATACATTGTCAGAATTGAAAAAAATATGCAAAAATAACTTCAAAAAACACTTCAAAAATAAATTAACGAATACATGTATCAAAATTATGTTTTGCTTACTAGCAACTTAAGAACTCTCATTAACTTTTACGGATTAAACATTCACTTAATAACAAATACTTTTACCAGATACCCTCCGTCGTTTTCTTTTTGATATGTTTATGAAGTTAAAAACCGATCCAAATGACACCGGTAGGACAAAGTTAATTAGAACGAAATAAAATATGAAATTATTTATTAAAATCATTTCATAAAAAGAAATGATTTCTAAATGGACAAATTAAGTTACAATTTACTAGATACATTAATTACCTAAAAAACCTTGAAATAGTACGAATTAGCAAAATTATACAATATAAAAAATACATAGCACAGCGACAAATAAGTATAATTCGCTGTAAAAAACAAAAATAAAAAACAATAATTGAAAAAAATAATAAATAAAATCTTAAAAAATATTAGATATTTATTTACCCTTTATTAAGCGTGAGGAACAACTGTACACGCTCAGGAATAATACTAATAAACCTGAGAGGTACGCCATGTTGTAACCAGTTGTGTTAATCCGAACCAAACTTCGCGATATATATGCAAAAGCTATAATAATAGGGCTCGTATATAATACGAGATTTTTTATGTTCATTGTACAGCACGTAATAGCCTGTTGGTAATAGAACAAAAGCGGACGCCGAGTATATGGTCCCGGGTACCAATCTCAGGGAACACGTCTGATTTTCGGAGTCTTGTGTGTAGTGATAGTCAATTTATCACGCCCTTTGACGGTGTAGGAATATAGTGAGGCTATCTGCATAATATCATTATACGATTTTTTCTATGGTATCTGAAATTCCAAACAATATAAACCAAAACGGTTAATATTAAATAAAAACACCCAAAAATCACGTACATACATCCCCAGACTAAAATCGAGTCTTGTGTCGTTTTCAGACATTACGAAGGACTTTTCGGTCTCACAAGCACCCAGACCCGAAACAAATATTTTTGGACCACACAATCATTTGTCTCAGTGTGGGGATCGAACCCGAAGACTCTCGTTTCACAGACGGCGTCCAACCAACTACGCCACAGAGGATTTCAAATGGATAACGTCATTAAGCTACAAGTGTGGCTACAAGACAAATCGTCGCGACAAACGAAAGACCGGGAAAAGTGTTGTGATAGAGAAAAGGCATATAATGTCCACCAGTGGATAAATGCATTTTAATACTCGTATGATGACGGTGACATCAAGTCTTCTATATATTTCTTTTAATACTGTTTACTTTAACTCGACATAATGTGTTATTCCATCAAAAACGTCTCCCGCCAGTTGCACCAACTTTGTCAGCCTTTCTAATTGTCTATTTTCTATCATCTATCTTCTGTTTACTTGTTAAGGATATTATAAAAAAAAACCCATTTTTAAACTGTCTCCCTCCATATATAAGGACCATCTTGCCAGAAAAGTGGACTATAGCCTAACCCATCTCAACCGGACTTTCGTTCATAGAATAGTCCCATGTTCTGCAGTGGGCGGGTATGGTCTGATATGATACAAAGGATTTTTTAATGGTTTTAGAATATTGCGGGTTCGATCCCCGGACCAAAAGATATATTTGAGTGATCCACAGGTATTTGTTTTGGGGTCTGGGTGTTTGTGAAACTGAAAAGTGTCTCGTAGTTGTGAGTCCCACGACACAAGACTCAATCTCAGTGTGGGTTCAGGTATCAGTACTATGTAAGTGACCGTTGGGTATATTTATTTATATTTCATAATACAAATGCCTGTATGCACACACGCCAATATTATTAAAATTAATTGGATAAAACTAATAAATATGTTCCTTATCAAAACTTTCGTATTTTAATAATTATTATAACAGCTTTTATCAACTGTGCGCTAATTTCAAAAATTCTTATCTATTGTGTGCTAATTTTAATTATTTCATGACCATAATGGTCTAATCGTTGCATAGATATATTTTAAAATCACTCGTTCAACTTCTGTGATATTATGGAAATCCTACACTCAATAGTCCCATACATAGTCCTGACCAAACACTATCTATTTTGTATCTATAAGTATTTTACCGTAGTTAATGCTTAAGAGAGAATTTTCGCTCTCGAAAAACCAAAACCCCACGCAAATATTCGTGCGCCGCTTATTTTTCTCGGCGGTATCTTTCGTTTCTCAGCCGTCCTACCAACTGCGCCACGGATGCTAAGTTGTGTCATGCATTTCTTTTAATCGGTTGAGCCATACTTTTGTACTGAGATATAGTGTTCTCATGAATTTGATGAGAATGGTTTGACTTCATTTCTTTTTGTAACATCCGAGTATTGAAAAACTAAGAGTATTTACAAACTAACTGACTACGTTACCAGAGAATTGAAACTACAATTGAAACCTATTTAAGATTGAATTTTTGATAATTTCAACACGACGTATCATCAAGAAGGCCGGTGGTTTGAAACGGTTTCCCAACTTAAGCCCATTTGCGTCACGAATGTACGACAGCTGGAGCACGCAACGCTTGTAATCACTGATAATCATTTCATCTTAAACACGCACATAGTTTTCTTAGATATGTTACTTCATTTCTCGGGCTTGGGAGATTAATCTCACCAATTTGATGGGAAGTCAACACATCTTGATGCAAGCGATGTGGATGTTTTAAATGAGCGGCAGAGATCACTTACCATCAGGTGACCTGTTCGCTCGTTTTCGTGAACTATCACTACACAGTATAAAACAAAGTCGCTTTCTCTGTCCCTATATCCCTTTGTATGCTTAAATCTTTAAAACTACGCAACGGATTTTGATGCGGTTTTTTTAATAGATAGAGTGATTCAAGAGGAAGGTTTATATGTATAATACGTACATATTATTGTACAGAAATCTATTCGTACCCGGGCGAAGCTGGGCCGGGCCGCTAGTTGTAAATAAAAAACCATCAAATCATGAACATCCACAGCGCTTAGATAATAGATGTTGTTAGCGACAGAATGATAAGAACCCATATGGATGACTAAGGGGGTGCCGCGTCGGGGACCGGCGCCACTTGACACCGGGAGCGCCGCGGAGGAACCGTGCGGGGTCCGCTACGCCGAGCCAGCCGCACGCCGAACTACTACAAACAGTCCACACCGTTCTCCCAGAGTGTTAACACGTTACATATAATTTTTGTAATCACTATTACTATCGCCAATAAAGTCAAGAAAAAGTCTTGCATTTATATTCAACCCTTACAAATTGGTCCTTCGAGCCGGATTGAATACGCTGCATACCACCAGCAACGTTAATGGTTATTACGCGAAATAACGCGCGTAAGGAACGCGAAAATAACTGCAAAGACGAAGCATCGACCAGCCAGCAGAACTCACCACAGAAGCCAACTTCGCAAGCAAAAATGAACAAAACCACAAGCGTAAAGGCCGAACAACAGCCACTTCAGGTACGCGGAACAACTAGTGCTGCAAGTTATATATCCAAGAAAACATCTTCATCTACGCGATCTCAAATAGCCGTGCTGAAATTACGTGCCGCAGAAGAAAAGGCAAGAATACAAATGGAGCTGGTCGACAAAAAATTGGCAATAGAAATAGCTGATTTTCAAGAAGAAACTAGTGAACATCAATATGAAAAGACGCATAGTGAAGTGGAGAGGTGGTTAGATAGCAGCCAACCGGAACTGGAGCATTTGCAGCCCGCCCACGACAAAGGTCGCCAAGAGGGCAAGCTGTGCGAATCAGGGACTTTAAACCCTGATACTTGTGATCCAGCTCAGGAATCAGATGCCGCACTTAAGGATCTTACCGCCAACCCTGCTAACTTTACGTCTACAAAAAGGCGACAAAATTGCGACCGACATGAGCTGTGTCATCCAGGTACTTCAGATGGAACAGTTCAGATGCTAGCTAGCGCACTTAAGGACCTTGCCGCCACGTCAGTAAACACTACGTCAAACGCAAAATTATTGAGCCGTATAAGCACGCCGCGAGACCTACCAATATTCTCCGGTGACCCGATGGAGTGGCTGCAATTCAAGTATGCGTACGAAGAATCGACGGAAGTGTGCAACTTTAGTACAAAAGAAAATCTCTGGAGAATACGCAAATGTCTTCGTGGACCCGCCAAAGACGCCGTGGCAGCTCTATTAATTAGTGCCACCGATCCGGACAAAATAATGGCAACTTTGGAGCTACGATTTGGAAATGCCGACGTCATTATCTCAAAAATAATACAAGACATTAAGAAGTTATATCCAATGAGTCAAGATTATCACAAGGATATCGTAACATTTTCCATAAAAATACAGAACTTAATATTTGCTGTAAAAGCTGTGAAACGTGACGAGTATCTACAAGGAATAAATATTGTGTCAATAATACTGACAAAATTACCTGCAGTTCTCATAGCAAAGTGGTCAGACTACAGTTTTCCTTTGATCACTGAGGGGAAGAAATCACGCATGGAAATTTTAGCAGATTTTCTAAATGAAGAAGCAGTGAAAATATCTACAACGGCAAATATTAACATGATAAGTGCCCGAAGTGACTACTACAAAAACAACAACCATAACCGTGCGAACAACGCGGTACTAGTAACTGCGGAAGCCACTCACTCAAAGTGTTCATACTGCCACTTATCGAAACATAAATTAACTGACTGCAAACGTTTCAAAAGATCACGACGCATCGAGCGCTGGCGCTACGTTAAGAGTCATAATATTTGCTACAAGTGCCTGCTATCGCGCCACGATCGAGATACATGCCCAGCTACCGCGTGCGATATAGATAACTGTGGAAGACCGCACCATCGCTTGTTACATTCACCCATGTGGAAAAACTCTCGGCCACAAAACAGCGTGAATATCACAGACGTGACCGAAGATGCAACAGTGACAAATATCAATTTGACGCACTGCAAAGTACTTTTGAAAACTGTATCCATCAACATTCACGGTCCTAAGGGTGTGGTGAACACAACGGCGCTTTTAGACGACGGTTCAACAGTTTCATTGATAAGTCACGAGCTTGCGCAACAAATAGGACTCCGTGGACAAAAACAAACAATTCGCGTGAGTGGTGCTTGGAACAATAACACCTTAGATTGCGTCAGCGAAATAGTGGACTTCGGAGTATCAAACAAAGAAGGAACTGTTTTCGACATCCGAGCGCGCAGTATCAAAAATCTAAACCTACCAAAACAGGATGTAACGTCAATTGACTTATCGAGTTACGAGTGTTCCATGCCGAATATAACAAAGCTTCTTAATGTGAACACATGCAAACCTCAACTATTAATTGGGCAAGATAATTATCATCTGCTGATGCCACTGCAAATAGCAAAAGGAAAAACCGATGGATTGTATATCACACGCACTAAACTAGGCGCTTGTGTACATGGCTATATACGCGAATCTTTACTTCGCGAACATGTCTCGACCTCTGAATCAGCAACTTACTCCGATTTGTTACTTAATGATAATCCAAAGATGGAATGCTGTGACAACAATCAGTTATTGAGAAGTCTGGAGGAACAGATACGCTTATCATACAACATTGATTCCATGGGTTTCAGCATCAAACCTAGACATAATGCCGAGGATCATCAAGCTATATTACGTCTGGAAAATACAGCCGTTCTCAAGAATGGGAGATGGCACGTCGGTCTACCATGGAAGGACATTAATTGTAAAATGCCTAATTCATACCCCGCTGCATCGTTGAGATTAAAAGCTGTTGAGAAAAGACTGAGGGAAAATAAGGACAACGCAAAAAGATATGCCGAAAGAATAAACCATTTATTGGACAACGACTATGCAAGGAAACTTACTAGCTACGAAGATACAGCTAGAACCTGGTATCTACCTTACTTTGGGGTCGACAACCCTAATAAAAGTAAGATGCGCCTCGTTTTCGACGCAGCTTCAAGAGCTTACAGAAATTGTTTAAACGATTACCTTTTTAAAGGACCGGATCTACTTATAGCTCTCTTCGGTATAATGTTGAGATTCCGAGAGAACCGAATAGCCGTAAGTGGAGATATACGCGACATGTTTTTAAGAATAAAAATCCTACCTGAAGATCAAGATGCTTTGAGATTTCTCTGGAGAGCCACACAAGATCATACGGGTCCTATTGGCACTTATACTATGACGTCACTGATTTTCGGTGCTAATTGTTCGCCCTTCATCGCCCCATATATTAAAAATAAAAACGTTCAACAGTATGAGTCATCACTACCCGCCGCCGTGCTCGCCATTCGTAAACAACATTATGGAACAACATGGAATTTCATTCCTCCTGTTAGCCCCCACTGGGGTGGAGTTTGGGAGCGACTCATTCGATCAGTCAAGCAGTGCTTGAAAGTTGTGCTGAAAGAAAGACCGCCGCGAGAAGAGACACTCATCACTCTGTTGACTGAAGTAGAGCAAATGGTCAATAATCGTCCATTAACACACGTAACAGTAGAGCCAAATACAAACGAAACATTAACACCGAACCATTTTTTATTAGGCTCTTCATCGAATTCACCAACAATAGGGTCATTTAACATGGCCGATTTGTGTTTGAGAAAACAATGGCGAATATCTCAGATGCTGGCCGACATGTTCTGGAGGTGTTGGATTAAGGAAGTGTTGCCTACTATGCTTCCCAGAAAAAGATGGCAACAAGAATCGAACCCACTCCGCATTGGAGATTTAGTGATAGTTGCTGATCCTGATGCACCCAGGAATACATGGCCTAAAGGCGTTATTCAGCGAGTAATGGCTGGAAAAGATGGACGTGTAAGATTAGTTGAAGTAAAAACGGCTTCGAACGTGCTACAACGATCAGCAACCCGCGTCGCTAAAATACCCACTGGTATGGAGTGCTAAATATAGCACTGGGGTGGAGAGTGTTAGCGACAGAATGATAAGAACCCATATGGATGACTAAGGGGGTGCCGCGTCGGGGACCGGCGCCACTTGACACCGGGAGCGCCGCGGAGGAACCGTGCGGGGTCCGCTACGCCGAGCCAGCCGCACGCCGAACTACTACAAACAGTCCACACCGTTCTCCCAGAGTGTTAACACGTTACTTATAATTTTTTGTAATCACTATTACTATTGCTAATAAAGTCAAGAAAAAGTCTTGCATTTATATTCAACCCTTACAGATGTGTTGCCGGCCATCAAATCAAGAGGAGAGCGGAAATAAAAAGGATGGGAACAGGATAAGATTATTGGGCATCCGGTAATCTCACTTGCCGAACGAAATGTGACAACAAACCTGTCACTTTATTTCGATCTCCTGTGAGACAGTGGTACCTCCCCGAACGAGCTTGCCCATTCATGCTGGGCTATGAATGACAACAGTGTAGCTCTACCACTTACTCTAAACACAGGCTTTATAAAAAAAATGCGCTTACAAACTCTACTTAGTGTCTTGCTACGGGCATAATGCACAGATCACTCCTAAAGCATAATGTACTAAAACAAAATTAGGATAAATTTTGTATCTCGTTAATTCTAGAATATTGATATGAAATAAAATGGAATTACTTTATTGAATCTTTAAAGTGTTACATACGAGTATTATTTAGATTCATTCACTTTTTTCTCTACTACCCGGTTCACAAGGCTGTGTTTACCTGGAAAGAACAGACAAGAAGCTCTAACGTTACTCTTTAGAAAGCCAGTTAAACTATAAAATGATTATCCTCTTTTTTCATATATTGTTAGTTTTAGGTGTACAATAAAGTTTTTAATAATATACTCGTACATGAGAGCTGAAACATGACTGACAGTAGCGTGGCTCAACCACTTCGTATTCATGTGGCTGCAGAGACAAAAAGAGGAAGCAATGTAACTCAAGAAGTTTCTATGAATGTCTGACATTACCCCACAACAAAGTCATTTAAATAGTACAATGAATAGAATATTTTAAACCAAACTATATGATGTAGATACTCGTAATGTGTGGGTTACATTGCAACGGTATTACTTCACATAATTACCGTGAACGCAGGGCCTTGGGATTTTTCACTTTCATTCTACAAACGCCCTTGACGATACAAAGGGATTATTAAACAATACATTATTATAGTTATAACTAGCGGCCCAGCCCAGCTTCGCCCGGGTACAAATAGATTTCTGTAAATAATATGTACGTATTATACATATAAACCTTCCTCTTGAATCACTATATCTATTATTTTTTTTATTAAAATCCGTTGCGTAGTTTTAAAGATTTAAGCATACAAAGGGACATAGGGACAGAGAAAGCGACTTTGTTTTATACTATGTAGTGATAAAACTAAATTAACATTACGGGTTGTTCTTTATTTACTTGTTAAAATTATAGCTACTCGTAAATTTAAATTATGTTTAATCGGCGGCGTTTTCGGAATAGGCAATCTTGCAGGCCACCTACGGATGGAGAAAAGAGAAAATCTTCACTACATAGTATAAAACAAAGTCGCTTTCTCTGTCCTTATGTCCCTTTAAATGCTTAAATCTTTAAAACTGCGCAACGGATTTTGATGCAGTTTTTTTTAATAGATAGAGTAATTCAAAAGGAAGGTTTATGTGTATAATACGCGCATATTATTGTAGAGAAATATATATGCGCCCGGGCGAAGCTGGGCCGAGCCGCTAGTTATTTATATTTTGTTTATCTATCGGCGTTTCAAGTATACAATTTGCGTGATAATAAAACGGCCGTAAAAGCAACAAAGTTTCATTTGAATGTATAATATATGCGTAAACATAAGAAACTATTCTTTTTTTTTTACAAGACTCTTAAGAGCGTATACACCTTGCGCGCAAAGTCAACTATAGGTATTTCTTCGTTAATTTCACGCACACATAAGCGACCAAAGCTGTGTGCGTAGAGCTGCCGCGTCGGCTCGCTATACAATCGGCTCAAACAACTTTGATCCGTGCGCTTCAAATATTCAATTGAAATGTAACTGTAATATAATATCATAAAAATATTTTATTTGAATTATAAGTAGACAAATATTACTGTGCAAGCAAAGAATAATACACATTTTGGATACTAATCATATTTTCGTTATTATTACATTGTTAAGTTGCACTCAATTCAGTGTTCAATCAGTAGACACTACGGACGTTTTATTAATCATTTCGTGTTCGAACACATAAATAGTGTTAGGGGCCTTACAACCCCTTACAATTACGAAATATATTTAATTTTATATTACAATACATAACATAATTTAGCCTCGGAATTACATCCCATTATATTACCTGAAACATAATTTATACTTACTACAAAATCATTGTAGGTAATAAAAATAATTCAATATTTTACTACCAAAGTACTAAGATGTGGTAATCGCATTCCGCGCGTGGCTATTTTTACTACGCGCGGCATAATCGACTGCAGCCAGGCCGGAGCGACGAGCGATACGTCCACCCTCTAGAAGGCCTTGCGGCAGTCTGATTTGATCCACGTCGGACAGCGTGTTTTATAGTGGTTTTTAAAATATTTGTAGAAAACATGAAAACTAATTTTGTTGAAATATAAAAATGGTAATTTATAGATAAGATGTTCTTCTATTGTAATATGCAATTGCTATAAAAAATTATGTACGATAAGTTGGTGAAAAAAAATATGTTCTTGACGAGAGTTTCTGAATAATTTCGCATTGTTAAAATTTTTATTTTTCAGGAACTAAACACAAAAAGATTATTTTTCTCAGCAAAATCCCTCCATAAGGGTCTTATTAGTCTGATAATATTTTTATTTTCATCTTATATTTAGTGGTTTCGGATATCTTAAGCTTCTAAATTGCCATTTAAAGCCTAAATAACGAAACTTGTGTTCAGTAATCCGTATAGTACTCACAAATTATCCATCAATCTATAATGTTTTCCACCAAAATCCCTAGATGACAACCTTTTCTAAAATTAGTAATAATTATTTTTCCTTTAAATTGTTTATTGGTGGCTATTAACTCATTTGAAAAGTCCTGTTTTTACGCCAAAAAGCGCGTGCAGGGTATAAACGCTCTTAATACTGAGAAATGAAGTGGACGTTCGTCTAAAAGGTGGGCGGATGCCCTGGTTAAGATTTCAGAAGTCGCTGGATGCAAGACGCTTCCAACAGATCGACGTAGAGGCCTTCTTGTGTTTTATAAGCATTGAGATAATATACTAGAGGGGACACTGCAAACAAAAAGTTTGTGACAAAATAAAGGGTACATTCTATTTCTGTCTTCTGCGTTTCATTGGGGCGTCCAAGGAAGGGACTCACTTCCTTCTCTCACCTTTTTCCAACCCTTCCAAGCGTTGTTGGGTAGCGCTAATCACTTACCATTTGTACTACGTATTCAAAAATTGATTTCGGTTCTGGGTAGTGGTGGCTGTGAGGTCAAAAAGTTTATATTTATTTCAATGAATGGCGAGACGAGTATGCCACTCGCCTGATAGTAAACGATACGACAGCTCATAGACAATAGGAAACCCAAACAAAAACATGCATTACAGAGCAATGCTTGCCATTCCACTGCGATCGTCATCCTGAGGCATAAGATGTCTCAAAATGTCCAGTAGTTACTGTATTGGTGTGGATTCTTATCTTCGCGAGTGCATTGTCCTATTAATTTATATAAGTTTATTACCACCCCTATCTGACGTAATATATATGTAACAAGTTTATTTTTCCAAGATTTAAATTGAACTCAGCAAATCGATTTATGTTGTGGACAGAGTAACATAATATTATTATTGATAAGAAGTTTCCGTTTAATCTGTTAAGGTGATAGCACACTGAAAAGCGATAAAGTCGATTAGTAGCAACTAGCAACTATTGTTTAACGTAGTATTTATTTTAAATAGGGATTCGATGAGACTCTAACGCCCTCACACCGACCACTGTAACTCCTGTGTCGCAGGATCAACAGTGGAACGCATTGTAATGACAGTGAGCATTGAAAGTGGTCTTCGGGAATGTCTAACTTGTCTTTAACCTGCAATGAAAACAATCAAAAAGTTAATAGGAGGAGATGGAAATGGAGTTAAAAATAGATATATTGACTGAACACCTAAATCAAAATAAATGTTTTTATCGCGTGACAGAGATCGAACCCGTGGTCTCGAGAGACGAACCGAGATTGGCAGCCGGCTTTCAACCAACTACACCAAGAATCCTATCAAACATTTTAAACAATCTTATATTGTGCTATTATTTTTGTTTATTACCTAGTCTAGTAACCAAAAGTGCATCGCTTGTGGTCTAGGATTCCTATCTCAGGTAAGAAAAGGTCATTCAAACTATCAGCCAGATCCAGTATCAGCCAAAGAAATACCTTATCTCTTTTGGAAGCTATGCTACGCCAAGCTACACTTCATATCACTGTGCACCCACCTCAAATAGAGTGACTAATGGACAAACCCGTGAGATAGCGCAGTATTAGCAGTATGTAGGTGATGTCTGTTATAACGGTTCGGCAGTGTTTAGTGTTTACAGTACGGTACCCGCCCACGACTCACAATCGGGTATTTAAACCAAAACATCGAAATACCGTATACTTTATAATACAGTTGTCATCATGAGAGTTTTGGTGAGTTATATTTTTTATCTATTTTACACGTTAAGGCTCAGTTGCACCATGTAACTTTGCCAATACCTTTGCCTATGAAAATGTCATCGCCATACATTTGAGATTTATTTGACCTTGCAGATGTATGGAATTGACAGTTTCAAGGGCAAAGGTATTGGCAAAGTTAGTTTGTGCAATTGAGCCTTAGTGATTAGAATGTCGTTTAAGTGCAGTGGAATTCAAATATTAGCCATTAATTTTCTAAGGGTATCTTCGCAGTGTTTTTAAAATACCATGGCACTGACTCCTAGGGGTTACTAAAAACCTTGATATTAAAACATACTTCTCGTTCGTTCGTTTTCACTCATATTGGCTATTGAAAGATTCACCAGTGTTGACAAGTGTTGCATAGTTATAGATTGTCTACAGTCTTTTAAATAATAAGTAAATACACATAGAAAAAAATGTATTCACCACCCAAATATGGTCATAGGAAAAAAATAACAAAAAAAAATTGACGCTTTTTTTTGCAACTTTTTCTATTGAATTGTGTCTGAAGTCGCTTTAACTACCACCCGGCTTCGTTTTCGGTAGCAGTCTTGATATACCCTGTATGTATGCATGTATGTTACGAGATCTTTGAAGCCGATTTTCAATTTAAAAGGTCAGATTGAATTGAAATTTTACATACTTATCCAGGACCGACACACAATCATTTAAAAATATACACATATGTATAGCATTATCTTATCTAGAATCTTCAGTATTTTTTTTTAAACAAAGTAGTTGGTAATTTTCACGTTGTTGTCTTTGATATGAGAGACGTAGACAGATGTTTTAGTGCAGGAAATTAAATAAATTACATCCAACAGTCACATACATAGTCCTGACCCCACACTGAGATAGAGTATTGTGTCGTTGGTATCAGGAACTACGAGAAACTTTTACGTCCCATAAAGATCCAGAGTCCAAACACGAAACAAATACCTGTAGATCACACAAATATTTGTCTCGGTGCGGAGTTCGAAACCGTGGCCTTACGTTTCATAGGCGGCATCTAACCAACTGCGCCACTGAGGCTTTCTTATGATGCGTGGTTGGCATGCTGTTGTCCATACATAAACTCACGCCTTTTTCCCAGAACGGGTGAATCAACAATATATCGAATACCACGCTTCGTAATAGTGACAAAACAATGCAACTAAAAATTTCTTGTTTACTTATGCGACACTTTTATTTCGTATTTGTTTACCTCATTGCTAAAATAATAAATACCCTTGCATGCGACAGCGTCATTAAATATAAAAGTTTGTACTTTTATATTATTTTTTTATTATTTTAGGAATAAATATGTATTGACCAGCCAGTTACGTAAAATAATACAAAAGAAACGCTTTATTTGCCTTTAGGTTCATTTTGTCTGAAGTCTGGGTTTACCCTGTATAAACATGAAATGTAACACACTTGAATGTGTCAATATAACTGTCTTTTTGCTGACATACATAAGTTCGTTGTGTCTTGTTGGTAATGGAACTCACAACAAACAGTAGTTACGGATTCTAATACCGTGGCACATCACGATTTGTTGGAGTCTGTATCAAATATTTATTTCGGGTCTGGGTGTTTGTGAGACCGAAAAGTCTCTCGTAGTTCCTGATACCCACGACACAAGACTCGATCTTAGTGTGGGGTCAGGAATATATGTTACTGTTGGCTGTTATTTATTTATCTGCACCCGTGTAAAGCAGGGCCGGGCCGCTATTTGTATTTTAAAAGTACCATTGATGAAGATTACTATGTAATAGTTATTTATGGTTAAAATACTATAATTTATTCCTGGAATTCACGTACACTGTATAAGCGTAGTGCGTAATACTCCATACTTTCCTTTTGGCGCCTGTCCATCATAAGCCAAGGTTCATATTTTTAGCAGCACTTCCGCACATCAAATTATTTATCATAATGTTGCGCTAAGAATAACCGCTTGTTTTATTATGTCTCGATTGGTTATTAGGTACCTAAATAGTAAACACATGCAAGAAAATAATATTTTTAACCAAATTAAATTTTTGGTAATATATATTATATTTAATTTAAATAGGAAGTTAAAGAACTTAGCGGTGATTGGACCTTGTCTGTGAAATGATGGGTAAAGGGTTCGATTCCCGTTTCGAGACAAGTATTTGTGAGATCTAAGAGTTTCTCGTACTCTTTAATCAGATACCATCGACATAAAACTTGTAGTTATATTAATGCGGTGTCCGGGCTAAGTATGTGACTAAAAGGTGTATTTATTATTTATTTTATGGCATAGGAAGCCGAGAAATAAATCCGAAGTGTCTAGTAACCATGGCTTGAAACCCACAAAATGATTAACAAGTCAGTCGCCATTAAGAAATTCAAATTGGTGCCTTTTTTATTAATGTCCACGCGTATTTGGAAGACAATGCTCTTTGTTTAGAAGTTCATGAATGTTGGAAGTAAAGGCTTTGTTTACTTATTAATTTGGAGGTAGCTGTTATATGTATTGATATTTCGTGATTTTGACCGATGGTAAACGTATCATCAGGCACTGGCCCCAACGAAATCGTAAACATTACTAAATGGGAATATTATTGTCATCACAGATTGTCATTATGAAGTAAGATACATACGTAGATTTTACTGATAGAATGTTTTGTGGAGTTATGGAGAGGGATTTAAAATACGCTCTGTTTAATTAAAAGAATACATAAGTTAGTTAATTATTTGTAAATATATTTAACCATGACCTCTTTAGTTAATCTGTCTGATTAAAAAACTGGTGTCTTTTATAAATATGAAATTGACCCAGACTTTTACCTTTGTAGCAGATGTAAACCCGCCAAATGCTGGTCTGATGCTGTTAACCTTCGCAGGAGAAATAAAAAAACAAACAAAATCAAATTTTACACTTATTTACACAATATGTAATTATCAAGACAGAGATTATTGATCCTAAAATTAAACCCGACATCTATGTGTTTGTAATCCATGCCGTTCCTTACTAAGCTATTCAGCTTCATTGTAGTCATATTCACATCTTGTCGCATGAGAAAACAACCACAATGCTTATACTTTTTTCCTAATCCATTCACTATAAAACAATAAGTTCTTTTCAATAACGCTAATCCTTAATGCATGTGAATATTCATTGACCAAACACGAGAACAATCTTTAAGCTTATTCATCGAAATATGTCTTATGTACATACATAAACTCACGCCATTTTGCAAGAAGGGGTTGGCAGAGGTACCAAGACAACCCACGTTTCGCCTACGAATACGAATGTCACAGTTCGATTTCAACTTATGTTAAACAGATTTAAAAATAATTATAAGAATTAACTTAATATCTTTCACAGATATACAGCCTACTCCTCCTCGCAGGATTCCTGCTGTCAACAGCTGCTCCACAGCACTCCCTACACAAATTCGAGCTATCCATGTTGAACAAGCTTCACAGACCGTTGTACATACAAGAGTCGAGGCCCCAACAATACCCGAGGAAAGGAGAATATCCCTGCAAGGAAGGAATCTGCACTAATAAAAAGTTCTGCGAAGACTGCCAGTATGCTAAGCCTTTGGGGTTTAGCTAAAAACTATAAAGATTTTCTATGAGATATTTTCTATTTATTAATTTAATAACTGTAAGGTTTAATTAGAAATAACATGTGTAAAAATGACGGCATTATCGCTCTAGGCAATTTCTTACAAGTAATCATGGGATGGCCAACCCGCACTATGCCAGTGCAGCGTGGTGGACTATATGGCCTAACCACTCTCAATCGTACTGTCGATTGTAGAGTAGGCCCGTGCCCTGCAGTGGAACGTATATGGGCTGATACAGACAATCATGGGATGGGTATCTACAAGAAAATGAAAAGACTTGCTAAAGTATACCTATAACATAAGATAGATGATTTTTTAACTTAAATTAACTAACTATTAAGACTATTAGTAAATAAATAAACATTAGGAGTGCTTTAGAAACGAACCTAAGACATTTGATTAAACATTTCAACTGCGCCTAGTTACAACCGAATGGACGAAAAAATAAAAGTTATCAATGACTCAAAGAAGTTATCCTTATTTAAGTGGCCATAACTGCTATACTACGATGTTTCTTCCTGTAAAACATAATAACTCATAAAAATTAAATCAATACGTAACAACACTGTGTTGTCATTTCCTAAACTCACACATCAACAGAACAACTATTATAGTAACAAACTAACTCTCTAATACCTTTCCGATATTTCGCAGACAAAATATGCAACCTTATTCATAGGACGTAACAGAACCTCCTTTGCCTTCACCAGTTGTTTGTAAGACTGGCTGTCGATCGGTCGTTGCCTTGTAATAAAAAAGAATAAAGCGTTTTATTATTTCATTTTTCGCGGTAAAAATATTGTTACAACAATATGAAGAAAAGTCGGAAAGGTTTTGTTATTGTTTAGATAAAATAAAATTCGATTTAAATCTGTCTTCTATTTAAACAAAATGATGTAATTGTATTTTTGTTTAGTAATGAAGTGTTAAAGATGTCGAAGACAATATTATGTTTATGTACATTTGTGTGTTGGATTGCGCCGGCTGTTTTGAACTCACGAAGCGATCTGGGATACCCAAGAGGAATGATGTCAATATGTACGTAGCTTTCTTTTTAAAATAAAAGCAGTATACGCATGGTATATCTACTTCTAATTAATTTAACATCAATGGGCGTTTTCAAAATATCGACCGAGTCCTTAATAATTGTACCTTTACAAATATAGTAGTGTACACACATTGATTTTAATTTAAATTAAATTAGAAATTATTAATCTATGCGACTAGAATAATAAACAATCCGATCAAATATTCTAAAATTAGTTAAGAATTAATTATTTGTTTGAATAACCAAACATCAGCTAATCGAAAGAAATGCACAATTAAAATAATATCTGCAAATACTTAATGATATTAAAAAAAGTGTAATAGTAACAAAAATAATCATTTCTTTAAATTATGTTCTTGTAAAAGCTATAAATAAGAACAAACAGCCTTCATTCTTTAAAATATTCTATGGAAAAAACAAAACAACCATTGCATGATCAATTTAAGTGTTTAACAGAGAGACAATGAAAGGTCGCGTAGATTTTCCTCAAATATATCAATTAGAATTTAAAAGAGCATGTGACAAGGAAAAGCCTTGCCCATCGCACTGATTTCACGAAAATAAACACGATTTATGAGGTCCTTTGGTGAATAACAATTAGTTATTTGTCGCTAAGTTTTTATACAATTTGCACGTAATCTAGTCTAACTGGCGACTTCCAAACAAAAAACGTAGGTCAGCAATGCATTTCCATGCCCTATGGTGTTGCAGATGCTCATGGGCGGCGGTGATCACTAACCATCAATTGAACCATATGATCGTTTGCCCTCAATAATATATTTAAAAAAAAATGTTTATTAATTATAAAATAAATGAATTGCACATTATGCTAAATAATGCTAGTTAAATGGAGTATTGATTGGCTAACTTGTATTTCGACTTTCGATACAATTATTTTAGATTGTTAAATTGATTCTTTACAATACTGCGGAAAAAAACGTTGAATATAGGAAGGACAATAATGTGAGGCACAGCTACAAATCACTGTGGCATCTGATGGAAGTGATCTGTGGTCACAGCTTTGTGTAGCGACAAAACTATGATTTGGAGAAACCACAAAGACAGTGCTTAAGTTAACCACATTAAATTACAATAGGTGGATTGCCGACATTAAATATAAAAGGACTATAGTAGAGAATAGGGCATTGGTAGTAGGTAATAATAAATAGGGGCCCTACTATATTCATCCGAAACGACGTTCGAAACTTCGGATGCTCGAAGTTTATATACGATACGAATGTACCTACATATACTTATGGTCGTTATTGACTTATGGTCGTAACCATAGACTTATAGTTACGATGTACGTTATACAAATTCGAACTTTTACAGAGTAGATACATTCGTATCATATAAAATACTTCGATCGTCCGAAGTTTCGAACTTCGTTTCGGATGAATATAGTAGGGCCCTAGATCGAGAACAATAACAAAATACCATGACATAATTCTGAAGGATTCTCTTTCAATAGTCAGTGTCTGTGTTAATAAAAAGTAGCTTAAGCTCCATGTAAACTCACTCTAGACAGCCTCCGTGGCGTAGTTGGTTAGACGCCGCCTGTGAAACGAGAGGCCGCGGGTTCGATCCCCGCACCGAGAGAAATACTTGTGCGGCCCACAAATATTTCTTCCGGGTCTGGGTGTTTGTGAGACCGAGAAGTCTCTCGTAGTTCCTGATACCCACGACACAAGACTCGATCTTAGTGTGGGGTCAGGACTATGTATGTGACTGTTGGGTGTTATTTATTTATTATTTATTAAACTCGAAGTTTTAACGCCATTTTTTGTCGTACGATATAATATTTATGAAACCACATTCAAAATAGAAAAACAATTGAGGTTTATGGAATAAAAACGTACCCGCAGCCGGCAGGATTCGAACCTACGCTCCCAGAGGGAATCTGATTTCGAGTCAGACGCCTTAACCACTCGGCCACGACTGCTGTGTCCTAACTCTCATATTTAAGGGATCGAATGTTTCGGGCAGAGGGATGGAAGAAGGGATGAAGATATAGTTTATATATACTAGATCATATACATAGTAACTACTTGCGACCAACACAGACAGTAGTATCGGTTGTTGCAATTGAAAATTTCTGTCTCTACCTGAGGGGTTACTCTATACTCCGACGACGATTGTTCGAACATCATACGTAAAACTATACGAATATACCCATTGACTTATATTCTACTTGATATCGATGAATATACCTAAATACTTTACAAAATATTGCAATCCTTTATCGTAAGTCGTAACTATAGACTAAGCTCGGAATGACAGATAAGTTTCATTGAGAATAATATTCATTTTTAGAAGTGGATTATTTTTACTCATATACACGTGGACTGTCCGAACATTCGAAGTTTGCATCGGAGTATAGAGTAACCGTAACTGACCAGGGGGAGCCACAGTTCAGCTGAACTTAGATCTGCATTCATATCTCCCCCGGATAATGTTCATAGCGCCCTATGGATTTGAAATAATATGCGTAAAATCCAAACATGACTGAAGTCGACTTATAGCTAAAAACAAGAAAAAAAAATGTTTACGATCGAAGGATGATCATATAAAAATCCATTTTATGATTAATTTTAATACCTAAATGGATATAGTTACCTTGTAATCTTAGGGTTTCGATTATATCCCTTATTTTATTAAATTGTTGCCTCTTTACGTTATTTCAATAAAGATGGGACTAGAACTTACGCCTGGCATTATGTTAGGCCCATCAAACCTTGGGACAGAAATAAGATCGTTACATTGTTCATGACATTACTGGCAATGGTTAACTGGCAAAAACTATGAACAGATGATGTTTAAAAGGTCCCAAAAAGAAAGTCACTTTTCTTTGAGATATTTTGAAATGCATTGTGTTTTTAGTCATTAAAACCACATAAAAACAACCACCCGGCTTTGTTTCTGGTAGCAGTCTTAATAACTGTACGCTGCATATTATAAGCCACATATATGCATAGATAACTTCATCATAACACTGCAGTATATTGTAAGCATCCTGGCGATAAGTTACGCAACATTTGTTCAGCTGTACTGCTGAATACGATGACCTCTCACTAATATCGATCTTCTGTAATCTGTTAAAACGGAGCCGGATTAAGATAGACAATGCCGATTGCACTTTGTAGCGGAACCTCCGTTTCTTATTCCCTAGTTCTGATAAACCAGCACTCGGCCCACTGGATGAAAAGTGATATTAATGGCAACTACGAAGATATACAAAACTTGGAAGCAAATGTTTTCTTGGTCTTTTAAAATGAAAGAAGAAGAGTTTGTTTAGAGAGCGAAAATACCTGTTTTGTAATAGTTTGAAAAAGGTTTACTGTATAGGACCAATAAAAACTAAGTGAAAAGCAGCGTAATCAGTGCGTACGGCTCTCATTGTGAATGCTCGTGTGGCTTCATTCAGCCGCAGAGCCTGTAGCATTACATCTGCTACGGCTAATCCGCCACTGAACGAAGCATAAATATTGGCATTCAATCAGTAATTTCGTATGGTAAATTAAAAATTAAGCAACAATTTTCTGACTGCATAAATCCACATCGTTAAACTTTATTTATGCAGCATTTAGCACAGATAATTAAGGTAACTTGAGAACATACTCTACAAACGCATATAACCTTGCACATAACACTAAATAATAAATTTGATCCCTAACATATTGCAAATCCAATAGTGTATATTAAAAACTATTTTCATAAGACTTTTCAGTGCCATTAAACTTTAAAAAGTAAATAAATAAATCTACCCAAATTTCCTGATCATAGTTCTGAACCCACACTAAGATCGAAGCACGTGCCATGGGTATCCGGAATTACGAGATACTTTTCGGTCTGTAAAACACCCAAACCCGAGCCAAATATTAGTGCACCTCACAAACAGTGGGTCTCTTGTGTCACATCCAACCAACTGCGCCACAGCTGTCAGAAAAAACGAAATAAATTATTGTGGTCCACTAACATTTATATAGGTGCTAGTATTGAAATCACGTCCTCATTTGTTTAAAATACACCTGTTATTCACCTTGTCACATTGAATATCAATATTACCATTAAAAGTGTACTGCATCAGCCCATTATCGCCCACTCATCAACCACGGGAGTCTTCTACCACAGAGAGTTCGATTAGGAGGCGTACTGCTAAACAGATACATTGCACTATTTCTGATAAATATTCCAGGTCCCGGCTCCACAAAGCCAGCAATCATCCCGAAGAGTCAGCTGAAGTACTTATCATTCGTGGTGCAGGGGAACGGCCGCTCCAGACAGAAGTACAACTACTGGAACGCCGGGAATATTGCGAAGGATCCTCGAATTAACTTCAAGAGGTAATTTAATTATAATTTCCTCAGAAATATCCTATTACATTTACATTTACAGTTTACCTATTACATTTACTGGTGATTGTCTCTCATACGAGAGACCGCCTGGGTGGGTACCACCGCGATGTCTATTTCTCCCGCCAAATAGTAGTGTCCATGCACTATTGGTTTCCGATTTGATAGACATTATAGCCAGAATAAGTACTTGAAATATTAAGACTTAACACCTCATGTCTTAGGATAGCGAGCGCTGTGGAATCCCAAGCATTGCTTTGTAATTCAAGGTGTTTCTTGGTTTCGATACTGTTGATGAGCGGTCGTATCGCTTACCATCAGGCGAAACGGCTTGCTCGTCTCGCCATTCGATACAACAAAAATAAACCTGCCTAAAAGAAACGAAATTAGTAAAAAGTTTTATTTTGCGACCAGATACCTTACATTATAAATTAACTCATAGACTTTTACTTGAATTGATGCGAATTAATCCACAGGAGGACATTGCTACTAGCCATAGGTTACTTAGACAGCCCTGCGTTCCCGATCTCAGCCATGTTCGCGAATGAGTACGAAGACCTTGGCTACAACATCATCATAGTGGATAACCAGAGATTTTCCACCGTACATTACCATCTGTGAGTTTTAGTTTTAATTAGTCCCAGTCTTTATTTTATTTTGTTTAATTAAGGACCTCTAACGTCTACACCCGACAGACACATACATAGCACTGACCCCACACTAACATCAAGTCTTGTGTCGTGGGTATCAGGAGCTACAAGAGACACGAACACCCAGACCCGAAACAAATACCTGTGGTTCACACAAATATTCTTCTCGTTCCATAGCCGGCGTCTAACCAAATCCGCCACGGAGGCTCTCCAAATATTACACTCTACCTCTAATTAACGATAATTTAAAATTATTTTACGATGGTTCTTTGTTCATTATCCGTGGTTATCCCTTAGCATCCTGTGAAAAGGTTTCTCGTTTACTGACCCAAAAGAAAAAAAAAGATGCAGTTATTAACTTTTTGAAGGATTTTCCAAGTCTTCTGATATTATGGATTAAATGTTCTCTGTTACATCTAGCAACGGAATCCTATCAATTTTTTAAACCCATGATGCTTACAAAGTTCAGCCCGAGGACATAAAAATTGTCATTCTTGTTTAAATGTCACTATCCAGCCAAAACTGAGTAATTTGTAAACATACACATAATCAATTTATTTCCCAGTGCCAGTCGCCTCATGCGTCCAGTAGGCAAGCACGTCGCCGAGGTCCTAGCCCAGCTAGTCCAGGCAGGTCTAGATCCTTCCAAACTAGAACTCCTAGGCTTCAGTCTGGGCGGACAGACAGTCAGCTACGTCGCCAAGAACTTCAGGCAAATGACTGGGAGGAACGTGTCTAACATAGTCGCTCTGGAGCCCTCAGGACCTTGCTTCAGAACCCTGGGAAAAGAAGATCGACTTGATGCTTCGGATGCTGATTTTGTTCAGGTAATACGTCAATTCTCCATCAGTTTTGCATCTTGCTCTCCTCCGGATTTGATGGACCGACAACTCAACCATGGTTCAAATGTTGTAGATTTACATGGGCGGCAGTGATCACTTACCATCAGGTTGGCACCAATAAAAAATAGTTAATATTACGAGCATTGTCCAGATATTAGATTTTAAGTGTTTCCGCAGTCCAGACGGCGTATCCATTACACCTGACTTTTTCTAACCGGTCGCAAGTTGATTATACCACCCTAATTGTATCCAGACTTAGGTCCGCCGCACATACCTACACTCGCTTTGGTTGTCACGAGCCGAATGCGAGTGGCAGTATTTGAAACCTATTGCGCGCTACCAAATTCCGCATTTGCTTGGGCGAATTTTCAATACAGTTTGAGAGAAGAAGACAAAAGATTCGACAGATGAAATAGGTTAATAAACTATCTATATAACAAGGATTAATTAAATCTTTACGCTCTTTTTCCTGACCATGAACCTACAACCTATACTTAAACAGCCCGGTTAGTTCACAGTTCCCAACTCCATAGAGATCGCTTAAATTACTATATCAGTCCTTAAACGTCCCACAACACAGCACAGGGGTTACTCTATAAAAAGACACGAAAATCGAATTTTCGGATGTTCGACGTCCGGAGTAAGATATAAGATTTCCACTTCTAAATATCACTACTAGTCTATTCAAAATTTTGTATAGTATCCAGACACATTAGTGATGGTTTACATACGACGTCCGAACAATCGAAGTTCGTGTCGTTTTTATAGAGTAACCTCCGGCCTCTTCTACTAGGTATCGAAAGTACTATTGACAGTGTTTAGGCCATAAATGTATATAGTACGGTGGCTTATTTAAATTAAATTTAAGTTCATTTCCAAAGTAGTAAAAAGTACAATATGATCCGGTGCGTAGAAACGATTGTGTGAAGCAGTCGTGGCCGAGTGGTTAAGGCGTCTGACTCGAAATCAGATTCCCTCTGGGAGCGTAGGTTCGAATCCTACCGGCTGCGAATATGTTTTTACTCTAGATTAATTGATCTTTCATTCTTTATCAACTTTACTTTTTAAGATGAATTTGTTTATATTTCTAATTTGCTTAATTCCATCATCAGTGACTATTCAAAAGTATGAATACTATAAGAGAAACGATATTATTATTGATCACATCTGGTGTTGATTTGTCACTCTTTAAACATTTCTATGAGTCCTTACGTCTGATTCACAATATCTTCCTCAGGTACTTCACACAAACATAGACGGTTACGGTATGGCCACCCGCATGGGCCACGTCGACTTCTACATCAACGGCGGGGAGTACCAACCTTCAGATCTCAACTTATACCCTTGCACTACAACCTGCAGCCATTTCAGAGTCCTGGCGCTTTGGGTAATCGCCTTAAGACATCCTGGCAAATTCATAGGCATTAAGTGCAACAGTATTCAGCAAGCTAGGGACGGTAAATGCTTCGAAAACTGTCCTGTAGAAATTAATGCTATGGATTTAACCATAGACAAGAAAAAGCATGGAATCTTCTTCGTTTCCACCAGTAAGGAGTATCCATACTTTTTAGGTTCTAAGGGGTTGAAAGAAGATTATGTTTATTGGAAGAGAATAACTAATATTAATGACGGAGACAATGTTGAATTGTATACTTGATTATATTATTGTTGTACAAAATAGTAATAAATTAATTATAATTGATGTGATAGTATAAGTATTAGTAATTTAAATTAGGATTTAAAGTTTCGCACGGACAAATTGTACTTACCTCAATAAAAGTATTTTTTAGTTTGAATTTGTTTTATTATAATTACACTAGCGGCCCGGCCCAGCTTCGCCCGGGTACAAATAGATTTCTGTACAATAACATGTACGTATCATACATATAAACCTTCCTCTTGAGTCACTCTATCTATTTAAAGAAAACCGCATAAAAATCCGTTGCGTAGTTTTAAAAATTTAAGCATACAAAGGGACATAGGTACAGAGAAAGCGACTTTGTTTTATAATATGTAGTGATTTTATTATATCATGATAAATACGATTGCTGTCATCGTCATCATCATCATCGTCATCCACAGCTTGTAGGGTATAGGCCTCTCTGATATTATGCCACTTTTCTTTGTTTTTGTCAATAACGGCCAGGTTCAGCCTGCGAATTTGACAATGTCGTTGACCCGTCTTGTCGCCGAACGACACTGTGCTCACCCAGTTTTGGCCACCATTCTGTTAGCTCATTACTCCAGCTGCCATCAGTGCGTCTAGCCACAAGCCCAGCCTAACTCCATTTGAGTCCCAAATTGAACTTTACGACATCTTGAACATTAGTTCAGTGTCGGGTTTAGACATTCGGTACTCGATCTTGCAATTTCATGCCGAGCAGAGATTACTCAAATCTCCATGGCTCTCTGTGCCAAACCAATTTTGTATAAAATTGCCTGATTTGCTAAATAAAAGCAAAAATAAATTGTCAATACGTTTTTATAAAATGCCTTTAAAAATCATATGAGCAACATCCTATTCACGAATAAATAAATCCATTACGTTTTATTACGTAAAATTAATAATAATATATTTTTTACAAATGCAATATGGGAAGCAAAATAATTACATACCTAACAAAACTCCAATTGTGCCCTTTGCCTTTGTATAATTTCAATGAATAGAAACTTTTTTGCTTCTATAAATAAGACCCAACTTGCGAACGCAGACTTTTCATTCATGAACGCTACTTTGAATGACCAAATAAAATGTTGCCAGTATAAATGTTATTCCCAAACACTGTGCATTATTATAATAATTAGTTACATAACTATGAACGTCTGACTGAGGTGTTCATTCCGTTTTTATAAAAAAATAATACAGCCTTTTATTAAGTTTGGAATATGTAAAGTGACAGTGGCCATTGAAAATTGTGATATACATACATAAAATGCAATTAGACGTTTCCGCCATTTCATGAATAAGCCATTGCTATAAGAGGAATCAACAATTAAAGAAGTTTAAATAAAATTATGGGTTAAATTACATCATGGTTATAAAAATAATGTTTATACTGATGTCTCTTAACTCAATAATTAAGCAATTGCAAATACAATCAAACAATCTTAAGTGTTCAAAATTGAATGCAGTATATAACAAAACGCATTAAAATCTTATGTATTTTATCACTATTAAATAAATACACAACATTATTTTTTATTACGGGGTAATTTGACAAAGTGGCGGTATCTCAGAATGCGTAAACGTCAAATTGCCGCAATGACGCAAGCTGACAAGAAGGGGAAAATCCTTGACGATCTTTTCTTCAATCTTTCAAAATGGTGTTCCACTACCGCGGGTTTCTTTCTCAATTATGTCAATTAATACGAAAATGAACTTCAAATTGCACGTGTAACTTGCGTTAACCGTTAGACGTTCTGTGAAAAATTTTAATGTGAAAATTCCTACGTGCTTTTAATTGGTGACAGAAAAATTCGATTGTGGATTCAAAATCAATTGCCTCTGTGATGTTTGTGTTCTTTCTGGCTGTTATTTAAAGGTGCTTACGTAAGTATTGCGATTTTTTGTTATTAAACACGATTGTCCTCTGTATTACACTATTCGTAGTATACATTTTTTTTTATTTGTCACATAACTAATGACTAAGGTGATTCGGATTCGGCTCTATTTCGCGCGTGTTTTATTGCTTTGGCGTATATATATTTTATTTATTTTTAATGCGTATCAAGTAATGGCAGGCAGTAATTAGGTTAAAATGTTGCAGTATCATAAAGAACAGGTTTTTTGTTCGAAGGTTGTCTGTGTTTATTGCGAATGGTATGAAGCCGTATTATTTTCCTCACGATGGCATTGGGTGTACTTTTGATTGATAAAATAAATTGTATTTTAATAAAGATCGAAGCAAAACTTCGCACATCTCAAAAGTCTTTCATATAATGTTTAAAAAAAAACAAAAATATTTACAGCTTATTACAAGACATTGTTTTACATAAAACGACATATGGTTTAATTCAATTGTTATAATTTTATGTAATAAATCTATAACTCATTATATTGTATAATACACTTGTGAAAACTTTGCATATTTCAATAATTATTTAACTTATTATAATAGATACATTCTTATTCAATATTTGTGGAAAATTGCCAAGTCGGAAATATAAAGAACCGTAAATTGTGTGTAATAAATGTAATTGACTAATTTATATATCCTTTGAGATCAAATATGGCATATCTATGAATAACAGAATTATGTGATATCTATATTTTTAATATGGATATTTATATCAGCTACATAAACTATGTATGGGCCTTCAGAAACTGAGATAACTTTAAATATTTTTTCATAAAATTAATTTGTCAGAACACAATTTTGTATGTGAATATGTTCCTGATTTTATTCATATACTAAATAGTATTTGCGTCTTTAGCCTAATATGACTAGAACATGCATGTTTATTAGTATAGTATGTTAGTCAAAATAAATTTATTGAAACCTAGTTTTAGAGGTTACATTTTTAGGGGTTAATTATGAACTTTCAATTTGGACCTCCTATTTCAAAATTGACCATGTTCTGTTATTATTACTCTTAAAACTAATGTATCGAACCTAATACATCACAAAACAATGGTGGCATAATAAAACCATGAAAGAAGAAGAAAGAAAAATATGTTTCTTGCTAGCACACCATAATAAATATTAAAAAGACAAGAAATATGCAATAATAGATTAATAACATAAATAAATGATAAATTGCAAATACTGCCCTGGTAAAATGACATATTTTCTTAAACTATTACACTTATTTTACAAGATACATATTTTTAAGATGTGTAGATATTAGCACCATATTGTTGATTATTGCTAACTTATGGTGTGGTGTAAACATTATATGCAAACAAAAATAGTGCTAACATTTTGTGATAACACCACAGTACAAGCCATAACTACCTATATAAAGTTATGCCACAAATTAACAGCTTTATTATTAATATAGAATTTTGACCAGAATTTTGCCTAAAATTGGGTTTTTAAGAGACATCCTTAAATTAATTACTGTTCAAATAAAAAAATAGGTATGGTTTGACATTTCATACATTGCAATTGCTTACTAGAAAATGTTATTGAATGTGTGTTATTGTGTGAGTTACGTCAATACGAAGTTGGAAAGTATGAAATATAAAATTATCCCTATTTGTTTAGTTGAATTGTAGGTACAGGAATATTGTTGGAATAATGTATATCACACACAGGTATGTAAATAGTATTCATAAAAAGAATTTTATATAATTTTATGTAATAATAGTAGTAATAAAAAGAATTTTATGCATAATATAGAATCAATGTCTATCAATAGCAATATAAATGAATAAATAACACCCAACAGTCACATACATATTCTTAACCCCACACTAAAATTGAGTCTTGGGTTGTGGGTATCAGGAACTGTGACAGAAATTTTCGATCAAACATTTCTCTCGGTGCGGGGATTGAACCCACGGCCACCCATCACAGGTGATGTCTAATGGACTGCGCCATGAAGGCTGTCCTAATATAATTATCATAATAACCATTTCATTTGGTTTCTTTACAATCTGCATTATCATATTAAAATCTGCGTAAATAGAAAATATCTATCAATATCAATATTGATTAGAACCAACTTTATCTTGATGGTATTTTCTGAATTTCAGTGCAATCACACAGATGTCAAACAATAGATAGACAGAATCTCCTCTCTTGTCTACATACCAAAAGCAATGGTTAATTTTTTTCCATAAACTTCTAAACTCGTACCTTTTTCCCAAAAGGGGTAGGCAGAAGTGCCACCAGGACACCCACATATCGCCTTGTGTGTTCCGTCCCACGAGCTGATTAGAGGCGAGCTTATCGCCATATTTGGCACAAGTTCCTGACTCTTGACTGATAATAGAATGATAGAAAAATTTAATATAACTTTGCTTGACTCCAGGTTTGATCCCGAAACCTCATTGATGTAATTGTACCATTGTATAACTGCACTACAGAAGTAGTCATTGCTTATATATTACAAAAATATGTAGGACCTAAAAAATGGCTATGCTGCAATTAAAAAGTGTTTTTAATTAGACAATTGCCAAATTAAGCAAGATTTATAATTTAATTCAAACTCAGCAATCTATCACTGATTAAGAACACAGCTAACAAAATGTTTGTAGTAAAATAACCACATACCCGACATGCATATACCTTTTTGAGTCCATCCCATTATGGGTATAAAGGTAGCACCTACATAATATGTATGTTTCTGTTGTTGCCTCTCTACTGTTTTGTATTTATTTAATCATATCTCTCTTTCTATGTTCTTCCCGTCGTTAGTACATATGCGAGCCATATTTGAGCCAGTAACAATGACCTCACCATATTTTAAATGTTACATACCACTTATAATTTTTCCTAAAGTAACATCCTTGGTGACTTCATGGACGTAACAAACAATATAGTTGTATGTACTTATGAATTATTCATTAATATGTGACTATGATGTGAATTTCAACATCTTTCCTTAATACATGCTCATATTGAAGAATATACTACGGCCAAGGCTGTTTTATATGACCAAGAATGATTTCAAATCAAATCAAAATATTCTTTATTCAAATAGCTTTTCACATCTTTTGAATCGTTCTTTTCTGCTTTTTTCGTAATGTGTTGTAGCTGTGAAGAAGAAGCGGCGCAAGGAACTCCCTCAGCAACACGAACTGTCTTCTTTTTTCTTTTATTTTTTTATTTAATCTTCCACTTGGTGCTCCAAATTTTATGATGCATTTTAGCATGGCACAGAATTATCTATCTATCAGTTGATAAATCAGCTGCCTTTATATTAAACATAGTATATCAATATAGAAAATTAGCCATATCTGTAGAAATCATTAACCCCCTATTAATAATCGCCTCGAATGTAACTTCACAGTTCATACTCACTTTAACCACATTAATTAATTAACCTAATATATCATGACATTGAAACTTACTTGTTACTCATAATGGTTTCTTATATTTACGCGAATGTTAGACATTAAAGAAAATGTTTTTACTGATCCTATCGCGGATTTCGTTTGTAGAATGTGAAATTAAACCATATCATCAATAGAATACCTAAAATAATTTTACTTCAATAGCTACATACCTATTATTTACATATACTCTTTCTTTTAAATGTCTATGTAATAGCCTTTACTGAAAAAATAAACATCTTCCAATATAATTTTATTGGTGATAGGCCACTCATATGTGAGAAGTGATCTGGATAGCTACTACCACAATGTCTATTTCGCTAACGTCATGCTCGTCTTGCCATTCATTGCAATAAAAAAAAATAACGGAGTAATCTAAAATTTCTTCTACTACAATAGACAAATAAAAAGGAACTCGTTACATAAAGAACGAAAGACGGGGAAAAATTCACAGTGAATTTTCGACACTGTAAAACAGCGTAGAAGTCTCACCGCAGTTTGTTACATCCTGGCTTAAAGTTCGCGAAGGGGAGCTCGTTAATTTGCATGAAATATTTAATGTCGTGGTATTCGGAGTACATTTGTCACACTAAACAGCATTGTAAATGCACTGTTGTGTTGTGGTTTGAAAGCCATAATAGCCAGAGTAACTATAAAAAACTATTCATTTACCACCCAAACTCAATTATATTTAAAACACCCAAAAAATTGCTTTGTTAATTTTCTTATTGCATTGTGTGCACTCACTGTTATTATGTATGTAGGCGTTAAGTATCAATATTACAAAAAGTTTTCTATAAGATATAATTTCCAAGCCTTTACACAAAAAACATCTGACGGTTGAGAACCTTGATAATGATTACCTAATATTGGCCTTGCATACTACGGGATTGGCACTAAGAAAAAATGTAAGATATTTAAGCTTTGGTACTTTATGATCCGAATAGGATATATGACGGAATTTGGATATACGTGACCTGTCACATAAATATAAACATATGGAATATACTTCAGTATTTTCAGTTTTCGGTCGAACGCAGTACGTAAGCTCCCCTATAAGGATCACTGACGTAACATAGATGGATTTAGGTAATCCGCCATGTTTTACCTGTAATTGGTGACTTTACGTATTAAGAAATGAATAAGCTCAGCAACGGGGCAACATGACAAGGAATTATTATTTAACCATGAATGCTTATAATACTGCAAAATTATTGGCGGAATTTAGGATTTGGACTTGAGCCTTCGGTTACAGATTGTGCCAAACATACAAAAATTAAAAAAAGAAGTGAAAAGAAAAGAAAATAGTGGCGGGTAGCGGATGGATGAGAGATCGAATCAGGAATGAACGTATCCGTAGGGGAACAAACCACCCAAAGCCCAAAGGATTAGCAAGTTAAAGTGGCAGTGAGCCGAGCACATAGCACGTAGAACTGATGGCCGTTGGGGCCGAAAGGTTCTAGAGTGGAGACCACGTACAAGTAAGCGAAGTGTCGGACGCCCACCCACAAAATGCACGGACGACTTGGTTTAGGTAGCAATAAGTCGCTGGATGCAGGCCGCTTCCAGCAGGTCTATTGCGCGATCCATGGGGGAGACCTATGTTCAGCAGAGGACTGTGGCTGAAGAGAGAGAGAGAATGTTCATGAATTGCTGTCCAAACTATGTAATTTGTCTTTTGTAACTGCTGAGTTATGGTCTACAGGCTATCCACCATTTAGGTCTCAAAGAAGTTCGTGGATTAGTCTCTCTCTCTTTCTCTCTCTTCAGTCACAAGAAGTCTTCTACTGAACATAGGTATCTCCAATTGATATGAATCACCACATAGATCTGTAAGACCACCACATAGATCTATAATAATGAATCACCACATAGATCTGTAAGAAGCAGTTTCGTCGATTACAAACCTTTAAAATATTTACAATACCATACGTCTAAATAAAAACAGAAATAAATAATCGATTGACCCTGAAACAGTAAAATAGCTATTGTTATTAAAAGCTCTTAGCTACAACAAACAAACGAAAATAATAGAAACGCGCTCCGAAATCATCAAAGGACTGTTTACAATAAATATCCAACACTTGGGAAGTATAAAACTCTCCTCTCTGTGGCGTAGTTGTACTACGGTACGATTGCAACCGTGAGGTCTAGGGTTCGAATCAGGGTCAGGTAAAGTAGTATTGGATTGTTCATAATCAGCCCGGAGTCTGAAATTTATGCCCGATATGAGGATTGGCTCACCCTATCATGGCATAGAACATACAAGGCGAAAAGTGGTTGTCCTGGTGACCTCAGCCCTTCGATGGAAAAGGCGTAAGTTTTGCACGTATAAAACATAATGCTCTAACGTACGTAGAGTGATGTCATAACATAATTGCCGGTCTCACCTTGTAGTAGATGGATCCAAATCCTATAGTGAATAATGCGTAGCTGTTATAGCATTGCGCCGAATGAAAATAGTGTGTCGAACTGTGATTGGTGGATTTTAGTGGCCATTTTCGTAGGATTTCAACGTTTGAACGTAAGCCCTCTTAAATGTGAATGCGTGGATTTTATGAATAATCATTGTTATGTCGATTGTGGTAAAGTATTTGGCAAATGAATGTTTGCCATAGTAGAAGTTGTAGTCCTGTCATTGCATGAATGTATGTTGTATGAATGGATTGGATCGGTTTAAGTGGTACTACATGTTCATAAAAAAGTCGTATATCTTTACTTTTGCGTTTCTTTCGGGCAGTGACCTTGTCAGAACAACATCTTCTGAAATAACTTTAACTCAATTACAACTGTAGTGGACCCTTTGGTTTGCCTATTTTTGTATTTAGTTCTTAATTATTCCCACTGCAGGACACGAGCCTTCTCCACAATCTTAAGTATTCGAAAGTATTCATTCACCGTTTTAGTGCGTGATGATTGACTATCTATACACACATGACTCCTAAAAGTCATGTGTGCCCTGGGATCTCAACCACCGATTTATTGCATGCATACATACATACATACTCGTCACGCGTGTATCCCATAGGAGTAGGCAGAGACTATAGACCGCCGATTTGCTTGATCCTGACATATTACTTTCGCTTCATCTAATTTATCATAATTGATAATCCGATTTATTACATAGAATATAATAAAGTTTAGAGGTATTAAAACGATGCTCAACTCAACTACTAGTCTAGTCGACAAGTTGAAAATGGTACAAAATAGAGATACTGCTCTTAAAATTATGTGCGATAGCTCATTGGATCCGGAATGACGTCTAGAAAAATGTGCCAAAAGCGTGTATTAGCACATAAAAAATTGCAAATTATAAACAATAGCGGCCCGGCCCAGCTTTGTCTGGGTGCATATATTTTTTGATTCCACTCCACACCAAATACATGTTATTTTCGTATAAACTCTTGTATACCTAAACTTGACGTAGCTGTCCTACTGTCCGGCTCAATCCCGTCTCATCCGTCTGTTCAGTCTCTTCCCAATCCATCCCGTCCTTTCTCTTTATTATCCATCCCGTCTTATAACGTGCATTTATATTTCGTCCTATCAAATCTGTCAGCTATCCCAGCCTTCTCCCGTACCTTCCACTCTATTATATCCCGTCTCTCCATATACATGTTCATATAAAGATTGCCTTATGAAATTTTTGTGCAGCAGAAATCGTAATATTTTAATTTTACCACAACTTCAAAACCAAACGTCCAATTTTAATCATTCAAAGACCAAATATTATCAACATAAACTGTACTTATTGATGAAATAATTTATTTTGATAAGGATTAATAGCACGAGTAAAATAAACGCGTTTAAATGTAGTCCAAAAAAAAATTCAAGATTTTTAATTAAAAATGTGGTTGTTCACCTCACTCGACATAGATAGGTATAGTGTGTCGCGAACTTTTTTGTAGATATTTATAAGATCTACAATTAATTATAACATTTTATGGTTCTATCTTTTGTAGTTTAGGCAGCGTACGCAAAATAAGTAACTTCTTTGGTTGATTTTTTTTCAGTTTGTGTCCGAAAAGTCCAAATATCTCACGGAACCCTATTTTCTTCCAAAATAAAATATAGTCTATGTTACTCGTGGATAATATAGCTTTCGAATGGTGAAAGAATTTTTAAGATCGGTCCAGTAGTTTTTGAGCCTATTCATTACAACCAAACAAACAAAGTTTTCCTCTTTATAATAAACTGACGTTTATTTAAAGTTTTTAATATGAAACGACTAGCGGAACTATATACACACAGCAAGCTTTATTTTTTAAGGTACTTTTACAGTCATTAGAATTAATACAGAGCACGCAATAATTGAATTAAACTCAAAAAATAGAGAGCATATTCAAACACCCACTACGTGGGTGCCGGCACATGACGGGTTATTAGTGTAGATTAAAGATGAAAAAAAATTGTTATAAACAAAGTATAAATATTTTTTTAACTTTTATGGCACGATCTTGTTAAGTATGTATGTAAGAAAGGCTCTACGCAGCGAATTTTTTTTACGACCATTATTTAAACTTTTTTTTTTTCACTTACAATTAAGACGGTAGTTCGAGAAAATTTCGTTAGTTAACAATTGTTTAACTTGTTGAAAAATTAACTTTAAGTAAAATTTCCAACGGGAAAAAATTAATTATAGTGTTCAGAACACACCATAATTTTTTCAAATTTAAAGAATATATATTCAATACCTTAAATAAATTAATTAATGTCCGGTACTCGCTTTTGACGCCACGCGCGCATCCTAAAAATGTCACGCGCAGACCTATTTTCAGCGTTAAATTAAAATTATAAATAATGGAGATAGAGTTCCGGGGGTTACTTTTTTATTGGAAATTTCCTCCTCTATCAGAATCTTTTTTTAAAAATTCTTAAATATTAATAGTTTATTAAATATTGGTAAAAAACGAAATGCCATTTTTTTTTTTCATCTTTAATTGTTTATAACTTTTGCAATTTTTTATGTGCTAATACACGCTTTTGGCACATTTTTCTAGACGTAATTCCGGATCCAATGAGCTATCGCACATAATTTTAAGAGCAGTATCTCTATTTTGTACCATTTTCAACTTGTCGACTAGACTATACGACACTGCGCTGAATGGGTTGACACAGGTGTTAAAACTTGGTGCTAGACGAAATGAGTTTTTAAAGTCTATTGTTTGGACGAGGGCGCAAGGTAAACGGGTCACAGCTCGCGATGGGCCAATCTGGGTCGATGGATGAATAAATTTTAAATTGGTCAACTATATTATACGAAATATTAATATAGATTTCAAGACAAAATTATTCGTTTGATGTTTTAAATCATTTTGATACGAGTGACATCTGGTTTGAACGGTAAAATTAATTTATAATATCTACTTGATATATGATTTTTTTTGGTAAATAACCTATTTTGGGCTTAAAATCTTTCGTAAAAGTAATATGCCTGACTTGTAGAATAAATAGTAATTACTTTTATGTAATACAATTCAAAATGAGGGGTAGAATATGTATATCCCTCTACTATGTTTACTGTTAATTACAAGTTGATATGAATAATGCTTAAATTACTATAAAAATAGTGGTTGGAGTAGTTATACCAGTAAAAGTATATAATACTAGCGGCCCGGCCCAACTTCGCCCGGATACAAATAGATTTCTGTACAATAATATGTACGTATTATACAGGAGCGTGCACTCCTTGTAGGCAGAAATGCAGTGCTTTACTTGCCATTTACAGATATTTTATTATAACGTTCGTACGTTTTAGATGACTTTAATTTATAGTAAATAAATGAATAAATAAAATATAATAACTTAAAAACGCCTAATATTTTATAAATAGCACCTATTTGCAATCACGCAAACATTGTGGTTGCCACGCGAAAAGCAAGAGGCGCTGCAAAGTAAATTATTAATGTACATCAACCAAGTCATGCCGCCGCGTCCCGCATTACATTTGTTTGCATGTGTGCAGTAATTTTGGTGTCCGTGCACAGTCGCAAACGCACACACCCATGAATATTGAAAGCCGCGACTCCTGCGGCAGGCCTCGGGAGTTCGGCAGTTGTCGGGAGTAATCGTAAATGTTCGTTGCCTATAATCCGAGTAAAATTAATAGGCTGGAATCTAATAAATCACCTATGCACATTATGCATTTTTGGTTAGTAAGGTTTTATTTGTTTAAATAGATATGTTTTGTGTTTCGCGGGGGCCATTTTGCTTTTTTTATGAGTTTTTGCATTGTTTACTATTTTATACTAGTATGTTTGTAAAAAAAATAGATTTCTTAACGGATTTTTCATTTTAACATTTGAAAGTGTGTACATTTAACAGTTTATTACTAAGTTTCGATATTAATTGTAGTCATTTGCTTTTACTAGTGTGTTTGTTAATTTTTAAATGTTATTTGATTGCGAAGTTTGTGTTAAAAATGTATGTTTATCAAATGAATGAATGAGGTGGCCGAAATCATGCGTTTATTTACATCGGGATAGGTATAGTAATCTCAACTAACCGGAACCTTGAATATGTGAAAATTGAAAACTGACTAGGTGAGTTTTTTTTTTATTTTACTTGTTAGAATTTCTTCCGCCGCGACGACCGATCGCTGTTTTGTCTGCGTTGCCGTAGAAGATGGACATGAATAGTAGTACATCTAAGACTTGTTATGTTGGCATGGTTTCCGACTTAGAGATCCGTCCCGTGGCTGTGGCTATGCTAAAAAACTATAAAAGAAAAAGTTTTTGTGACCGAGTACTCCGCTGCATACCCAGTGTCATAATCCTGTGCACGCCGCTGGTATTATACATATAAACCTTCCTCTTGAATCACTCTATCTATTAAAAACCGCATCAAAATCCGTTGCGTAGTTTTAAAGATTTAAGCATACAAAGGGACATAGGGACAGAGAAAGCGACTTTGTTTTATACTATGTAGTGATTATCCATTTGACAGCCTCCTTGGCGCAGTTGGTTAGACGCCGACTGGGAAACGAGATGTTGCGGGTTCGATCCCCGTACCGACACAAATGTTTATGAGGTCCACAAATATTTGTGTCGGGTCAGGGTGTTTCTGTGACCTCAGTCTCTCGTAGTTTCTGATACCCACGACACAAGACTCGATCTTAATGTGGGGTCAGGACTATGTATGTGACTGTTGCATGTATTTATTTAGTTAAAAATATAATTGTCATATTACAGACACCTAATTAAGTAATTTGAAATATTGTGATTAATTCGTAGCAATCATGCTGTAGTTTAATCATGTTTCGTCTACACCTTGTGTAGGAAATGGACACGCGTTATTTTATTCAATAACCCCAACACAAGTTTCTGTTCTCATGACGTCACAAGCTCCCGAGGGTGTAAAATTCTCACAGTTGCAATGTTGATAGTGATGTTAACACAGCATGTTCCCGAGGGACTGACTTCAACACAGTCTGAAGACTAAAGTCTGAACTATCTTGTACATACATAAACTCACGCCTTTTTCTCAGAAGGGTTAGGCAGAGGTACCAGGACATCCACATTTCGCCTTGTATGTTCCGTCCCACGATGTGATAGGTGGCAAGCCTATTGCCATATCGGGCATAAATTTATGACTCTGGGTTCATAATGAATAGAAAAATACAATATCACTTTGCCCAACCCGGGATTCGAACCCGAGACCTACGCCACCTAGACAGTCTAATTATCTTGTAATACACGTTAAATTTGCCTTTACTGAAACTAGTGGATAACTAGGCTGTATTAAGTATAATCTCAGCTCTTTCACATCGTTGATTTAATAGTGCGGGCCCATTGTTCGAATTACAGCTCGGTAATTCTGTTTTGTGTGAGTCTGTACTATGGAAAATGTTAAGTTGCTCCTAACCGGAATATTAACATAGATTAGCGAGTATATTTCACATAATCTATGTTTAAGCATGCGTTTGTCCAAACTTAAATAACTTTAAAAAATAAATAAACCCAACAGTTACATACATAGTCCTGATCCCACACTAAGATCTGGTGTCGTGGGTAGCAGGCACTACGAGAGACTTTTCGGTCTCACAAACGCCCAGACTCGAAAAACAAAACTTGTGGAGCACACAAATATTTGTTTCCGTGCGGGGATCGAACCCGCGGCCTCTCGTTTCACAGCCAGCATCTAACCAACTGCGCCACGGAGGCTGTCTACCATCCATAATAATAACTTTATTTACGAGTCCTTACTATCCAGAGTCTCGGATTGGGGCCGACACAACTTGGTTGAATTTAACGCCTCAAAAACACAAATTTGCGCGTTTACCGCAAAAAAATCGCCTTTCGTCGTATCACCTCAATTTCAAGACACTCCTCTAAACGCCACAGCCAGCATCGGAATTCTTGGTGTCGAGATATCGAGTGACGTTCAGTTCCGCGGTCACCTTGAAAGTAAGGCCAAATTGGCCTCAAAGAAGCTTGGTGTGCTCAACAGATCGAGGCGATATTTCACGTCGGGTCAACGTATGCAACTTTATAAGGCGCAAGTCCGGCCCCACGTGGAATACTGCTCCCATCTTTGGGCAGGGGCACCCCAGTACCTGCTTTTTCCTTTCGACCGCATTCAACGTCGGGCTGCTCGAATCATTGACGATCAGGTTCTCTCCGACCGGCTTGATCCTTTGGCTTTGCGTAGAGATGTAGCTTCGCTCTACATTCTCTACCGCATTTACCACGGGGAGTGTTCTCAAGAATTGTTCGGACTTATCCCTGCTGCAGAGTTCCGCCACCGCACAACACGACAAACCTCCAAATACCACCCACATCACCTTGGAGGTTGGAAATCTACTACAGTACGTTTTTCCCGGCACTTTCTCCCACGTACTACAAATCTGTGGAACCTGTCGCCAGCGGCATCATTCCCGGACAGATACGACCTGGCGACCTTCAAAAAACGAGCATATTCCCACCTCAAAGGCCGGCAACGCATCTCCATGCCCTATGGTGTTGCAGATGTCCATGGGCGGCGGTGTTCACTTACCATCAGGTGAACCGCATGCTCGGTTGCCCCCTATAATATAAAAAAAAAAAAAAAAAAAACGTCCGAATAGATGCGCTTAACTTGTAGTGGGCCATTCACTCTTAAGAGCAACTTATTTGAATGGCGTTCCAGTATTCGGGCGTTAGTTCCACAAAAGATACACAAAGGAGATGGGCCAGAAATGTATGGACCTTGGGCCGTTTGTAGTACATTACACCAAATTTACTCAGGGAAATTGGCATTCGATTTCTGTATGAAATACTATTATACGTTGCATATTAGCTTTATACAAAAATAAATACCAAGCCAAGAACAGCAACACTACAAGGGGACAATATGGCGTCTGAAACGACATATTTGACAACCGATGCCAAAACTTGACATTTATGAAATATGAAGTCGTAATTCGTTTTCCTATAAATCAAATATTATTTTTAGTCGTCAATCGTCTGTGCTATAAATTACTGTACTCTATATAACTCGTAAATGTTTTTACGTCAACGGAATTAGTATCATACTTTATTGATCATCTAATATAATATAACATAATGTCTATACAATAAATTGCAACAAGTCTGTCAGAATCTCGTCATGTTTATAGTTATTTAATATTAAGAAAGTGTACCTATATCTGGCCGTAAGTGCGGTGCATAATACCTGCTAAACAACCTATTTAAATAATCCACAATAAAAATCTGCTAGGCATGAGATACAGCATGGCACAGACTGATCACTTGTCGCGACTGCTAGCATCTGTATCAGCCCATATACGTCCCACTGCAGGGCACGGGCCTACTCTACAATCAAGAATACGATTGAGAGTGATTAGGCCATATAGTCCACCACGCTGGCCTAGTGCGGGTTGGCGGACTTACATATCATAGAAATTCTTATGAATCGCTATGGTATACAGGTTTCCTCACGATGTTTTCCTTCACCGTTTTAGTGCGTGGTGATGTCAATCACCATAGTCATATCAATACACACATGACTCCAAAAAGTCAGAGGTGTGCCCTATGTGTATATGAATAAATAATCATTTTATTATTAGGCATATGCACTTAATAAGCTCTTAGTTATTATAGTCCATACAAATGAATACGCTATAAAAATGGGATCGAATCTGATAGCAGCCATGTTTATTTATATACCTTAATGTCTAGTAAAAGAACTTACTAGCAATCATTTCTATACAAGCTAACATTTTAAACATTATATTTGGTCTACCCCTAGAAGTCTAATATACTTTGGTATATTAGACTTCTGCATACTTAAAAATAATATTATCCTAAGTTCTAAGATATTATTTTTCAAATAATATATTTGACATTAATTCTAACTGGTTATTTCTGAGCACACATAAGGAAAAAGTAGGATTAATTGATGAAAGAAAACTAAAATTAAACAAAACTTAAGGACAATAAAGTACAACCAGATCTTGCTTTATATTTTTTATTTATATTCGCCTAAAAATAATCTCCAGTCAAAACATCTAGGAACAATGCCGATGCTCCGATGATATTGTACTATTGCCTAGCCCAACCTAAAGGCTAAATACCACAATATGATCATGGTATGAGTACAGCAACCCACTGTCCAGTGTGCAGCTATGTTCCTTTCAACATGAAGCACTTGTGGGTGTTATATATGTCCAAAAGAATCGAGATTGATACAATCTTCTTACGGCGGAGTTGGAATAAAATCTTGCTCATTGTCTACAGCTTGATTTATTTGCAGCCAGCAGTTTGTACAGATAATTGCTTGTTCTGATAGCTAAAACAAAATAAAAAAGATTTAATATTGAAGTTATCGAAGAATTATGATGGATAAATAACTCTTTGCAGTCACATGTGTTCCCTTCTTCCTATGATCCCAGGTCTTTTCACTATTGTTTAAAGAAGCATCTTAGCAGGCCGGCCGGATAATTGTATGAAATGTCTTGGGACAGTCGTCTGATGCCATTAGATATTCCGCCTGGACGGCATTTGTGCTTACCATCAGACATAGTGTTGTTATTATGGAAATAATATAATATATTATACATAACACAAGATCATTTGAGTGTCCAGAGGGAAATAAAAGAAAATGTAATTCATTTAACAATTTAAACAACAATATATAAAATATCACTTCTTACATATTTATGTACTGGTAGACTTGTCCTGTGGACACAATGCAATTCAGCTCTAACATGAATACTTTTGTAATACTCCATACTTTGTATTGACCTTGATTAATTGGCATAAAACATACATTTCCCAAGTTAATGAAGAAAATAGAATACTTACTTCTTGTTCTGCCATTTCAGCAATAAAACGTTTTGAAATACTCTACACGAGAGTGAATTGGCATCCCATGTAATTACTAAGATTCTGTTGAATGATAGAATCCATTTCAATTTTTGATTGCAGAAGTGCAATTCAACCATTTCACAACAATTGCAGAAGTGCAATTCAAGCAAAGCGCCACTTTTGATGTGCTGAAAAGTAGAATTGTGGGTTAGAAGAGAAATACGAACATAGAAAAACATAAAAGTATTACTTACATGTGGCATTCTAAATAATATATATGTTTACTCACCAAAATACGAACTAGTAATTGCGTTTAAACGTCAAGATATATCATCTCCGAGAATCAGAATCCATAAAACAAAGCCAGGTTAACAGAGAAGCAAATACACATTTGCGAAATGTATGCGAATAATAAAAAATAATACGAATTACGGCCACAGACGTAGACAGATAACACCAATGGAATAACACAGAGTTTTGCAATTGCTGTCAAGTTAAACATTATCGTTCTTAAACTAAAATCATGTAATATAAATAAAATAATAAAAGTGACTTCTTCAACAACATATATCGTCTTTTAAAAAGCGAAGAATATAGAAAAAGAAATATAGACAATAATTATAATTTGTAGGGGGGTTTTAAAAATAAGACATATTCAAGTTAAAGATAGTGGGTTCGCGCATTTTTGAACGAAATGACAATTAGGCATCATGGAGGACAGATTATAGAAGAAAATATTGCTTCTGTACTAAAACAATCACATTTTTGTATAAAGCCCCCTGTTGTCCAAGAAATCTAAATGTATTTTATTTGAATTCCACATTTTTTTCTAGAATTTGTATTAGACGTACACAAAACGGCCCAAGATAGCACATCTCCTTTAATACAGCACTCGACCCTACAATAGGATACCCTGTGTTGTGGGATTGTTATTCGTCCAATACGAGAATCATCACAGTCATCTTTTCCATAGCCAGCACAGCATGAAAAACAAATAAACCCAAATAACTAAATAAATTTAATTTATACAAGTAATCAAATAATCAATTACTTTGTAAATAAGTATAGAATATATACTATGTATTGACTTGTCAAGAGCTATTTAATTGCATACATGATCAATAAAAAAAATCATTTCATTTCATGAAGGTCCATAACAGCGCTCCGAATAAACACATCTAAAAATAATGATAGCTTTTTCATGTGTATAAAAATCTAGGTTATACGGCGCCTAATGACATTAGCGTGAATCCGACACTTCCATTAACTAAGTAAAGAGGGGATGTTTAATTTATAATTTACGGTTCCAGTGTACATCAACGGTATTAAATATGTAAATGTTTTATGCGACGACCCAAAATAGGGTGTGGGTAACTATAGTATAAGTGTAGTTCTTTTTATTGTAATGAATAGCGAATCGAGCCTGTCATTCGCCTGATGGTAAGCGATACGAGCGCTCATGGACAGTAACAAAACCAAACAACACCTTTAATCACAAAGCAATGATTGGCATCCCACTGCGCTCGCCATCCTGATACATAAGATGTTAAGTCTCAATAATATGTCCAGTACCTTCTCTGACTACAATGTATTTTAATCCGAAACACAAAAGTGCATTTACGCTGCTATTTGGCGGGAGAATAGAAATAGACAAAACAGGCTTTAAAACTATGAATAAGGTCGTACATCACCAACGAAATGTTAAATGTTGGCAAATCTGCCAGAGACGTTAATATAATTAAAGCTCAATGCAAATTTTATTTATTTGTTTAATCCTTTTCTGCACTTTACAGAGAAACAGCAAAGAAATCACATAATAATAGGTAATAATAGTAGAAGTGGCGGCCTTATCGCACTAGATATTTTCTTACAGGCAACCATGAGATGGATATATAAAAAGGAGAAAGAAAGGATTTACTGGTTACTTTTTTCGTAATCGCTATAAAATAATGTTGAACGGTCTGTCACATCATTGTTTAGGCAATGTGTTTTTGTCTAGAAAACTCCTAAATATTTAGATGTCGCATATAGACTATGCCTGCAGACGACACGAGTGTCAGATTGTTCATTTTATTAATAGCTTTAAACATAAACTTACCTAGTCAAGGATTCTTGCTTCTTCCTAGATGGCACCTGACAAACTTGTTTCATAATTGTCCATAGAATAGCTGAAAAGTTTCAACAAAATTTTAGATCTTCGAAAAGGGCGCTATATATCAGTTAATGAGGTGCGGATAAGAATAAAAATTAGCTAACGTTTATAATAATTTACCACTGATTTGCGTATAGCGTTTATGGGTTTCGATAAGCAGAAATGATTTAAACGAATAGAAATATGTTACAGTACTTACATATAACTGAGAAGTGGCACAGTCCAATTATTCCACAATTGTGAAATTACTTTAATTCTTTATACAAGTAGGTATGCTAAACACATTTTTATTAAAAAATATTTAAGCCTATAGTATACAAACACACATTTCCTTCCCTATACACTCAAATTCATACTCAATTAGTCTTTCGATAATCTCTTGTGTTTTGTTTTGTTATCCTTACCGATAAAAGATAAAGATAAAAATATGATACCGTTATTGAAGATAGACTATCAGTACTCGGCAGCGAAACGAACGTGCTTTGAGTTCTGTGAAAAAAAAAATACATCTGTGTTTAATCCCCAGTTTATAAATACAACTAATTTGAATTCCATGCACAAATCTGTGTTCCAAATTTGAATTATGTATTGATTTTATTGGTTGTATAGAGTTCAAAATTTAAAAATGGAACGCAATTTGTTGTATCTGTGGTCAGAAATGAGGAATTGATGTTAATATTTGAGCATTTTTGGTTGTGTTTAATTGCACATTAATAATACATTTGTTCATATATTTTATAAGAGTGTGATCGCGTGTTCTAATTACAAACATTGTCATGTAAATATGAAAGTGAAAAATCCTTTGAGTGTATTGAGTTTGGGTTTGTATTATTTTGTTTGTACGACTAATTACTCAGCAAAATATTTCACGTTCAATTTGTTTAAGTAATTATGTGTTAAATATTAATGTTTTAAGGTCTTCACCTCTGTAGTATTTATACGGAGTTATTGTGTATACGAACATATTTTATACCATTGCTAAGGTGTAGTGTAAACAAGTGATATTTCTGCTTATCGAATGAACGGATTAATCAAAATACATGATTGTTTTCGTGTCATAAACTACAAAGCGTGTGATATTGTATGTTGGGATGCCGTATGCACAGCTGATGAGATTGCGTAGCGCTCTATGGGTCAGTTGATAACTCGTATCGATAACGCTTTTTAATTAAGTTTTTACGGTTTAGATATTAGTCCATTAAGTACAAGTCTATTATTTGTAGTTCATGTTTTTTTATATATCATGCAATGCGATTGTATGCATTTTCATAATATGTAGCAGAGCTAAAGTGATATATTTATGGTCAAACCAAACCAAGTACGATACGACCACTCATGTACAGTATCAAAACAAAACACCATGAATTACAAAGCAATGCATGGCATTCCACTGCGCTCACCATCCGGAGACATAAGATGACAAGTCTCAAGAAGTCTCAATAAAAAAAAATAGTCATCTACCGCCAATCGAATCTCTTTGTACAGAAATACCTTTGCGTTGCAGTTGCAGCATAAGAGACTTATTTCTGCCTGAGAGTTCTTTAGCCCCAAGTCCCAAATAACCTCTGCCCTCCAGCTGAGTCCATTCACGTGGCAACAAATTCGATTTGACCTAATTTTCCTCCCTACGTCCGCAATATCTTTCAGTGACGTAAGCCAGTTTCGGCAACCTATGAGCGGCAGGGTATTCACTATCCTTTGCGCAAACGTTTGTGTTATTTACTAATAATTGATCCAAGTTTGGGGTCTTGTGTAACTTTTGATACAAATACCAATTTAGTCAATAGTTACAAATGGTTGGTCCAAATATAGATTTTTAGAGCGTGTAGGTAAGTAATAGTAAGGAAACTTCACGTCAAGTATCTATAAGTGTTACTGGCTCGGTCGAACCGTTCCATTGTCATCGTACTGTATCATCTCACATACCTCCCACTACAGGGCAGGGGTCTGTCTCATCTACAATAGAGAGTAAGATTGAGACGGGTGAGGCCATATTACAGCCTTGAATGAGTTGAATCGTGTGCTTAACTATGATTGGATGATTTTAGTGGCGATATTGAACGTACGTCCTTTAAAATTTGACTGCGTGGATTTTATGAGTGATCATTGGTTTATCGATTGTGGTAATTTATATTTGGCAAATAAATGTTGGCCATATTAGAAGTTGTAGTCATAAGTGGTACTACTGGCTCATAAAATGACAGCTTCCGTGGCGCAGTTGCTTAAACGCCGGCTGTGAATCGGGGACCTAGGGTTCGATCCCCGCGCCGAAACAAATATTTGTGTGAACCACAGGTATTTGTTACCGGACTGGGCGTTTGTGAGTAAGAAGAAGTCTTGTAGTTCTTGATACCCACGACACAAGACTCGATGTTAGTGAGGGGTCAGGACTATGTATGACTGTTGGAGGCAGTTATTTTTTTTATACAGTCCACCACGTTGGCTTAGCGCGGATTGGCGGGCATATCAAATCATACAAATCGCTATGTGTGTCGCTGAATGCAGGCTGCCTCCAACAGGTCTCTGTGGAAATCATTGGGGGAGGCCTATGTTCAGCAGTGGACTTCCTTTGGCTGATGGATGGATGGATGATGGGTGGTGTGTGGTTGGTTTCTTCTCGATGTTTTCCTTTATCGTCATATTGCGTTTTGATTATCTATAGACACTACCATTCATACTTTAATTTTCAAAAGCCACATTAACGCCCGTATACTGGAACGCCATTCAAATAATAAGTTGCTCTGAACAGCGCACGGCCCACTTAGCCAGTACATTTAATCGGGATTAACGTAGTTAAGCGCCATTTATATTTAAGTTTCGTTCCAGTATTTGGACGCTAGGCTACCACTTCTAATCTCACTTAGGTTATTTGTTCATTCGTTCGCTTGTCCTATGAAGTAACATACGATGTTTCATGTCTGGGTGTTACGTAATTTGTACTTGTAAATACTTCTACATTATAGGGGTAATCGTGCGAGATACAGTAATTTAAGAAAAATAAATTAAAACATAGTAGGTGTAAGTTCTAGGGGCATTGATTAAATCCGACGTTAACCTTGTAAATACTTTATTCACTACTGGACATATTGAGAATTAACATCGTATGTCTCAGGATGGCGAGCGCAGTGACATTTTTTGTAATTCATGCTGTTGTTTGGTTTTGCTACTGTCCATGAGTGGTGTGCGTGTTCATGTTCAACACCTAATTGCGAGTATGAGCAGTCCGCGCATCATATACTTTGGGAGCGTAGTCTTTGGCATAATGAGCGTAAAATCATGCTAGATAGTATGCAAATATCATCTGGAGTTGTATACTACATGGACCTTGTAGAGACTAGAAAGAACTTCCGTGCTTTCCGGCGTTTTTGCCATACCTATTACTGGAATCAAGCATAACAGTTCACATAATAGGTCCCATTTAAATGTAATAATAATTTGATCCGTGGTGCTTCACAGCTGGCTTCTCCGGCTGTGAAAGTCTTTTTGCGAGGTTATTTACCTCTTCAGTTCAATGTTCTGTCACCCGCTTTGCACGGAGGGAAGTGGACAATAATTTATTTCCAACTCCTCCTATTAATTTAACTTTCTGATTAATTTCGTTGCGGGTTAAAGACAAGTTAGACATTCCCGGAGACTCGCCGAGCTTCAATGCTCGGTGTCATTACTTTGCGTGCCACTGTTGATCCTGGCTCACAGGAGTTACAGTGGTGGGTGTGAGGGCGGGACAGTCTCCTAGTGTCCATGAGTGGTCGTATTGCTTACCGTCACGCCAATGGCATCCTCATCTCATTGATGCAAAGACGTTAGCTTTCAAAAGTTGTTATCAAAATCTACGAGAATCTATTTAATCTAATATCGACTCGTATCCAATCTTATAAAAAACTTGCATAGCCTCTAAACTTGAAACATATTTTGCCACTGCATATGCTTTATGTTAATTAGTTGGTTTGACGCCCGTACGCCACTAAAGGTGTCCACTGAAAATCAGCGTTATGTTGTGGTTTGCACCCACATTTGCACCACATCATATTATTTAGTTGATTGGACACCTATCGGTCACAGACGCGACCAGACATTTTTTGTTTAATTTTTATTTGATATTGTTTTTTTATAAGATCCATGTTGTGTACGTTGCGTCTGTGACTAATAAATCGTCTTTTCAACTATGCGAGAAATCATGACCATCTGCTGTTCCTAACATTTGACTAACTCACAATATCGTTAAGAGATGGCGCCACAGTCGAATTAGATCGCGGTATGGTTTCGTTCACATTAGGAGTATATAAGGCCGACAAAGTTTGGTAAAGGTGTTCATGGGTAAGGTGATTACTTACCATCAGGTGATTTTTTGGAAAGTACCTCACACGTTTTGGCGTGTTTGAAGGAACTTTATAATGCTGAGAAAATAAAGTAGTGTACTGTTATCAGCAATGTACCCGTACTCGATATGCTCAATGCTGGGGGATTACCCTGACCCGAAACGAAGTTTGAATGTTTGGTCTTCGGATCATCATTATCTTGCAAATTATTCAGTATTCTGAATCGGAATTTAGAAATCTGTCTGTAGAATTAATGCGTCATTATCTTTTTATTGTTTACTGCTCAGTGCTTAGTAGGTTTTAGCAATGAGAGTGAGGGCTACCGCGTGTGAATTTTCTAGTTGCTACTAGAGACTAAGAGATGAGGAGAGAGAGGTGTAAAGTGGAATCAAATAATTTCAAATTAATAAAACACTTATTTTAAAATACGGCTTTCTTGTTGTACCCTTTTTTAGGTTTTGACCTAAGCTCTAAATTCCTAATGACTGGAAGATAATTTTAAAAGTTTTTCCCCTGTGATCCTATAGTTTATTAATATAGAATCATTAAAGTTTCAAAATTTTAAAGAAGACAAAGTAGGCAACTGCTTTGCTGTTCCCTACCCGTGTCATTACTGGAGTCCAGTAACCTATCACCAACTGTACCTAGCTCGTCTACCAAAGACAGCAATAATAAAAATATGTTTTGATTACATTGCAGGTGATTTAAGATGGTTGCTGGTAGATGCGTGTAGCGGCAAGGAAATGAATCAGGGCGGTGTGAAACATGCCGCCGCGGAGCCGACGCGTCTCGACAACAAACGTAAGTATTATCATTATTATCAATTTACCAGCTAAATAGTAGACCCCAGCCTTCGATCAAATATGTACTAGATACAGGGTCCGGAACAAAATCACACGCTAAAAGTGGCAGAGGTTGCTTATACTTATACATTTGAGTTTCGAACCACGAGATGTAGCAAAAAAATTAGGATTTATTATATTGTGGACCCTACTAAAATCAAATAAGAGTACACGATCGTTTGTGCTCTTATTTCTCTTGCCAAAGGAGAAGGGGCATCCCAGCCTATCGACCAATAACGACGAGCGATATATCATTGGAAAGTTCTTTTCGGGTGCTACAACTTCTTCTATGGCTTTAACCCAAATCGATGTATTTAAGAAAATATTGCTACTTAAAGACTACTAAAGCACGAAAATCGCATTTTTTTCCCATAGAAAAAAGTTGTAGCATCTGAAATGACCTTACCATTGACATATCACTGTTGTTATTGGTCGATAGGCTGGAGCCCATACATGTTTGTCCCAGTGTTGTAAAAAAGCTCGAGTCGGCGCTTAAACGCTCGAGTCGACGCTCAAGCAGATTGCTCGTGCTCGAGTCGGGACTCGACTAAAGCGCTCGACGCTCGAGCAGTGGCTTGAGCGCTCGGCTCGAGCTTGAGAGCGCGCTTAGATTACATAGTTAGAGAAACTGTAAAAAAGATCTGTATCTGTATCAGCCCATATACGTCCCACTACAAGGCACGGGCCTACTCTACAATCGAGAGTGTTTAGGCCATATAGTCCACCACACTAGCCTAGTGCAGGTTGGCGGACTTACATACCATAGAATTTTTTATAAATCGCTATGGTATGCAGGTTTCCTCATGATGTTTTCCTTCACCGTTTTAGTGCATGGTGATTGACTATCAATACACACATGACTCCGAAGTCAGAGGTGTGCCCTGGGATTCGAACCCGCGACCACCGTAAAAAAGATAGTATAATTGAAATAAGACAATTTCAATTTTATTTTTAATGATATTTATATCATAATCTATATATTAATACGTGATGCAAAAACTTTGGATCCCTTTTTACGAAAATTGCGCGGACGCAGGAGCATAAAATTTGGCACACTTATAGTTTATGTGTAGGAGAAGTGGAGAATGCTAATATTTTTCAATAATAATGCTTATAAAGTACATTAAATCAAAAAATAAAACATTACACACACTGCCATGCATTTCACACACACATCCATACACAAGTATACATACTCTGGTGTCAAACTGTTTCTTTTCTTTTTCATTTTGTTCTTATGACATAGACATATAAAAAAAAGGTTTTATTTGCCTAATGAGGTAATAATATTAATATTAAAAGAGAATATTAATTATAAATGAGGCAATAATATTAATATTAGGCCTAATATTAAATGTAATATAAAAAAATACTAATAATAATGCATAAAAAGTACATTAAATCAATAAATAAACCAGCATGCATTTGACACACGCATACACAAGTATTTGTACACGTATACATACTCTTTGGTCAAATTGTTTCTTTGGTTTATTATAGACATCGTTGAATGTCAATCAGAAAAAATTGTTTACTGTGGTTTTGTTGAATGTCAAACAGAAAAGATTTATTTAACGAATACTACGTGAAATGCTGAGCGCTTATACAAATTGTGTAGCAGTAAGATACATTTAAATGTACACGGACTATCATTATATGCATAAAGAAAGTTCTGTAGCAGCAATCTGCAATAACAACATTCAGGTACAAAAAATGTGCACGAATTATCAGAATAACAACATCGTCATACAGGTAAAAACTTTTTCTCTTCTTGATTTGGTCGAATTTCGATCACTAGGCGACCACTAGTAGTAGAAAAATACTTATTTATTATTAGTATACAATATGCCATATGATCTACGCCATAAGGCCCAAATTACATTACAAGTGTGGTTTAGCTTTTTGTTTGTTTTTGGTTTTTGTGTTTTACTGGTGGTAAGTCTCTAATATGTGAGAGGCTGTCTTGGTGGGTACCACCGCAATGTCTATTTCTCCCGTCAAACAGCAGTTTAAATGCACTGTTGTGATTCGGATTGAAGGACATTGTAGTCAGAGTAACTACTGGACATATTGAGACTTAACATCTTGTGTCTCAGGATGGCGAGTGCAGTGGAATGCCAAGCATTGCTTTGTAAATCAAGGTGTTGTTTGGTTTTGCTACTGTTGATGAGCGGTCGCATCGCTTACCATCAGGCGAACGGCGTGCTCGTCTCGCCATTCAATGCAAGAAAAAAAATAGCTGAAGTTTCTGTACAATTCCTGACTACCTACTGATTTTTCTTAGCAACTAAGTTAAATTAAATACCTACCTAAAATCATCACACACCTTTGCAACACTATAATTTTTTTAACCATGAGAAAAGTCACATGCTGGCCTGTATATTTTCGTTACTAAGTCTGTTCCTTCTTTTAGTTATGACTAGCTGAGCCCGCGACTTCGTCCGCGTGAAGTTTAACACAAATTAGTTCTTTTAGTTATTTTTTAAATAAATGAAATTTTCTACAACAAATGTAGCCTAAGTTACTCCTTATTATATCAGCTACCTGACAAAAAAGTCCCGTCAAAATCGGTCCAGCCATTTCAGAGATTAGCCGGAACAAACAGACAGACGGACAGACAGACATACAAAAAAGTCTAAGGTCATTTTCGTTATAGGTATCGTGTATATAACGATATGTACTTGGACATTTTTATTTATTTTCACTTTACAAACAGACACTTCAATTTTATTTATATGTATAGATAAGGCCAGCTTATACGACCAAAGTCAAAAGATAAGTAATACTCACCGTACCTACCGCCCCCCACAACTCCTAACATTTTATTTATCACAACTTTTTCATCTATCCGTATTTAAAAACTACAACGCTTGAACGCTCGAGCGCATAACTCGAGCATGAAAGTCTGAACTCTCAACGCTCGCAAGCCTTAAACGCTCAAGCGTTTAACGCTCGAGTCTAAAACGCTCCCAAGCGTCGACTCAGCGCTCGACGCTCGACTCTCAGCGCTCATTTTTACAACACTAGTTTGTCCCTTCTACTTTAATTCCAACTTCTATGAAATTTTATTGATTTCGTTGCGGGTTAAAGACAATTTAGACATTCCCGGAGACTCGGCGAGCTTCAAGCTCGGTGTCATTACAATGCGTGCCACTGTTGATCCTGGCTTACAGGAGTTACAGTGGTGACAGTCTCCATACGAGCTGATATTCGATTGACCACCTCCATGGCGTTGGTTACACGTCGGCTGGGAAACGAGAGGCCGTGTGTTCAAACCCCGCATAACACAAATGTTTGTATCAGACGTTCTTTCGGGTGTAGATGTTTGTGAGATGGAAAAATCTTTCGTAGAGTCTGATACGTGACACGACTCGATCTTAGTGTGGGGTCAGGCTCAGTGCATTGACGTCCAAAGAGATTCTCATTCTCTATTGCCCCCTATAGTATAGAAACAACAGAACAACCTGCTTTGGTAGGTGCCTACTATTCAACGCTAGTAATAGTGTACGATGTTACTCTACTGCACTCAAGTGCAATGTAACCTAATGAAATTAAATTAAATTGAGAGCCAAGAGTAGAACTAAGTCCTTTGATCACGCAGGTTCAATACCCGACAGAGGTAAAGTTGTAGGACACACTTGAAGTCTTAGGGTATTTATAGAACAACAATGGTAATTGATTGTTGTTTTTCTATAAATATCACGAACTCAACAATAATAATTAATTATGATAACTAGTCCTTAGTCTCTTTGTTTTGACAATGCATTTTTAAATTGGCTACCGATCGGTCCGAGGTATCCACCTGGTAACCACGAAGAGGATTAACAAAGATGACAGTAATACCACCTATAGTTTGTCGAACTTATTTTGTCCTATGATGTGAACGGACCACAAGCCTATCCCCTAAGCACTTAATACCAAATGTTATTTAAGATTTTTGAACCGAAAGCAAATCCCGAAGTATTATTTCCAAGACCTCACAGTACATACATACAAGATCTCACTTACAATCAGGGGGGAGTATTACTCTATGATCTAATACGAACTTGGAATGTTTGGACGCTGTACGTAAAACTTCACTAATGTGCCTGGATACTCCACAAACTGTTGGAATCCTCTATCGTACTTCGTAACCATAGACTAAGTTCGGAGAAAACATAAGTATAATAGAGAATAGTATTGATTTTTAGAAGTGGAAAACTTATATCTTACTCCGGACGTCCAACATCCGCACATTCGAAGTTCGTATCGTTTTAAACAGTAGCTCCCAAGGCTACTAATACAATACGTAACAGTTATTTTGCCCGATGCGTCATCACATCCAGCGATCTTGATTACCATCTAGCTAATTGTCCACCATGCGTGAATCGACAAATCGACATGGTTACAGCTACGTCATCGATGAGCGCATGAAATACATTAGCATATCGAAATATAATAGACAGAACTACGTCGACAACTTTCGTAACAAAGAACGGTACTGTACTGGTATATCTTTTGTCTCTGTCACTCTTAAGGATTCACAATATTTCCTCTCTCGGTCTCCTGGGTTTCCGTGAGGCTCGTAGGTACGCGTGCAGTGCGTCTAGATTTTGTTTGCGATGTCCCCTCTACTGTAATACTTAAGAGAAAAATAAGTACAGTTTGGATTTTCGGCAATATTACTCTAAATACATAAGCTTACGCGGCACAAATACCTGACTCCGAGCTGGTAATGAATAGGAAAATTGAATATCACTTTGCTCGACCTGAGATCCGAACCTGACATCTCAGCTTTCAGTTAATCAGTACTCTAAATACACCCACCGAAAAGTCACTTACAGTAACCAAACCCCTCACTAAGCTACCGGATCAGAAACTAAAACTACGGTCCTACAAAAATACAGACTCGAAACACAAGTATTTGTTTCGGGTCACGGGATCACGCAATTTTGTCTCGGAACGGGTATCGATCCCGCCTCTTGTTACCCAGACAGCGTCTACCCAAATGCGTCACAGAAACAGTCGTTATATATATCCACATTCGTTTTCTTCTATTACTTTGCATGGCGAAACGAGCAGGCCGTTCGCCTGACGGTAAGCGATACGACCGCTCATGGACAGTAGCAAAACCAAATAACACTTTGAATTACAAAGCAATGCTTGGCATTGCATTGCCGTCGCCATCCTGGGACATAGGATGTTAAGTCTCAATATGTCCAGTATTTATCTGGCTACGACGTCCTTCAATCCGAAGTGCATTTACAACAGTGCATTTACACTACTGTTTGGCGGGAGAAATAGACTTTGCGGTGGTGCCTATCCATGCCGCATCTCACATATGAGAGACCTACCACCAGTAAATGGTATCTACATTGTACATCTACATACATATATCACAAATAACAAGGTGTTCCCAACGTCAATACACGCTCTTTAAACTTTAATTATGACTCATTTAAAATATTGTATTGGCGAACATATCCCGTGTTATCGTCCTGAAGCGATAGTAATTAGTGATAGCAATTGTAATAATTGATAGTAGATTATATAGCTACGACTTCCGTGAGTTATTAGTACAGTTGTTATTACTGCTTATGTACATTTTAATCTTTACACTATAGATGCGACACGAGTAGATTTTATGACTTGAGTCACTCGCTACTGTTTTTTCTCTCTTTTAATTACTTTTCATCATCATCATCATTATCTCAGCCACAGGAAGTCCACTGCTGAACATAGGCCTCCCCCAAGGATCTCCACATCGACCTATTCGAAGCGGCTTGCATCCAGCGCCTTCCTGTGACCTTAGCCAGTCCACCTTGTAGGCGGGCGTCCGATATTTCGCTTGGCTGTACGTGGCCTGCACTCTAGAACAAATTACAATTTTCAAGTCGGTTAATTCAATATTAATGTCGTCTGAACTCAAAAACACGGATTTTCGTTTCGTACCACCGATTTTCAATTTACAAATACCTTTTGAAGACAAATATAAATTCCAAGGTCGAAGGGAAAAACCCACCCCAACCAGTGACCGCCATTAATGACTAATAAAACTCAATAGGCATCGGCGCGAACAAATGCACCACGTCTGCTAACACAGTCGCATTGCAGTCTCGATTTGACCCCTTTCATGGTCTCAGTTTGGTACCGTTGCCGAGCACGCGAAATTTTAAAACGCTGAACTGCCTGCCGGTTTAACGGACCGATTTTGACGTGAAGTGCAAAATAAGTGAATAAAATTGGCTTAAATTGTATGCGTAATTTGCTATGGGGAATGTCGCGGAAAATATAACGGCAATTTCATAGTAAAAATTAACCAATTTTTATACAAAATTTAATTCAGCCTTGTGCAGTGCTCAAGCCTCAATACTTGTCTATATTACTTAAATCTTTGCATACATATATACTGTGTATTAAGTCAATCACCACGCACTGTAACGGTGAAGGAAAACATCGTGAGGAAACCTGCATACCATAGCGATTTTTACGAATATCCGTAGTATGTAAAGTCCGCCAACCCGCACTAAGCCAGCGTGGTGGACTATATGGCCTGACGACTCTCAATCGTATTGTCGATTGTAGAGTAAGCCTGTGACTTGCACTGGAACGTGTATGGGCTGATACAGCACAGAACAAGTCTACATATGCGAACTATCTAGGTCCATTGATTTCAATTGTGCGTTGTGTGTCAGCCACTCTCAGTTTTAAATGGAAAAGCGGTTAAGCAAACCGCTACGTAACAGATACGCCGTTTAAAAACAATTATATACTTGCTACTGTAGATAAACTTATATTTTATCCTTTTGTAGAATAATTTTCATCGGTTCTATCTTTAACTTGCTCTAAATTCACAAAGCACGATCATCTAATTTGTCAGGTGTCCCACAACGGTGTCCCAATTAGACGAAAGGCAAATTTAGCAAAACATTGCGTGTGTTTTTCTAAAACTCCAACCGAGGGGAAATTAAAAGCACTATTACTATTCAAATTAATTTTATGAAATTCCGTGCGGTTAGACCGTATTTATGAAAGTCGCTCTGCGCAGAATATATGGTGAGTATGAGGAAATATTAATATGTGCTAGGCAGTGACCTGGGAGCTTGTGTAGTTTGTTGCTTGAGTCGTTATTTAAGTTTATATTTAATATCGCTAAGTTGAAACCTTCCTTCATATAACGAGGTCTCATAATATTCAGTTAATTTGTCATATGCTATTTGATCGGAATCACACAGCCTCTGTGGCGCAGTTGCGAAACGACGAGTCACTAAATCGATTCACCGATACAAATGTTTGTGCAGGTCACAAATATTTGTGTCGAGTCTGTGCTTGTGAGACAGAAAAGTCTCTCGTAGTTTCAGGATATCCACGACACAAGATTTGTCTGTTAGTGAGTAATCAGCGCTATGCTAAATGCATGTAGGATGAAACCAAGCTATCGCCATGTTTTATTATGACTATAACATAAATGGGCTACATGCTGGCAACTCCCTCTCACGAAAATGTGTCAATGTCTATGCAGTTTGAGCAGGCCGACAAAATTGTGTAGGTACGTGGTGGGAACGAACCAACACGGTAGTCGCAACTCAAGTTCTACTCCCAGAACACACCTCTGACTTTTCGAAGTCATGTGTGATTCGAAAGTCAATCACCACCTTAACGGCGAATGAAAACAACGTAAAGAAACAAGACTTCCAAATATTTATGTGGTATGTTAAGTCCGCCAACCCGCACTGGGCCAGGGTCGTGGACTATGGCCTGACAGCTCAGCATTCGTGGCGCAGTTGGTTAGACGCTGGCTGTAAAACGAGAGGCCGTGGGTTCGATGCCCGCAGCGAAACAGTTTGTGTAAACCACAGGTATTTGTTTTGAGTCCGGAAAGTTTCTCGTAGTTCCTGATACCCACCACATAAGACTCGATCTTAGTGTAGGTTCAGAACTATGTATTTTAGGGCGACATATTCACTTAGTGAAAAAGCCCTAAATTTAGAATTAAAAAAAAACTGTATATTTAACTGATGGGTGAATTTATTTTACTTAGTCGAACTCTTCATTGCTATGGAGGCCTGAATCCTGCCGTGCGACGTCTATGCATAAGTTGCGTCATAGGCATTTGTGCTTATAAAAAATAATACATAATTTACACGAATGTAAATAAACTTGACAAAACCAAGCACGTGTACAATTGTGTCAGTTTGATAACACGTAATATTCGGTGTTATCTGTTATCAATGAAATCGCGTTACTGGCTGATTCGGACTGATAACGTGGATGTGTCACCTGTTTTAATATATTTAAATAATTTAGTGTATCTGTATGAGTATTCGTGTCATTTTTATAATTTGTTGTTGTGAGTGACTAATCATTAAAGTAATATTGTGATTGTACATTTTTTTGTTTGAAGTAATATCTAAAGCTTATAAATCGATTTCAATAAATCTTACCTAGATAGAAAACTATACAATCACGGAGGAATAAAGGCTGTACTTAATGCTTTTTACACTACTTTTAAATCAAAATATATTTTTAAATCATGTCGTAATATGCGCTGCCTTATCAACGTGCAATAGATAAATGGTTGAACACACGTGAAAACTGCAAAAACTGAAATTTACACGTCTTATAATAATATCTATATCAATTATATTCTAAATGCAATTTCATTTTTATTCGACGTGAATAAAGTCACACTAAGATTGAGTCTTGTGTTGTGGGTAACAGGAGCTACGAGAGACTTTTCTGTCTCACAAATACCCAGACACAAATATTTGTCTCGGTACGGGGATCGAACCCGCGGTCTCACGTTTCACAGCTGGCGTCTAACCAACTGCGTCACGGATGCTGTCACGAACTAAAGAAATAAACCTTTTTTTCGTGCTGTATTACCGTGTTTATCAGCCACAATCTCTCTAAATAAAAGGTTTCACTCATTTTCCCCACATAGATCTCAAGCAAAATATACAGTCCAAGTTTCTACCGGTACAATCAAGATGCTCTGAGATTGGAAAGTGCTAATTTGTTGTAATTAAGGCTATTACCGCAGGAGGTAAACGCTGATTTCATCGCCCGTGTTTACTGAGTTGGTTTATGATGTCATGTTATCTATTGTTGCGGTATTTATGTGCATTTTAATTTGAGATGATCATAATGGTTTCTACTAGATGCGACTGCCAACATGTTCACGGTGGTCGCGGGTTCGAATCCCAGGGCACACCTCTGACTTTTCGGAGTCATGTGTGTATTGATAGACAATCACCACGCACTAAAACGGCGAAGGAAAACATCGTGAGGAAACCTGCATACCATAGCGATTTATAAAAATTTCTATGCTATGTAAGTCCGCCAACCCGCACTAGGCCAGCGTGGTGGACTATATGGCCTAACCACTTTCAATCGTACTCTCGATTGTAGAGGAGGCCCGTGCCCTGCAGTGGGACGTATATGGGCTGATGCAGATACAGATACAGATAATGGTTTCTTAGATTTACGCGAGTGTTTCGAGAGTTATATGGTTCGAGTCAGTTCCGCGATAACTTCCATAAATAATAGTTTTATTTCAATTCATATGATCATTTGGTCAATCCTTAGCATGGAATAAGTTGATACATCTCACAGGTATTATAAAGTCTAAGTTTCTGAGAGAACTTTCGGTCTTAGAACACCCAAACCCGAAACAGATAATTGTGGATAGCAAATATTTGCCAAGATGCCAAAATGAAACCTGCCGCTTTTTTGTTATACTGAATGTATTAGCCTTATTGTTAATGTGAGGTTAGGCTTATGTATTCTAACGCATTCTTTATGTACAACTTTAATTAAAAACCCTATTTTAGTTTTAGAATGCCCTCCAGCCCAAAATATATTTTATTTGTGTCTTACACACGGGTTAAATTATCCTTTTACGAGCGGAGTCTTAATTTTTAGGCCCTAAAGGTTGTCGTAAATGTTGGTCTTAAATCCTTTATGACTTTTTTTATAGGAGACTGTCCCGTCTCACACTCACAACTGTAACTCCTGTGTCGCAGGATCAACAGTGGCACGCAATGTAATGACACCGAGCATTGAAGCTCGACGAGTCTCCGGGAATGTCTACTTACATACATAAACTTACGCCTTTTTCCCAGAAGGGGTAGGCAGAGGTTCCAGGACACCCACATTTCGCCTTATATGTTCCGTCCCACGATGTGATAGGTGGCGAGCCTATCGCCATATCGGGCACAAATTCCTGACTGGGTTGATAGTGAATAGGAAAATCCAATATCGCTTTGCCCAACCCGGAATTCGAACCCGAGACCTCAGCTTTGTATCCGTACCCTAGTAAAACTACGCCACCGAGGCAGTCGCCGAGGCACCGAGGGAAAGTCTGACTTATCTTTATCCCGCAACTAAATTAATCCGAAACTTAAATTAATAGAAGTTGGAAATAAAATATTGTCCACTTCTCTCCATGCAGTCCTTTATAAGCTTATGTTTCCTATATGACTGCAGGGGAGCGGCGGCGTGGCGCGGCAGGTCGCGCGGCGGCGCTGCGCCGGGCGCCCTCCGACTCGGACTGCTCGGGGGAGACAGCCTCCCTGTCAGCGGACAGCGGCGACAGGGTCGTCAGGCCCCAGCCGCAGCCACCCAGGAGCGGCAAGTCGAGGAGGTAAGGACTATACTGGTAAAGTTAATGGAAGTCTCTTAAAGAAACTGGCAATGCATAGCCAGCACTGCACCTGATGGTATCCGCAATACCAACCAGATAGAGTGTCGAATGGCATCAGACGGTGGTCCTATGCCATTCGATACAATTATGCCGACCTGCAAAGATTCTTTAGGCTACGGCGGAATGACTAAAATCCTGGGAGGATTTTAGGAACGATGCATATGCAATAACCTAAGTTAAATACCATATTGAATTGTTACGAGAAATTGAACATAATCATCTGATGATAAGAGCAATGCAATTTAAATAGAGGATTACTTGATAAGGAATAAAAAGTAGAAACGGAAAACGCAATACTTCTACCGTCGATAATAAACGAATATACTACTAATAGCTGGATTGGAAAATAGTATATATTCTGTCTTTCAACGCGGAAAACATTATTTGTTCCGTACTAGGTAATTACTTAAAAGGGTCCACGTCACACTACCAAACACGTCACATTAATAAGCAACATACGAAATAATCATACTGCTTTGGTCACATACGAGGACAAGTTACCAGAATATTCTCCATTAAAATTTCAACTTAATAGCTGATTAGATTAAATGCTTTATGCCCAGTCGGAGGCGTGGCAGCGAATGGGAGGTCCTGGAGGGTCTGAAGGACGGACAGAGGTTCGACAAGAGGCCCGACGTGTTCAACGGATACCTACACAAGAAGAGGAAATGGCCTCTCAAAGGATGGCACAAGGTATGTATCAAGAGAAAAGGTATTTTTTTTTTGTCGCCCTGTAGGCAGACGAGCTAGCGGCCCGCCTGATGGTAAGCGGCTACCGCTGCTCATGGACCTCCGTAGTGCCAGGGGACCAGCACAACAAAGTCGCTGCCTACCTCGAGGAGAGTACTTTACTCTCTCTACTTATTTATGAGAATTCTCCAGTTTTTTTTTATCTGACATGGTATTGCATTGCACCTGAAGCCGGTGCTCAGCTTCCGACATGTCACTGTGGTGTGCAGGGCTGTGCTCAGTAATTGACTTTTCGTGACTGAGGGTGATATAAACGAGCAAACGGCCTGTTTGATTGTAAGTAATTACAGTCGTCCATGAACATCTACTTTTAAAATCGGATATTGGCGTTCAAGCTATCGTCGAATTTCTCTGAGACAGTAATACATGCAGGTCAAAACGGTCCTATCTTAAAGAATTCCCAGGTAAATTTCAGCTGTTCTGAACCCCTGGCCCTGATCCCCTGCGAAAATCTATGAGGTCCATAAAGGCTACTAAAAAAAACTACAGTGTGGATTTACAAGTTCAAGAATTTAGTTGCTTTAAATACATCACAATAAGTGATGTCAGTGCCCATATTAATATACTTTTTAAATCCTCATCATTGTCGTCCGTTATCCCCTTCGTATCAGTCATCTATTTTCTTAGCAAATATTTTCGCATTCTAATGTAGTTACGCTTGAAACGGATGTTGGACGTCATATTAATAATATTTGTTTCCTGTGTCATGATTACTGCTAGTATAGCATCTCATTTTTAGGAAGAAAACTGCACCTGTGCATATTAATTTTCTCCTTTTCCCATACTTAGCATGTTTGTGCTGTTGCAAATTTATGTGCCATTCCTTAAAAATTTCATGATTGACTCGTTTCTTTACGAGGTCTCCATCACCGACGACGATATTACGACGACGCTTTCCGGCGTTTTTGCCATACCTATTACTGGAATCAAGTGTAACAGCTCACATAATAGGTCCCATTTAAATGTAATAATGATTTGATCCGTGGTGCTTTACAGCTGGCTTCTCCGGCTGTAAAAGTCTTTTTGCGAAGTTATTTACCTCTTTATTTCATTGTTTTGTCACCCGCTTTGCACGGAGGGAAGTGGACAATAATTTATTTCCAACTCCTCCTATTAATTTAACTTTCTGTTTGATTTCGTTGCGGGTTAAAGACAAGTTAGACATTCCCGGAGACGCCGAGCTTCAATGCTCGGTGTCATTACATTGCGTGCCACTGTTGATCCTGGCTTACAGGAGTTGCAGTGGTGGGTGTGAGGGCGGGACAGTCTCCTATACCCATAGACTCCAGACAAGACAAGTTACGCCCAGGGACTCACTGAGCTTGTTTGAAGTCCTGACAATCTATCCATAAATCCTGTTATCTCAACCTTCCAGCGTTTCTTCGTGGTGGACGGTGGTATCCTAGTATACGCGCGGTCTCCAACGGACGTGGCTCGGGGCCGTCTCCACGGGTCGGTGGACGTGGGCCTATCCGTCATCTCAGCCAAGGCCAGGAGACGGCGCATCGACATCGACGCAGACGAGTTCATATACCACCTCAGGGCGAAGACCCCGGAGGTGTTTCGGACCTGGTTGAACGTGCTGAAGGCTCATAGGTAGGTTCGGAGGAGATTGGTGTGGAAGTGCTAGATAAAGCGGGTGAATTTGCAAAGGATAATTCTAAAACTGACATTGCCTTTGGTATAAGTAAGTAAGTAAGAAGTAAGATGAGTGTAAAAATATAATAGTAGATGCAAAAAGGCTAAGGTTGGAAAATAGAAGGTAGGATGTAGATGGTTAATTTGCAAAGGATGAATGTAAAAATGCAGTCGATTCAGATGCTGTGATAGTAGATTGAAATTAGCCTAAAGTTGTAATGAATAAAGATAAAGAATACCCAGAAACTCAATCGTACGATTCCTTAAATTAATGTTTGTTTGTGTGCAGCTATGTATGTTTTGAAAAAAATGCTTGGCGAATGACATAGAATAAATCCATAAATGATCATCGAAATATTTTGTATGTAAAGCGATGCAGGTCTCAAAATACCACCATGATGAACTAATTACTTAAATTGCATCATACTTCGTAAATGATAGAGATGAAATTATCCATACATCATGGTGCATTAATTGAAGGTTATACCGCCAACACCTCCTGACCTTTGGCGCCCGTGAATCAGTGCCGAAGATCCACGCGCCGCTCGAAGACTTGCCGCCCACAGACACATCGTCACGTGAGTAATTACTGACCCAGATGCATGCTATGATACCATCCAAATAATGTATTAGAAAATGTGTATTGTTTGTGAACCATTTCAAGTATAGTTCACTGAAGGTTTTTTGATATAGGAAACGCTTTGAGAGATTTGGGGATTGAGGGATGAAGTTAATGATAAAGGGTGTATACTAATAATTTGTTAAAACAGCTAAAATGTAGGTATTTTATGTTTAAATACTAAGTAATGATTGACAAAATAAAGAACAAAAATTTGTAATCCTTAGTTAAGAGCTTACCTAATCCTTTCTCTAATCCCGATCCTTTCCTAAAGGTGCATCCAAAACTAGCTCGGAAATGTCAAGTTGTAGTGAAGATTATGACAACCCACACGTAACTGAAACCAAAACTACATCTAAAATAGATAAAAGTGAGCAAAATCGTCAACTGGAATATATTTCACATATATCCAAAGAAAACAGCACTAATCTTGTTCAGCCAAGACAAGATTGTTTAGAAAATTGTGCAAGGAAACATTTGAAAAATAAAATATACAACAAAAGCTTATGTTCTATGAATTGTGCTCGTAGATTAATGAAAGAACTCGAAAATATTGAATCTGTTCATACATCACACGGCTTTACAGAAACCGAGAAACAAATTCATTCTACAGAGTTAGATTATAGCTCTCTCAAAAGCACTGATCGTGGCCTAGATTCAACCCCAGTTTGCGAGATTACGTTTGATTCTGACAATGCGTCATTAAAAACAATTAAGAGATTTGATAATTGTAAAATGTCAAGTGTTTCACAAACAACTTTATCAAATAAAGAGACAATAATACCAGAAGATAACACCTCTGTCTTTGGAAATAAGACAAAGACGACAAACGCATACTTTTTATTCGCTCGCAATAGACAATCTGTTGAAATTACTGATTCACCTATGAAGCGAAGTAGAAAATCTACAAATCTGATTAAATACAAAAATATGATCAATGAACCTCCTTTGAAAAGACCTTTAAGTAAGTGCATGCTGTTAAAGAAGTATAAATTACAAGCTTCGAAACAAGTAGACACCGAGAAAGGGCACAGCAGAGCTGTGGCTTGTGACCCTGTGTCTCAAGAAAACAATGAAATCCAAGTAAATATCGAAAATAAATCACACGCAATTGTCCAGCATGTCGCCACATCCTCAGAATATGACAGAATAACAGAAAAATTAATGGTCACTATATTCGAACGGCACAATAGTACAGACCAAGGTGACGAAGTTAAATATTACATAAACCAAGTAGTCCGAGATTTGTATGACGATAAACTAAATACTGAAATGCATCCGGTAAAGGCTTTATTTAAAAGCTTGTTGGAATATTGGTTGAAACACACATCGTTTGGCCAATTTAAAGAAGCTATGACACGAGCAAAATCGATAGAAAAGCCATCAAATAAGTATTTCACTAGAGACAAAAATATATCTAGCAACAACGTGAATAGGCCTTGCAAAGAAACACAGTTCCACGGTCTCAGTGATATCATAGCGGAACTAAACACCAAAAAGAATACAACAAAGCATAAGTACAGAAATAAAACTGAAAATAAAAATCCACTACAATACCACAATACGAGACATGACACAGAAAGCTTTGAGAAAGAAAGACGTATTCAGGAACTCGAGAAGTTGCTAAAAAACACAGTGTATATTTGCGAAACAGGAATAAGTCAAAGTCGTGAGAAAGACATTAAAATTACCAAGACTCTAATAGATAATATAGGCAAATTCTCGTATAATGTAGAAGATAAACCTAATAATATGGCCAATGAAACATCAAATTCATCTGCAGAGCTACCCAAAATACAAGAGACTTTAAACAAACTAATTAGTGAAACGGCCATACCTCCTGATGTAGCAAAAGAGTTTTTTAACGCGTATTTAAATGTACTAAAAAATGACAGTAGTCGAAGTGGCACAAACACCAGTTCGCAATCTAGTGAAAATGTCGATGATACGATGATGAAACTACCTGCTTGCGACGTGCGTGCAGAAACCATTGTCACCAAAATATCGAAAAGCGTTACTACGCTTTTACCCACCGAAATAAAAAATAAGAAAGTTGAGAAGACTGAAAAATCTGTGGATCCCGGCCAAATGTACTTACGAGATGTTCTGGAAAAAATAACAACAATATTTTCCAGTTCGAAGAAAACTGAGGAGAAAAATTGGTTCCCATCAAGGAAAGAAGAAAACAAGTCCAAAAATAAAATTGACATAAAGGACGAATTGGCAAGATTGATACAGCATAATGGGAAGGAGGTAATATGCGAAAAGGTTGATGAAAATTCACTTCTCATCGATCTTTCTAAATATAATTTAGAAAACATTACAATGGCCGATGATCCAGCATCTAAAGGAACGATGTCAATAAATATTAAGTTAAAGGAAAAAGCAGAAACGCCTAAATCAAAACGAGCTCATCTAAGTCTAAGGTTCTCTAACGACTCTAAACCTCAAATACAGACCAACAGTTGGTCACCTTACATAAACCTTGATAGTACATCTGATGAAATATTCAATAGGTTTGCAGGACTACAAAAAAGTACGCTCAATTGTGGATATAAAGATGTCATTGATTTTAATCCATACATAAGTGCTAGTGACGGGACGTCAAAAGCTTTCAAGTTTATGAATGAGAGCGATGATTCTCTGAACATGACCTTTAGTCATAACATATTCCAAGAGAAAGAATCGATTGAAAATGACTTGAAGTCTTGTTTCATTATGTCCGCTATAAAGAAAAATGCGCTAACCAAATTCCAGTTGAAAAAGAAAGTAAAATTAAAAGATAGCATCTGTCTAGATTCTCAAAAAGATGATCCAGGACACAATGAGGAACTTAAAGTTTTCGAGAAATCTGCACCTAGAATCATTGATGAGAAGTTTATTTTGATGCTGTTAGAAAATTTAACACTTTTATCCAAAGGAGTACCAAGTTTACACAAAGAAATCAGTAATCTTTACATTAAATTAAAGAAAAAATACGAGAAAATCACAAAAAATAGTCCTAATAACCAAGGTTTGAGTCTTCTTGGTAAGATTTACAACGACGCACCAAACGTTAATGATAATGAAACGCAATTTGAGGATGTTCAAAAAGCAGGAAACAAAACTAACTTAAAAGAAACACTTCATACTGGTGTCAATACTAACAATGCAGAAAATAAAATCGCCTTAAACAAATCGATTAACGCATTACATTTGGCCAAAGAAGTTACGCACGACTGTATGCAAACGGAAGAAATAATAAAAGCGAACAAATCGTCAACCAAAAATGATATTTTAATTCCCGATATGGTTCAGACTTTAGACCCAATACAAACAATTGAGTGTGCTACATCAAATCCAAACTGGACAAAACAGACCCAAGAGTGTGCGATCAGTACAATTTTAAAATACGTAATCAAAGACGATAGTGATAATTACAAAATGACACAGGCAGCCAGGCCTATAAAAATTGGTACAGAAATTACGAAGCGAAGAATGGTCCCCAAACCACCAAGAGATTTAGTTAAAGAGATGTCATTGCTGACTCCTTCAGTGAAAGTGTCAAGGCAGTCACAGACAAAAAGAGTAATGGGTTTGTTGCAAAACAAAGAGGTAGACATGAGAATCTATCAGATGCTACTATGTCAGAAGTTTGTCCCAACAAGATGTAGTTCTTTGACTGAGTCCAATGCTGAAGTGAGCTGGAGTGACGATTTGAAGACTTTGTATAGGTGTTCTAGTGTCCCTTCCTTTTGTTCTGGTTAGAATTTAAATTTGTTTTGTAGTAGAATTGATAGTTGTTTTAGTAAGTTAAAATTATAATAATTAGATGTTGATAATAATTTGAGTAGTTATTGGTAAATTCATGAATTTAAACTGTTTGAAATTTAAATAGAAAATAATGACTGCTGGGTATTTCAAACGAAGCATATAAGGAGGCTGGCATAATTAATGCCAATGTAAAATCTACTGGCATTAGTTGATAGTCTGTAGATATTAGCCCACTTACTACCAGATAAAGTGTGTTCAGTATGCCGTGCCAGCATAATAAATACACACCAATAGAAGTTCGCTTCGTGCTTTAAAAGCCTAGCTTTACAACATAAGCTTCCAAGAAATCAGTAATTTAAATTCACAGTCCTAATTTAGAACCATCTAGATTTCAGATTTTGCCTATGAAGTATCTTAGTGAAAATTGAAATATTTTTTTTCATATGTATTTACTACTATTAAAAAATGTTTCCTTTAAATTATATGTTAATTAGAAACCCCTTAGATTTTTAAGCAGATTTAGACTATTCTTGAGCATGAGTACCCCAATGATTTGATATAGTTTTGTATATCGGTTGATAAACAAAAAATATGACATCAGTAAAATTTTAAAAATAAATAATAATTATTTTTTGTCTCGACTGCCTCGGTGGCGTTATTGTACTACGATATGGCGACAGGCTCGCCTACTACTTCGTCCTGGCACCTCTGCTTACCCCTTCTGGGAAAAAGGCGTGAGTGTATGTATGTATGTTATTTTTTGTTTGTCAACCAAGTTGTCTCATGCACACCTTATAAATCCCTTTTTGTGTGTACTTCGAGTGGTATTTGATTTTCCTTACTGTGTTTTTTTTTCTATTCCTTACACAATGGCCAAAACAATTTCAAAGTTGATATGTTTTGTGTGACATGGTAGTACTGGTTATGTGTTCTTGAGTGATTGTTTAGTTTAGATTATACCTTCCCATTCCGAATAAAGCTTTTATTTATACCTCAAATGTAATGATCCTGAAGCAACCAGATATAATTCTAAAGATTTTTCGGAACAAACACGACAGTATGAAAAAAGTCTTCAACGTTTGGGTTAAAACAAATGAACGTAAAAATTTAAAATAACCAATCGCAGCTGCAAATGTTGACACGTAAATGACACGCGTGGTGACGAAGGAATGAAATAAGGGCTTATCTGAGCAGACATATTGGTCTAGCTTATTTAAATGGTAACAAAAAAAATTAAGACTTTTTATAACATCTTTATGCTAGTCACAATATATCAGGCTGATTAGATTGTACAAACCATTACCGCATTTTGTTTTTTTTTATTGCTTTTAATGGCGAGAACAGCTTGCCGTTCGCCTGATGGTAAGCGATACGACCGCTTATAGATAGTAGCAAAATCAAACAACACCTTGAATTATAAAGCAATGCTTAGCATTCCACTGCGCTTGCAATCCTGAGACATAAGATGTTAAGTCATAAATGTCCAGTAGTTGCAGAATTCATAAAATCAGCTAAAAAACTCACTTTGTATTAATCATAAATACGCTCGGCCTCGAAACTTCAATCTTCTATTCAAGTAAGGATATCAAACCACTCGTAAGTACCGCAGTCGCGCCCACACGTTATGTTGCTCCTTAGGATTGATTAGTCCCACGTCGCCGCCCATCCGTGGGCCTCAGTTCGTGTCGGGCACCCCGGGCGGACGCCTGGCCAGCTGGATCATAGGTATGCTGCCTATATTACCTACAGACTTAGTGGCGGTTCACACTTGTAAACAAATTATATTGATACGTTACTTTTCTTCCTAAAATGTAAAGAAAGACAACATAATTGATTTCATTGATCCCTATTTGTCTGATAGAAATCGTGAGGAAATTGCGCCTAAAATGTCGGTTTAAATAGAATAGGAAGAATGATTAAAGAAAGAAGGTAATGATTTAAGGCTGAGTTGCACTAACTAACTTTGCCAATACCTTTGCCTTTGAAAATGTCATCGCCATACATTTGTGACGTATTTGACCTTGCGAATGTATGGGATTAACAGTTTCAAGGTCAAAGGTATCGGCAAAGTTAGTTTGTGCTACTGAGCCTAAGAATAACTTTTGTCTTTTATTTAGCTTCTGTTCACAAGTGTGAAGCGTCACATCACAAAGTCTTATAATTGGTTGTAATTAAAACATTAAAATAATTTATATTATTCACGATTATAGTCAAAATTTACAACATGATTGGAAAATATTAAATTATAAATTAGGCAAATTCATTTTCAAAATTATAAAAACTTGCGCAGGTATTTCTACCCTTGCTTTGTATCTTCCTTATACTTTACTGCTACTCATTATTTGAATAAAAGCATTGTTGATAGTTTGCATGGTATTAAAGAGTATTTTTATAGTGGTATTGCAGTAGGCATTAATATTGTTCTTATTTTACTTGCCATCTGCTTAATTTAAGCCATGATTATGGGTTGAACCATATAGTATGATAAATGACCTGTGCCCAACCAAGGGACGTGTATAATTCAATTTATTTCGTACCAGTTGTCAAAATAGTCACGACAAATCACAGAGTGAAAAGGAATATTTTCATTCCTACTCCAAAAATCCATGGTAATAGCTAATATTTTACAATAACAGGAACGTTCGTATATCCCACAAATATTTGTTTTTAATGTGGGCGTTTCCAAGTTAAAAGGTCTGCTGTAGCTCTGTGGCTGTAGCTTTTGAAACTACGACAAAAGGGTTTATTTTTACAGATGTATTGCAATAAGTTTATTAGATTAGATGAGGATGATTCAGAGGAGTAATTATGTGTAACGTAAAGATTTGTTGTAATGACAGTGTGGCGTAGTAGGTTGGATGCCGTTAGTGAAACGTGAGAGCACGGGTTGGATCCCCGCACCGAGACAAATGTTTATGTGATCCAATGGTACTTGTGTCTGGTCTGGGTGTTTATGAGACCGAAAAGTCTCTTAGTTTCTGATTTTTGGCCTGGTGATATGCACCAGAGGTTGAAACCTACAGCAGACACCAGCTTCTCACAAAATGTGTATGTACGCAAAAATAGTTTTAAGGCAACTTATGTTCCTATGGTTTTGTGAGGAGAAAATAATGTTTATTAACTTACACCCCTTTCACAC